>OY970759.1:0-625000 GCA_963853795.1 Xestia rhomboidea
TTCATCCCTGAATTCTGGTTCGCGATCCGTGCCCCGGTCTCCAGGCTGTGGGGTGAAAATCAAAATTTTTGGTTCAAAAACTGGTTTTTTGACCAAAACTCCAAATTTTTGTTCGGCACCTACCCTGTTTTATTCCATATTCAGCTAGCCCGCGCGGAGACGCGTCTCTGGACCCCTCGTCCGCGCCCCTAGCTCGAATAAAACATTCACATTTTAAAAAAAAAAATAGTTTTTTCATACATTGCTGCTAGTACCCGAAATCCACCTTAGGGATCGAGTCAAAAACACAATTGTCGATATCTTCACTTCTAGACGTGCGATTTTGAAGCTGTTTTCAGCGGATTTAGACTAAACTAGGCCTCCGCCTACGTACTGACCATATCGCACGCACACACGCGCGTCAGGACTTCATCCCTTACCGCACTTAGGAATTTTTCGACTTTTTCAAAGTAAATTCTCAAAATTTAGTGTTTTTTCCAATTTTTTGCAAAAATAGTTTCAGTTTATAGTATAAATAGTACTCACCCTTCATCCCTGAATTCTGGTTCGCGATCCGTGCCCCGGTCTCCAGGCTGTGGGGTGAAAATCAAAATTTTTGGTTCAAAAACTGGTTTTTTTGACCAAAACTCCAAATTTTTGTTCGGCACCTACCCTGTTTTATTCCATATTCAGCTAGCCCGCGCGGAGACGCGTCTCTGGACCCCTCGTCCGCGCCCCTAGCTCGAATAAAACATTCACATTTTAAAAAAAAAAATAGTTTTTTCATACATTGCTGCTAGTACCCGAAATCCACCTTAGGGATCGAGTCAAAAACACAATTGTCGATATCTTCACTTCTAGACGTGCGATTTTGAAGCTGTTTTCAGCGGATTTAGACTAAACTAGGCCTCCGCCTACGTACTGACCATATCGCACGCACACACGCGCGTCAGGACTTCATCCCTTACCGCACTTAGGAATTTTTCGACTTTTTCAAAGTAAATCCTCAAAATTTAGTGTTTCTTCCAAATTTTTTGCAAAAATAGTTTCAGTTTATAGTATAAATAGTACTCACCCTTCATCCCTGAATTCTGGTTCGCGATCCGTGCCCCGGTCTCCAGGCTGTGGGGTGAAAATCAAAATTTTTGGTTCAAAAACTGGTTTTTTGACCAAAACTCCAAATTTTTGTTCGGCACCTACCCTGTTTTATTCCATATTCAGCTAGCCCGCGCGGAGACGCGTCTCTGGACCCCTCGTCCGCGCCCCTAGCTCGAATAAAACATTCACATTTTAAAAAAAAAAATAGTTTTTTCATACATTGCTGCTAGTACCCGAAATCCACCTTAGGGATCGAGTCAAAAACACAATTGTCGATATCTTCACTTCTAGACGTGCGATTTTGAAGCTGTTTTCAGCGGATTTAGACTAAACTAGGCCTCCGCCTACGTACTGACCATATCGCACGCACACACGCGCGTCAGGACTTCATCCCTTACCGCACTTAGGAATTTTTCGACTTTTTCAAAGTAAATTCTCAAAATTTAGTGTTTTTTCCAAATTTTTTGCAAAAATAGTTTCAGTTTATAGTATAAATAGTACTCACCCTTCATCCCTGAATTCTGGTTCGCGATCCGTGCCCCGGTCTCCAGGCTGTGGGGTGAAAATCAAAATTTTTGGTTCAAAAACTGGTTTTTTGACCAAAACTCCAAATTTTTGTTCGGCACCTACCCTGTTTTATTCCATATTCAGCTAGCCCGCGCGGAGACGCGTCTCTGGACCCCTCGTCCGCGCCCCTAGCTCGAATAAAACATTCACATTTTAAAAAAAAAAATAGTTTTTTCATACATTGCTGCTAGTACCCGAAATCCACCTTAGGGATCGAGTCAAAAACACAATTGTCGATATCTTCACTTCTAGACGTGCGATTTTGAAGCTGTTTTCAGCGGATTTAGACTAAACTAGGCCTCCGCCTACGTACTGACCATATCGCACGCACACACGCGCGTCAGGACTTCATCCCTTACCGCACTTAGGAATTTTTCGACTTTTTCAAAGTAAATCCTCAAAATTTAGTGTTTCTTCCAAATTTTTTGCAAAAATAGTTTCAGTTTATAGTATAAATAGTACTCACCCTTCATCCCTGAATTCTGGTTCGCGATCCGTGCCCCGGTCTCCAGGCTGTGGGGTGAAAATCAAAATTTTTGGTTCAAAAACTGGTTTTTTGACCAAAACTCCAAATTTTTGTTCGGCACCTACCCTGTTTTATTCCATATTCAGCTAGCCCGCGCGGAGACGCGTCTCTGGACCCCTCGTCCGCGCCCCTAGCTCGAATAAAACATTCACATTTTAAAAAAAAAAATAGTTTTTTCATACATTGCTGCTAGTACCCGAAATCCACCTTAGGGATCGAGTCAAAAACACAATTGTCGATATCTTCACTTCTAGACGTGCGATTTTGAAGCTGTTTTCAGCGGATTTAGACTAAACTAGGCCTCCGCCTACGTACTGACCATATCGCACGCACACACGCGCGTCAGGACTTCATCCCTTACCGCACTTAGGAATTTTTCGACTTTTTCAAAGTAAATTCTCAAAATTTAGTGTTTTTTCCAAATTTTTTGCAAAAATAGTTTCAGTTTATAGTATAAATAGTACTCACCCTTCATCCCTGAATTCTGGTTCGCGATCCGTGCCCCGGTCTCCAGGCTGTGGGGTGAAAATCAAAATTTTTGGTTCAAAAACTGGTTTTTTGACCAAAACTCCAAATTTTTGTTCGGCACCTACCCTGTTTTATTCCATATTCAGCTAGCCCGCGCGGAGACGCGTCTCTGGACCCCTCGTCCGCGCCCCTAGCTCGAATAAAACATTCACATTTTAAAAAAAAAAATAGTTTTTTCATACATTGCTGCTAGTACCCGAAATCCACCTTAGGGATCGAGTCAAAAACACAATTGTCGATATCTTCACTTCTAGACGTGCGATTTTGAAGCTGTTTTCAGCGGATTTAGACTAAACTAGGCCTCCGCCTACGTACTGACCATATCGCACGCACACACGCGCGTCAGGACTTCATCCCTTACCGCACTTAGGAATTTTTCGACTTTTTCAAAGTAAATCCTCAAAATTTAGTGTTTCTTCCAAATTTTTTGCAAAAATAGTTTCAGTTTATAGTATAAATAGTACTCACCCTTCATCCCTGAATTCTGGTTCGCGATCCGTGCCCCGGTCTCCAGGCTGTGGGGTGAAAATCAAAATTTTTGGTTCAAAAACTGGTTTTTTGACCAAAACTCCAAATTTTTGTTCGGCACCTACCCTGTTTTATTCCATATTCAGCTAGCCCGCGCGGAGACGCGTCTCTGGACCCCTCGTCCGCGCCCCTAGCTCGAATAAAACATTCACATTTTAAAAAAAAAAATAGTTTTTTCATACATTGCTGCTAGTACCCGAAATCCACCTTAGGGATCGAGTCAAAAACACAATTGTCGATATCTTCACTTCTAGACGTGCGATTTTGAAGCTGTTTTCAGCGGATTTAGACTAAACTAGGCCTCCGCCTACGTACTGACCATATCGCACGCACACACGCGCGTCAGGACTTCATCCCTTACCGCACTTAGGAATTTTTCGACTTTTTCAAAGTAAATCCTCAAAATTTAGTGTTTCTTCCAAATTTTTTGCAAAAATAGTTTCAGTTTATAGTATAAATAGTACTCACCCTTCATCCCTGAATTCTGGTTCGCGATCCGTGCCCCGGTCTCCAGGCTGTGGGGTGAAAATCAAAATTTTTGGTTCAAAAACTGGTTTTTTGACCAAAACTCCAAATTTTTGTTCGGCACCTACCCTGTTTTATTCCATATTCAGCTAGCCCGCGCGGAGACGCGTCTCTGGACCCCTCGTCCGCGCCCCTAGCTCGAATAAAACATTCACATTTTAAAAAAAAAAATAGTTTTTTCATACATTGCTGCTAGTACCCGAAATCCACCTTAGGGATCGAGTCAAAAACACAATTGTCGATATCTTCACTTCTAGACGTGCGATTTTGAAGCTGTTTTCAGCGGATTTAGACTAAACTAGGCCTCCGCCTACGTACTGACCATATCGCACGCACACACGCGCGTCAGGACTTCATCCCTTACCGCACTTAGGAATTTTTCGACTTTTTCAAAGTAAATTCTCAAAATTTAGTGTTTTTTCCAAATTTTTTGCAAAAATAGTTTCAGTTTATAGTATAAATAGTACTCACCCTTCATCCCTGAATTCTGGTTCGCGATCCGTGCCCCGGTCTCCAGGCTGTGGGGTGAAAATCAAAATTTTTGGTTCAAAAACTGGTTTTTTGACCAAAACTCCAAATTTTTGTTCGGCACCTACCCTGTTTTATTCCATATTCAGCTAGCCCGCGCGGAGACGCGTCTCTGGACCCCTCGTCCGCGCCCCTAGCTCGAATAAAACATTCACATTTTAAAAAAAAAAATAGTTTTTTCATACATTGCTGCTAGTACCCGAAATCCACCTTAGGGATCGAGTCAAAAACACAATTGTCGATATCTTCACTTCTAGACGTGCGATTTTGAAGCTGTTTTCAGCGGATTTAGACTAAACTAGGCCTCCGCCTACGTACTGACCATATCGCACGCACACACGCGCGTCAGGACTTCATCCCTTACCGCACTTAGGAATTTTTCGACTTTTTCAAAGTAAATCCTCAAAATTTAGTGTTTCTTCCAAATTTTTTGCAAAAATAGTTTCAGTTTATAGTATAAATAGTACTCACCCTTCATCCCTGAATTCTGGTTCGCGATCCGTGCCCCGGTCTCCAGGCTGTGGGGTGAAAATCAAAATTTTTGGTTCAAAAACTGGTTTTTTGACCAAAACTCCAAATTTTTGTTCGGCACCTACCCTGTTTTATTCCATATTCAGCTAGCCCGCGCGGAGACGCGTCTCTGGACCCCTCGTCCGCGCCCCTAGCTCGAATAAAACATTCACATTTTAAAAAAAAAAATAGTTTTTTCATACATTGCTGCTAGTACCCGAAATCCACCTTAGGGATCGAGTCAAAAACACAATTGTCGATATCTTCACTTCTAGACGTGCGATTTTGAAGCTGTTTTCAGCGGATTTAGACTAAACTAGGCCTCCGCCTACGTACTGACCATATCGCACGCACACACGCGCGTCAGGACTTCATCCCTTACCGCACTTAGGAATTTTTCGACTTTTTCAAAGTAAATTCTCAAAATTTAGTGTTTTTTCCAAATTTTTTGCAAAAATAGTTTCAGTTTATAGTATAAATAGTACTCACCCTTCATCCCTGAATTCTGGTTCGCGATCCGTGCCCCGGTCTCCAGGCTGTGGGGTGAAAATCAAAATTTTTGGTTCAAAAACTGGTTTTTTGACCAAAACTCCAAATTTTTGTTCGGCACCTACCCTGTTTTATTCCATATTCAGCTAGCCCGCGCGGAGACGCGTCTCTGGACCCCTCGTCCGCGCCCCTAGCTCGAATAAAACATTCACATTTTAAAAAAAAAAATAGTTTTTTCATACATTGCTGCTAGTACCCGAAATCCACCTTAGGGATCGAGTCAAAAACACAATTGTCGATATCTTCACTTCTAGACGTGCGATTTTGAAGCTGTTTTCAGCGGATTTAGACTAAACTAGGCCTCCGCCTACGTACTGACCATATCGCACGCACACACGCGCGTCAGGACTTCATCCCTTACCGCACTTAGGAATTTTTCGACTTTTTCAAAGTAAATCCTCAAAATTTAGTGTTTCTTCCAAATTTTTTGCAAAAATAGTTTCAGTTTATAGTATAAATAGTACTCACCCTTCATCCCTGAATTCTGGTTCGCGATCCGTGCCCCGGTCTCCAGGCTGTGGGGTGAAAATCAAAATTTTTGGTTCAAAAACTGGTTTTTTGACCAAAACTCCAAATTTTTGTTCGGCACCTACCCTGTTTTATTCCATATTCAGCTAGCCCGCGCGGAGACGCGTCTCTGGACCCCTCGTCCGCGCCCCTAGCTCGAATAAAACATTCACATTTTAAAAAAAAAAATAGTTTTTTCATACATTGCTGCTAGTACCCGAAATCCACCTTAGGGATCGAGTCAAAAACACAATTGTCGATATCTTCACTTCTAGACGTGCGATTTTGAAGCTGTTTTCAGCGGATTTAGACTAAACTAGGCCTCCGCCTACGTACTGACCATATCGCACGCACACACGCGCGTCAGGACTTCATCCCTTACCGCACTTAGGAATTTTTCGACTTTTTCAAAGTAAATTCTCAAAATTTAGTGTTTTTTCCAAATTTTTTGCAAAAATAGTTTCAGTTTATAGTATAAATAGTACTCACCCTTCATCCCTGAATTCTGGTTCGCGATCCGTGCCCCGGTCTCCAGGCTGTGGGGTGAAAATCAAAATTTTTGGTTCAAAAACTGGTTTTTTGACCAAAACTCCAAATTTTTGTTCGGCACCTACCCTGTTTTATTCCATATTCAGCTAGCCCGCGCGGAGACGCGTCTCTGGACCCCTCGTCCGCGCCCCTAGCTCGAATAAAACATTCACATTTTAAAAAAAAAAATAGTTTTTTCATACATTGCTGCTAGTACCCGAAATCCACCTTAGGGATCGAGTCAAAAACACAATTGTCGATATCTTCACTTCTAGACGTGCGATTTTGAAGCTGTTTTCAGCGGATTTAGACTAAACTAGGCCTCCGCCTACGTACTGACCATATCGCACGCACACACGCGCGTCAGGACTTCATCCCTTACCGCACTTAGGAATTTTTCGACTTTTTCAAAGTAAATCCTCAAAATTTAGTGTTTCTTCCAAATTTTTTGCAAAAATAGTTTCAGTTTATAGTATAAATAGTACTCACCCTTCATCCCTGAATTCTGGTTCGCGATCCGTGCCCCGGTCTCCAGGCTGTGGGGTGAAAATCAAAATTTTTGGTTCAAAAACTGGTTTTTTGACCAAAACTCCAAATTTTTGTTCGGCACCTACCCTGTTTTATTCCATATTCAGCTAGCCCGCGCGGAGACGCGTCTCTGGACCCCTCGTCCGCGCCCCTAGCTCGAATAAAACATTCACATTTTAAAAAAAAAAATAGTTTTTTCATACATTGCTGCTAGTACCCGAAATCCACCTTAGGGATCGAGTCAAAAACACAATTGTCGATATCTTCACTTCTAGACGTGCGATTTTGAAGCTGTTTTCAGCGGATTTAGACTAAACTAGGCCTCCGCCTACGTACTGACCATATCGCACGCACACACGCGCGTCAGGACTTCATCCCTTACCGCACTTAGGAATTTTTCGACTTTTTCAAAGTAAATTCTCAAAATTTAGTGTTTTTTCCAAATTTTTTGCAAAAATAGTTTCAGTTTATAGTATAAATAGTACTCACCCTTCATCCCTGAATTCTGGTTCGCGATCCGTGCCCCGGTCTCCAGGCTGTGGGGTGAAAATCAAAATTTTTGGTTCAAAAACTGGTTTTTTGACCAAAACTCCAAATTTTTGTTCGGCACCTACCCTGTTTTATTCCATATTCAGCTAGCCCGCGCGGAGACGCGTCTCTGGACCCCTCGTCCGCGCCCCTAGCTCGAATAAAACATTCACATTTTAAAAAAAAAAATAGTTTTTTCATACATTGCTGCTAGTACCCGAAATCCACCTTAGGGATCGAGTCAAAAACACAATTGTCGATATCTTCACTTCTAGACGTGCGATTTTGAAGCTGTTTTCAGCGGATTTAGACTAAACTAGGCCTCCGCCTACGTACTGACCATATCGCACGCACACACGCGCGTCAGGACTTCATCCCTTACCGCACTTAGGAATTTTTCGACTTTTTCAAAGTAAATTCTCAAAATTTAGTGTTTTTTCCAAATTTTTTGCAAAAATAGTTTCAGTTTATAGTATAAATAGTACTCACCCTTCATCCCTGAATTCTGGTTCGCGATCCGTGCCCCGGTCTCCAGGCTGTGGGGTGAAAATCAAAATTTTTGGTTCAAAAACTGGTTTTTTGACCAAAACTCCAAATTTTTGTTCGGCACCTACCCTGTTTTATTCCATATTCAGCTAGCCCGCGCGGAGACGCGTCTCTGGACCCCTCGTCCGCGCCCCTAGCTCGAATAAAACATTCACATTTTAAAAAAAAAAATAGTTTTTTCATACATTGCTGCTAGTACCCGAAATCCACCTTAGGGATCGAGTCAAAAACACAATTGTCGATATCTTCACTTCTAGACGTGCGATTTTGAAGCTGTTTTCAGCGGATTTAGACTAAACTAGGCCTCCGCCTACGTACTGACCATATCGCACGCACACACGCGCGTCAGGACTTCATCCCTTACCGCACTTAGGAATTTTTCGACTTTTTCAAAGTAAATCCTCAAAATTTAGTGTTTCTTCCAAATTTTTTGCAAAAATAGTTTCAGTTTATAGTATAAATAGTACTCACCCTTCATCCCTGAATTCTGGTTCGCGATCCGTGCCCCGGTCTCCAGGCTGTGGGGTGAAAATCAAAATTTTTGGTTCAAAAACTGGTTTTTTGACCAAAACTCCAAATTTTTGTTCGGCACCTACCCTGTTTTATTCCATATTCAGCTAGCCCGCGCGGAGACGCGTCTCTGGACCCCTCGTCCGCGCCCCTAGCTCGAATAAAACATTCACATTTTAAAAAAAAAAATAGTTTTTTCATACATTGCTGCTAGTACCCGAAATCCACCTTAGGGATCGAGTCAAAAACACAATTGTCGATATCTTCACTTCTAGACGTGCGATTTTGAAGCTGTTTTCAGCGGATTTAGACTAAACTAGGCCTCCGCCTACGTACTGACCATATCGCACGCACACACGCGCGTCAGGACTTCATCCCTTACCGCACTTAGGAATTTTTCGACTTTTTCAAAGTAAATTCTCAAAATTTAGTGTTTTTTCCAAATTTTTTGCAAAAATAGTTTCAGTTTATAGTATAAATAGTACTCACCCTTCATCCCTGAATTCTGGTTCGCGATCCGTGCCCCGGTCTCCAGGCTGTGGGGTGAAAATCAAAATTTTTGGTTCAAAAACTGGTTTTTTGACCAAAACTCCAAATTTTTGTTCGGCACCTACCCTGTTTTATTCCATATTCAGCTAGCCCGCGCGGAGACGCGTCTCTGGACCCCTCGTCCGCGCCCCTAGCTCGAATAAAACATTCACATTTTAAAAAAAAAAATAGTTTTTTCATACATTGCTGCTAGTACCCGAAATCCACCTTAGGGATCGAGTCAAAAACACAATTGTCGATATCTTCACTTCTAGACGTGCGATTTTGAAGCTGTTTTCAGCGGATTTAGACTAAACTAGGCCTCCGCCTACGTACTGACCATATCGCACGCACACACGCGCGTCAGGACTTCATCCCTTACCGCACTTAGGAATTTTTCGACTTTTTCAAAGTAAATCCTCAAAATTTAGTGTTTCTTCCAAATTTTTTGCAAAAATAGTTTCAGTTTATAGTATAAATAGTACTCACCCTTCATCCCTGAATTCTGGTTCGCGTTCCGTGTCCCGGTCTCCGGGCTGTGGGGTGAAAATCAAAATTTTTTTTGGTTCAAAAACTGGTTTTTTGACCAAAACTCCAAATTTTTGTTCGGCACCTACCCGTTTTTATTCCATATTTAGCTAGCCCGCGCGGAGACGCGTCTCTGGACACCTCGCCCGCGCCCCTAGCTCGAATAAATTTTGCCCACCCACCCGCCCTCTGGCCTATAGGAAGACGGTAGACGTGGGATTTTGGCAAAATTTTATTTCGTGTTTTGTTAGGATTTACTTCTGTAAGGGGTTTTGAATTGTTTTAATTTTGTTTTTTGTGATTTTAACATTATTTGACTGAGTCTGCAAGGCTCACAATACTTTTTTGACTGAGTTTTCAATTATTATTCATATCTTTTATTAGTTTTATACGTTTTAGTCTAATTTGTTTTAATTTTCAAGTTAATTTTATTATCTTCTGTGTACCCCCCTTTACAGGGACACAGAAGATCCCAGTGTCCAATTTTCTCCTCCCGAGCGGCCATTGTTTTCTGGGCCCCCACTTTACAGGGGTTCGTTTTTAATTTTATACATGCCGCTCGAGAACAATATGTTCCTCACCCCATCCGCTACCCTGAGAACGTTAGGCTCCGGGGGCTCGACGCGATCGCCGGAAAAGGCGGGACCTTCTTCTGCTGACGCGAGGAGGAGAATCTCCTTCGGAGAGGACACTCCTTCCGCCTCGCGGGTGGGTTCTGCCACTCCGGGGACGCGCCGAGCTCCTGCGGACTTCTTGACACTGCTCAAGAAGCCTGAGGCGAGGAACCGCAGTCGCACTGAGGAGGCGAGAGCTTGCCTGAACAAGGCTAAGTTAAATTTAGGCAACTCTCGCAACCTCAGGACCGACATAAAGACTGCGGTGCTCGAGGCCATAAACAGGCTTTTTGAGCTAGTCAAGGAGTCCGAGAGCGACAAGGCCCCTGCCGCATCCATTGCCGTACCGGCACCCGTGCTCACTGCTGACCCCGTTCCCCAGTCCAATCCTGAGAGCCTTGTTAGCCAGACTGAGCTCGTAAGGACAATGAAGGAGCATATTTCCTTAATAAAGGAAAACTCCGAGGAATTGGTCAAGCTGCGAGACAGTCTGGCTAGCAGGGAATGTGTTGGGGAGAAAACTTACGCGAGTGTAGCGTCTGTTAGTAAGAGCCATACTGGGGCACAAACCCTGGAGCGAACGACGCTGCACTCCGTGGTTGTCTCCTCGACGCAGGATATGGATACTGGGGACGAAATCCTGGAAAGGATCAGGAAAGCGGTGGACGCGAAGGAGGGCTGGGTGCGGGTGGAGAAAGTAAGGAAGGGGAAGGATAGGAAGGTAATAATGGGTTGTGCCACCAAGGAGGAGAGAAGGAAAATTAAGGAGCGTTTAGAAGCGGCCGGAGGGAACCTTGTCGTCGAGGAAGTGACAAACCGCGACCCGCTTCTGGTTCTTAGGGACGTGCTGTCAGTACACAGCGATGAAGAAGTACTGAAGGCCCTAAGGAACCAGAACCGGGAGATTTTTCACGACCTCGACGACAAGGAACAAAGAATGTCTGTAAAGTTTAGGAGGAAGGCTAAAAACCCGCACGTAAACAGCATTGTGCTGAGCGTGTCACCCACGGTCTGGAAGCGGGCACTCTCTGGAGGCAAGCTCCGCATTGACCTCCAGAGAGTGCGCGTTGAGGACCAGTCGCCTCTGGTGCAGTGTACCCGCTGCCTAGCATATGGTCACGGCAAGCGTCTCTGCACGGAGCCTGTTGACCTGTGCAGCCACTGCGGCGGTCCACACTTAAGGGTGGACTGCCCAGTCAAACTCAGTGGCGAGGCAGCGGCGTGCGTGAACTGCACCAGAGCCGAGATGGGGGAACGCCAGCACAATGCGTTTAGCAGTGAATGCCCGGTACGCAGGAAGTGGGACGCATTCGCCAGAGCATCAATAGCTTATTGCTAAAGTTGTCAATGCGCCCACTTCCGCGTACCACGAGGTGATCATCAATTCGGCACAACCGGATGGCAGTCGCACAAATCGAACCACTAGGGTTGTCAAGAATAAAAACTGCAACTTGAGTCAGCTTCATGAGAAACTGGCTCAAGTTATACGAGAACCGAAGACAGCCCTAGTGGCATCGTTAAGTTGTGCCGAACTTGGTGTCAAGGATAACCAGAAATTGATCGGATTCAAAATACTTATTAAATTAAATTATCTAGATATTAAACTATATATTAAGTATATGGTGCCGATATCAAAGAATAAAAATTAAATTTCAAATTTAAATTTCAAAGTAAAATAATATTAGTAACTCGGTTTTTAATGGGCAAAATTTTTTAAAATTATATAGGTTAAATTGTGATCATGTATAGATTGTAGTATATATAATAATAGTCGAAATTCACGGAATATAAAAATTGTTAGTAAAATAATCAGTAAACAATAAAAGAAAGCATAAACAAAAATAGATAAACAAATATAGGTACATGAATAGACAATAACTAAACAGTGAAAACATTAAAAAAAATAGAGCGTGGTCTACTCGGCCTCCTAAACGTCAGAGATATTTAAGACAAACCCCAGATATAAAGGTCTCTGATAATGTCAGAGGGACACTGGCGGGGCAGGAGTGTGGTTTTAGCCGGTTCGAGTCCGGCACTACCTCGACTGTCTCACAAGAGAAATTCCTGTGGGATAGTCGAGGTGTCCGCGGGGATTTCCCACTCCTGCCAAAACAAAAAAAAAAAAAAAAAAAAAAAAAAAAAAAAAAAAACCTAACCTAACCTAACCTAACCTAACCTAACCTGAGCGAACCTAACCTGAGCGAACCTAACCTGAGCGAACCTAACCTGAGCGAACCGGTTGATATCTTCACTTCCAGACGTGCGATTTTGAAGCTTTTTTCAGCGTTTTTAGACCAAACTAGGCCTCCGCCTACGTACTGACCATATCGCACGCACACACGCGCGTCAAGACTTCATCCCTTACCACACTTGGGAATTTTTCGACTTTGTCAAAGTAAATTCTCAAAATTTAGTGTTTTTTCCAAATTCTTTGCAAAAATAGTTTCAGTTTATAGTATAAATAGTACTCACCCTTCATCTCTGAATTCTGGTTCGCGATCCGTGTCCCGGTCTCCAGGTTGTGGGGTGAAAATCAAAATTTTTTGGTTCAAAAACTGGTTTTTTGACCAAAACCCAAAATTTTTGTTCGGCACCTACCCTTTTTTATTCCATATTTAGCTAGCCCGCGCGGAGACGCGTCTCTGGACACCTCATCCGCGCCCCTAGCTCGAAAAAATTTTTCCCACCCACCAGTCCTCTGGCTATATACTATAACTAGTTTGCTTGGGTGCGCGAGCTGCGCGCAGCTCGCGTGTTTGGTGTTTTTGAGAAGTATTACTAACCCTTATAAAATTTTGATAATCTATAGGCACCCCTAAATGAATTGGAAAATCCGTTAGAATTACCCCTAAAACACTATGAAAACCCCTACGGACCCCTAATAAAACCTTATTTAAAAACTGAGACCTTTTCCCATAAAAAACATTACCCTAAAGTTTGCTGAGTTAGTTCACCCACTCAACCATCGTTACGCTACGGAGGTCGCCGGCTCGCTTCGCTCGCCACCTCCCCCCCTTCGCTCCACTCAGGACCTACCTACCACCGGTTTCGACACCTACTATAATATTTGTTCAAACACCTGATAGCTATCTCTAACCGTTATTAAGTTACAGCCCTTTTCAATTATAGGGGAGGTTGGGGAGGGGAGCTTCACCCACTCAACCTTCGTTACGCTACGGAGGTCACCGGCTCGCTTCGCTCGCCACCTCCCCCCTTCGCTCCACTCGGTTTCGCAAGTTCGCTCCACTCAGGACCTACCTACCACCGGATATGGGAGGTTGGGGAGGGGAGGGTATACAAATTTTAACGCTCCTCAATAATAAAGTATGGTAAAGATCAAAATGCCGCTACGTGTCCTAGTTTCCGAGATTCGATGGGCGGGAGGGGTGAAGGGGGGGGAGAGGGGAGTTTTGAAAAATGATTTTGATCAACTCTGGGCCCCTTAATATGAATCTGAAAAAGAAAATGTTCCAAGTCTCTTAACTTCTGAGATCCGCCTAAAGGCGGGGAGAAGGAGGGCAAGGGGGCAACTTTGAAAAATGGTTTATACTTCCCTGAGCCTCCTCTATACGAATCCGTAAAAAAAACAAAACACGGGCCTCTTAGTTTCCGAGATACGATAGGGAGGGGCGGGAAGGGGGGCAAAAAGGGGAGGTTTGGCACTTTTCCCCTACTTGTTAGAGTTACTTGTTTACGAATCTGCCAAAATATACCCCACTCGCCCTCCACCATCTGGGAGAGTAATTATGTCAGTGAGTGAGTGGTAATAAACCGGAAATGGCACGGTCGCCATCTTGAATTTCTGAAA
Source organism: Xestia rhomboidea (assembly GCA_963853795.1). Taxonomy (NCBI): domain Eukaryota; kingdom Metazoa; phylum Arthropoda; class Insecta; order Lepidoptera; family Noctuidae; genus Xestia; species Xestia rhomboidea. Next base: position 13,964 of record OY970759.1, read on the forward strand.
TGTCACAATTTTCCTAAAGTAACCAGGATACAAGTTACCTGTCAATAAAAAAACGGTGGCTGTTCGTTGACTTTGGTAAAACAAAAGAACTCGCCAAAGTCGGGTCTAACCCGAAAATTCAAGCCCTAATGGCGCTCGGGGTTGCCAGCTGAAAGTGATGAAAATGGTGAAATGTCATTTGGGGGATCCCAAAGTTGCCGGCTAATCAAAGTTTCTATTCAAAATGGCGTTATTTCTACTTTTCACGTTTTTGGGGAAAATCTGGGAAATACCCTAAAAATGGGGAGAATTTTTGCACCAGGCAATACTCCTCAACAAAACACATAACCCGTTCATACAACAAAATCCAGTCGGGGGATGCCAGTCGTGCCATTTATCGCGTCAAAAATTGGGAATTTTCGTCATTTTTACAAGAAGGCCGCCACACTGTCCGCCATCTTGTTTTTCTGAAATGTCATAATTTTCTTGAAATCTCAAGGATACAGACCACCGACTGGTGTACTTGGTGTTGCCAACTTTTGAGTTTGGTAGAACAAAAGAACTCGCCAAAGTCGGGTCTGACCCGAAAATTCAAGCCCCAATGGCTCTCGGGGTTGCCAGCTGAAAGTGATGAAAATGGTAAAATGTCATTTGGGGGATCTCAAAGTTGCCGGCTAATCAAAGTTTCTATTCAAAATGGCGTTATTTCTACTTTTCACGTTTTTGGGGAAAATCTGGGAAAATACCCTAAAAATTGGGAGAATTTTTGCACCAGGCAACACTCCTCGACTAAATACACAACCGGTTCATACAACACAATCCAGTCGGGGGTTGCCAGCTGTCCCATTTATCGTGTCGAAAATTGGGATTTTTCGTCATTTTTACAAGATGGCCGCCACACTGTCCGCCATCTTGTTTTTCTGAAATCTCATAATTTTCCTGAAATCTCAAGGACACAGGCCACCGACTGGTGTACTTGGTGTTGCCAACTTTTGTGTTTGGTAGAAAAAAAAAACTCGCCAAAGTCGGGTCTGACCCGAAAATTCTAGCCCCAATGGCTCTCGGGGTTGCCAGCTAAAAGTGATAAAAATGGTCAAATGTCATTTGGGGGACCACAATGTTGCCAGCTAGTCAAAGTCTCCATTCAAAATGTCGTTATTTCTACTTTTCATGTTTTTGGGGAAAATCTGGGAAAACTCCCTAAAAATGGGGAAAATTTTTGCACCAGGCAACACTCCTCGACTAAATACACAACCGGTTCATACAACACAATCCAGTCGGGGGTTGCCAGCTGTCCCATTTATCGTGTCGAAAATTGGGATTTTTCGTCATTTTTACAAGATGGCCGCCACACTGTCCGCCATCTTGTTTTTCTGAAATGTCATAATTTTCCTGAAATCTCAAGGATATAGGCTACCGATCGGTGTACTTGGTGTTGCCAACTTTTGAGTTTGGTAGAACAAATGAATTCGCCAAAGTCAAAAAGTCCCAAAAATTAAAATATTCAATATTTTTTGGGGTTGCCAACTAAAACGCACCAAAATGGTCAAATGTCATTTGGGCGACCCCAATGCTGCCAGCTAGTCAAAGTCTTCATTCGAATTGTCGTTTTTTCTACTTTTCATGTTTTTGGGGAAAATCTGGGAAAGTACCCTAAAAATGGGGAAATTTATTTTACCAGGCAACACTCGTTGTTGTAACACACAACCGCTCCGTACAACTCGAACCCGTCAGATGTTGCCAACTACACGAAAAATGGATTTGAAAAAAATCGAAAATTCCAACTGTTTACAAAATGGCCGCCACAGCGTCCGCCATGTTGTTTTTTTTAAAAGTCACAATTTTTCTGAAATCTCAAAGATATAGGGCCTCGACTGGTGTACTTGGTGTTGCCAATGTTTGAAATCGGTTGAACAAAACAATTCACCAAAGTCGAGTGAAAAAAGTAGCAATTTTCAAAACGTCCTAGCGCAGCCGCCATCTTGTTTTTTTTTTTTTTTTTCTTTTTTTTTTAAATCATTCCAGATCTTATACAGGACCTATGAGTCGAAATCTCTCCAAGTCTTTTCCCCACCGAAACCGGAAATGGACTCGGCCGCCATCTTGGATTTGAATCTCCTCTATAATTTTCCTCTACTCAGTCTATGGTTTTATACATAATTGCAAAACATACCCCTAACCCATCTCTCACCCATTCCGAGAAACGACATGTCAATGAGTGAGTGAGTGGCTTTGTAGTTTTATATAATATACTAGTTTGCTTGGGTGCGCGAGCTGCGCGCAGCTCGCGTGTTTGGTGTTTTTGAGAAGTATTACTTACCCTTAGAAAATCTTGAAAATATATATAAATGAATTAGAAAATCCGTTAGAATTACCCCTAAAACAGTATTAAAAACCCCTACGAACCTCTAATAAAATCTAAAACCTTATTTATTTTGAGAAGTATTACTTACCCTTATAACATTTTGAGAATCTATAGGCACCCCTAAATGAATTGGAAAATCCGTTAGAATTACCCCTAAAACAGTATGAAAACCCCTACGGACCCCTAATAAAGCCTTATTTAAAAACTCAGACCTTTTCCATAAAAAAAATAACTCTAAAGTTTGCTTGTCGTACCTACCGCCTTGACCTACCTACCACCCGACAGGTTTCGACGCCTACTATAATATTTGTTCAAACACCTGAAGTCTATCTCTAACCGTTATGAAGTTACAGCCCTTTCAATTTTAGGGGAGATTGAGGAGGGGAGCTTCACCCAATCAACCTTCGTTACGCTACGGAGGTCGCCGGCTCGCTTCGCTCGCCACCTCCCCCCTTCGCTCCACTCGGCCTCAAAGGTTCGCTCCACTTAGAACCTACCTACCCCCGGAAAGCTACTATCTTTCAACTTTAGGGGAGGTTGGGGAGGGGAGGGTATAAAAATTTCAATGCCCTACAAAAATTAAGTATAGTAAAAATCAAAATGCCGCTAAGTGTCCTAGTTTCCGAGATACGATGGGGGGAGGGGTCAAGGGAGGGAGAGGGAGGAGTTTAGAAAAATGATTTTGACCAACAATTAACACCTTTATACGAATCTGAAAAAAAAATGTTCCAAGTCTCTTGGTTTCCGAGATACGATAGGGAGGGTTGAGAAGGGGGGTGAAAAGGGGAGGTTTGGCACTTTTCCCATAGGTTTGAGAGTTAGTTGTTTACGAATCTGTAAAAATATACCTACCTCCCCATCCACCATCTGGGAGATCAATTCTATACGATGGGGGGAGGGGTGAAGGGGGGAGAGTGGGGAGTTTTGAAAAATGATTTTGACCAACTCTTTGCCCCTTCTAACAAATCTGAAAAAAAAAATGTTCCAAGTCTCTTAACTTCTGAGATCCGCCTAAAGGGGCGGGGAGAAGGGGGGCAAAGGGGCAACTTTGAAAAATGGTTTTTACTTTTCCAAGCCTCCTCTATACGAATCTGAAAAAACAAATGTTCCAAGTCTCTTGGTTTCCGAGACACGATAGGGAGGGGTGAGAAGGGGGTGTAAAGGGGAGGTTTGGCACTTTTCCCATAGGTTTGAGAGTTAGTTGTTTACGAATCTGTAAAAATATACCCCACTCGCCCTCCACCATCTGGGAGAACAATTATGTCAGTGAGTGAGTGGTAATAAACCGGAAATGGCACGGTCGCCATCTTGAATTTTTGAAATGTCACAATTTTCCTAAAGTAACCAGGATACAAGGTACCTGTCAGTAAAAAGACGGTGGCTGTTCGTTGAGTTTGGTAAAACAACAGAACTCGCCAAAGTCGGGTCTGACCCGAAAATTCAAGCCCTAATGGCTCTCGGGGTTACCAGCTGAAAGTGATGAAAATGATCAAATGTCATTTGGGGGATTCCAATGTTGCCGGCTAGTTAAAGTCTCTATTCAAAATGTCGTTATTTCTACTTTTCATGTTTTCGGGGAAAATCTGGGAAAACTCCCTCAAAATGGGGAAAATTTTTGCACCAGGCAACACTCCTTGACTAAATACACAACCAGTTCATACAACAAGATCCAGTCGGGGAATGCCAGCTGTCCCATTTATCGTGTCGAAAATTGGGATTTTTCGTAATTTTTACAAGATGGCCGCCACACTGTCCGCCATCTTGTTTTTTTGGAATGTCATAATTTTCCTAAAATCTCAAGGATACAGCCTACCGACTGGTGTACTTGGTGTTGCCAACTTTTGAGTTTGGTAGAACAAAAGAACTCGCAAAAATCGGGTCTGACCCGAATATTCAAGCCCCAATGGCTCTCGGGGTTGCCAGCTGAAAGTGATGAAAATGATCAAATGTCATTTGGGGGATCCAATGTTGCCGGCTAGTTAAAGTCTCTATTCAAAATGTCGTTATTTCTACTTTTCATGTTTTCGGGGAAAATCTGGAAAAGTTCCCCAAAAGTGGGGAAAATTTTTGCACCAGGCAACACTCCTCAACGAAATACACAACCGGTGGGTACAACACAATCCAGTCGGGGGTTGCCACCTGTCCCATTTATCGTGTCGAAAATTGTGATTTTTCGTCATTTTTACAAGATGGCCGCCACACTGTCCGCCATCTTGTTTTTCTGATATGTCATAATTTTCCTGAAATCTCAAGGATACAGACCACCGACTGGTGTACTTGTTGTTGCCAACTTTTGAGTTTGGTAGAACAAAAGAACTCGCCAAAGTCGGGTCTGACCCGAAATTTCAAGCCAAAATGGTTCTCGGGGTTGCCAGCTGAAAGTGATGAAAATGGTCAAATGTCATTCGGGGGACCCCAATGTTGCCGGCTAGTCAAAGTCTCCATTCAAAATGTAGTTATTTCTACTTTTCATGTTTTTGGGGAAAATCTGGGAAAACTACCTAAAAATGGGGAAAATTTTTGCACCAGGCAACACTCCTCGACTAAATACACAACCGGTTCATACAACACAATCCAGTCGAGGGTTGCCAGCTGTCCAATTTATCGTGTCGAAAATTGGGATTTTTCGTCATTTTTACAAGATGGCCGCCACACTGTCCGCCATCTTGTTTTTCTGAAATGTCATAATTTTCCTGAAATCTCAAGGACACAGGCCACCGACTGGTGTACTTGGTGTTGCCAACTTTTGTGTTTGGTAGAACAAATGAATTCGCCAAAGTCAAAAAGTCCCAAAAATTAAAATATTTAATGTTTTTTGGGGTTGCCAACTAAAACGCACCAAAATGGTCAAATGTCATTTGGGGGACCCCAATGCTGCCAGCTAGTTAAAGTCTTCATTCGAATTGTCGTTTTTTCTACTTTTCATGTTTTTGGGGAAACTCTGGGAAAGTACCCTAAAAATGGGGAAATTTATTTGACCAGGCAACACTCGTTGTTGTAACACGCAACCGCTCGGTAAAACTCGAACCCGTCAGATGTTGCCAACTACACGAAAAATGGATTTGAAAAAAGTCGAAAATTCCAACTGTTCACAAAATGGCCGCCACAGCGTCCGCCATCTTGTGTTTTCAAAAAGTCACAATTTTTCTGAAATCTCAAGGATATAGGCCCCCGACTGGTATACTTAGTGTTGCAAACGTTTGAAATCGGTAGAACAAAACAATTCACCAAAGTCGAGTGTAAAAAGTCGCAATTTTCAAAACTTCCTAGCGCAGCCGCCATCTTGTTTTTTTTTTTTTTTTCACTTTTTTTTTAAATCATTCTAGATCTTATATAGGACCTATGAGTCAAAACCCCTCCAAGTCTTTTCCCCACCGAAACCGGAAATGGACTCGGCCGCCATCTTGGATTTGAATCTCCTCTATAATTTTCCTCTACTCACTTTATGGTTTTGTACATTATTGCAAAACATACCCCTAACTCATCTCTCACCCGTTCCGAGAAACGACATGTCAATGAGTCAGTGAGTGGCTTTGTAGTTTTATATAATATAAAAATAGTAAGAGGGTAGACGTGGGATTTTGGCAAAAATTTAAGTCGTGATTCGGTTAGGGATTACTATTGCTAGGGTTTTCGAAGGGTTTTTAAGGGAATTTTGACTTTTTTTACATTATTTGACCGACGATATAATTATTTTCAATTATTTAATATTTTATTTTAGTTATATTTTTGCATTTTTATGTATATTTTTTATTTTAGTTATTTTTTTATAGTAAATATATACCTTAGATATCATATAAATAAGCGTAAAAAATAGGAAACAAAGCAAGAAATCTTAATAGGGGCATAAAATATAAGGGTTAATAATAGATATAAATATTAGAATAGTATAAATTAAAGAACATCAATAAAGTAAAATAGTATTTAGTAAATAGTTTTTAAAAAAGTTAACAAAATATAAAGTTCAAGTTAAAGCACACAGCAAAATAAATTTAAAGTAAAACTTCGAGAATTTTAAAAATAGGTATCACGTATAACCAAAACGTGCATCAGTGGTCTCTCCGGCCACCAAGAAATGTTGATAAGCCAAACAAGACAGATGTCAAGGGCTCTAATCATGTTAGAGGGACACTGGCTGGGGCAGGAGTGGTTTTTAGCCGGTTCGAGTCCGGCACTACCTCGACTGTCTCACAAGAGAAAGTCCTGTGAGATAGTCGAGGTGTCCGCGGGGATTTCCCACTACAGCCAAAAAAAAAATATATAAAAAAAAAAAAAAACAAACAAAAAAAAAAAAACCTGAGCGAAAACACAAATGATGAGACATTTGATCCTCTATTCACGGTGGCGGAATTAAAGTGGTCCGCATTCAGCTTCAATCCGAAGAAAGCTCCGGGTATTGACGGCCTAACAGCGGACATTTTCAGGGCGGCTATTACCCACAACCCACAACTGTTCCTGGCATTGATCAACAGGTGCCTTAGCCTGTTCCACTTTCCGAACATCTGGAAAGAGGCAGTTGTTGTGGTCCTCAGAAAACCCGGCAAGGACGACTATGCGCACCCCAAGTCATACAGGCCGATTGGGCTATTGCCTGTACTGGGGAAGATCCTGGAAAAGATGGTGGTACGCCGAATCAGATGGCATATATCTCCATAGGCGAGTAGGAACCAGTACGGATTCGTGCCCCAGCGCAGCACCGAGGACTCCCTCTATGACCTAATGAAACACATAAAAGACAGGCTAAGAGAAAAGAAAATAACTGTCGTCATGTCATTAGAAATAGAGGGAGCCTTCGATAATGCCTGGTGGCCAGCAATGAAGTGCCGACTGGCTGAGACGAAATGCCCTGTCAACCTGCGACGTCTAGTAGATAGTTATCTGCGGGACAGGAGAGTAAGGGTACGGTACGCGGGAGCTGAACACGTACAGGAAACAACCAAAGGTTGCGTACAAGGGTCTATAGGAGGGCCCACTTTTTGGAACCTGCTCCTGGATCCCCTACTCCAGGAACTGGGTCGGCGTGGAGATTACTGCCAAGCCTTTGCGGATGATGTGGTTCTGATATTTTCGGGTGACACGGCGCTGGATGTCCAGAGACAGGCGAATGCAAGTCTCGCTCATGTCCAGAGGTGGGGAATCGGAAACAAACTCAAGTTTGCGCCACACAAAACTAAGGCAATGGTCGTGAAAAACAAGTTAAAGTACGATTCGCCGCTTCTACACATGGGCGGGGGGGACATTGTCCTGTCTCGGGAGATCAAGATTTTGGGGCTCACAATTGACGATAAGCTGACGTTTAATGCTCACGTCTCGAACGTCACGAGGAAAGCATTAAACCTGTACAAACAGCTGTCAAGAGCAGCCAAAATCAGCTGGGGCCTGAAACCCGAAATTATCAGGACCATATACACCGCAGTGGTGGAGCCGGTCGTTATGTACGCAGCCAGTGCTTGGGCACCGGCTGTAAATAAAGTGGGAATTAAAAAACAGCTCAACACCGTCCAACGGGGCTTTGCGCAAAAAATTATCAAAGCGTATAGGACCACATGGCTGAACTCGGCCCTGTTACTCTCCGGACTGCTTCCGCTAGATCTGCGGATTCGGGAAGCAGCCTATTTTTATGAGGAAAAAAGAGGATACTCCCGAAGAATAACAGGGGATCGAGAGATCGAGAAACCGGTCCCTTACACCGAAGTACCACATCCGGCCAGTCAAATTGGCATAGAGTTCAAATGCGTGGTGAACGATGCAGAAATGGATCAGCAAGGCCTTGCTTATCCCAAAATATTCACCGACGGAAGTAAAATTCAAGGAAAAGTTGGTGCAGCGATAAGCCTTTGGGAAAATGGGAAAGAGGTGAAAGCCCAAAAGTTAAAACTGGATCATTTCTGCACCGTTTACCAGGCCGAACTATTGGCCCTGCGCAAGGCCTCGGAGCTGGCCTTGAAACACAATGCAGCCGTTGTCGAAGTCTACTGTGACTCCAGATCAGCCCTGGAAACGGTTACCCGAGGCGCCTCCCTCCATCCCTTAGCATTTGAAACGCAGAAGAATATTCAAACATTGAAAAATAGCGGGAAAACCCTTCAACTGTTTTGGATAAAGGCGCATGCGGGGATGGAGGGCAACGAGAGGGCTGACGTGTTGGCGAAGGAGGCAGCCATAGGAGGCAGGACGAGGCCACACTATGACCTGTGTCCGGCCTCATTCGTCAAGCGACAAATCCGAATGGAGTCGCTTGACGAGTGGAATGCGAGATACAGATCGGGAGATACGCTTCGGCAAATAAAATCTTCTTCCCAGATGCAATAGCAGCGTACCAGGCCATTAGGAAGATAAAGTTGGACCCAATCGTAGTACAAGTGCTTACAGGGCATGGCGGGTTCTCTGAGTACTTGAATCGCTTCAAGTGCAAGGAGAGCCCGGCATGTCCTTGTGACCCCTCGAAAAACGAAAGCATACAGCATCTTATCACAGAGTGTCCAATATTTGTAGTTAATAAATTCAACATTGAATCCGAAATAGAAACTGAAATAAAATTAGAAAATATACCAAAAATCATGGAAAATAAGATAACTAGAAATAAATTTTTAAAATACTGTAAGGAAATAGCTGATTATGAGAATACATTAAAAGTAATCGCCGTAAAATTGAAAATTGTAAAATAGTCCCAAAGGCCTTAGTTGTCAAAAATTTAGCGTAGAAGAGGTAAAAATTTATAAATGATATTGGAAGTTTATTGTAAATGTTGAAATTTCGTAAAATGTAATTAGACTTAAGATGGCTGTAAAATAGATAGGATAGAATAAAAATGATGTAACAAATATGTAAGAGCATAAATAAATAAGACAGTATGTAATTATATAATAAGAGGGTAGAAAAACTATAACAAATAATTATAATATGTAATAGAATAAAAATAAATTAATATAGAATAAGAATTATTGTAAAGATAAATAAAGAACAACAGTGTCTATGTGTTATACCCAAAATAAAAGAGAAAAGAGGCATAGAGCACATTAGGGACATGTAGAAGGGCGTCCTACCCTTAAGAGAGAAAGACGAATGGATGAAAGAAAAAAAAAGAGTGCGGAACGAAATTTCGAGAGGAATAAAAGCGAGAACTGGTATGAATGTAAAGCTTAGCATAGATAAGATCTCTGATGACCAATGTCAGAGGAACACGAGACACTATTTAAAAAAAAAAAAAAAGGTATGTGGGACTCCCCGGGCGGCCAAACCCGGTATACCCACTAAAACGACCCAGCGCATTCCCGCTTCGTCAAAGTGGAGGACTGGGAAACCGGCACAGCCTTTACTTCCAGTCCCCCGCCGACGAACACAAGGCGGACCCCCCCTCTTACCCTCACGGCACAGGCGTGGAGGAGGGGGTTCGGGAATGACCAACGGAGGTGACGGGTGCAATGCGGGCGGAGGCACCCCCGCGCCTGTCGCCCGCCCGTCACCGTGAGGAGGGAGGGCAAACCCCCTTCCCACCCTCTCCGCCCGCGGAGCGGCGCGGCGAGAGGATCATGTCCTCACAACATGATCCTCCCGCCACGCCGCTCCGCCTCCTCCTTCTGCGAGAACCTCGCAAAAGGAGGACCCCACTCCCCTGCCATGCCGTACTTTTAGATTATTTGATTTTATTTTTACTTACGGTCGTTTTATTTTTACTTACTGTGTTCCCCCCTTTACAGGGAAACAGAAGTATCCAGTGTCCAGCTGACGTACAACCCTCCATACGAGCAGATAACTTAGCTTTGACCCCTCTTTACAGGGGTCCTTCTGATTTAATCTGCTCAATAAACTAAATATGTTCCGCACCCCATCAAGCACCGTGAGGGCCACAGGCTCTAGTGACTCGGCGCGATTGGTGGAGAAAGCGGGACCTTCTTCCGCTGACGCGAGGAGGAGAATTTCCTTTGGAGAGGACTCTCCTTCCGCCTCACGGGGGGACCCTGCTACTCCGGGGACGCGCCGAGCTCCTGCGGACTTCTTGGCACTGCTCAGGAAGCCTGAGGCGAGGAACCGCAGTCGCACTGAGGAGGCGAGATCTTGCCTGAACAAGGCTAAGCTTAATTTAGGCAACTCTCGCAATCTCAGGACCGACATCAAGACTGCGGTGCTCGAGGCCATAAACAGGCTTTTTGAGCTAGTCAAGGAGTCCGAATGCGACAAGGCCCCTGCCGCACCCATTGCCGTACCGGAACCCGCGCCCACTGCTGACTTCGGTCCCCAACCCATCTTCCACGAGGTTCTCGCTGGCCAGACTGAGCTCCTGAGAACCTTGAAGAAGCACATCTCGGAGTTAAAAGACAACTCCGAGAAACTCGACAGACTCCGAGACAGTCTGGCCAGCAGAGAAAGTGTGGGGGAGGCAACCTACACGAGTGTAGCGGCCGTCGGAAAGTGCCACACCGGGGCGTCAGCCCTGGAGCGAGACGACGAGCGAAAGACGTTGCACTCCGTGGTCGTCTCCTCAACACAGGATATGGACACGGGTACCGAAATACTCGAAAGAGTGCGGAAAGCGGTGGACGCGAAGGAGGGCTAGGTGCGAGTAGAGAGGGTCAGAAAGGCCAAAGACCAAAAGGTCATAATGGGGTGCGCAACAAAGGAGGAGAGGGAGAAACTGAAGAAGCGACTTGAATCGGCCGGAGAGAACGTCGTCGTCGAGGCAGTGAAGAATCGGGACCCACTTCTGGTTCTTAGGGACGTGCTGTCAGTACACAGTGACGAGGAAGTGTTGAGAGCCCTAGAACCAGAACCGGGAGAATTTTCACGACCTCGACGACAGGGAACAAAGAATGTCTGTGAAGTTTAGGAGGAAGGCTAAAAACCCGCACGTAAACAGCATTGTACATACGACTGCGTAAGGCATAACACGCTGAGGAAATATACGAATCAATGCCTTGCAATTCTCTTTTCCAGTTTAAATATTTGTCAATATATATCCCTAGAAACTTTACCTCATTAACTATGTCAATTTTAACTTCATTAAGTGCGATCACCATGTTGTCTTTATTACGAGCTGTTGTACTAAATATCATTATAAATTGGTTTTTTCAGTATTCATTAAAAGCTTGTTACTTTTAAACCAAGATTTTAAAACTGCCAACACTGCATTAACCTTAACGGAAAGATCCTGTATGTCGTTAGCTTCAACTATTGTTGGTGTCATCTGCAAAAACTGTCAGCTGTGTGTCGGGAAATATTGAATTCATGTAATTAATTAAATCATTTGTAAATAATGTAAACAAAATAGGCCCCAAGATCGACCCTTGGGGTACGCCCGCTACTATATCTTGCATAGAAGATTTATTGCAATTGCTATTACCATTAGCTTGCATTTTACTAATATCTACAAACATTTTCCTGTTTTTTAAAAATGAAGAGAAAAGTTGTAAAGTTTTGCCTCTCACACCATAATGTTCCAATTTCGCAATGAGTAATTTGTGGTCAATTGTATCAAAGGCTGAGCTTAAATCAAGGAAAATGCCAGCTACCCTTGTTTTCGCATTCAATTTACTAATAATATCTTCCTCTAATGTATAAATAGCGTCCCCTGTTCCGACATTTTTTTGGTATCCAAATTGTCTTGAGTGCAAAACCTTGTTTAAATTTAGATGAACCTACAAGTCTACTATTAACAATTTTTTCAAATATTTTGGTAAGAATAGGGAGCAGAGAGATAGGTCTATAGTTTTTTGGATCTGTCTTTGAGCCCTTTTTGTGGAGTGGGATAATTTTTGCCAATTTTAACTGTTCCGGAAAAATACCTTCTGAAATGCATTTATTGTGAAAACTAGTCAAAGGTTCAGCTTATATGTTTAAATTTTCTTTAATAACTGCTATTGGAATGTCGTCATAACCACATAATTTCTTATTTTCCATACGATTAACAATTTTCACTATCTCACATGGAGTAACAGGCGCAATAATTATGTCATTTTGAACTCTTTTAGTGCTTTGTTCAAGAAGTTTTAGGGGTGGTGAAAACTCACTGGAACTCACTGGTGGCCAAAAAGCACGCTCTCACCTGGCATCGTGCCCGACAGAGTGAGTTCAGTGAGATGCACGTTAATTCATTGTAAAAGGCGCGCGTAAAAAATACAAAAAGGCCTTTGGAAAATCGAGTTTTATGAAAAAACCACCGCATAAATCAATTACAAATATTTTTTTTTTAATTCTTCGATAATTGTGCTTTTTTTTAATTTGACACTTTTTTTATTACTAATTTACGCCCAAAGTTGCGTTAAAATTGGCAATAAAAACAAATCTTTGGTAGCTCATAACTTTTTAATGGCTTTTTATTTTACTATTCTGTTTCCGCACAGACAAAATTATTAATTAGACAAAACGATATCCTTTTTTAACTTTAGATGTACACCGAAATTTCTATGGAATAAATGTCGACTAGTGTCCACACTATACGGTCGTTTGCGGTTCGTTCATGCATTTATTTTGATAATTATTACTTATTCTTACTACTTCTGGGTCAATTCCAAAACCGGACGAGCATTCCTTTAACTTCTAACACTGCTTTAACATCCTTCGCGCTGCTAGATACTGACGAGACTGAGGTAGATAGTATAATCATGACCTTGAAAGAAGACTGTGCAGTTGGCTGGGACAACATTTCGAATAAAATTATTAAAAGATTCAAGGACATTTTAGTACCACCACTGACCTACATTTTCCGCATTTGTTTATCTTCAGGACAGTTTCCAGAGTGTCTCAAAAAGGCTGTTATTATTCCTGTCTATAAATCAGGCAGCAAAGAGCAAGTGACAAATTATAGACCTATTTCTTTACTACCTTCTATGTCAAAAATATTGGAGAAAATAATGAACAAAAGGTTGTTGAAATATTTGGAAGATAAATCTATTCTGTCTGAAAGACAGTTTGGATTTAGACCTAAAGTTTCAACTGCCGATGCGGTACATCATCTGACTGACTATCTAGCGAAAGAACTTGACAAGGGTAACCACACAGTAGGAATTTTCCTGGACCTCGCCAAAGCTTTTGACACAGTTTCCATTCCAATTCTATTGCGCAAGCTTGAGATCATGGGTGTAAGAGGCAACCAATTGAAAATATTCAAAAGTTATTTAGAAGATCGTTCCCAGTGCGTAAAGATTGGCGATGTTCTCAGCGCTGTTCAAAAAACCACATTTTTTGGTGTTCCCCAAGGAAGTATTCTTGGACCCACCCTTTTTTTGATCTACATAAATGACCTTTGCAATCTAAAGCTAGAGCATGGTACTATCATTACCTACGCTGACGACACTGCTTTACTTTTTTCGGCTGACTCAGAAAATGAAGTCTACAAGCTTGCGCAACACGGATTTAATATTGTAAATAAATGGCTTCAAAATAACTCACTAACTCTAAATGCAGAGAAAACAAATTACATTAAGTTTTCGATGCGCAAGCATATAGCCAATATCCCCTCAGCGTTGCACGCTCATTGTTGCCCAGTCCCTGCAGATAGCCAGTGTAGGTGTCCCAATATTAAGAAGACTGATAAAATAAAATACCTGGGTATTATAATAGATGAAACTCTTTCCTTCAAACTACATATGGAAGCTCTAAATAATAGAATTCGTAAGCTGATATTCGTATTAAAAAAAATACGATATATTACAGATCCAAAAATACTTAGGCAAGTATATTTTGCTCTTTGTCAGTCAATTCTGACTTACTGCATTACTTCATGGGGTGGGGCGAGAAAAACTCTGTTATTGCCCATTGAAAGAGCTCAAAGAGCTATTCTCAAGGTGGCTACTTGCCGCCCTTTCCTTTTCCCCACTAACCTCCTGTATAAATCTTGTGAAGTACTAACAGTTCGACAGTTATTTATTATGAGCACTGTACTAAAACAACACGCAGCACTTCCATACAGCACTGAATTCACAAAAAAAAGACGGAAAGATATAGTTTGCCCTCAAAAAAGTACAAAACACGCTTTCACAGCCAAGTTTTATATGTACCTCGGACCGCTACTCTATAACAGGCTTAATGAAAAAGGAAGCATCTACTCCTTAAATCACAATAACTGCAAGAAAATCCTCAAGGAAGCTCTTCAAACTATGTCCTATGAAGATACAGAGAAGTTATTACTTGTGCTAAAGTAAATATTGTTCACATTAGTGTTATTTTTTTAATTAGTTTGCTAAGTTAAAATAGTAAAAATGTTATATACCTTTTACATTGTTACCAATATTATTAATAAGACATATGATTATTTAATCAATTAATGTTACCTCAAATCGCCTGAAACACAGGATTACCTAGTTCAGGCTCAAAGCATGGGTGAACTTGACATAGATTTAAGCAAAACTGTAAACATTTACCTTATATTTTTTGAATAAAATTTTATTTATTTATTTATTTTATTTACAAAACATTCACGGGCCGCAAGTAAGACGTCCGCGGGCCGCGTGTTGCCGACCGCTGCTTTAGATCATCAGCAAATTGGAAAATACAGTCAAGATGATACAATAGGTTTAATCAATGCTGCATGAATGATTATTGCAAGAGTTAATAATTAAACTTGCGTGGTATCAAATTTTGTCAGGATGGACGAATTGTTATAATTGTGATCATTGCATGGCTCGGTCAGCAGTGGATTCTAGGGGAAAATATAATTAGTTACATTTATAGCGGTTATTTTTGACTTAAAAGCCTGGTATCTGACTTGATGGTTTTTGTCAATGGATAGATAATCCAAAAACCGGCCAAGTGCGTGTCGGGCCACGCGCAGTGTAGCTGTTATATTTTATATTTTGTTTTGCAATGCAAGTCTTCACCCGTTATAAACAAGCAACTACTACATCTTAGTCACTTTATAGGATTTATTCTAAAGATTTTGTATTTCGTGCAAAATTATCCAACACCCTAGTTCAACGACTATTACTGCTAAACTAATAAACTTATCTTAACCGCTATAGTTTTTCTTTAAAGTTCATAAAATGCACTATCATCATGAATTTTTCCAGATTTTTCAAACCAGCAGTTTAGCTTTTAGAGGGGGGCGACGCCCTACTGGAACGAAAATGTATACTTTAAAGTTTAATATTTCGTAAATGGAGCATTAAATCGAAAAGTTGTGAAATTCCTAAGTCATTTTAAAAGAACTATTCAACGATACCCACACGATTGGGTTGACGACGAAAAAAAAATTCATCCCCACTTCACATGTAGAGGAGCTACCCTAAAAAAAATATTTTCCTAAATTTTATTTTACCTCTTGGTCGGCGTTATTGATATACACACCTCTACAAAATTACAGCTTTCTAGTACTAACGGTCTCTTAGCAAAACCTCGGACAGACAGAAAGACAGACAGACGGACATAGCGAAACTATAAGGGTTCCATGTCAGGACTACGGAACCCTAAAAAATGGTGTAAAACGGAGGGAGAATTTATTAATCGATTTAAATTGTGTAATGTTTTAGTTGATACGGAAAAATCATGTTGCGGTTTATTTTGGAATTGAGAAACGACGGCTTGACTCCGCGCGACCGGGCGGTGGGTTGAAAAAAATCTCGAAAACGGACGAGCAGGGTCGGCCTCTCGTTAAAAAGTAAGTATAACAATTATTGAAGACAAAGCTGATTGCTGTAAGGAGGGCAATTTAGTGAAAATATATTCTGCTGGAAGTGTTGTCTGGAGTGCTAAAGTTAAGTACATAACATTAAGTACATACCTTAACATCAGCTCATACCATGGTTTTCTGCCTGCTAACACATTAATAATATTATTATATATATTTATTTCTGGTAAGTAAATAACACCCATTGCCAAATAAAAATAAAAGATAAAAACATCATTACAAAAAATAAATAAAAATAAAATCAGACTCAATCAACTAGAATTAAATTAAATTATAGAATCAAAATAATAAATTAAACAAATAAAATAAAATCAAAAAATAAATCGTGAATGTAAAATTAAAATGAAATGAAATTATATCAAGTCAAAATAAATACATAATTGAATAATAATAAAATTAATACCACACACACACACAACACGACGAAACGTTATTACATGCAGTACGATGCAGTGCATAGCCTTACCAATTATGTCTCAGAAGAGCTGGGCAAGGGGAACCAGGTCATGGGAGTCTTCCTTAATTTAGCGAAAGCCTTTGACACTGTCTCTGTTTCTGTGCTTCTAAGAAAATTAGAGGCCAGGTATAAGGGGCACGCCGCTGACATTACTTACTGACTACTTAAACGACCGATAAGAATGGGTTAGAGTTGACAATTTTACGAGCGATGAGCAGAAAAATACTGGATTTGGCGTTCCCCAGGGGAGTATATTGGGCCCTACCCTTTTCCTGGTTTATGTTAACGACTTGTGCAACCTAAATATCAAGCAAGGCAAAATCATATCATACGCTGACGACGTGACGACACGGCAATACAACGACAATATTTTCTGCTGAAAACAGTAGCGACCTGTTTGAAAACGCTCAACTTGGCTTTAATACTGTGACTAATTGGCTTCAAAGCAATTTACTAACACTAAATGCTGACAAGACAAAATACATTCACTTCTTTGTCCATGCGCAAGCCTTTTTTTTTTTTTTTTTTTTTTTCGGATGGGAAATCATCAAATGTCTTCTCCCGCTCTGGGCGGAGCAGGAGGGAGTGTCAGACTTTTACTGACTAAAACCCATCCATGTTCCTTCCTCGCCCTTTGTGTTCCGGGGCCACGGTATCTCTTTCGAATAGTCCCGCAGCCCCGGCAGGCTTCGGTCCTTGCGGACCCCTTCCTTATTGCTGACTCTCTTTGAGGTGCGCGTGGAACACGAACGCGCCGTCGACACGGCCTGTCGTCATGAGACGAACGGATGGCGAGCTAGCCCATAGCTCCCCGTCCACAGGCCCGCGCCTACGGTGGCCGGAAGCCACCACGTGGCCCCCGACGCCCGGGGCGTCTACCGCGGCGGCCGGGACGTGAGGATCTCTCCCTGTCCTGTTCCGCCACCTCCTTCGCTAGCATGACTGCTTCGCAGAAGGAGGTGACGGCGTCCCATTCCGTCTCGCTCCGGACCATGGATTGAACCAAGGCCGGGAGCGAGAGGTCGCCGCCGCCAATCGCCGTTACGAGGACACGGCGGTGCTCCGCCCAAGCGGGGCACACCTCCACCGTGTGCTCCACCGTGTCCTCCGGTCGATCCTCACAATGGTGACACCCGGGCGTCTCCTCCCGCCCGATTCGGTGCAGGAACTTACCGAAACAGCCGTGTCCGGTAAGAACCTGCGTCAGGCGGAAGGTGAGGACGCCGTGGCGTCTCTCCAGCCACTCCTCAAAGAGGGGACTTATCGCCACTATTGTGGCGTGCCCTGCACGGGGTTGCGATAGTCGCTCTCTCCATGTCGCCATGAGATCCCGCCGGAAGTCCGTCCGCTCCTCACCTCAACTTAACACTGATAACTGCCATGTATATTGTGCCCATCAATGTGATAATCGGTCAGTCAACATGTGCAATTGTCCTTCTATACTCAAAACCAATAATATTAAATACTTAGGGTAGTGTTGCCCAAAATCGGTCTTGGTCTTGCGGTCTTGGTCTTGTTCTTGCATTTTTGCAAGACCAAGACCAAGACCGACTTATTGTAGCAAGACCAAGACCAAGACTGAACCCTGCAAGATTTGAGCAAGAACAAGACTAAGCCTGCAAGACTCTTGCGTCTCGCAGTTAAGTCAAACTGAGCTTTGGGCGTTATTAAGTAGGGATTTGGTTTCAATCCTGATTTTGATAGACGTTCCCCAGTATCAAAACCGTATCGTCATAACACTAAAAGGTATTGTATTGATTATTATATTTCGACTATTAATTAAGTTGCTAGCGTGTTACTCACCAATATATTCCCATGTGATAAAAATGTACCTAGCATAACTTTCTGACAAAGTTCATTTCATACCTTGTAGGTAGTATTATATTATGCTTGTTTATGTCTAATGTGCAGATCTTAAGTGAATAGGTTGGTAAACATTTTGTAGGTACCTACTTATGTTTCAAAGTTTATATTATTCTTCTAGAGGGCGTTCAAGTATTACGTAAGCGCTTGAGGGGGGAGTCTTTGCTTTGCTTTGGTCGATATCATGATTACGTCATCAGTTATTATTTACTTTTTTACACAAATGGCATGAAACCACAAATTGTCTATGCTTGAAAACAAAACACACATGTCGGGGATTCCCACAAATAATGAATACGTTATAGGTACTCGCTTAGAAGCGAGTGGGGGAATCACCGCACGCCACTCACTTGTCACTTGCCTAAATTTCTTTTTAAATGATTACATAAGCATGGAAGGGGGGGGGAAGAGGTTTGTTTGCTTACTTTTGCTGACAAGGGGAAGGGGGGGTAAATAATTGTAAAAAATCTGCTTACGTAATACTTGAATGGTCCAGTATTCAGCAAAATTTAAAACTAACAGCGAGTCGAGTAGATCTAGTACTAGTAACAGTTTTTACGCCAGCCAATGTTATGGTACAGACGCCAGCACATCAAACTAGTACAGTCTGTCAAGTTTCTTTAACAGATTTTCAACTTTATCGCTAAAGCATTAAGGTTCATGGTTGATTGGAAAAATTTTACGTTCCGCGAATAAACCGTTGGTCGGTCGGTGTATTATGTACTTACTTATTTGATAATTTACCGACAAAGACGCCGGGTTTTATCAAAGACTGCAACAAGTGTATCACACAGCATTTGATACTGTTTGAGCGCCCCATTCGCCGCCACAGAGTACGGACAGAGGCACACAAAATTGTTACCTATTTTGGTAGGGTTGGCACAAGAGGATAAAATTAAATGACCTAGAAGATGTCTCAGCAGCAGGTGTAAATTGAATGCTCTGAGTTATAGAAGATACATTCTTAACATTCTCACAATAGCTCGAATTCGAACACTACAGCGTTTAAAGCTGTTGAGCGGGATAATAATTATCGTCCCCGTAGCGCGAAAAGTCATTAACTCGAAAAACCTAGTTTTGAGATATCGAGAGTTTAATTTTTAAAAAATATAAAAAATCACAACTTTGGTTTGTCATTACATATCTTTGTAGTTTTAGCTTCATTTTAAAGATAATAAAATAAACTTTATAGTATATGTGCAATAATACGTGAAAAACTTCTAATAATTAAGAAAAGGAACAATATTAATTGTTTTCTATCAAATCATTAGCTTAGTTGCGAATTAGTGAATTTTCGACCGGAGTTAGTGATTTTGCTCTCAGAACGAAAGTGTTAAAACGAAAAATAAAATGAGATGATGACTTTTCACTTTAGGAGTATTGTACTAATAATTTAAATATAAAAGTGAGAAATCACTATGTCGAGTTAGTTAATTTTCGCTTTCGTGTGTTTTAGCAAACTATTAATGTTAAAAACTCACTAAATCATTTTAGTGATGTTTACGATACCTAAAGGCGTTTGCATGCATTAACAATTCAAAAGAAAAAGTAATTAAGTCGTTTTAGTTTCGTATTTTGTACAATTAAAATAAATATTAAATAATTAACTAAATTAGTTAATTCTTCCATAACGCTATGGGGTCCAAAGGTTAGACTTGCTTACTTTTCACATTACGTAATTCAAAAACGAGGGCAGCTAGAAACATGACGGTTTGACAGATATTTAGAGAGAAAAAATGTGATTTTAATGACGTAGCTAACTCATTTTGGAGATTTTCGGACTTAGTGACTTTTCGCGCTACGGGGACGTTATATTATCTTTTACAAAACTTGTTGATGATAATACAATATTAACTAAGTAGGTATATATCGCATCTATTGAATTGCGATTTTTTTGATTCCGAAATAATCATTGTTAATATCGGTAAATGAGAGATAGTGAGTGATATACCTACTAAAATGTGTGCAGCAAGATTGTAAATGTTATATGCCATGTCAGTGCTTTCCATAGGTTCATTTTAAAAAAGCTCTAAGTAAGATTTAGAGATTACCGTTCAATTACACAACAAATTATTGAAAAACCCAAAAGATATTTTGAGTACCTACTTAGGAAATTAAGTAGTAGAAAAAATATTCTATCGTAGATTAGTTATTAAAAAAATCATAAACCTTGTTATTACTTAATTTAATCCTTTTGTGCCAACCCTACCAAAATATGTAAACGGGTATTTATCGCGAATTTTACCTTTAATATAAGCCCGACGTTTCGTCCGTTTTCCGTTTAGTCTAGTCTAAGTAGTAGAGTCTCGCAAGACTTGCGAGACTCTTGCTGCAAGAGCAAGACCAAGACCAGGTGTATTGACGCAAGCCCAAGACCAAGACTGGCTAAAGTCTCGTCTTGGTCTTGCATTTGGGCAACACTAACTTAGGGGTTATAATAGACGACACACTCTCTTTTAGGTATCATATTGAAAGTCTGGTTAAAAGAGTGCGCAAATTAATACATGTATTTAAAAAAATACGAACTTTTGCAGATTCTAAGTTAATCACACAAGTTTATTTCGCCCTGTGTCAATCTATAATTAATGACTGTATCATTTCATGGGGTGGCGCATCAAAAACTATCCTTCTTCTCCTTGAAAGAGCTCAAAGAGCGATTTTAATGTTAGCAAACTTCTATCCCTTTTACTTTCCCACAGATCAGCTGTATAAATCGTGCAACGTGCTGACTGTGCGCCAGCTATTCATTATGCACTTAGTATTAAAACAGCACACCATGCTCACGTACAATGCTGACAATACTAACAAGAGACGGAATAATATAGTATGCATTTCCAATGAAACCTCCAAACATGTCTTTGTGGAAAGATTCTTTTCATTTTTGGGCCCCTTTCTGTACAATAGATTAAATAGAAAACTAAGTATTTAAAAGTTAAACTATTTTAGCTGTAAAAAGTCTGTTATTACTTTTTTACAACCCATGACCTATGCACAAACAGAAGATTTACTTGTTGTCTGCAAGTAAACTGCTGATACATTGTTTGTTTATTTTCTATGTAAGTTGTAATTTTAGTATGAGGTTGACGAACTTCTTTGGGTAGCCATACTTTTGGAGAATAAGCCATAGGGCCTCGCGTGAAATGTTAAAATCTTTGAAAACCAGCGACTTGATACATTGAAAGAAAAGCGCCAAATACGGAAAGAGAGACCTAAATAATAAATATAATAATAAAACCTTTATTTTCAGGCAACTTTGGCCCATAGATAAATACCTTACAGACTAACATACATGTGATAAAATACAAACTGTGTTAATATAATGGATCTTAAAACTACGTTAGTATCACTTCACTTGAGCACTATCTATGTCACCGTGCGTTCATGTGGCACTTGCCCGTGGAAGCGACGGAACACCACTCCCTGCGGCCAAAAGTCCTCCTCCAAGACGAGGTGCAGATAACACGTTGGCATCCGCACCACGAACGCCTTAAAGTTGACGTTGCGGCGCGACACCAACAGCTGCACTCTCCCCACGTACTTGGTCTTCTGACGCACGTACTCTACGATGTTCTCCGCTGTAGTGGTGTAGTGTAAGCGGGAGATGTACACCGGTGTGTTCGGCTTCGCGGCACGAATAGGCACGTTGGGCTCCGACGGAGCCGTGCCGCAGTGGTTCTTGTTCCTACGTTGGCGGCGCTTCCTCCTCACCACCGTCACGATAGCATCATCAGCCCGAATCGGTACCTTTTCAGGCACGGGCTTCCCAGCGGGAGTAGTTTTGCCTGCGACTACGCTAGCGAAATCTCCAGGAACATGTTGAGACTTTGCAGGTGCTGCAGAAACAGGGAGCGCGACGTGCGGCCTTGCGGCGGCTAGTGGAGGTGCTGGCGGGGCGGGAGCGGGGCAGTGGGGCGCACGAGGAGCGCATTCTGCAGACTCAGCATTCTTCGGTGAAGACGGCGACAAAACTGCTGACGCGAAACTAGCCGACGATACATCGAGGCCAGCTCCGCGACGCAAGTTTACGTTCGATGCACCCGACGGTGACCCAGATACCGTTGCGTTTTGACGCCACTCATCGAGTTCGTTGCGTAATTCGGCGACGGCATTTTGGGAAGCATCTAACTTCTTCTGCACATCCACTAGACTTGCCTTGAGAAGAACGATGTCCTTCAACAGGCTGGTAACATTGACGTGGTCGAATGTGACGGGAGGGAGCTTGTGTAAGTCCTTCGCCACGAACGTCGGCACGTCGTCAGGGTCGGTCACTTTTAGCAGCGCGATGATGTCCTGAATGCTTTTCTTAGTCCCGTCACGCCGTCGGGACACCATCTGGTCTCTCTTATTGAGCAACTGGTACAGCAGCAGCTTGGCAGCAGCGACTGCGGACACATCGTCCATCACATCCAACTTCTGCTGCTCATTCGCCACGAGTGGTTGATCCATAGCGATTAAAATTACGAGCGACGGCTTGCGCCGCCGCGATAACGAAAATTAATACGCGTCAGCAACCCGTCTGCATCGAAACGCAGCTACTGCAAGACTGGAAAGCCTAAGCCCTCCTACACCTACACTTATAACTCTACCGGTCAACTCTACTGCTTAAGTTGTGACCGGATATTTAAGAGCAAATTCGGTCTGGCTAGCCATACAAGGGCACACGCACGGAAATAGTTTCAAAGGGTCGCCGTTACCGAAATCGGTAAGGAGGACTATATATATATACTAGCTGTTGCCCGCGGCTTCGCCCGCGTGAAGTTCGGTTACTGTCCCACTGGATCAAAATAAAGGGATAAATAGTATCCTACATGTTAATCAATCACTGTCACAATCACTGTCACAATCACTGTCACAATCACTGTCACAATCACTGTCACAATCACTGTCACAATCACTGTCACAATCACTGTCACAATCACTGTCACAATCACTGTCACAATCACTGTCACAATCACTATCACAATCATTATCATCGTAATCACAATCATCATCATCACAATCATAATCATCATCATCGTAATCACAATCATTATCATCGTAATCACAATCATTATCATCGTAATCACAATCATCACAATAAATCAAAAATAACCCTTTAAAGAAGTCGAATCCACCATCTTCTGGAACTCAAAATAAATGCCATATTCGTAATCAGCACCCCTGATAATCTCGGTATCGACACCCATATTGAGTTTTAGACATTTCAACCCCATCGCACCCCAACAGGGGATGATGGTATTTCAGGTCCGCCATATTTAATCTTAAAATTGTTGTTTTTGAAATACACCTGACCAGATACACCATACAAACTATACCCATGTTGATTTTCAGACTTTGTCACCCCATTTTCCCCTCTTAGGGGTTGAATTCCGAAAAAAACTGAAACACGTTTCCACTCATTTATCAATAGGAGCACTCCTGTGAAGTGTCAAATAAAATAGTCTAACTAATCTTGTTTCCCCATACAAACTTTGGTGCCTCGTTTATCACTTTTAGGGGATGAATTTTGAAAAATCTTTTCTTAGTGCACCCCTAGACCACATAAGGAACCTACTTGCCAAATTTGGAATCTGTAGACCCAGCGGTTTAGGCTGTGCATTGATTTTTAAACTTTGTCACCCCATTTCCCCCTCTTAGGGGTTGAATTCTGAAAAAACCTGAAACCCGTTTCTACTCATTTATCAATAGGAGCACTCCTGCGAAGTTTTGAATAAAATAGTCTAACTAATCTTGTTTCCTCATTCAAACTTTGGAGCCCCGTTTAACCCCCTTAGGGGTTGAATTTTGAAAAATCCTTTCTTAATGCACCCCTAGACCACATAAGGAACTTACTTGCCGAATTTGGAATCTGTAGACCCAGCGGTTTAGGCTGTGCATTGATTTTTAGACTTTGGCAACCCATTTACCCCTATTAGGGGTTGAATTCTGAAAAAACCTGAAACCCGTTTCTACTCATTTATCAATAGGAGAACTCCTGCGAAGTTTCGAATAAAATAGTCTAACTAATCTGGTTTTGCCATACAAACTTTGGAGCCCCGTTTAACCCCCTTAGGGGTTGAATTTTGAAAAATCCTTTCTTAGTGCACCCCTAGACCATTTATGGAACCTACTTGCCAAATTTGGAATCTGTAGACCCAGCGGTTTGGGCTGTGCGTTGATAGATGAGTTAGTCAGTCAGTCAGTTTCTTCTTTTATATATTTAGATATATACAACATGTAACGTAATTAACGCACACCCTCAAACACCCAAATTAGTTTATTATGTTATAATCATAATACATGCACTGAATTTTTAATTAAACATGTATAAGCAATGATTATTTAATAAATTAGTTTTCCTAATTCCGGAAGAATGTTGTAGTCACAGTACAAATCAACGAACGCACACAGTCGCATACGTAGGTCTCATACCTACGTATGCGACTGTGTGAGTCTTGCTAGCCTTGTAGGTATTCGCTCGCGTTCGAGACAGCTGTTAACGTCGCGTCGTCGCGGTCGCTCGACTCAACTTCAATAGAAAACTTCAATACATTTTAATGCCTGTTTTCTTTATTGATGTTTTAATTTAGAAAGCACTTCGTCATTTTTTATCAAAAGCGTTCACTATCCAATTTTTTAAAATAAACCAACGATTTAATACGTCCCCACAAAAAAAGTCGTCAAATCAGCTGATTGGGGATTCTCATCGAATTAATCCCATATTTCGTTTTAAAAACGAGTACGTGTACGCCAATCGGCTCCCCTGTCGATGGCTGTGTTCGGACGGAACGCCACGAAGTAGCAGCTAACATAGTCCTACTCTGCGGTCTACTCTTGTACCATACCTTTGGTTGACTTGAATGTTCTGCCAGCTAGAACCACATTATCACCACACTGCACCGTGCCACAGGCCTCACTATTAGTCACCATTTCACTGAACATTTTGTGTCAATTATTCGAAAGACATCGCGATATTTGCATACACTGTACGGAAGGTAGCGCGAGACTAAATATTGTTTACATTTATTTAAGTTAACTTTCATCGCCCGCGCCGCCCGTTGTCATGATGGCTATCTCGCTCTATCCCACGTTTTTAATTTGCACGAGAAAGGGAACGAAAACTGGTACGACATATTTTGCATTTTGTTGGTATGGGTAACTATTGTTTCCTTTGTATCCAGTGTCTGTAAGTGTGTGCGTGCGGTTAAATTGCCAAGTTTACTGCAACTGTTTTTGTAAAGACTTAACTTGCTTGAAATACGGTTCATTTTTCTTTATTTTGTATTGAATGGTGGAATTTGTATTAATACAAATAAAACTGCACTTTTAAAAGTCTTATTGCCTTGAGTTACGGTCCATTTCAGTTTGCTTGGACTATACAGGGGTAGTGTGACTATAAATTAAGTAGCTTTAATTATTTTTGGGATAAAAAATTACCTATATTAAAAATCATAGAAATCGATTCAGTAAACGATTCTGAACAAAGTAATTTCAGGATGTGCGTTAATTATGTTACATGTTGTATATAATTTTAGTAATTTACTATTCTCTCATTGTTAATTTATATTGGTATTTTTGCACCTTTTAGCCTGAAACACAGGTTCCACCTAGTTCAGGCAATAAGCAACAGTGCTCTATTTTATTTGTTAAGATACTTAATTGTAAATGTGCCCCTTTTTATAAATAAACAATTTATTATTATTATTTAAGCAACCGTGCCCCGAGAACACCTGCGTCGCCCGAAACGACAGGGAGCCGTGCCTCCTCTCGAGCACTGGTCGGATCGCCTCGTTGGTAGGGAGGCCGGGGGTAGAGCGCAAAAGCCTTTCCCGCCACTCCGCCACCATGACCTCGCGGAGCTGAGACCGACGCAGATCGATCTCTCGCTGCATCGGTCCACCGCCCCGCGTCCGCGCCTCCTCGCGTCACTGTACCGGCTGACGCGAGGAGGCGCGGACGCGGGGCGGTGGACTCTCGCCTCTAGGTCCCAGGGTGGCGACCCGGCCAGTGCACAAGCCGCCACGTCGGAGATTGTGCGATACCCACTGACAGACCTGACGGATCGCGATGCTGCCGGCCGTCAGGTCCGAGGCCCACACCGGGGCCCCGTACAGGGTCATGGATCGCGAGACCCCCAGGTACAATCTCCTACAGGCGGTGTTCGGACCCCCCCGATTGGGAAGCAGCGTTGCAAGCGCGCCCGCCGTGCCCATCAACTTGGGCGCCAACCGCTGGAAGTGGGCGTCGGAACACCAACGGCTGTCGAGCACCAATCCCAGATACATTACGTGCCTAACCTAAACTAACCGTCGATATCTTCCAGACGTACAATTTTGAAGCTGTTTTCAGCGTTTATAGACTAAACTAGGCCTCCGCCTACGTTCTGACTATATCGCACGCACTTACACGCGCGGCTGGACTTTATCACTACTAACACTCAGGAATTTTTCGATTTTTCACAGTAAATCCTCAAAATTAATTGTTTTTCCAAATTATTTTCCAAAAATAACGTTAGCTTATAGTTACATACAATACAATAGTACAATAGTACTCGCCCATCATCCCTGAATTCTGGTCCGCGATCCGTGTCCCGGTTGTGGGTTGTGGGGTGAAATTCAAAATTTTTTGGTTCAAAAACTGGTTTGTTGACCAAAACTCAAAATTTTTGTTCAGCACCTATCCTTTTTAGGTTTCCGTAAAGAAACATTAAAAATACGAATCCATATTTTTTTCTTTTTTTTTTTTACCTACATGTTGAGAATTACGCGGCACGGGGGCTATTAAGGGAGCAAATTTTTCATTTTTTTTGCGATAGGAGTCACCGTTTTCGAGATATAAGCAAAAGAAGAAAACTTGCCACAACTCCATGACGCTTGCTCGCTACGCTCGCATTTTACGTTACACCCACTTTCTGTCACAAATGTCGTCGTCGTTCCGCCGGACTTCGGCCTACGATCCTCATGCCAGCTAGCAAGACTTTTAGGACAATTTTAGCATAGCATAGCAGTTTATCCGAAGTATTGAAAATCGGAAAATCGTTGTCGGACTAACGATCCATCGAACATTTGATTTTTCGGTATTATGAAATTCGGTTTTTTGATAATCGGAATATCGAAATTCGGAATAAAATATTTCGGATTTTTTGGGTGTTCCCCTCGATATGGGAGTTTCATTGAGATCACTGAAGCCTCAACGCCAATTTAATTATTGACAGATTCATTCCTGACTGTTTCATTTCCTTAGAAGCCTACGAGTATACAGGGTGGAATTTTGTAATGCCACCTGGAGGGAAAGTATTCTTAATACTGCAGATAGAAAATTTTACACAAAGGAAACATTCCTTTATTTTTGAATAGAAAGCAAACTGCATTCAAAGATTTTCGAAAATTCTCTTCTCCCACACCCGGGAATCGAAACCGCTAAAATCTGAAAAAATTATACCCTGTACTTTTATTGCATCGATCGTTAGGGTCGATTATAAGGATGAAATCTCTTTAGCAAACATGATAAATTAAATGAAAGGAAAACCAGGAAATCTGAAGTTACAAATTCAATGAGTCAAGTTAAAGATCTTTATCTAACATCCATCTTTTGTAATGCAGACTCCTTTGCGACATACTCGTAGCTGCGTGTATGAGGTAATTAAAATATGGAATGTTAGATAAAAATTTGAAAATTAGATTGTCATAGTTGTTATTCACATTTGATTGTTTTTACAACTCATTTCACATTTTGTCTCACGGTGAAAATGGCTTATCAAGAACAGTTTGATTTAATGGAAGCTTATTTTTTAAATAACAAAAACGTGAATCTAGCTCTGCGGTGGTATGGAGAGAGATATCAAGACCGACAGGCACCAACTCGGTTCGTATTGAAAAGAATGGTAGTAAATTTAAAGAATACGGGTGGTTTCAAGAAGAGACGGCAAACTATTCAGCAAAACTATTTCGATTTTGAACTAGATGATTTAACATACTTTGAATCATTTCCGAAGGCTTCAAGTAGAGATGCTGCCGATGAATTAGGAACAACCCACACTCGCGTACTTAAAGCGCTGAAAAAGTATAAGTATAAATGCTATCGTGAAGGTCGGTTGGTGCAAAAATTACATATTGGGGATCGTGAGAGACGATTTAAATTTTGTGAAAACATGCTTGGAGAAATTGACCGAAACCCTAATTTTTTGAGTAACATTGTATGGTCTGACGAAACCAACTTCAGCAATAATGGCATGTACAATCGCCGCAATAACCATTATTGGTCTCGAGTGAATCCTGTTCGTGTTCATGGAACTAACAATCAAGTAAGATTTTCTTTCAACGTTTGGTGCGGAATTATGAGAAATAATGTAGTGTTAGTCCACGTGTACGAAGGTCATTTAAACACTGTCAAGTATATTGAAATACTGGATCTCTTAAGAAACGAGTTAAATGGTTTCCCCGAGGAAGAGCGAAACCAAATAATTCTACAGCAAGATGGTGCTCCAGCACATAACAGCAGAATCACTACTGCCTACATTAATAACCATTTTAATACCTGGATTGGTACAAACGGCACACTCAGAAGGCCTGCGAGATCGCCAGATCTCACCCCATTAGATTTTTTGTTTGTGGGGATATGTAAAAAATCAAATTTACATGAAATCTTATGCGAATGACAACGAGTTGAGACTTGAAGTTCAGAATACGATTTATAATATTCACCACAACACTTTATTAAAGATTAATTTATATGAATTCGTTAAAAGAATAAATTTGTGTATCCAAGAGAATGGAGCCCATTTCGAGCAACTAATTAGTTAGTTTACCATTTTTTGTAAATAATTAAATTGATTTAAGATTTCCTGGTTTTCCTTTCATTTAATTGATCATGTTTGTTAGAGAGATTTCATCCTTATAATTGACCCTAACGATCGATGCATTAAAAGTACAGGGTATAATTTTTTCAGATTTTAGCCGGTTCGAGTCCCGGGTGTGGGAGAAGAGAATTTTCGAAAATCTTTGAATGCAGTTTCCTTCTATTCAAAAATAAAGGAATGTTTCCTTTGAGTAACATTTTCTATCTGCAGTAGTTTAGTTTAGTTTAGTTTATTAAATAATAATTATGAATAATTACAGGTCAATTTATATATAAAAAGTAAAAACACAAATCATTTAAAAGAGCATCGAATTACAAAATTAAAATTATCATCAAGTAAAATTCTCATCAATTGAAAAATAAATAAAAACACTTAAGAACATGTGATCCACGGACTAATAGAATCAACAATTATCAAATTACCTAAAACCATTCTTTTAGGTCATATAACGCCTGGTTGGTTAGCCAGCCTTTGAGTTTAGCTTTAAAAGCATTATCAGACGTCGCGCTTAAGATGTTATCCGGTAGCCGGTTGTATACTGATGGACCCATAACATGAATCAACTTTCCAGATTTAGATAGGGTGTGTGGGTAACCAGCTAACTTGTTTCTACCACGAGTACAATAATTATGCCTATCTCCGCGTTTACTGTATTCGTTCAGATGTTGCCTAACGTATACCGCCGCCTGCAATATCACCATAGCGGGAACAGTCAATATTTTTAGCCGTTTAAAAAGTGGTCTCGCGGTGTCGTCCCATTGTGATCGCGTAATGGCTCTCACTGCACGCTTCTGCATCCTAAAGGCTCGCTCCCAATCGGCAGCTCGGCCCCAGAACTCAACACCATACTGTAGAACCGAGTGTACCAACGCGAAATAACACCCTCTCATCATTTTACGTGGGAGCGTTTGCGCTAAGCGTTCCAAAGCGAAGCATGCTCGTCCGAGTTTGCCGCACATTTTATCAATATGCGGCCCCCAAGTGAGAGAACTGTCCAATTCGAAGCCGAGAAATGTGGTGGCTTGTACCTGCTCGACAACACTGCTTCCTACCCGAAGTGACAGTGGTGCACACATTCGACCGGAAAGATTGACGTGCATGTAGTGGGTCTTGGTGGTGTTAAGTATCAAGCCATTTATTTTAAACCAGTTGTTAATTTTACCCACCACTAAGTTGAGTCTTACTTGTAGTCTTTCCATCGACTGCGCGCACACGACTGCAGCAACATCGTCCGCGTACATAATACATAAGCCTCACTTATCGCTGCAGGTAGGTCATTGAGCAATAAACTAAACATGATGTTAGATAGGGAGGAGCCTTGTGGTACACCTTTAGTGATGTTAAGAGGGTCTGACCTAACCTTTCCTCCGTCCCCGATCACCACCTGCAATCTGCCTTTTAAAAAGTCGAGCAGCAGCTCCACCGCTTTTCCCTCTATACCAAGGTGCCTCATCTTCAGTGCCAGCACGCCATGGTCCGCGACGTCGAAAGCTTTTGAGAGGTCGCAGAAGAGCACTGCTACCTGCTGTTTTTCCTCCCTAGCCTTCATTACATGGCGGATGACTACACGTGCAAGGGCGGTTGTTGATCGTCCCTTCCTGTAGGCGTATTGTCGGTCGGTGAGGCAGTTAGTCTTCCCAAGAAATCCAAGTAGTCGGTCACATAGTCCGTTTTCAAAGACCTTGGCGACTGCCGGAATGATAGACACCGGCCGATATTTGTTTATGTCTTCTCTCTTCTTGCCTTTGCCCTTATACAGTGGAGACACCTTGATTTTTTTAAATGCACTGGGATAGCATCCACTACGCAAACATCTATTGAATAACACCGACAGAACATTTGCAAGCGATGCAGCCACTGTATTCAGTAGCTCCACTGACGTGTCATACAAGTCTTTTGTTGGTTTGCGTGCGATCCGTTTCGTAATAATGTGGTATACCTCAAACGGTGAGAAGGGATGTAGCCACACACACTGACTAGCTGGGGGTCGCGCTTCCAGAAGCGTAGCCAGGGCTGTGTTCGGGTCCGCTTGAGGAGCGCCACATGATATAGCCGCATGGATAAATTTGGCATTGACCATATTTACTAAATCCCCTTTTGTGGAAAAAGATTTACCATCTGCTTGCTTCTTACTCTCAGTGTAGTCCGATCTTGATTGATTTTTCCTACCAGATTCTACATTTACTACGTGCCTCATACTTTTATTCGGGTTATTTGCCGTTTTTATATGGTGTACGTAATACTTGGATTTCTTATGTCTAAGCATACTGGAGTACTTTTCCTGAAGTCGATATACTACCTCGTTTAAATATGGAAAGTATGGGTATTTTTGCATAATGTCTATAACATCAAACAGCAAACACTTAGTGTTTAATATCTCTTCATCGATCCACGAATTCTCCGCCTTTTTTTGTGCTACGCGTCTCATAGGAAAACAAACATCTACCTTGTTCTGTATAGTAATTACGATCGAACGAGCTAAGTCGTCCGCGCCCTGCCAGCGCGCTGCCACCTCTTCCCAGTCAACGCTGGCCAGCGATGCGGCGAAGTTGTCCCTATTCATTTTGCTATAGTTCCGCGCCATATGTGTTACAGGTATTTGTGACTCGACAGTAGGTACATAAGATTTCACCGCGAATTGCAAAGTGATCGCTAATGAGTGTATTTAAACAGGAGGTCGCAATCGACCCTGGTGACATATTAGTATACAAGTGGTCTAGACAAGTAGAAGAATTCCCTTGTACCCTCGTAGGAAAGTTAATTTCAATAGAATAGGCATGGGCCGATAGCGTGTCTTTCAATCTATTTTGGCTAGAATTCAATGAATACATAAGGTCAATATTTATATCACCTAAAATAATGGTTTGTTCGTCATAGTTGTTAAGTTCGTCAAGAAGAGTTTCAAAACAATTTAAAAAGTCGTTAAGTCAAGTTTGATCTATAGATCAAACTTGACGAATGTTAACGACTTTTTAAATTGTTGTAATTGTTGTCCCATTTGTATATATATATAAAAATGATAATTACATTGAAGTCTATTAATTTAATCCCTGATATCTCACACACCTGCTGTACTGATAATTCGGTAAATTTAGGACAATCCTCGAATCTCACATCACTCCTGATATAAATACACGAACCTCCGTGAGCTATGCTATGGCGACAAAACCATGACCCTAGCACATAGTTACTAATGTTCACAACTTTTAGTTCTGCTGCTCTGTCAGGGCCAGCACATCACATTCGAGTTCACTCCTAAGCAGTACTTCTAGTTGCCTCGTCTTATTATTTAGCGCTTGCACATTCTGGTGGCATACAACAAGTGAACGCTCGACATGTTTACTCGTCGTTACGTCGTGATGCCTCGTCGTTGTACCGCCGCTGTCCTGACAGTAGTGCGTGTGCGCCCCACTACACGCGGGGCTGCGTGAGAAACCACTCGGCGAACCGGACTCCTGGTGGCCACACAGTCGGAGTGCATATACGATCATACAGCGATTCTGGGATACCAATCACGAAAGATGCATGCCTATTTGTTTTAATGTCCCGTTTCTCAACATAATAGAATTCCGATTTAGCAATCTTACTAAGAAATTTGCTAATTTTATCTACCGTAGTGTCGGGTTTAAAGGACCATGCTTGAATATATTTCATTTTCTCAACGGTCTGTAGTTCGTCATCCTCCTTCCCCGCTCCTACTATAATTTTACGTCTTTTACGTTGTTTCTTCGAATTTACTGACTGCCAGTCATTTTCATTATTATCATGAATGTCACCTTCATATGTCTCATTTCCCGTATTAGTGTCCTCTTGCATCCCTTTCGATTTTTTACCATCATTCATCGTTATAATGAAGTCGTCTTGCTTTTCGTCACCAACCGCGGTTTTAGTGGCCGCTGCGTCCGAAACAGCTGTGATTTGCATCGGGTTCGATCAGCCAAGCTCGGGTGTTTTCATCCCATTAGTCGAATGCGGTGTGCTCAGTGTGCTTGCAGCGGATACAGCGCTACGTTTTTTTGGGACAGATGTTATTGCGGCCGCTGCGTTTACGTGGGCCAAGCGCTTTAATCGCTGTTGAGGAGCACTGGCAATAGACCCGTTTTCGAAAGATTTTCGGGTAGATTGAGTCTTTGCACTGTCAGTTTTTTGGATCCCGAGATCGGCTAAGATTTTGCTTTGGTTCACTATAACTTCGTTTTGGTTACAAACTTGGCACTCCAATGCACTGATTTTACTCACTAACAACTGTACTGTTTTTTGCAGATCGCGTAGCACTAGCTCAAGCGATTTACTAGCCATTTTATTATTAAATCGAATTAATAGCTCCACGAACACAAAGAAACGGGCCCGTCCTTATATAGGGTCAACTACCCACTTCAGTATTAAGAGTACTTTCCCTCCAGGTGGCATTACAAAAGTCCACCCTGTATATTCTGCTTTCAATACAACTATAAAAGGACAGTGAAACTCTCGAGTCTTTATATTTTACTTTTGTCAGGGATTGAATGTAATAAAACTGCTTAACTTATAAACAATCGTTTTATTTCGTCTCTATCAAAAGAAATTCGACTTATTTTCGATCGTGTCGTTTCGTCGTATAAACTATAATATGTATGTATATTATTTACAACATCGTAAAATTACGTTTTGCGGGAACCCAGGACGCCGGGAAAATACAAACGGACATTTATGGGGTCCCTGGGTCACCGTAACCAATAAATTATAAAAAAGACGTGCGCACAACGCGGCAGCGCCTTGCGCAGCGGCGAGTACCACGCCGGCGTGAGTACGTCGGCGTGGGTACGTCGGCGTAAGCACGTCGGTGTCGCGTGTAGCGCGGCAGTGTTTAGCGCGGCGGCGGCGGGCGTGGCTTGGCCGTCGCGTACGCAATTTCTGAAAGGCGCACGTCGATGGGAGCGCGTTCGTCGTACAGCGTCGGCGCCTGGAGGATGATGCCAGCCGAGCCCACTACCACGGCCAGCGTGAAGATCCACAGGAACAATCGGTCCAGCACCATCGCCACATACTTCCAGTCCTCTTTCACCTATAACAGAGCATAAATCCAGTAAGATTGACGCTAGTGTCACCGCACAGAATGAAGGCGATCGGGAAGCGCTAAACTCACCCTCGTAGATTCCTCTTCTTTGCGCGTCTGCTCAGCGATATAGTTGATGCCATCGATGGCCTTATTCAACTCGGGGCAACGATGCCAGCGGCGCAGCGCATCGCACAGCGCAGGCGCGTCGTGCAGCCGGCACGTGCGGCAAGCGCTGCACGCGGGCCCGTCCAGCGCGCCCGCTCCCCCTAGCCCGCCCGGCGAGCTCTCCTCCCACGGCACGCTTTCGCTCACTGCCGTCACCAGCCCTGCACTGCACACAGACACACATGACTCACATGCTCACATGGCACCTCACTACGCTCGGCGCGGGCGGCGCGCGGCACTCACAAGCGGCTGCGGTGTGGGTCGACGCGGTAGTGCGGGCGCCGCATGACCAGCAGGCGCGGTAGCACGTGGATGAACACGCGTCGTACCCACGGCGCCATCGTGTGCGTCTGCGGCGATCGGAAGTGCACGTTCAACACCACCACCGTCACGCATATACTGCACCACAGTACAATTCAATATTATTTTACATCATCTGTAAGTGCACAGAAATCATATCTTTGAACACAATACACAAATTTCGTTATAGTTATGCGGTATTGCCGCTACCGTACCTAAAGGTATCGAGGATCATGGTGAAGAGCACGAACTTGCCGAGCAGCGGCACCACGAGCGAGGTGGGCGGGATGATCTCCGCCAGCAGCAGGAAGAACACCGTGAGCGACAGCAAGATGGAGATGGACAGCGACACCTTCTCGCCGCTGTCGGACGGCAGATAGAACACCAGCACCGTGAGGAACGAGATGCCCATGCACGGGATGATCAGGTTCACCGTGTAGAACAGCGTCTTGCGCCGCATCGTGATGTTGAACGTTATGTCCAGGTACGGCTCGTCGCAGCACGTGTAGAACTTCTCGTTCCTGAAGAACAAGTGCGACAAGCTGGTTACTTGCTGCTTACAGTATGTACTGAGTCGAGACAGTGGGTGTCTTCAGTTTGGAATAGTTCTTTGGGGGTGTTGTATCAACACAACTAATGACAAAGGAAAGGATGAAAATTACAAAATATTTATAAAAGGGGATAATTTATATTATAATGACCACCAAAAATAAATTAGTAACCAGAAACCTTTATTACCTAAAATAATTATACCTACTTACCAATCAGTCAAAAAATTTAACCAAAACGAAAAAATGAAAACCAAAAATAACAATGGTCGTCATTATTTCAGTCGGGTTATTCATGACTGCACTTTAATTTGAACTCTGAAAAGCAAAATATAGCGCTATATCTACCTAAATACACCATTTGATGGTCATATAACGTGAAACGTAAAAGATGACGACCAGCCAAAGCAAAGAAAGCAATAAGTGGACAGTAAATTACAAAATTACTATTTCTAATACCAGAACATTGAAATTTCATAAGATTATAAAATTACAACCAAAGTACTTAATACCTACTTATTTAGAAGACTGTTTCTTTTAAGATTTTATATGATTAACATTACCCCTATGTTAATTACACAGAGTCTGATTTTATTTTATTAGAAGGATTATTATATAAGGTTTATCTATTCATACACGAAATCCCTTAAGGGTTCATTGTACTCATCATTATGAACAACTTTTACTATGGGACAAAGCGGAAAACCGAGCATAGCTGATTAGATATGAGCGCCGCGCCGGCGCGCCGCCGTCGCCGTGAATTCATGTCGGCGCGCCGCCGCCGAGTTTAGCGCGCGGCGCGCCGTCGCGACGAGTCGCAACTTGCTTTCTCGCTCGCACACGCGGCCCGACCGCATAAGTGCTCATGCGGCACGTCGGGCGGCGCGTTGTGCGGCGCGTCTTGCGGCCCGTTGCGCGTTTTCCCGTTTACGGAGAGGCGGTGTCATCTGCGATATATTTGTTTTTGCGCGTGTGTCAGCAAACACGCGTAAAATCGCTTCTCCGTAAACACTCTCATACATCGTCAATCGTCATAGTACGTTAGAATTGAAAGCGACAAGGTGCGCGCCTTCAATGGTTGGGTCATGCCGGTTTCAATGTACTCTTTCGGCATACTCAAATGGACTCAGACCGAACTCGACGCCCTGGATAGAAGAGTTCGTACACTGCTGACAGAAGACCGGATGCATCACCCACGATCATCGGTGATGAGATTGTACATCCCGCGGAAGTGCGGAGGTCGAGGCTTTTTAAACGCGAAGACCCTCCACAACCGCGAGGTGTGCAGTCTCAGAGAATATTTTTTAAAAGCCGAGGTGGGTATGCACCGAGATGTGATCGCACTGGACAAGGGCCTCACCCCGCTGTCCATGGCTAAAGAGAACTGGCGCAAACCTGAAATAGGAAGGAAGTATGGCAAGGCAAAGAACTTCACGGGCGCTTCTACCGGGCTCTTCATGGGACCGATGTGGATTTTCTAGCGTCCGTGTCCTGGTTACGTTTCGGCGACCTCTTTGGGGAAACTGAAGGTTTTGTCTGTGTGACTTCGTACCAGAAATATATTATGAAGGACGGGACGGTTGACGTGTGTCGGGCATGCCACCTTCCGGGTGAGTCCATCAGACATATTATTTCTGGTTGTTCTCGCCTGGCTAACGGCGAGTACTTGCACAGGCACAACCAAGTAGCCAGGATTATACACCAGCAACTTGCCTTGAAATATAAACTGTTGGAATCTGTGGTACCGTACTACAAGTATGTGCCCAACCCAGATCTCGAGAAAGACCATGTCACGCTGTACTGGGATCGGTCTATCATTACTGACAGGACTATAATTGTCGCCACTTGACATAGTGGTGATAGACCGATCAGCGCGCCGCGTAATGATAATTGATGTTACCATTCCGCATGACGAGAACTTCGTGAAAGCTGAGAAAGAGAAACAAATAATATATCTCGACTTGGCACACGAGGTTCGCGACATGTGGAATATGAACTCGGTTATCATTGTGCCGATTGTCGTGACGGCCAATGGCCTTATAGCCAAGAGCTTCGATGAGCATCTATCGAAGCTCTCTTTAGGCGGTTGGATCAAGGGCCAAGGCAGTACTCCTCGACAAGGCTCGCATTGTGAGGAGGTTCCTGTCTCTGCAGCCCTAACCACCGGTGGCCTGGACCATGCAACCGACACCGGCGGACTACTATTTTTTACATTTGTAATGTTTTTATATGTTTTTTAGAAGAAATATTTAAAAATGTAAATAATAAGATCAAAGATGAACAAAATATAGGATACTAATTAAATACTTATATTTTCGTTTTTTTTTTTAATAGTTTTTATTATTTAAATAGATAGTGCTCTATTTAAAAAAAATCTGTTTCACTTCAACTCAAGTCTCAAAATGCTGAAATGATTATTTTTCAGTAAACGTGATCTCCAATTATTATTTAGAAGACTGTAAACTTTTTTTGTAACAACAATATGGTTTCTTTGTTATTTTTATTAAATCT
Organism: Xestia rhomboidea; assembly: GCA_963853795.1. Classification (NCBI taxonomy): domain Eukaryota; kingdom Metazoa; phylum Arthropoda; class Insecta; order Lepidoptera; family Noctuidae; genus Xestia; species Xestia rhomboidea. The sequence goes on from OY970759.1 coordinate 51,648, forward strand.
CTCCCTGATAATAAAAAAAAAAACTAAGGCCCACGGCCGGCCATGCCGCGCCGCCGCGACGCCGCCGCCGCCGTGCAAATTTCCAGGTCACGCCGCCGCCGCGGAATTGGCCATCGGCGCTCATATCTATAGCTGATAGACATTTGTTAATAATAAAAAGTTCTAAGATGCCTAAAACTTTGTCAAAGATCTCTAATGAAACATATTTTTTTTGTAATATTTGCCATTACTTCATAAAAAATGTTGTATAGTGAAAAAAAATACTACGCCAGATGTACAAATTACTAGAAAAATATCCTTGTCTTATTAGCTATCTAAAATGGTATAAAACTTATTGAAAAATCATAGACTACATTATGTAAATCGTATTTGGTTTAGTACAGGAAGGCGTGCGGAAAATCAAATTAAACAATTTCGTGAACACCTTTAGACCCCGAGCGGGACGTTTTCCTACAGTTTTATGAAAAAGCTTTAAGACCTGCCGGGACGTTTACGTCCCAACTCGTACCTACAATTTCAAACCTTATTCTTACCTAACATATGGTTCTAAATCGCTTCCATTCATTTTACCTCTGGGGCCTGACAGTAGTAGATTATAACGATACCGAACACTAGTAACCTAACACTGGCAACTCTAATAAAAAAATATAAGAGCGCGTCATTGTCGTTGAAATGTCAGTTTAGATAAACATTGAGTGACTGTGAAGTGATTTATTGTGTTTTTGTGTAGATAAGTGCTTGAAAACTGTGTGAAGTGAATGTTTACGACATTATAATAGTGCAATGCTACTGTGTAGCAAAAAAACATGAGTGGAATAACAAGCAAAAAATCTTTAGTGCGCCAACAAAATATTCGTCGAAAGATTTCAACCGTCAACATGGAACGAACAATTGAAAACGTACGTTTTACTCTTTTATAATGAAATATGGTGTTGGAAACAGTATTAGCAAGGTAAGAGTTAGTGATAATTCATTATTTACATATAATCGAAGCATAAATATTCATATTTATGTAGATTCAAGTATTTTCAAGTCAAGGTCATTATCATTGCGCAATAAATATATTCTAATAGGTATTTTGAGTAGATACTAATAAGATTATTGTATATCAGACTCTTATTAGAATTATTTATTAGGTTTCTTATATAATTATTACATTAGTTCTGAAGTTTCGTGTAAATTGAATCAGTAGTTTTACCAACAAAAAAGAAATGCGGCCACAGCTCTTAGCGCGGCGAGTTTTTTCATATACCTACATCTCATAAACATAACATTTATAATTCTAAAGTAGTTTTACAAGTGTTGTTTATATAGTAACAGGTAGTCGCGCTCTTCAGAAACGTGAAACTGTTTACCCTTTGAGATAAGAATTAATAGAACTCCAGCGCTAGGCACTTGAGCGCGCGCGGTCACATGACGCACGCGATGACGTAACGAGGTGGGGTGGGAATTTGGTATCTTTATTTCGCGAGGTACCGAAGAGGATTATTTTTAATCAATATCAATTACTTCGGCAAACTGTGTGTAACTTCCATGTCCAAAATGTTTACCTCAACGTACCGTAAGTTCTGACCAAAATTAAGGTTTTGGTCGAAAATCGATAGATCGATAGATCGATAGATTTGGTTTTTCTGTTAAGAGTTTTGTTGTCGCTGGCAACACTTTTCGGCCGCAAACTACCCCAGACGCTGACAGAGGGCGCTTGCAAGGCGTCATCTAGGCTGCAGCGGCGGCACCGCTCACTTTGCTTTCGACTACGGAGCTGTTCGGTCATTCCTAACATCGTGTTTGTGATCCTGACTATAATTATAAAGTATCTACTTAAAATCATTTCAGCTGATTTGTATAAATATAGTTATTTTATTAGCCTACATTAAAATCATAATGTACAGTGTTATTTTGGTTTAAACATTAAATTTATGTAAGATTGGGCAACGTTGTTTAAATTCCTAATATCAGAAGTGAGAAACCGTTGCTTTCATTTTATTTTTTCACCCGCGATGCCACGTGGTCGAAAGTCAAGTCCTTTGGAGAAGAAGAAACAAGGACGCCGACGTCGAAGACGCTCCTCTTCGTCGAGTTCAACGTCAAGTCCAAGCACAAGCAGTACTTCAAGCTCGGACACACGAGTACAAAGAAATCGAAAACGTAAGAGGTCAAAGCGGTCACCGGTGAGCCAAAATTCAATTTTATCATCTGTTATTCCTGAGTTTGATCCATTAGTTGATGATGTATATATGTGGTTAAATGTGGTCGATGCAAACGCTCGTGCTTTCTGTTGGTCAGATAACGTAGTTATGTACCAAGCGTTGCAAAAGTTGCGTAATACAGCTAAAATGTGGTACGATTCAATGTTGAAAACGGAAACCAAGTGGACTACTTGGAAATGGCATGACTGGCGAAACATTTTGCTGGAAACATTTGCGATTAGGCGTAATATGTACACTTTGTTGAAAGATTTAATGGAATCAAAACCTACAGATGGTCAATCACTGTATGAAGTTTATTTTACTCAAAAAAGCAAGATTGATAGGTTAATGCTTTCTTTTTCCGAAAAAGACATTATTTCTGTAATAGTCGGTTCAATTGGTGATAAAGCTATTTGTACGGCCGCAGAGGCGGGTAGTTTTAAATATTGCGATGAATTAGCATCATTTTTACATGGTAAAACATTTGTGCCTACAGAAAGTAGGTCAAAGAATGTAGCATCTAGGCATCCTTCTCGACCTTTTGCTTTAGTAGATAAAAGAGCTGATTCAAACACAAACGGTCAATCGAATTCTGTAAATAATCAAAAATTTACTTGTTTTCGTTGTGGAGAAAGCGGACACAAACGTGACAGTTGTACATTGCCTAACAATACGAAATGTAATTATTGCAATAAGGTAGGCCATGTAGAAAAAGTGTGTTTTGCTAAAAATAAAGTAAAAACTGAAAAGGATGCGGAGGTTAAACTCGTGTGTAGTAGGAATACGTGTTATAAAGAAAAGTTTTATAAAATGTTAAGTTAAATAATTGTGAACATCACGCTTTCGTAGATATGGGAAGTGACTGTTCTTTACTTGTGGCTCATTTAGTAGATACACTTAAACTAGAACCAAGAAAATTGAGTGTTCCAGTAAAACTAGTGGATTTCAATAATAATTCGTATTCAGAAGTTAACGAAGTAGTTACGGTTGAGCTTAACGTGGACGGTGTGCAACTTCCAGTAGATTTTTATGTCACGGATACTTTAACGAATTGTGATATTTTAATTGGCAGAAATTTTACAGAAGATACGCGTATTATGTACAGTCGTCCTCTCACGCGCCCCACGCGCGACTTTTTTGCACCAAACCGCCCAGGGTGCAAAAAATTGCGAAATATTCGCATGTAATTTGACACTTTAGATAAACAATCGCAAACTACAAGAGTTATAGCTAAATAAAATTTACAGTGAATAGCTGAATAGTTATGGAATCTATATATTAAAAAAAAAAACTGATATTAATTTGAAACTCAAAAAATGTAGAACTTGAAAAACAGTGATGAAAACGGATATTTCGCTATTAAAATATTAATTTGAATTTTTCTAAATATTAAATATCAATTAAAATAATTTTAAAATAAACTAGATTATATTTCCTTTCCAATAAGACCATAATCTTATTAGTTTATTTACGATAGTCTAGTTAGAATTAAATTAGAATTTGGATACTCACTGTTTATTTTGACGCGGCCTGCGCCAACGACTGTTTTTAAACACGGTTATTTACGTACCTATAACTTTACGAAGCCACTTGTTTTTGTATATACAATTTAATAATATGCTCACAATACTAATTATGCACTGTTTTTCCGTTAACACACACGTTTTAATCACAAAAACACTTATTTCTTGTATAAACACAATCACTATAGGTATTTAAACCTACCACTTTTTCGGAGGCGAAATACTTTGAGATTCGAAAACTAGATTTCCTTTATGATAATATAGTAGCACAGATTTTCACGATTAATTTGATATATAACACTATCCGAAAATAACAATATACATAAAAGAACAATTGAAATACGACGCCACACGTCAGAAATGGCGGAGTTTGTTTACACTAAAGTTTTTACTTATATTTTGACATTTTTCGATGGAATAGTATTGCTATTGTTGGTCCGAACGTTGAGGAATATAGTATAGAGTTTGCTACAAGAGGAATAAGCTCTAGAAATAGCAGTTTAATAATTTTTTATTGCATTTGTTGGACGAAGGCGCTACTGGCTTCTTTAGCAGCCAGGGACATTTCGCAAAACGGCTACTGGCTGCTAAAGCAGCCAGGGGCGGTTGAGTGGATAGGAAATCAATTGAAATTCCAATTAGTTTCAGATAATATGAAAGTTTCAGAATGCTTCATGTTAAATGTCGAATCAAGTGGGTGTAAAGAAAAGTTAAAGTTCTACTACCACAAAACATGATTTTTCACCCCAAAAAAAAGTCGTTTCCCAGCAATAATTTTTGATGAACTATTTTTGCGGTATTCAAAGTGTTTATCAAAGGATTTAACGGATTTAGGAAAAGCTGCATGTGTAGAATTAGAGATCGAATTGACTACTAATAAACCGGTTTCACATCGTCCTTACAAGATGTCTGACGCGCAACATATCATAACTAGGGAATTAGTTGATGATCTTTTAAAAAACAGTATTGTTAGGAATAGTAATTCTGCTTATGCAAGCCCAGTTGTTCTGGTAGACAAGCCTTCTGGGGAGAAGAGATTATGTATAGATTTTAGGAGTTTAAATAAAATAACTGTAAAAGAAAAATATCCCATGCCTCTTGTTGAGGATTTAATAGATAGATTGAAAGGGTGTAAGTACTTTACAGTTTTAGATTTCAAATGCGGGTATTACCAACTTTGCGTGGCAGAAAGCTCAATTAATAAAACTACTTTCATAACTAACGATGGGCATTATGAGTTTTTGAGGATGCCGTTCGGGTTGTGCAATGGGCTTTCAGTATTTCAACGTTTAATGAATACAGTGCTTGGTCAGCTACGCTTTAAAAATGTCATATGCTATATGGATGATTTGATGATAGCAACTGATACAATTGATAAAAATATCGAGTGTTTAGATCAGGTTTTATCGGTGTTACAAAATAACGGTCTCACAATTAATGTAGAAAAATGTTATTTTTTTCAAGAAAGTGTAGCTTTTCTTGGTTATCACGTTTCTTCTGAAGGTACAAAAAAACTAGCTGCAATAGATCCAGAAGAAGATATCCAATCCCTCAAAACGTGCATCAGGTCAGACAATTTCTCGGTTTAGTCAATTATTTTAGGAAATATATTCAGAATTGTGCTTTAATTTGTAGACCGTTGACTAACCTCTTGAAAAAGGATTCTGTTTGGCAGTGGGGAGAGAAACAAATTAATGCTGTTAATATTTTAAAAGATAGGTTGATTAATAATGCTCTATTATCAATAGTTGATCCTAAGCTTCCAGTTATACTTTATACAGATGCTAGTCGCGATGGTTTAGGTTGTATCTTAGCGCAAGTTACAGCAGATGGTCAAAGACCTGTACATTTTTATAGTAGGAAAACGACTACAGAGGAAAAGCGTTATCACTTGTTTGAGTTAGAATTTTTGGCTATAGTTGTTGGCCTCCAAAAGTTTAGACATTACTTGTTGGGACCAAATTTTAAAATTGTCACTGATTGCAGTGCAGTTAGGTATTCCATTAATAAACAAGAAATAAATCCGCGTATAGGTAGGTGGGTCCTACAGACACAGGAATTTACCTTTGAAGTTGTACATCGGGCAGGGTCTCAGATGCAGCATGTAGATGCTTTATCACGAAACCCTATTACTTCCATCATAACTAACGAAAGTGCGATGACCATTACTGAGGGTGACTGGTTATTGTCAGTACAATTGCAAGACCCAAATATTTGTGTAATACGGGAAATTTTAGAGTCAGGACAAGCCGATGATCATAAAAAAGTGTTTCTTGAATATGAATTATTAGGCAATAAAGTTTATCGCAGAACAGAATATGGTAGACGATGGGTAGTACCAAAACAATGTATATGGCAAATAATTAAAGCCAATCACGATGAGATAGGTCATTTTGCTGTTGACAAAACAATAGATAGGATTAGAGATAAGTATTGGTTTCCGCACATCAAAAGAGTAGTTACTAAGTATATAAAAAATTGTTTGAATTGTTTATATTATAAAAATTTACATTATAAAAAGGCTGGGAAACTATTTCCAATTCCTAAATATGCGAGGCCTTTCCACACGTTGCATATAGATCACTTAGGGCCTTTTGTTAAAACAACGTTAACAAATTCTTATTTATTAGTTTTCGTAGATTCTTTTACGAAATTTGTTTTCATTGCACCTGTTAAAAATACAAAGAGCCGAATTGTTATAAATGAATTGAACAAAATATTTAAAATATTTGGGAACCCTAAGAGATTGATATGTGATGCAGGTAGCGCATTCACTTCTAAATTGTTTGTTGCGTATTGTAAAGATAGGAATGTTAGACATCATGTAATTGCTACAGCTATGCCAAGATCTAACGGGCAAGTTGAGCGTTATAACCAAACTATTTTAGAATCTTTACGTAGTATGGGGGCTAACACAGACTGTAACAAATGGGATTTGCATATTGACCAAATTCAGCAAGGTATTAATAGTAATATTAATAAATCCACTGCGGCAGTTCCCAGTGAAGTTTTTTTTGGGTACAGGCTACGAATGAATTCAGATAAAATAGTCAGTGATAGTGAAGAACAAGTAGTTGATGTTACTTCTTTAAGGAATAATGTAGATTATAATATAAATAAGGTAGCTAAGAACGCAAAAGTAACTTTCGACTCTAAACGTAAAGATGCGCCTAAATACAACGTGGGAGACCTTGTTATAATTAAAATCCCTAGCCATAACAACGACGGGCAAAGCACAAAGTTGTTACCGTTGTTCAAAGGCCCTTTCCAGGTTAGAGAGGTCTTGGGCCACGACAGATACAAAGTGGCTGATATGCGGGGTGCCGAGCGTACATCAAAGCACTACGAAGGTGTAACGTACGCCGAAAACATGAAACCATGGATACGATTCTCTGAAGGTGATGACTAATGGCATGGGCACATTAAATAAAGATACCGGATGTTGTCAGGTATGTGAAAAAATTAATTACTATCTTAATGTTGTTACGCAAGTATAAAGCAACCTGATTCAGTAAATATTTCAAAAATAAGTATTTATTTCACTCCATCAATCCAAGTGTGTGTCTAATGCAAGTGCTTCATTTATGGTTTTCAAATTCTTAATCATTAAAATCGGTGACAAATATCGGAGATGAACATCGTTGCTGAGTAGTTGGTAAAAGAGTACTATCGGCACTGCGTCTGCCTGCCAATAATATCTTGACTATATTATTATCTGGGAATGCATTGTACTGTTAAGACTCTTGAGATCAATGAACCAATAAGCAAAAGTGGTGATATACATCCTAGTGTACGGATAAACCACGGGCTGTCTTGGTTATTGATGTCAACCATAGGTGTCGTGACTAAGAATTTAGAATGCTATAGATAATAGCTATAACATCATTTAGTTAGCTGTACTGGTTGAAAATGGCTATACGAAATGATGTAGGTCGTTGTATAAAAAAAAATGATAATATACTAATGTGGACAATATGTTGTTTTCAGCACTTGCACCAGACTATGACGCCATCGAGGGCGAAGGCGTGGTGCAGGACGGCCGGATGTTGTCGCTGGCAACACTTTTCGGCCGCAAACTACCCCAGACGCTGACAGAGGGCGCTTGCAAGGCGTCATCTAGGCTGCAGCGGCGGCACCGCTCACTTTGCTTTCGACTACGGAGCTGTTCGGTCATTCCTAACATCGTGTTTGTGATCCTGACTATAATTATAAAGTATCTACTTAAAATCATTTCAGCTGATTTGTATAAATATAGTTATTTTATTAGCCTACATTAAAATCATAATGTTCAGTGTTATTTTGGTTTAAACATTAAATTTATGTAAGATTGGGCAACGTTGTTTAAATTCCTAATAGTTTGTATAATCTAAACTCTTTGAAGGTGAAGCTATGGAACCTAAATAAAAAGAATAAAATGAAGATTTCACTTACACTTACTTACATAAAAACATCCAAAATATAATTAAACGTAAATTATGTTATTATGCCTCTATTTGTTCTACTTTAATATGGCAGCAGAGCGCTGAGTTGCCTGAGGCAAAAATTCTATGGGTGGATAGCAAAATAAAAGTAAGAAAAATAAATATGATTTTTTTACATAAAATAAAGCTCAATTAATTCCACGACTCACTGACAGAATTATACTCCCAGATGGTGGATGGAGAAGGGGTATATTTTGATAGATTCGTAAACAAGTAACTCTCACGAGTATGGAAAAAGTGCGAAACCTCCTCTTTTGTTTCTTTTTTTCAGATTCGTATAGAGGAGACCTGGAAAAGTAAAAACTAGTTTTTAAAGTTGCTCCCCTTCTCCCTTTAGGCGGATCTCAGAAGTAGCTTAAGGAAGGTTGAGTGGGTAAAGCGTAACTCAGGGGCTACGACAATCATCCGAGGGAGAGCTGGCCGCGGCCCGGAAGATCCCCACTAGCAGGCGCGGTGGGATCCGAGGCAAGAGGGCGGGGCTCTTTGTCTCCGAGCGGTCAGCGAGGCTGGCCGAAGAGGGACGCCACCCGGGCATGACTGCTCCTGGGCCAGGCGAAGAGGCGGGTGCACCTGGCGGCTCCGATGCGGAACGTAAGGCCAGGTTCACAAAGGAGGTGTAAGCCGCAATAAGGGGCGTGGCCTTGAAGATGAAGACATCTACGAAACTAAAGGCATACCCGCGGCTTCTGCCTCCATCATGGCGGCGGCGGAGGCCAACTTCGGGGGACCTATCCTCCTTCGCCAGAAGGAGGTGTAGTGGCCAAACTGCGGGAGGAGGTAGCCCGCCTGACAGCCGCCACGGAGGCTCTCCAAAAGGAGAACGCTAGGCTCCAAGCAGACTTGGCCAGTCTGTGTGAGCCTAGCTCCCGCGTGGCGTCTCAGAAGAGGGGTCAGCAGCAGCGGCAGAGCCAGCCTGAGCCGGTGGAGAACCAGGTCCTGAACTTGGTTCGCCAGGAGCTGGCTTCCTTCCAGGCGCGGTTCTCCGCCCTGGAGAAAATCGTTGTGCACCCGCCCCCCCCCCCCCCCCCCCCCGTGGCGGCAAGTAAGCGGCCTCGTATGCGGCTGCCACGGCTGCCGCACTCGGACCGGGCCCTCTGGCGCCCAAGGGGAGGAAGGGCAAGGCGGCTGCTCAGGCGGTGACTGTGCCGGCGCCAGTCCCAGCAGCGAGTGGGCCAGCGCCGGCGGCTCGTCAGCCACCGCCGCCGCCACGTCAGCCACCGCCGCCGCCACCGCCCTACCAGCAGCCCCTACACCTCCTGCGGCGGAAGCCGGATGGCAGGTGGTTGGGAAGAAGAAAAAGGGGCGGAAGTCGGCCAAAGGGGCCGGAATGAAGAGCGGCAGCGGCAGTTTAGGGCGCGAAAGATCGCGGCTAGGCTCCGCGCTCCTAAGACCGCGGCTGTAGTGATCACACTACAGCCGGAAGCGGAACAGAGGAGACGCCCGGGTGCTTCCATTGTGAGGATCGACCGGAGGATACGGTGGAGCACACTCTGGGGGTGTGCCCCGCTCGGGCGGAGCACCGCCGTGTCCTCGAAGCGGCGATCGCGGCGGCGACCTCTCGCTCCCGGCCCTGGTTCAATCCATGGTCCGGAGCGAGACGGAATGGTACGCCACCACCTCCTTCTGCGAAGCAGTCATGCTAGCGAAGGAGGTGGCGGAACGTGTGAGGGAGAGATCCACACGTCCCGCCGCGGGAGACGCCCCGGGCGCCGGGAGCCACGTAGGCGCGGGCCTGTGGACGGTGAGCTATGGGCTACCTCGCCGTCCGTCCGTCTCATGACAATAGGCCGTGTCGACGGCGCGCCTCCAAGAGAGTCAGCAATAAGGAAGGGGACCGCAAGGGCCGAAGCCTGCTGGGGCTTCGGGACTATTCGAAAGAGATACCATGGCCCCGGAACACCAAGGGCGATGAAGGAACATGAATGGGTTTTAGTCAGTAAAAGTCTGACACTCCCAGCTCCTGCTCCGCCCAGAGCGGGAGGAGTCATTTGATGATTTCCAATTCAAAAAAAAAAGAAAAAAAAGGTTGCCTAAGTATGTACAATATCGCGATATACTTTGGCAACCTAAGACGATATATCGTCTTGACGTAACTTTATTCGACAACATTATACTAAGCTTACTAATTCATATTATTCATTCGGTAAACAGATATATGGAGGTCGGTCTCCTAGACTACTAAATTGAGTGCGCGAACAGAGAATGTGTGTTCGCTAACTGCGTGTGCGCGAACATTTCGTTGAACACGCGCACATTTGGATCGACATTCGGCACTCATCGCATACAGACGTACACAAGAATGCAGTATAAAAATAAATAAATTAACGCTTGCATTAAATTTTGACCCTGTTTAAGTGTATTAGCTTAATATAACAAAACAACGTAGTAAGCGGTTTTTAACTCAGAACAATGGACTGACCGGATTAGAAATACATAGTTGTTATAATCTGAAAAATGGCCACCAGCCCCTTTAATCGGAGTGGGATGACGCCACGCAGCCCTCCGTCGACACCAACACCGAGACCACCTCAACAACCAAAGCAAGCAGCACCAAGAGGATGCCGTTGAACCAGTCAGTACTGCGGAGATCCAGAACTGGTTGGGGACCATTGAAGAGCACCTGAATGAGGTCTTTTGTATTGCTTCTGAGGGAAAACTAAATTCTGAACAGAAGCAAAGAATTGGCAATCTCTGCCGAAAAGTAGGACATGGCGTTTCACAATTGGCTGTTCAGGCTGTTTTGCGGATATGGTGAAGAAGGGATCTAGCAGTTTTATTCGCCCTAACAATCTCAGCTCCGTGGCGATTTTTCCATGCGACAACACCAAGACCAGTGATGAAACCAAGAACATGGTAATTAAAAAATTATATGCCCTAGTGAAATGAAGCTGAAAGTACGAGGCGTACGTAACATAGGAAAAGGACGACTTATCGTTAGCACTGACACCAAGGATGACCTAGATAAGCTCAAACAAAAAGTCCAAATCGCTTCGTCAGGCCTATCCGTCGATAGGGCACGCCACAATAGTGGCGATAAGCCCCCTCTTTGAGGAGTGGCTGGAGAGACGCCACGGCGTCCTCACCTTCCGCCTGACGCAGGTTCTTACCGGACACGGATGTTTCGGTAAGTTCCTGCACCGAATCGGGCGGGAGGAAACGCCCGGGTGCTATCATTGTGAGGATAGGCCGGAGGACACGGTGGAGCACACTGTGGAGGTGTGCCCTGCTTGGGTGGAGCACCGCCGTGTCCTCGAGGTGGCGATCGGCGGCGGCGACCTCTCGCTCCCGGCCTTGGTTCGTGCCATGGTCCGGAGCGAGACGGAATGGGACGCCGTCACCTCCTTCTGCGAAGCAGTCATGCTAGCGAAGGAGGTGGCGGAACGTGAGAGGGAGATATCCTCACGTCCCGGCCGCCGCGGGAGACGCCCCGGGCGTCGGGGGCCACGTGGTGGCTTCCGGCCACCGTAGGCGCGGGCCTGTGGACGGGGAGCTATGGGCTAGCTCGCCGTCCGTACGTCTCATGACGACAGGCCGTGTCGACGGCGCGTTCGTGTTCCACGCGCGCCTCAAAGAGAGTCAGCACCTGTGAAGGGGTCCGCAAGGGCCGAAGCCTGCCGGGGCTGCGGGACTATTCGAAAGAGATACCGTGGCCCCGGAACACAAAGGGCGATGAAGGAACATGGATGGGTTTTAGTCAGTAAAAGTCTGACACTCCCTCCTGCTCAGCCCAGAGCGGGAGAAGTCATTTGATGATTTCCCATCCTAAAAAAAAAAAAAAAAAAAGGCCTATCCGTCGATGAACCTCGGAAGCGCAAACCTCGCATTATTGTTCTTGGAGTTCCCGCATCAATGGCTAAAAATGAGGTTTATAAATGCATTTACGACCAGAACATAACGGAGAAACTACCTATGACCCTAGATACATTTATGACCTTAATTAAACTTAGCCACAAATCTGAAAGGAAAGATGCTGAGAGCTGTAATTACATAATAGAAGTTTCAGCCGTCATTCGCAAGGCCCTCATCACGCAGGACAGATTATTTATAAATTGGACGTCCTGCCCGGTACGAGACTTCACACTAGTAACGAGGTGTTACAAGTGCCAGCAGTACGGTCATGCATCCAAGACATGCAAGGTCGCTGTCCCGACTTGTGGCCATTGCGGTGAAGAAGGATACTCTAGCCAAGACTGCGCAAAAAAATCTTATGATCCAAAATGTGCTACATGCATGCGCTTTAAAAAACAAGCCAACCACAAGACGGGAGTCGCAGTTTGTCCAGCTAAACTTGCAGCCGAATACAGGTATATTAACTCGATTGACTATGAAGGCGCCTAAGAGCGCCACATATTTGTTTAAATTTTAGACGTAATTTATTGTTGTTATTTTTAAGTAGAATGAATATTAATTTAATTACTGACATAGATAACTCATTTTTAACCGAGTCAAAGTCATGTGAGGTTGAGGACTGCAATCAATATCTTTCCTAGTATTAAACATAGCTTTAACATTTTTCTTCATAGACTTAACTTTAATTGTTATAATTATTATGGTTCTAACAGAATGCTGGCTATCAAATCGCCACGATAACCTCCCGGCAATACCAGGATACAACTTATTATACACAAAAATTAACCACAATCAAAATGATGGTGTCGTTGTCTTTGCTAAGGAATCATTAAAGGTCAAAGTCGAAGTACCTGATCTACAAGATTGTATTAGTAACTGCCTTATCATCAAAATTGGTACAACCACAGCGATAATTGCTTTGTATAGATCCCCTTCCGCAAGAAACCTTACATCTTTCCACAGTTCTCTAAACCAGATCTTTCAATCACTTAGCCCATTTAATAATGTAATACTAACAGGTGATATTAACATTAACATTGGCTCTGAAAACTGCGACGCAGGGACACAAGATTACCTTAACATCTGCTCATACCATGGTTTTCTGCCTGCTCACACATTGCCTACTCATCAGAGCGGTTCTTGCCTCGACCATATGATGGTCAAAACCACTTATTCGTTTATTACGCTTGCTACTAACTCAACAATAACCGACCACCATTCTGTCTTTCTAGCCGTAAATTTAACGCTGCCTAAGCAAAATCGCCACCAGACAAAATCTAAATTAAACATAATAAAACTCGAATTTGATTTACGCAACATTGATTATAGCCTAGTTTACAGTATTGTCACCAGCGCAATTTGGCTTCAGAGCCAAATTATCCACAGCCGATGCGGTGCATAGCCTTACCTTATTATGTCTCAGAAGAGCTGGGCAAGGGGAACCAGGTCATGGGAGTCTTCCTTGATTTAGCGGAAGCCTTTGAAACTGTCTCTGTTTCTGTGCTTCTAAGAAAATTAGAGGCCATAGGAATAAGGGGCACGCCGCACATGACATTACTTATTGACTACTTAAACGACCGATACCAATGTGTTAGAGTTGACAATGGCATGACAATGGCAGTTTATAAAATTTATTTATTTTAAGTAGGTATTTTTGCACCTTCTAGCCTGAAACACAGGTTCCACCTAGTTCAGGCAATAAGCACAGTGCTCTATTTTATTTGTTAAGATACTTAATTGTATATGTGCCCCTTTTTATAAATAAACGATTTATTATTATTTTGTTCATGTTCACTTGAACAAGTCCACCGAAACACTGGTGGAACGTTTTAGTCGAACAAGACGTGTGAATTATAGAGTGTACCTAATTAAAGTTTTCAAATTGATTAAAAATAATGTTCTCGAAATTGTTTAATCAGATTTTCCGAATCTTTGACCTTTAATGAGATGCACGCCTTCCTGTACTAAATCAAAAACGATTTTCATAATGTAGTCCATGACTTTTCAATAAGTTTATACCATTTTAATTAGCTGATAAGACAAGGATATTTTTATAGTAATTTGTACATCTGGCGTAGTATTATTTTTTTCCAACAACATTTTTTATGAAGTAATGGCAAAAATTACAAAAAAAAAAAATATTTCATTAGTGATCTTTGTCAAAGTTTTAGGCATTTTTGAACTTTTAATTATTAACAAAGGTCTGCTGTGGTATCAGCTATGATAACAACTGTTAAATTTCAGTACAGTCGCGCCGTAATTTGTTTTTAAATTGGCTTTAAACGATTGAATCTGGTGGTATTTAACTAACTCAAAAACTACTGAATTATGGTAGAACATTTAGTGGCTTAATTTCTTGTATTTAACGTCTTGCAAGGAATACGTCGAGTTACCAGTAACCCTGTATAATCACAGCCTTATTCATAAAAAGTTAGAGCCTCCTTGAAGTCTCCTTGAAGGCCCGATGCTAAAAAACATGATTCATAAACGTCTGTTAACGCTCATCAGTCCATCAAGGCTCTGCTAAAGTTAGAGGACTGATGACCCTCCTTTATCTCCCTGCTAAGTCACAAAATGGCTGCCGCAAAATTCGAACAGCTTACTTTGTCGTCTGTCGTTGTCGTCTGTCGTCTGTCGTCTGTCATCTTTCGGTCTGTCGTCTGTCGTCCGTCGTCTGTCGCCTGTCGTCTATCGCCTGTCGTCTATCGTCTGTCGTTGTCATCTATCGTCCGTCGTCTGTCATTGTCGTCTGTCTTCTGTCGTCTGTCGTTGTCATCTGTCGTCTGTCGTTGTCGTCTATCGTCTGTCGTCTGTCATTGTCGTCTGTCGTCTGTCGCCTGTCGTCTGTCTTCTGTCGTTGTCGTCTGTCGTTGTCGTCCATCGTCCGTCGTCTGTCGCCTGTCGTCTGTTGTCTGTCGTCTGTCGTTGTCGTCGGTCATCTGTCGTTGTCGTCTGTCGTTGTCGTCTGTCGTCTGTCGTTGTCGTCTGTCGTTGTCGTCTGCCGTCTGTCGTCCGACGTTGTCGTCTGTCGTCTGTCGTTGTCGTCTGTCTTCTGTTGCCTGTCGTCCGTCGTTTGTCGTCTGTCTGTCAGTCTGTCTGTCACTGCTGTCAATTTTTTTTTTAATTCTCGATGAGGCCATTTTTTGTCTTTGATTTGTCAAGATGGCCAACATAACGCGTCTAGCAGTCTGCTAGTTTAATGTGCTGCTGATAGACGGATGTCTATCAGCAGCACATTAACTAGCAGACTGCTAGCAAGCGTTTATGAATCATACTTCTTGACAACCGTCTAATAAGCTTAATGAGTCTGCTAACTAACAGATCGATCAAACCTCAATTAAGGATTTTTATGAATAAGGCTGTTAATAGTCTTGAACTAATATTGTCATTAAAATTTATTACCATGATTCTAGTTTATTTTAATTTCTTAACCTTATTGACTAAAGGCGAAATAAAAAATGGCAAGTACTACTATTTTAATCGGCTTCAAAAAGGAGGAGGTTCTCAATGCATCGAAACATTTTTTTGAATTTTTAGGGTTCCGTACCTCAAAAGGAAAAAACGGAAACCTTATAAGATCACTTTCTTGTCCGTCTGTCCATCTGTCCGTCTGTCACCACCGATTTTCTCAGGAACGAGTGGACCTAGCAAGTTGAAATTTATACCAGATACTGAGGTCTTTAGTCCCTATTAGGTGTATCAACACGATAAAAAGATATGGGCAAATTAAGATTTTCGCGAAAACTTGTAAGTACCAAAATTTATCTTAATTTTTTTTTTTTTTGTTTTTCGGACTTTTCCCTTTACTTGTGCTGTAAGACCTTGCTTTTAACCAAAACTGTCAATTCTAGGTCAACCGGATGTACCCTATAGGGTCGAAAACCTATATGGTAGTTCTCGTTGACCTAGAATCACGAAATTTGGCACAAAGTAAGGTCTTACAGCACATGTAAAGGAAAAAGTCTGAAAACCGTAAATATTATTTAATTTATTAACAAAAAAGAAGTGATTTTACTATTACAAACTTATTATTTGCGGTCGGTGCAATAGCCGTTTCTAGGGATCGAACAGCAAAGTTAAGTTTGTCCTTTAACAAAATGGAACCCTCGGGGCGCGAGTCCGACTCGCTCTTCACCGGTTTTTTATGTATGTTCCCCGATTACTCGAAGTTGAATTGGATTTTTTTAAATTAATAATAATAATGATTTATTTCTCACCACAATATAGGTACCTACATTATACAGGTATCAATACAAAATACGTAACAACTGTAATTATACTGTGGGAGACTGGTGCCTAAGCTAGACGTGAGGTCTGTATTTCGGGACACCAGGTCTCCACCCCTTGGGTACTGTTACATTTTAATGTTATGTACAGGGTTAATACACGAGTGTCACCAACGCCTGAACCAGGTTGGTAATCTCAATAATATAACTATCCAATGGATCAAAGGACACAGCGATTCCCGTGGCAATGATGCGGCGGACGAACTCGCTAGAAGGGGATCGAGCATGGCAGCGGTGGGACCCGAACCTATCGTACCACTCCCTTTCGGATACCTACGCACACTGGTAAGGAAACGAACTAGTGAACAACACCACAAGCTGTGGCTGGACCACGGCGAGTGTAGGCAGGCCAAGGAAGCACTTCCTGCTATCAACGGCCGCTTCACCAAACGCGCGCTTCGGTTGACAAAACCACAGCTGCGCACAGTTACAGCCGCCATTACCGGACACGGCTCTTTTAATAAACACCTCTTTGTCTTAGGAGTCACAGACAGCCCCCTGTGCCGTGCCTGCATGGAGGAAGACGAGACAGCAGCCCACGTGCTTCTGCACTGCCCAGTGGTTGCAACATACAGGGCAAAGTACTTTGGTAACCCAGGTACTCTCCATGAGATAGTCAGCAACATCGGGGCGCTGCTGGCCTTTCTCGAGGAATTGGGATGGATCGAATAAGTTCCCACCCGTACGCAAAATACGCGCTTTGACGTGGAGTTGCGGACACCAGCCCGCTATACAATACAATACAAATACAATGTTATGTACAATGCAATAATTAATGCGGTAAGAATTAACAAAAGCAAAAGTTTTTTTTTAAATTAGAGATAAAAATAAAATAAAAAATATAAAGAAAATAGTGAAAATTATTGCTTCATGGTGTTACTAGTATGTTTAGTAGGTATTTGTAAGATTGTGTAACTGTGAATGAGTAAGGTGAATGTGTGGGTGTAAGTGTGTGGTGTGTGTTGGGGGAGAGGAACAGAATGTATTATATTGTCTATTTATTTTATTTATTTTATAAATTACATGTTCAGACACACTTATACAAAGCACACAATTAGACCTCTGGGGTCTGTCTTAGCATGCCATGGCCTGAGATTTGATCAACGCGCTATTGAAAGTTAAGTTATGATCGACTTGATGTAATATTCTTTCAGCTTACGCTTTATGTTTTTACTATTCATTGAGTCTCTGATGTCTACAGGTATTTGATTTAGTAAAGTGGGTATTGCGAAAGAAGCGGTACGCCTGCCATAAAAGTTATTTTTGCGTGGCACTTGAAGTGATTTTGATTTGGCTTGTCGTATATTCACGTCATATTTAATTGGAATTTGAATATCACTGTTATCATAATGTTCCAAGAGGAACAGATATTCAGCGCGCGCTAGAATAGGTAATTCTTTGCAATGTCTAAATAACCCTGTGTAATTTCAATTGGTCAATTGTCTGTGTCAATTGTTTCTTGGTATTTATTTTTAACATAGTTTGGAACTACAAGTTTCAGCAAACGTGTTTGTAAATTATGTATTTTGTCAAGATAAGTTTTAAATGTGCGTCCATAACTGGTGAGTCCATATGAGATTATTGACTCAGCAAGGGCTGTGTACATTTGAAGGAGGGTTCTGTACGGTATATTGCGCTTTATTATTGAAAATTTGTTAAGTATCGCACGTAGCTTGCCGTAAACAGATTCCACCTGGTAACTCCAGTTGAAGCGGTTATCAATTATTAATCCCAGATAAGTATGATATGGGACTTGCTCTATTGGCGAGCAGTGGCAGTCTGGTAGGTACGTTTTTATGCAAACAATCATGACTATGAGCTATGATTTGAAAGGGGTAGGAGGTACTTATGTGACTTGAATGTACGTGTAAAACTTGAGTTTTTTGTGGATTTAGAACAAGTCCCATATCATGAGCCCACTTAGTCATCGAGGTAAAATCTTTCTGCAAACATTCTGCGGCTAGATTAAGGTTTTAGTTAGCAGAGAGTATACAGGTGTCATCAGCGTATTGATACAGGGAACAGTGTGTTATAATATTTTCTAGGTCATTTACGTATGCTAGATAATGGAGTGGACGAGACACTGAACCTTGAGCTGTGCCTTTCGTCAGTTTTCAGGTCTGCTAAGGCTAGAACCAACTTTGACGCGAAAACTACGGCTACGAAGATATTCTTTACACCAGTCGAGTAATTTCCCTCTTATCCCAGAGTTTTCAAGTGTTTTTAATAGTGTACTATGCCCGAGTGTGTCAAACGCCTTGCTGAAATCAATGAATATGGGTATAACATGCTGCTTCTCATCTAGGTAGTTGTTAACTTCATCAGTAAAATTGGAAAGTAGTTGAGCTGTAGATTTCTTACTTTGGAAGCCATACTGGGCTTTGGAAATTATGTCATTATCCCGATAAAAAGTGTGTATTTGCTCACATATAAATTTTTCTACTATTTTATTCATGCCAGGCAATATCGTTATGGGTCTGTAATTTGACAAGTCATTGAATTTACCTTTTTTATGAATGGGCCTAACTATACCTGTTTTTAATTCTGACGGATATTTGCCTTGTTGAATACTCGCATTAATTAACTTATTGCATTCACAATTTTATCTCCTATCATTTTAATATCCATGATTCTTATGGAGTCATATCCAGCTGATTTATTAATACCTATTTGAGTTTTTAATGATTTTATGAGATGTAGCTTTTTTCAAAAACATTGACTTATCTTGGGTTTTCATAAATTCGCGTTCATTCAGCAAGGGTCTGTCACACCTGGGCACAATATTAGACACACTGGTTTCCAATTCCATTTCAAAGTCATTAGCGATACTCAACTCATTATTTGATTCATTTAAAAAGGCGTTCGTTATCACCTCATTTACAGACTTCACTATTTTACCGGGAAGTTTATTTAAGATTTCCCACAGTTTTTTGGGATTATTTTTATTTCCTGCTATTTCTTCTCTGTAATAATTATTTCTAGTATTTAGTATTATTTTATTAACTTTATTTCTAGTTTTATTGTATTCTAACTTAAGTGTTTTATTATTTGGTTCATTTTTCTATTTTATAAATAGTTTGTCTCTTTTGGTACAACTTACCCTTATCTTATTGTTAACCCATTTCTCACAGTTTCTTTTGCTCAAGTTATTTATCTTTTTAGTGTATTTACATTCATTGTAGCACTTCATGAAGATTTCTTTTATGTACTTATATATATCGTTGGCGCAGTTTAACCCATCTATCATTTCCCAGTCGGTGCAAGTTAAGAGTGTTTTTATTTTTTTATTATCAATAGACTCAATGAGCTTAAGATCCCTACATTTAGGTATAGAGGCAAGCGTGACAATCGTCATGCGATGGTCCGCCAAAACAGTCCCCAAAGCTGCTGAGTAAAGGTCCTCAAGGCGCGACCTTACATACATATATAGATCCAAGTTTTAGAGACTATGTTACCTTTGGTTTCGACTCGGGTGAAGTCTGAGATCGCACATTCGAGCCCGCACTCAGCGAGTTTACTTAGATAATATCTGTTTACATTATTGGTAGTTTTAAGATCCATATTTATATCTCTTATTAAAATAAGATCGCTTTTCTTTACATAATCAACATTAATCATACTGGACAGTTCATTAACAAACAGGTGCTTGCTTTCTTTTGGTGGTCTATACACTGCACATATATAAATGCTATGATTTTGCTGCGTTGTTAATTTACCTAGTATACATTCACAATGTCTAGTTTGCGTCTTTACAGGTTGAAACTTATGCTTATTATTAACATAGATAATAATCCCACCACCTTTTCTGCTTTTACGCAAGATACTATACAGTGTAAATCCATCCAATTGATACATAGATACAATTTGTTCCGATATCCCCACTTCCGTGAGAACTACAATGTCAATTCGTGATTTAACCGAAATTAAAAGTTCATAAGATTAGCGAAGTTTTGTATCAACGATCGAATGTTAACATGCAACACATTTAAGTTATTTGTGTTTTTTGGTAGATTACTCATGTAGGTCGGTAAATTATTTTGAGACAGCAAGTAGTTTTTCTGTTTTTTCATAATTTAGCTCCCAGAGCCAATCTCTTAGTTTAATTTTGCAATTGTTTTTGGAGAGGTTATATATTTGAAGCATCCTATTTATCTTATTATAAAGTATACGACCAAGGTAGCAAAAGAAGCGATGGGAAGAAGTAGTCGAGAGCCGGGTGTGATGGCGGACTGGGAGAGTGAGTGGTCGAAGGTAGTGAAGCCATGCTGTTTTGTAACCGTTTGCAATATGAACAACTGACGAACACTTAAAACCTTAGCTTCCATAAACAACAAAACCGTTGGATTTCGGAAAGGTCGGAAAGAAGATACCTTCAGAATGGCTCTCTGTGCTCGTTCAAGCTCTAACATAGAAGTTTTTGTAGCACCACTCCAGGACGTTATGCAGTAGGTTAGTAGGTACAAGACGAGGGCCACGTAAACCGATTTCCTTAGCTTCTCGTCTGCCACTTGTCTTAGGGTCTTGAAGACTTAGATAAGTTTACGTAACCTACCGCTTAGAGTATTGATATGCTTTTTGAAGCTTAGGGTGTCATTCATGTATATTAATAAGAGTGTCGGGGCTAATACGTTGCCCTGTGGTACGCCGTAGGTGACCGCGCGTTCATCACCGATGGTATCCCGTATCTTAACGCACTGGGTACGCTCACTCAGATAGTCTTCAAAGAGTATGCTTTCCATCTTACAAATCAGAGTAGGGATAGACACCGTGTCAAAAGCTTTCGCAAGATCTAGGAAAATGCCCAAATCTTTCTGTCCATCATCCAAGTTAGTAATGATTATTGAAAGGGTATACTTCCCAGGTGGTCCCATGATCATCAAGTCAGGATCTGATCATGGGATCCTGGAGAAATAGAGATAACTCTTCAAATTTTAGTGTCCCATTTCAATTTAGTAAAGATCTGATGAAGAACTTCGGAGATAGGTAACGGAACTCCTCAGCAAATGGACGGGGATTGATGAAATCTCATGTTTGTCTATTGTTTACACCAGTTCATAACATAACATCACGCCGGTACACTGTGAAAGGGTAAGTACATGTGAACCACTAAAAAGTGAAAAATAAAAACTTTTTTGCAAAAAATAAAACTGACTTCAAAAAACACAAAAAAGTGAAAAATAACTTTAGCTTCAGAAGTCGGTGACAAAAAAACTAAATCAATCAAACAAAGGTCACCGACTTTTGAAAGTCGGTTTTTTTTCCAAAAAGTTTTGTATAATAATTGAGAGTCATAAAAACTTAAAAACATAAAACATAAAGACTTTAGTAAGTAATGATTTTAAAATGTCATATTGTCAAAATTTAGGGGTTTATTTACTATTTTTAGGTAAATAATGATTAATTTATCTGGAATAATTTACTTAAATAGGGTAAGTGTTACATATTTATGTTTCATTTCTGTTTTTTTTTTGAGGTCGTTAGCTATTTTTGGATTCATAATTTGGAGTTGGTTGCTTTAAGTAGGATCACAAGTTGTAAAATTTTTGGTTAATTTCCCGCTTAAAGAGGGATTTAATTTTGGTGATCATTTACTAGTTTTAAAATTGGCAATGCAAAGTGATGTTTTGCCGTTACATTTTACTAGATGTGGTAGTTAGATAAATATAAACCTTTATAAAACCTGTCAGAAAACTATTAATTGAGACTAAAATTGCTAATAATCACTGAAAGATGAGACTTTTATTGAATTATGTTTTTTTTATACGTATTGAAATGTTGTATTTATACTTAAAATGTCACTTACGGAATATCTTCCGTGATTATTTATTGTTTAGTATAGTTATGAACCGTGAAAGCTTAAAACAGTGTTTGAATGTTGTATTTGATAATTAAGTATCTAATTATCAAGATTGTATTTTGATTATTATTTTAATTACATGATGTATTTGACTAAAATTTAATTTTATTTGACTTTTTATTCTCTATTTTAGCTTTTTATTTCATCCTGTGAAATTATTTACCTGTACAGGGTGTAAACAGACTCTAGTAGTAGTAACCCTACGATAAAATTATTGCTGGGAAACGACTTTTTTTCGGGATTCGGTCATGATATACCTGCTTAGTTCACCTAAGTGGACCAAGGTCAATTTTTCTTGCCAGTGGATCACCTCAGTCCACCTAGGTGTACCACGGGCACTTTTTCTTGCCGGTGGTCCACCTGTAGAAATTTAGAACCTGCTACGACTCCATGACGCGCGCTCGGTTCGCTCGCATATTAAATAACACTCTTTGACTTCTGTCCCCGAAGTGCCGGGCCTCCGCCGGCCTCCTTCGTCTTCCTACGGCCCGGTGCCCATGCCGCCCAGAAAGGATTAAAAAATACAACACTATATTACCTGAAAGTATCGTCTAACTCTCTCTCTCTCCCTCTCTTAGAGAGGAGGCCTGTGTCCCAGCAGTGAGAACATTAATAGGCTGATGATGATGATCGTCTAACTTTAAAAAAACCCACTATACCACCAGGGGTATGGTCAGGGGTACGGTGGGTCTGTATCCCATTTTTCAATTGTAGTAAAATAACAGGATCAGGATAGGGATTTTATTTCCGTGGAATTAATTTTAGGTGGACCATGGTCAATAGGCATTTTTTATTTGCACATTCCTCATCATTAAGGTGATCCACCGGCAAGAAAAAGTGCCCGTGGTCCACCCAGGTGAACTAAGCAGGTGAAACACGACCGAAACCCATTTTTTCCTTTGGGGTGAAAAATCACGTTTTACGGTAAAACTCAATGTACCGCACTCAAAACCTTGTGCTGATGGACGGATTAAATAGTACGGGGGTCATGGAGGTGTTTAAAGTAAAAATCTGGCATTAAAAACATGTATTAAAAAAAAAACTTGTGCAAAAGTTGGTACTTTGACCCCCCCTATTTTTTCCGAAACTAGTAGGTTCTGGTAGGAGAGTATAGACCATACGTTTCTGACAAAAACATTGTTGGCGAAGACGGGGAGAACAAGTGTCTTTCGGCTTCGTTAATCTTCGTTCGTTCGTTAGTCTTTTTACACCCTTTATAAATGAATTTATTAATGTTTAATTACTGTTAAATTATTTTAAATACTACCAATATTGTATAAAATTGTTGTGCCGGACAGGGTTCATATATGAACTTCATTATTATTTAAAGATCTTGTAAAAGGCATGTGATATGCAGTAAAGAACTGAATTGAATTGGTGAGTGGGGGAGCGAGTGTTACCTGACGGCGGGCACCTCGAGGATGTCCCACTCCACAGAGGTGTAGAACTCCGACAGATCCACGCCCAGCTCCACCACGTTGGTGCCGGCCGCCTCGTCGATGTGCCGCAGGTCCACCTGCGCACATAACACACGTTGCAGTTAGCATAACGTACACGCCACGACACGGCGCGCGCACTGCGGTGCGGAGCGGTGAGCGGTGGTGGTTACCTGGAAGCCGTCGTAGGTCCACGAGCCGAACTTCATGACGCATGTCTGCTGGTCGAAGGGGAAGTACTCCACGTCGATCTCGCAGGAAGACTTGTAGATGGCCGGCGGCCGCCACTCCACGCGGCCCGTGTAGTTTAGCGTCGCCTTTGTCGCCAGCGTCACCTCGAAGTTGCCATCGGCGCTGGGACATACATGGCAGCATTGTTAGCAGGTTGCAGACTGGGGACACAACGCTCATATAAAGAGGGAGTCGCTCACACTCACTTATTGTAGAGAACTATGTCAGGCCGCCAGATGTGGTCGGAGGGCACGTGGAGCATCTCCACTCCGCCGTACTCGCGCGGCTCCCACGACAGCTTGTAGTCGTACCAGCTCTGCGGACAAGTCACGAACGCGGCGGTTAGACCGGCGCCACAGTCGACAACCTGTCGCTGTCGAGGCGATCCTTACCTGCTCCACCCACAAGTTGGTCGTCATGATCTGATTCTTAAGGTTCTGTAACAGAAGCGAGGCTCAGGTGAGAGGGGCTCGGCCAAGAGGCGGTGTGCGGGTGTGCGGGTGTGCGGGTGTAGGGGGAGGGGCTCACCACGTCGATGAGCTGGCTCAGCTTGAGCTTGATGCGCACGGTGAGCGCGTCGCTGACGTTGAGCACGGGCCGCACCAGCTTGTTGTAGTTGGACAGCAGGTCGTCGTACAGGCGCTTGGCGTCGGGGTTGGCGGCGCAGCCGAGCGCGGCCGCCGCGAGCAGCAACAGCGCGGCCGCGGGGTGCGGCGCGGCACGGCGCGGCATCTCCGCCCGCGCATGCGCATGGCGTCAGCGCATCGCGCCGCCACCGCGCGCCGCCTGCCCAACTGCCCAAGCTCTGCACAGTGCACCACAACACGCTCACTTACTACCGCTAGTGCTTCACCTAAACATTGCAATGTATCGTAATTATTTAATCGGTCATGAATGAACACCACATAATGATATGCATCATCATCATCATGTACCGACTGCTTATCTCGTCTACAATCCAATTAATACTGGGTTATACGATAAAATATTATGCCTGTTTTTTAAAAGTTAGTGTAAGTATATTTTAGCTACAATCGGCATATCTTTATATTTGGGCATGGGTGTTTCCTTTTATTTTCACTATTTCTAACTGTTACCCACAAAAAATTCAGTTCGACGGTAGTCGGCGTACCGACCGCACGAGTACACGGCGTTGCTAATAGCTACTACATACATTTATTTCTCTAAAACGGCCACTGGCAGTGTTTCTCAAACTTTCTGTCAAAGTCAGTCGAAATGTTTACCTGTAAACGTTATGACACTGAAGCAAGGGATGGTGCTACGTGTGTTGCCTGTAAGGCGAAATTCGACTTTCCCTGTGCTGGGATAACTGAGGCTGGATGGAGAAAACTTGGCGAGCGTAAATTGACATGGAAATGTCAAAGCTGCAAGGCTACCCCGGTTGCCAGTCCTCAAACTAGTTGTGTGAAGGCATCACCAGCAAACTCGGAGACCATCGTGGCTGAGCTGCAACGTTTGTCAGCTAAAATGGAAGCATTGCCTGCGTTGATAGAGAGTGTGAAGGCTATCCAAAGTGAGCTGGCGGAATTAAAATCCATACGGCAAGAAGTCTACGAAATGAAATCGTCCTTTGAGGCCTACGGTCAGGAAATAAAAGCTTTGGCAATTAAGGTGTCAGTTCTAGAAGATGACATCGAGACAATGAAGACCACCAAAGAAGTGATAGTCAACTTGCAGGATCGAATCACCCAGCTTGAGAATCGGCAGTCTGAGAATGAACGGAGGTCGCGCATGAACAATATTGAGATCAAGGATGAAGACCTGTTCGCAATAATGGCCAAGATAGGTGAAGCAATTGATTTTCATATACAGAAGGAACAAATAAACTACAAAGCAAGGGTGCCGACACGCAATGACAAATTAAACAAAAATATTATTTGCTCTGTACACAACAGCTACCTAAAAAACGACTTTATAGCGGCGTCGAGAAAACATAAAAAACTCAATGCTGGAGATCTAGGCCTACAAGGCAATAACAGGGTGTACATCAACGACCACCTAACACTGGAAAATAAACTCCTACTTAATAGAACCAAAGCTCTAGCCAAAGAGCGGGGCTTTGAACATGTGTGGGTTAGAGGTTGCAAAATACTTGTGAGAAAAAACACCGCGTCTCCAAAACACTGCATCCACACAGAGCAAGATTTAAAAAAGTTTGTTTTTTAAGTAAAACATCTTCATTTGTTTGCGTGTTGTATAATGCTTTTGAAAAAGTTTGTTTAATTGATATTGTGGACACATCATTGTTATTTGTGAACTCGTTCGACTTAAGTTTGAGAAACATAGGTACGTATTTTTTGCACGCATTCCATTCTCGCCTGCCTTTTGTTCTCTTATCGCTTGGTGTCGCCTATTCACTCGACTCATTAGGCTTTGTTTATTGTCATTTCATACTCTATGTTTGTGCGGTTAGAGGTGAGATCTGCTTACACTTGAAATTTCTGACTCATAACCGATACAATTTTGAAACTAAATGTTTTTACACTTGAATACGATTTCTTGCGCTTACTCCGTGAAATCTGATTTATTTAACATAATTTTCGCTGTATTTTGCTACCACTTGCTATTTAAGCCGACTTTTATTAGCTATAGCTTTAACTTGGCACTAAGTCTGAATAATAATAATAATAATAATAAATAATAATAAAATCGTTTATTTATAAAAAGGGGCACATTTACAATTAAGTATCTTAACTAATAAAATAGAGCACTGTGCTTATTGCCTGAACTAGGTGGAACCTGTGTTTCAGGCTAGAAGGTGCAAAAATACCTACTTAAAATAAATAAATTAACAATGAAAGAAAAGTAAATTACTAAAATTACAACTTACATACAAAATAAACAAACAATGCGTCAGCAGTTTATTTGCAGACAACAAGTAAATCTTCTGTCTGTGCATAGGTCATGGGTTGTAAAATAGTATTAATAGACTTTTTACAATTAAAATAGTTTAACTTATAAATACTTAGTTTTCTATTTAATCTATTGTACAGAAATGGGCCTAAAAATGAAAAGAATCTTTCCACAAAGACATGTTTGGAGGTTGTATTAGAAATGCATACTATATCATTCCGTCTCTTGTTAGTATTGTCAGCATTGTACGTGAGCATGGTGTGCTGTTTTAATACTAAGTGCATAATGAATAGCTGGCGCACAGTCAGCACGTTGCACGATTTATACAGCTGATCTGTGGGAAAGTAAAAGGGATGGAAGTTTGCTACCTTTAAAATTGCTCTTTGAGCTCTTTCAAGGGGAAGTAGGATAGTTTTTGATGCGCCACCCCATGAAATGATACAGTAATTAATTATAGATTGACACAGGGCGAAATAAACTTGTGTGATTAACTTAGAATCTGCAAAAGTTCGTAGTTTTTTAAATACATATATTAATTTGCGCACTCTTTTAACCAGACTTTCAATATGATACCTAAAAGAGAGTGTGTCGTCTATTATAACCCCTAAGTATTTAATATTATTGGTTTTGAGGATAGACGGACAATTGCACATGTTGACTGACCGATTATTACATTGATGGGCATATACATGGAAGTTATCAGTGTTAAGTTGTGGCTTGCGCATGGAGAAGTGAATGTATTTTGTCTTGTCAGCATTTAGTGTTAGTAAATTGCTTTGAAGCCAATTAGTCACAGTATTAAAGCCAAGTTGAGCGTTTTCGAACAGTTCGCTACTGTTTTCAGCGGAAAATATTAGCGCCGTGTCGTCAGCATATGATATGATTTTGCCTTGCTTGATATTTAGGTTGCACAAGTCGTTAATATAAACCAGAAAAAGGGTAGGGCCCAATATACTCCCCTGGGGAACACCAAATCCAGTATTTTTCTGCTCATCGCTCGTAAAATTGTCAACTCTAACACATTGGTATCGGTCGTTTAAGTAGTCAGTAAGTAATGTCAGCGGCGTGCCCCTTATTCCTATGGCCTCTAATTTTCTTAGAAGCACAGAAACAGAGACAGTGTCAAAGGCTTTCGCTAAATCAAGGAAGACTCCCATGACCTGGTTCCCCTTGCCCAGCTCTTCTGAGACATAATTGGTAAGGCTATGCACCGCATCAGCTGTGGATAGTTTGGCCCTGAAGCCAAATTGCGCTGGTGACAAGATGTTGTTTTTTTCCAGGAAGCTAATTAGTCTGCTGTTTATAATTTTCTCTAGAATTTTTGAGATTGAGGGGAGTAATGATATTGGCCTATAGTTATTAACCAAGTCCCTGTCTCCAGATTTATAGATAGGGATAACAACAGCCTTTTTAAGACAGGTAGGGAAAATTCCTTTTGAAAGACAGATTCGAAATATATGCGTTAAGGGAGGTGCCAATATATGCTTAAATAGTTTAAGGATCTTGTTGCTTATATTATCCCATCCAACTGCACAGTCATCTTTAAGGTCAGATATTATTCGGGATATTTCGATTTCGTCAGTATCCAGCATAGCAAATGACTTCAGGTTGCAGGTGTTGTTCAGTTTTTGGAAAGATGCTTGTGCGCAATGTTTCGGAATCTGTTCGGCCAAAGTTTTCCCAACATTAACAAAAAAGTTATTTACTTTGTTAGCTGATAAGAGGGGTGAAGGATTAGTAAGCAGTAACCTCGAACTTGATTCACGTTGTTTAGTCATGTATGTAACGTTTTTAATATGCTTCCAAATTTGCTTGGTATTGTTGCCTGCTTTATTTAATTCATGTTTATCGTAATTATTTTTAAGCTTCTTTAAGAGATTGTTGCAGAAATTCCTGTATCTTCTATAGGTGTTTAGAATTATTAAATTATCAGGGAATTTCTTAGTTTTCTGGTGAAGTTTATCTCTGTGCCTTATGCATCGAATTAGTCCAGGAGTAATCCAAGGTTTAATATTATGAAGACGATTATTTATTGTCACAACTGTCGTATTTCGCAATATTGCTTGTTGGACATGTTTTATTAAGTACGATAAAGCCGAATTAGCGTCAGCAATATTGTAAACTAGGCTATAATCAATGTTGCGTAAATCAATGTGAATGTATCTTATATCTTTTTAATTATTTTTCTGATGTTACCTTTGAATTATTATGGCGCCTATTAGTATTTTCTATCAAAACGTTCGGGGGCTGCGGACGAAAACATCTGTTTTCTACAGAAATATTTGTGTGAATTGTTTTGATGTCATTTGTCTGACGGAAACATGGCTTATTGGTGGTATTTCCGATAGCGAATTGTTTGATGATAGATATTTTGTATGGAGGCGTGATCGAAGTTACTCGCAAACTAATCAAACTATGGGTGGGGGGGTTTAATAGCAATTCGTCGTGAACTAGTTGCCGATGTGCGCAACGAATGGTACTCGTCCGCCGAGGATCTGTGGGTTACCTTAACCTTACACCAAAAGAAACCTAAAGTAACCTATAAAATACATTTATGTGTTGTGTATATATGTAGCCAGCAATCTGGCAACTCTTTAATGATACAACTCAATAATTTTTCTAGTAATCTATCTGATATTATTCTTAAACATCCCGCAGATAAGTTTTTAGTGCACGGTGATCTTAACCAACCGAATATCGACTGGCACGCTGCGGCAGACGGTGATTATCTATGTCCTGGTAACTTGCATGGTCCCATTCAAACCAGCTTCTGTGATACTCTCACCGCTTGCAATTTGCTACAGTACAACTCACATCGAAATGTAAATAACAGGATTCTTGACCTCGTCTTGTCTAACAGTGAAGTAGCTGTCACTTGTAGCCTGGATCCCCTAGTGCACGAGGACTCACATCATAAGGCGCTCTGTATCTCTGCCGACTTCGTCCAACTTCATCAGCTGCATTCTCGGCCTCGAGTCAAGTTCTTGTATGCTCAGGCGAATTATGACGCCATCATTGAAGAAATGATGGCAATTGATTGGCCATTAGAGCTAAGTTGCAGGCCTCTTGAAGAAGCTGTTAATTTCTTTTATCACACTATCAACTTGCTTCATAATGCACATATTCCATCTAAAACTATCGCTCCAAGGGCTAAGTATCCTCCTTGGTACAAAAGTCCTCTTATTAAAATAATTAAAGAAAAATCAAAATTTCATTCAAAATTTAAAACCTATGGAAATCTCTCGGACTATCAATCTTTTGTTACCCTACGTCATCGGGCTAAAGATCTGGAGAAGGAAATGTTTGACGACTATATATTAAACATCGAATTAGCCATTTCAAAAAATCCCAGGGCTTTTTGGCAATATGTTAAATCAAAACAACAAACCAACTGTTACCCATCTGTACTAAAATTTGGTGATGTGTCGTCTGGTCACGGGGATGAAATCTGCAATATGTTTGGCGTCTGTTTCTTTTCGAACTTCCAAGAGCGACGTGACGCGAATGGATCATTAGCCTCTGCGAGAGTGGATCAGTCTACTGGTCCCGTATCAGACATCTGCTCTATTGATGTGCGGGAGGAGGTATTTCGCTTACTAAAGCAAGTGGATATTAATAAATCCCCTGGTCCGGATAATATTTCACCGATTATTATAACCAAATGTGCCAGGTGTCTATCCATTCCATTGACAATATTACTCAAACGGTCATTCGACTTGGGAGTGGTGCCTACAATCTGGAAGTCAGCGTATGTAACACCGATTCATAAAAAAGGACCTAAGGACAGCGTTGAAAATTATAGACCGATCTCCAAACTTTGCGTGTTCGCTAAAGTTATGGAGAAAATAGTACACGTCCAACTATCTTCTTCACTTAAATTAAGCTTTTCCGAACACCAACATGGTTTCATAAAAGGTCGATCCACCACATCCAATCTCGTGGTCTGTAGTGACTATCTTTCAGAGCATATGGCCAAGAGGTCTCAGGTCGATGTTATATACACTGACTACAGTAAATGTTTTGATAGAATAGATCATGCGCTCCTAATGCGCAAACTGTTAGAGATTGGTGTGAGGGGTAGTTTATACAGATGGTTTGTATCATATGTCGAAAACAGATGCCAGACTGTAGTCCTCAACGGTTATACCTCGAGAGCGATGTACATCCCGTCGGGGGTTCCCCAAGGATCCTTATTAGGACCCCTTTTATTTAATATCTTTGTTAATGACATCGCCTCTTGCTTCCTAAACTCTAAAATTTTATTATATGCGGATGACATGAAAATTCTGAGTCAAGTGTCAACCGTTGAGGATGCACTTCTGTTACAGGAGGATCTGGACCGGTTTCATGATTACTGCGATCGAAATAGGTTGGATTTAAATATTTCAAAATGTTATGTGTGTACATTTACTCGTAAGCCAAACCCTATTATTTTTGATTACAAATTATCGAATACTTCAATTGCCAGAGTCAACGTCATCAAGGATCTTGAGGTAACTTTTGACTCGAAGCTTTTGTTTGATGCGCATATTGACAATATAGTCAACAAGGCTTCTAAAGCGTTGGGTTTTATTTTGAGGGTCTCTTCCGATTTTAAGAATGTCAAAACCATGAAAATTCTATACTGTGCTTTTGTCCGTAGCCATCTCGAATATGCTTCTCAAATTTGGAATCCTAATTACAATGTTTATATTAATCGCCTCGAAAGCATTCAAAGGCGTTTTTTAAGGTACACTCAATATCTATCAAATACTTATTTCTTATATAATATAATTTCATATTCTTCCTTTACAAGAGCGAAGAAAAATAGCAGATCTCGCTTTTCTATTTAGTATAATGAACGGATCTACTGACGTCCCTGAGCTGGTGGCCAAGATTGGACTTCGTGTACCGTCTGTGTTTCTTCGGAGACCTGATCTCCTTCATGTAGGTACCTATAGTGAAAACTAACTACAGGCAAAATACATATATCCTAAGGGCATGTCGAATGTTCAATATGGTGTGCCGGGATGTTGAGCTTGATTTATTTACAAATAGTGTCCAGAAATTAAAAAAAATGTTAAGTAACTTTTTCTTTGAAGTGTAACTTTGTTGCCTTATATTTTTGTCTACTCTCTTTAGTTGTTTCTCTGTTTAATTCTCACACGCTGTATGTATCGTTTTTGTCAATCTATACATAAGTTTGTATAAGTGGAAACTTGTACAGTACCCGGCAATAAATATTGCACATCGACCTTTGGAAAGAGACAATCGGCTAATTTCGGCTTCGTAGAGCGTTATCTCTGTCGCACACTACCTATGTGACGTTTGTCAGTCGTTGTTCAAGTGCGATAAAGTGCGGTCGCGTCCAGTTCAAAATATATATTAAGAGTTGTTAACACCCCCAAATTTAAATAATTTAAAATTGCACAATGGCATCTTTAGGAAAAAGAGGGAAACCTTTACGAGGTCAGTCACGCGAAATTATCTACAATGTTTATAAATATTTTGTAACCGAAACTGACAGATTAAAAAAAAATGAAGATGAAAATGTAAGTTGTTATTTTAAGAAGGTTCAAGAGCGAGTTGCAAATGCCACTGGAATTTCAAGAAGGACTTTGAACAATATATTAAACGAAGTCAGTACTGAAACACATTCTACTGAAATAAAGTTCAGCACTCCAAAAAAAGGGAGACCAAAAAAGCAATTTCGTTTGCATATGGACGATTTTGATTATGATGTTGTTCGAAGAATGGTGTATGATTTTCACTTACGATTTAATGAACTGCCAACAATAAAATCATTAAAAGCTAAATTATCTGAAGCTATTAATTACAATGGGTCTGAAAAGACGTTGAGAAAAATACTTCACGAGATGGGATTTCGGTTCACTAAAATGGAAGATAATCGAAAACTTCTAATGGAAAAGCACGATGTAAGTCTCAAACGGATGGAATACCTCGATAAAATACGCAAATTTCGCGAATCAGGAAAAAATATCGTCTACATGGATGAGTCTTACATACATACATTCCACACTAAAGGGAAATCTTGGAGTGATGACAAGAAAAAAGGAGTAAAAAAGCCAATTTCAAAAGGTCAACGTTTGATAATAGTTCATGCGGGTAATGAAAAAGGCTTTGTACCCGGTGCCTTTTTAACGTATAAATCCACGGACACTACAGGTGACTATCACAATGAAATGAATAACGATAACTACGAAAAATGGCTGGTTAATCAATTAATACCAAATATACCCAGTGATTCTGTTCTAGTTATCGATAACGCACCCTATCACAACAAATATGTTGAAAGACCCCCCAACTCAAACACCATTAAACAGGAAATGATCCACTGGTTAAACAGACACGAAATTCCAGTAGATCCAAAATTAACAAAAACCCAGATTTACGCTATTATATGTCAGCACAAGGAGAGGCGTACAGAGTTTTCCGCGGACAAAGTACTTGCCGAACATGGGCACACTGTGTTGCGATTGCCACCATATCATCCGAATTTTAATCCAATAGAAAATATATGGTCTCAACTGAAAGGCTATGTAGCCTCTAGAAATGTGGGTATGAATTTAACTACAGTAAAAACATTATTGACTGAAAAAGTAAACATGATCGGGGCTGAAGATTGGAAAAAGGTTTGCGATCATGCAATCAAATGTGAGAATGAATATAGAAGCATTCAACACGGTTTAGACAATTACACTGATAGACTAGTGATAAATACGGCTGACAGTGACAGTGATATTGATCTCTTTGAGAGCACAGATAGTGAAATGGAAGTAATTGAGAATTAGAATTATTATTATTTTTATTACAATTTCTCATTTTAACAATATGATTAATGTTGTTTATTATGTACACTACAGCTGTAATTTTCCAAAATAATTAAATACGAAAACATAATGGGAACATGTTTTTTTTTATTTTATTTTACCCCAACCTAAAGCCATCAATATAGAAAAATTGGTGTATTTTATACAAATAATAAATATCAAAAGAAGCAAATCATAATTGTTTTAACAGCTCCTAATAGATACCGGACTGTTTGTATTTCGTGCGAGAGAGATAGCGCTCTACGAAGCCGAAATTAGCCGATTGTCTCTTTCCAAAGGTCGATGTGCAATATTTATTGCCGGGTACTGTAATTGGCTTTCTTCTACATATTACTTCTGACTACACGAATGTATTAGCTGTAAGTTTTCTTAAAATTAATAAAATAAAATAAAACAAAATAAATAACTGAAACTCAAAATTGAGCTAAGTGAGTGTAGAACGATTGTTTGCAAGTTTTAGTATTTTTTTTCTTTAACTTTTAATGGTACCTACTGAAATGCGGCCTACTGAAAGACCGAACAATCAGGGACAGCCTTCGGACAGTTGGCAATTTAACGCGCGACAGATTGTGATTTAATAGTTTCACTTCAATAGATTATAATCTACCGAAAAATTATGCGTTAAACATACTGATCAGGGGGCCGAGTCTGCTATTACAATAGTGTTTTCTATGAATAATCTTAAATTAAATGTAAGTAAGACAAAATGTATGATATTTAGATCTACAGTTAGGAGCAAAGCTTTAGTAAACGTAGAATTCTTAGGCAGGAAAATTGATACAGTAGAAAGTTTAAAATTTTTGGGTGTGCTAATTGATTGTTTACTCAACTGGAAGCCAGAACTAGATTCAATTACGAATACAATAAGTAGTGCGTACTATTGATCTAAAGGACGCTTGCTTTTTAATCAAACTTCATAACGAGTCAAAAAAGTACCTTCGTTTCGCTTTTAGTAACAAAATTTATCAATTTAACGTCCTACCTTTTGGATTGAGCACGGCACCTTTTATTTTCACCAAAATTATGAAACCCGTTGTGAAATGCTTACGATCTATTGGATTATTATGTATTTTGTCGTTGTATTTGGACGACTGGTTATTATTTGGCCAATCGTACCAACAATGTCTCACAAATATTGATACCACTAAAGAGCTTCTTAACTCCTTGGGTTTCATTGTTAATGAAGAAAAAAGTGTCCTCGTACCCTCACAAACATGTAAATTTTTAGGATTGATTATAAATTCACCAAGTATGACTGCCTCCGAGGCCAGGACCCAGGCTTTGCCAGGCAAGCCGTCGGATCCCGGGGCGGTATTTTTGGCACTGAGCCTGCGTACCGCCACTCTCAGTTCTACCCCGGTCACTTCCGGAGCGTCGTCGTCGTCACTTTCGTGGTCCGCTTCCGGCACCGCAGCCGGCGGAGCCATAGGCGGGGGCGGGTGTTCCCCTCGCGAGGGGAACAGAGCGCTCACCACGTCCTCCACGAGCTGAGGCCGGAGACTCTGCGTCAGCGGGGGGGCCCAGGTGCGGAGTTTATCCCGCACCATCTTGTAAGGGCGCCCCCACGGATCTCTGTCGAGAGTCCCCAGCATCTCCTCGCGGGCCAGGTCCCTGGCCCGCAGGACAGCCTCGCGGAGGGCGGTCTTCGCCGCTCTGTAGCCCTCATAAAGCTCCGCCTCAATGGCTTCCGCATTCAGTGGGCGAATGCGGAGCCTGCAGTGCCTGGCGTACAGGTGTCGCACGCCTCCCGTAAAGACGTCAGCTCACGCGACCACCAGTACACCTGACGCCGGGCGCTTCCTGGCCGGACTCGGGGCATTGCCACGTCACAGATGTCGGACATGGCCTCCTGGAACCACCCTGCCTCATCGTTAACGTCGGCAGGCCTGTCACCCAGGCCTGCACGATCGAGGCTTCCAGGAGGAGCTCCCGGTCCAGCTGCTTCAGCGCCCAACGCGGACCACTCGGGGCCTGTTGGACCGGCGCGCTTGAGGTCTGGGTGGAGACGTCGAACCGGATGTACCGGTGGTCGGAATAGGTCTCCACCCCCTCCAGAGATAAAGATAAATTAACCTTCTAAAAGATAAATTAGCCTTCATGATGATTATGCCAACATAAACTGTATGCCAAAAAAAAATATGGCAAAGTATTATTATGGCCAAACAAATTATGCCAAAACAGCTATGCCAAAGTATATTAGGAAAAAGAACATTATGCAAAAAGAAGGGATTCCTCTCAGTTCTTGGTTCCCTAACGAAGACTTACCTCTAAACCAACTGACCACAAAGACTATTACCTTACTTGCCCTTACAACAGCTCACAGAATGCAAACCCTTTCAAAAATTAAAACTGTTAACATCGAACTTCTTAACAATAAAATAATTATAAAAATCCCAGATTTCATAAAAACTTCTCGCCCTGGCGCAAACCAACCAATTTTTTTCTACCTTACTTTAACGATAAGCCCTCCATCTGTCCCGCCGAAGCAGTAGAATGCTACATAGAGAAAACTTTATCGTTACGAAAATCGGTGAGCCTGTTTATAGGTATGAGCAAACCACACAAAGTTGACACCTCTCAAGCTAAAATCCATCGAGCCGTTCAAGCTGCAGAGCGTGCCAAACATTTGAATTTGCCACCAAAAATCCGCCATTTTGTTTTTTTTTTTATTTTGATATACCCAGTGTCACTCTCACAGGCAATACGAATCTAAAGACACCTCTCAAGCTAAAATCCATCGAGCCGTTCAAGCTGCAGAGCGTGCCAAACATTTGAATTTGCCACCAAAAATCGGCCATTTTGTTTTTTTTTTTATTTTGATATACCCAGTGTCACTCTCACAGGCAATACGAATCTAAAGACACCTCTCAAGCTTAAATCCATCTAGCCGTTCAGGCCACAGAGCGTGCCAAACAATTATACATACATACATACTCACGAAAAACATAACCCTCCTTCTGGCGCAGTCGGGTAAAAATGGATAGGTATCAAATTAAAGGGCTGATCATAGGGATTTTAAAATGTGTTATTTATTTATCTGTACATGGCGCGGGTGACTAGGTAGGTTTGTGAACTTTTAAGTGATTAAATGTACACCAAAATAAATAAAATGCGAAATTCTCCATTTATTTATATTATATAAAACTACAAGACCACTCACTCACTCACTCATTGACATGTCCATTCTCGGATTGGGTGAGAGATGGGTTAGGGGTATGTTTTGCAATAATGTATAAAACCATAGAGTGAGTAGAGGAAAATTATAGAGGAGATTCAAATCCAAGATGGCGGCCGAGTCCATTTCCGGTTTCGGTGGGGAAAAGACTTGGAGGGGTTTCGACTCATAGGTCCTGTATAAGATCTGGAATGATTTCAAAAAAAAGTAAAAAAAAAAAAAAAAACAAGATGGCGGCTGCGCTGGGACGTTTTGAAAATTGTGACTTTTTCCACTCGACTCTGGCGAATTGTTTTGTTCAACCGATTTCAAACGTTTGCAACACTAAGTATACCAGTCGGGGGCCTATATCCTTGAGATTTCAGAAAAATTGTGACTTTTTGAAAACACAAGATGGCGGACGCTGTGGCGGCCATTTTGTGAACAGTTGGAATTTTCGACTTTTTTCAAATCCATTTTTCGTGTAGTTGGCAACATCCGACGGGTTCGAGTTGTACCGAACGGTTGTGTGTTACGTCAACGAGTGTTGCCTAGCGAAATAAATTTCCCCATTTTTAGGGTACTTTCCCAGATTTTCCTCAAAAACATGAAAAGTAGAAATAACGACATTTTGAATAAAGACTTTGACTAGCTGGCAGCATTAGGGTCCCCCAAATGACATTTGACCATTTTGGTGCGTTTTAGTTGGCAACCCCAAAAAATATTGAATATTTTAATTTTTGGGACTTTTTGACTTTGGCGAATTCATTTGTTCTACCAAACTCAAAAGTTGGCAACACCAAGTACACCGATCGGTAGCCTATATCCTTGAGATTTTAGGAAAATTATGACATTTCAGAAAAACAAGATGGCGGACAGTGTGGCGGCCATCTTGTAAAAATGACGAAAAATCCCAATTTTCGACACGATAGATGGGACAGCTGGCAACCCCCGACTGGATTGTGTTGTATGAACCGGTTGTGTATTTAGTTGAGGAGTGTTGCCTGGTGCAATAATTTTCCCCATTTTTAGGGAGTTTTCCCAGATTTTCCCCAAAAACATGAAAAGTAGAAATAACGACATTTTGAATGGAGACTTTGACTAGCTGGCAACATTGTGGTCCCCCAAATGACATTTGACCATGTTCATCACTTTTAGCTGGCAACCCCGAGAGCCATTGGGACTTGAATTTTCGGGTCAGACCCGACTTTGGCGAGTTCTTTTGTTCTACCAAACTCAAAAATTGGCAACACCAAGTACACCAGTCGGTGGCCTGTATCCTTGAGATTTCAGGAAAATTATGACTTTTCAGAAAAACAAGATGGCGGACAGTGTGGCGGCCATCTTGTAAAAATGACGAAAAATCCCAATTTTCGACACGATAAATGGGACAGCTGGCAACCCCCGACTGGATTGTGTTGTATGAACCGGTTGTGTATTTAGTCGAGGAGTGTTGCCTGGTGCAAAAATTTTCCCCATTTTTAGGGAGTTTTCCCAGATTTTCCCCAAAAACATGAAAAGTAGAAATAACTACATTTTGAATGGAGACTTTGACTAGCCGGCAACATTGGGGTCCCCCAAATGACATTTTACCATTTTCATCACTTTCAGCGGGCAACCCCGAGCGCCATTAGGGCTTGAATTTTCGGGTCAGACCCGACTTTGGCGAGTTCTTTTGTTTTACCAAAGTCAACGAACAGCCACCGTTTTTTTACTGACAGGTACCTTGTATCCTGGTTACTTTAGGAAAATTGTGACATTTCAAAAATTCAAGATGGCGACCGTGCCATTTCCGGTTTATTACCACTCACTCACTGACATAATTGTTCTCCCAGATGGTGGAGGGCGAGTGGGGTATATTTTTACAGATTCGTAAACAACTAACTCTCAAACCTATGGGAAAAGTGCCAAACCTCCCCTTTTCACCCCCCTTCTCACCCCTCCCTATCGTGTCTCGGAAACCAAGAGACTTGGAACATTTTTTTTTTCAGATTCGTATAGAGGAGGCTTGGAAAAGTAAAAACCATTTTTCAAAGTTGCCCCTTTGCCCCCCTTCTCCCCGCCCCTTTAGGCGGATCTCAGAAGTTAAGAGACTTGGAACATTTTTTTTTTCAGATTCGTAAGAAGGGGCAAAGAGTTGGTCAAAATCATTTTTTAAAACTCCCCACTTCACCCCTCCCCCCATCGTATAGAATTGATCTCCCAGATGGTGGATGGGGAGGTAGGTATATTTTTACAGATTCGTAAACAACTAACTCTCAAACCTATGGGAAAAGTGCCAAACCTCCCCTTTTCATCCCCCTTCTCACCCCTCCCTATCGTATCTCGGAAAACAAGAGACTTGGTACATTTTTTTTTTCAGATTCTTATAGAGGAGGCTTGGAAAAGTAAAAACCATGTTTCAAAGTTGCCCTTTTGCCCCCCTTCTCCCCGCCCCTTTAGGCGAATCTCGGAAGTTAAGAGACTTCGAACATTTTTTTTTTCAGATTCGTATAAAGGGGCCGATTTTTAGTTAAATTCTTTTTTCAAAACTCCCCCCTCTACCCCCCTTCACCCCTCCCCCAATCGTATCTCGGAAACTAGGACACGTAGCGGAATTTTGATTTTTACTATACTTTATTATTGGGGGGCGTTGAAATTTTTATACCCTCCCCTCCCCTCCCCAACCTCCCCTTTCCGGCGGTAGGTAGGTCCTGAGTGGAGCGAACCTGCGAGACCGAGTTAAGCGAAGGGGGGAGGTGGCGAGCGAAGCGAGCCGGCGACATCCGTAGCGTAACGAAGGTTGAGTGGGTGTAGCTCCCCTCCCCAACCTCCCCTATAATTGAAAACGGCTGTAACTTAATAACGGTTAGAGATAACTATCAGGTGTTTGAACAAATATTATAGTAGGTGTCGAAACCTGTCCGGTGGTAGGTAGGTCCTGAGTGGAGCGAAGGGGGGAGGTGGCGAGCGAAGCGAGCCGGCGACCTCCTTAGCGTAACGATGGTTGAGTTGGTGAAGCGTAACTCAGCAAACTTTAGGGTAATGTTTTTTATGGGAAAAGGTCTCAGTTTTTAAATAAGGTTTAATTAGGGGTCCGTAGGGGTTTTCATACTGTTTTAGGGGTAATTCTAACGGATTTTCCAATTCATTTAGGGGTGCCTATAGATTCTCAAAATTTTATAAGGGTAAGTAATACTTCTCATAAACACCAAACACGCGAGCTGCGCGCAGCTCGCGCACCCAAGCAAACTAGTTTATATTATATAAAACTACAAGACCACTCACTCACTCACTCATTGACATGTCCATTCTCGGATTGGGTGAGAGATGGGTTAGGGGTATGTTTTGCAATAATGTATAAAACCATAGAGTGAGTAGAGGAAAATTATAGAGGAGATTCAAATCCAAGATGGCGGCCGAGTCCATTTCCGGTTTCGGTGGGGAAAAGACTTGGAGGGGTTTCGACTCATAGGTCCTGTATAAGATCTGGAATGATTTCAAAAAAAAGTAAAAAAAAAAAAAAAAACAAGATGGCGGCTGCGCTGGGACGTTTTGAAAATTGTGACTTTTTCCACTCGACTCTGGCGAATTGTTTTGTTCAACCGATTTCAAACGTTTGCAACACTAAGTATACCAGTCGGGGGCCTATATCCTTGAGATTTCAGAAAAATTGTGACTTTTTGAAAACACAAGATGGCGGACGCTGTGGCGGCCATTTTGTGAACAGTTGGAATTTTCGACTTTTTTCAAATCCATTTTTCGTGTAGTTGGCAACATCCGACGGGTTCGAGTTGTACCGAACGGTTGTGTGTTACGTCAACGAGTGTTGCCTAGCGAAATAAATTTCCCCATTTTTAGGGTACTTTCCCAGATTTTCCTCAAAAACATGAAAAGTAGAAATAACGACATTTTGAATAAAGACTTTGACTAGCTGGCAGCATTAGGGTCCCCCAAATGACATTTGACCATTTTGGTGCGTTTTAGTTGGCAACCCCAAAAAATATTGAATATTTTAATTTTTGGGACTTTTTGACTTTGGCGAGTTCTTTTGTTCTACCAAACTCAAAAATTGGCAACACCAAGTACACCAGTCGGTGGCCTGTATCCTTGAGATTTCAGGAAAATTATGACTTTTCAGAAAAACAAGATGGCGGACAGTGTGGCGGCCATCTTGTAAAAATGACGAAAAATCCCAATTTTCGACACGATAAATGGGACAGCTGGCAACCCCCGACTGGATTGTGTTGTATGAACCGGTTGTGTATTTAGTCGAGGAGTGTTGCCTGGTGCAAAAATTTTCCCCATTTTTAGGGAGTTTTCCCAGATTTTCCCCAAAAACATGAAAAGTAGAAATAACTACATTTTGAATGGAGACTTTGACTAGCCGGCAACATTGGGGTCCCCCAAATGACATTTTACCATTTTCATCACTTTCAGCGGGCAACCCCGAGCGCCATTAGGGCTTGAATTTTCGGGTCAGACCCGACTTTGGCGAGTTCTTTTGTTTTACCAAAGTCAACGAACAGCCACCGTTTTTTTACTGACAGGTACCTTGTATCCTGGTTACTTTAGGAAAATTGTGACATTTCAAAAATTCAAGATGGCGACCGTGCCATTTCCGGTTTATTACCACTCACTCACTGACATAATTGTTCTCCCAGATGGTGGAGGGCGAGTGGGGTATATTTTTACAGATTCGTAAACAACTAACTCTCAAACCTATGGGAAAAGTGCCAAACCTCCCCTTTTCACCCCCCTTCTCAACCCTCCCTATCGTGTCTCGGAAACCAAGAGACTTGGAACATTTTTTTTTTCAGATT
This sequence comes from Xestia rhomboidea, assembly GCA_963853795.1. NCBI lineage: Eukaryota > Metazoa > Arthropoda > Insecta > Lepidoptera > Noctuidae > Xestia > Xestia rhomboidea. The sequence goes on from OY970759.1 coordinate 93,160, forward strand.
CGTATAGAGGAGGCTTGGAAAAGTAAAAACCATTTTTCAAAGTTGCCCCTTTGCCCCCCTTCTCCCCGCCCCTTTAGGCGGATCTCAGAAGTTAAGAGACTTGGAACATTTTTTTTTTCAGATTCGTAAGAAGGGGCAAAGAGTTGGTCAAAATCATTTTTTAAAACTCCCCACTTCACCCCTCCCCCCATCGTATAGAATTGATCTCCCAGATGGTGGATGGGGAGGTAGGTATATTTTTACAGATTCGTAAACAACTAACTCTCAAACCTATGGGAAAAGTGCCAAACCTCCCCTTTTCATCCCCCTTCTCACCCCTCCCTATCGTATCTCGGAAAACAAGAGACTTGGTACATTTTTTTTTTCAGATTCTTATAGAGGAGGCTTGGAAAAGTAAAAACCATGTTTCAAAGTTGCCCTTTTGCCCCCCTTCTCCCCGCCCCTTTAGGCGAATCTCGGAAGTTAAGAGACTTCGAACATTTTTTTTTTCAGATTCGTATAAAGGGGCCGATTTTTAGTTAAATTCTTTTTTCAAAACTCCCCCCTCTACCCCCCTTCACCCCTCCCCCAATCGTATCTCGGAAACTAGGACACGTAGCGGAATTTTGATTTTTACTATACTTTATTATTGGGGGGCGTTGAAATTTTTATACCCTCCCCTCCCCTCCCCAACCTCCCCTTTCCGGCGGTAGGTAGGTCCTGAGTGGAGCGAACCTGCGAGACCGAGTTAAGCGAAGGGGGGAGGTGGCGAGCGAAGCGAGCCGGCGACATCCGTAGCGTAACGAAGGTTGAGTGGGTGTAGCTCCCCTCCCCAACCTCCCCTATAATCGAAAACGGCTGTAACTTAATAACGGTTAGAGATAACTATCAGGTGTTTGAACAAATATTATAGTAGGTGTCGAAACCTGTCCGGTGGTAGGTAGGTCCTGAGTGGAGCGAAGGGGGGAGGTGGCGAGCGAAGCGAGCCGGCGACCTCCTTAGCGTAACGATGGTTGAGTTGGTGAAGCGTAACTCAGCAAACTTTAGGGTAATGTTTTTTATGGGAAAAGGTCTCAGTTTTTAAATAAGGTTTAATTAGGGGTCCGTAGGGGTTTTCATACTGTTTTAGGGGTAATTCTAACGGATTTTCCAATTCATTTAGGGGTGCCTATAGATTCTCAAAATTTTATAAGGGTAAGTAATACTTCTCATAAACACCAAACACGCGAGTTGCGCGCAGCTCGCGCACCCAAGCAAACTAGTTTATATTATATAAAACTACAAAGCCACTGACTCACTCACTGATTGACATGTCGTTTCTCGGAATGGGTGAGAGATGGGTTAGGGGTATGTTTTGCAATAATGTATAAAACCATAGACTGAGTAGAGGAAAATTATAGAGGAGATTCAAATCCAAGATGGCGGCCGTGTCTATTTCCGGTTTCGGTGGGGAAAAGACTTGGAGATATTTCGACTCATAGGTCCTGTATAAGATCTGGAATGATTTTAAAAAAAAGTAAAAAAAAAAAAAAAAACAAGATGGCGGCTGCGCTGGGACATTTTGAAAATTGCTACTTTTTTCACTCGACTTTGGTGAATTGTTTTGTTCTACCGATTTCAAACGTTGGCAACACCAAGTACACCAGTCGGGGAACTATATCCTTGAGATTTCAGAAAAATTGTGACTTTTAAAAAAACCAAGATGGCGGACGCTGTGGCGGCCATTTTGTGAAAAGTTGGAATTTTCGACTTTTTTCAAATCCATTTTTCGTGTAGTTGGCAACATCCGACGGGTTCGAGTTGTACCGAGCGGTTGTGTGTTTTATTGACGAGTGTTGCCTGGTGCAATAAATTTTCCCATTTTTAGGGTACTTTCCCAGATTTTCCCCAAAAACATGATAAGTAGAAATAATGACATTTTGAATAAAGACTTTGACTATCTGGCAGCATTGGGGTCCCCCAAATGACATTTGACCATTTTGGTGCGTTTTAGTTGGCAACCCCAAAAAATATTGAATATTTTAATTTTTGTGACTTTTTGACTTTGGCGAATTCATTTGTTCTACCAAACTCAAAACTTGGCAACACCAAGTAGACCGATCGGTAGCCTATATCCTTGAGATTTCAGGAAAATTATGACTTTTCAGAAAAACAAGATGGCGGACAGTGTGGCGGTCATCTTGTAAAAATGACGAAAAATCCCAATTTTCGACACGATAAATGGGACAGCTGGCAACCCCCGACTGGATTGTGTTGTATGAACCGGTTGTGTATTTAGTCGAGGAGTGTTGCCTGGTGCAAAAATTTTCCCCATTTTGAGGGAGTTTTCCCAGATTTTCCCCGAAAACATGAAAAGTAGAAATAACGACATTTTGAATGGAGACTTTGACTAAGTGGCAACATTGTGGTCCCCCAAATGACATTTGACCATTTTCATCACTTTTAGCTGGCAACCCCGAGAGCCATTGGGGCTTGAATTTTCGGGTCAGACCCGACTTTGGCGAGTTCTTTTGTTCTACCAAACTCAAAAGTTGGCAACATCAAGTAAACCAGTCGGTGGCCTGTATCCTTGAGATTTCAGGAAAATTATGACATTTCAGAAAAACAAGATGGCGGACAGTGTGGCGTTCATCTTGTGAAAATGACGAAAAATCCCAATTTTCGACACGATAAATGGGACAGCTGGCAACCCCCGACTGGATTGTGTTGTATGAACCGGTTGTGTATTTAGTCGAGGAGTGTTGCCTGGTGCAAAAATTTTCCCCATTTTGAGGGAGTTTTCCCAGATTTTCCCCGAAAACATGAAAAGTAGAAATAACGACATTTTGAATAGAGACTTTAACTAGCCGGCAACATTGGGATCCCCCAAATGACATTTGATCATTTTCATCACTTTCAGCTGGTAACCCCGAGAGCCATTAGGGCTTGAATTTTCGGGTCAGACCCGACTTTGGCGAGTTCTTTTGTTTTACCAAACTCAACGAACTGCCACCGTTTTTTTACTGACAGGTACCTTGTATCCTGGTTACTTTAGGAAAATTGTGACATTTCAAAAATTCAAGATGGCGACCGTGCCATTTCCGGTTTATTACCACTCACTCACTGACATAATTGTTCTCCCAGATGGTGGAGGGCGAGTGGGGTATATTTTTACAGATTCGTAAACAACTAACTCTCAAACCTATGGGAAAAGTGCCAAACCTCCCCTTTTCACCCCCCTTCTCAACCCTCCCTATCGTATCTCGGAAACCAAGAGACTTGGTACAGTTTTTTTTCAGATCCGTATAGAGGAGGCTTGGAAAAGTAAAAACCAGTTTTTCAAGTTGTCCCCCTTTCCCCCCTTCTCTGCCCCTTTAGGCGGATCTCGGAAGTTAAGAGACTTGGAACATTTTTTTTTCAGATTCGTATAAAGGTGTTAATTGTTGGTCAAAATCATTTTTCTAAACTCCCCCCTCTCCCTCCCTTGACCCCTCCCCCCATCGTATCTCGGAAACTAGGACACTTAGCGGCATTTTGATTTTTACTATACTTAATTTTTGTAGGGCATTGAAATTTTTATACCCTCCCCTCCCCAACCTCCCCTAAAGTTGAAAGATAGTAGCTTTCCGGGGGTAGGTAGGTTCTAAGTGGAGCGAACCTTTGAGGCCGAGTGGAGCGAAGGGGGGAGGTGGCGAGCGAAGCGAGCCGGCGACCTCCGTAGCGTAACGAAGGTTGATTGGGTGAAGCTCCCCTCCCCAATCTCCCCTAAAATTGAAAGGGCTGTAACTTCATAACGGTTAGAGATAGACTTCAGGTGTTTGAACAAATATTATAGTAGGCGTCGAAACCTGTCGGGTGGTAGGTAGGTCAAGGCGGTAGGTACGACAAGCAAACTTTAGGGTAATGTTTTTTATGGGAAAAGGTCTGAGTTTTTAAATAAGGTTTTAGATTTTATTAGGGGTTCGTAAGGGTTTTCATACTGTTTTAGGGGTAATTCTAACGGATTTTCCAATTCATTTAAGGGTGCCTATAGATTCTCAAAATTTTAAAAGGGTAAGTAATACTTCTCAAAAACACCAAACACGCGAGCTGCGCGCAGCTCGCGCACCCAAGCAAACTAGTTTATATTATATAAAACTACAAAGCCACTCACTGACTCATTGACATGTCGTTTCTCGGAATGGGTGAGAGATGGGTTAGGGGTATGTTTTGCAATAATGTACAAAACCATAAAGTGAGTAGAGGAAAATTATAGAGGAGATTCAAATCCAAGATGGCGGCCAAGTCTATTTCCGGTTTCGATGGGGAAAAGACTTGGAGGGGTTTCGACTCATAGGTCCTGTATAAGATCTGGAATGATTTTAAAAAAAAGTAAAAAAAAAAAAAAAAAACAAGATGGCGGCTGCGCCAGGACGTTTTGAAAATTGCCAATTTTTTCACTCGACTTTGGCGAATTGTTTTGTTCTACCGATTTCGAACGTTGGCAACATTAAGTTCACCAGTCGGGGGCCTATATCCTTGAGATTTCAGAAAAATTGTGACTTTAAAAAAAAACAAGATGGCGGACGCTGTGGCGGCCATTTTGTGAACAGTTGGAATTTTCGACTTTTTTCAAATCCATTTTTCGTGTAGTTGGCAACATCTGACGGGTTCGAGTTGTACCGAGCGGTTGTGTGTTCCAACAACGAGTGTTGCCTGGTGAAATAAATTTCCCCATTTTTAGGGTACTTTCCCAGATTTTCCCCAAAAACATGAAAAGTAGAAAAAACGACAATTCGAATGAAGACTTTAACTAACTGGCAGCATTGGGGTCCCCCAAATGACATTTGACCATTTTGGTGCGTTTTAGTTGGCAACCCCAAAAAACAATGAATATTTTAATTTTTGGGACTTTTTGACTTTGGCGAATTCATTTGTTCTACCAAACTCAAAAGTTGGCAACGCCAAGTAAACCGGTCGGTAGCCTATATCCTTGAAATTTCAGGAAAATTATGACATTTCAGAAAAACAAGATGGCGGACAGTGTGGCGGCCATCTTGTAAAAATGACGAAAAATCCCAATTTTCGACACGATAAATGGGACAGCTGGCAACCCCCGACTGGATTGTGTTGTATGAACCGGTTGTGTATTTAGTCGAGGAGTGTTGCCTGGTGCAAAAAAAATCCCCATTCTTAGGGAGTTTTTCCAGATTTTCCCCAAAAACATGAAAAGTAGAAATAACGACATTTTGAATAAAGACTTTGACTAGCCGGCAACATTGGGGTCTCTCGAATGACATTTGACCATTTTCATCACTTTCAGCTGGCAACCCCGAGAACCATTTTGGCTTGAATTTTCGGGTCAGACCCGATTTTGGCGAGTTCTTTTGTTTTACCAAACTCAAAAGTCGGCAACACCAAATACACCAGTCGGTGGCCTGTATCCTTGAAATTTCAGGAAAATTATGACATTTCAGAAAAACAAGATGGCGGACAGTGTGGCAGCCATCTTGTAAAAATGACAAAAAATCCCAATTTTCGACACGATAAATGGAACAGCTGGCATCCCCGGACTGGATTGTGTTGTATGAACCGGTTGTGTACTACGTAAAGAAGTGTTGCCTTGTAGAACAAAAATCCCCATTTTTGGGTTATTTTTCCAGATTTTCCCCGAAAACATGAAAAATAGAAATAACGATATTTTAAATGGAAATTGTGCATTACCACCAAGAATGGGGTGCTCGAAATGACTTTTGATCATTTTCATCACTCTCAGCTGGCAACCCCGAGAGCCATTGGGGCTTAAATTTTCGGGTCAGACCCTACTTTGGCGAGTTCTTTTGTTCTACCAAACTCAAAAGTTGGCAACACCAAGTAAACCGATTGGTTGCCTATATCCTTGAAATTTCAGAAAAATTATGACTTGTCGGAAAAACAAGATGGCGGACAGCGTGGCGGCCATCTTGTAAAAATGACGAAAAATCCCAAAAGTTCGACACGATAAATGGGACAGCTGGCAACCCCCAACTGGATTGTGTTGTATGAACCGGTTGTGTATTTTGTCAAGCAGTATTGCCTGGTGCAAAAAAAATCCCCATTTTTAGGGCATTTTCCCAGATTTTCCCCAAAAACATGAAAAGTAGAAATAACGACATTTTGAATAGAAACTTTAACTAGCCGGCAACACTGGGATCCCCCAAATGACATTTGATCATTTTCATCACTTTCAGCTGGCAACCCCGAGAGCCATTAGGGCTTGAATATTCGGGTCAGACCCGACTTTGGCGAGTTCTTTTGTTCTACCAAACTCAAAAGTTGGCAACACCAAGTACACCAGTTGGTGGTCTGTATCCTTGAGATTTCAGGAAAATTATGACATTTCAGAAAAACAAGATGGCGGACAGTGTGGCGGCCATCTTGTAAAAATGACGAAAATTCCCAATTTTCGACACGATAAATGGGACAGCTGGCAACCCCCGACTAGATTGTGTTGTATGAACCGGTTGTGTATTTTATTGAGCAGTATTTCCTGGTGCAAAAATTTTCCCCATTTTTAGGGATTTTTCCCAGATTTTCCCCAAAAACATGAAAAGTAGAAATAACGACATTTTGAATGGAGACTTTGACTAGCCGGCAACAGTGGAGTCCCTCAAATGACATTTGACTATTTTCATCACTTTCAGCTTGTAACCCCGAAAGCCATTGGGGCTTGAATTTTAGGGTCAGACCCGACTTTGGCGAGTTCTTTTGTTCTGACAAACTCAAAAGTTGGCAACACCAAGTACACCAGTCGGTGGCCTGTATCCTTGAGATTTCAGGAAAATTATGACATTTTAGAAAAACAAGATGGCGGACTGTGTGGCGGCTATCTTGTAAAAATAACGAAAAATCCCAATTTTCGACACGATAAATGGAACAGCTGGCATCCCCCGACTGGATTGTGTTGTATGAACCGGTTGTGTATTTCGTCGAGGAGTGTTGCCTGGTGCAAACGAAATCCCCATTTTTGGGGTACTTTTCCAGATTTTCCCCGAAAACGTAGAAGTAGAAATAACGACATTTTAAATGGGAATTTTGCATTACCACCAAGAATGGGGTACTGCAAATGACATTTGACCATTTATATCACTTTCAGCGGGCAACCCCGAGAGCCATTCGGGCTTGAATTTTCGGGTCAGACCCGACTTTGGCCAATTCTTTTGTTCTACCAAAGTCAACGGACAGCCACCGTGTTTTACTTACAGGTAACTTGTATCCTGGTTACTTGAGGAAAATTGTGACATTTCAGAAATTCAAGATGGCGGCCGTGCCATTTCCGGTTTATTACCACTCCCCACTGACATAATTGTTCTCCCATATTGTGGAGGGGAAGGGGGGTATATTTTGACAGATTCGTAAACAAATAACTCTCACGAGTAAGGGATAAGTGCCAAACCTCCCCTTTGTGCCCCCCTTCCCACCCCTCCCTACCGTATCTCGGAAACTAAGAGACTTGTGTTTTTTTTCTTACGGATTCGTATAGAGTACGATCGGAAAAGAAAAATCCAGATTTCAAAGTTGGCCCCCTTGTCCCCCTTCTTCCCCCCTTTAGGCGGATCTCGGAAGTTAAGAGACTTGGAACATTTTATTTTTCAGATTCGTGTAAAAGGGCAATGCATTAGTCGAAATCATTTTTCAAAACTCCCCACTCTCCCCCCCGTCACCTCTCCCCCCATCATATCTCGGAAACTAGGACACGTAGCGGCATTTTGATTTTAACTATACTTTATTATTGAGAGGCGTTGAAATTTGTACACCCTACCCTCCCCTCCCCAACCTCCCCTTTCCGGTGGAAGGTAGGTCCTGAGTGGAGCGAAGGGGGGAGGTGGCGAGCTAAGCGAGCCGGCGACCTACGTAGCGTAACGAAGGTTGAGTGGGTGAAGCTCCCCTCCCCAACCTCCCCTAAAATTGAAAGGGCTGTACCTTCATTACGGTTAGAGATAGCCATCAGGTGTTTGAACAAATATTATAGTAAGTGTCGAAACCTGTCCGGTGGTAGGTAGGTCCTGAGTGGAGCGAAGGCGGGAGGTGGCGAGCGAAGCGAGCCGGCGACCTCCGTAGCGTAACGATGATTGAGTGGGTGAAGCGTAACTCAGCAAACTTTAGGGTAATGTTTTTTATTGAAAAAGGTCTGAGTTTTTAAATAAGGTTTTAGATTTTATTAGGGGTTCGTACGGGTTTTCATACTGTTTTAGGGGTAATTCTAACGGATTTTCCAATTCATTTAAGGGTGCCTATAGATTCTCAAAATTTTAAAAGGGTAAGTAATACTTCTCAAAAACACCAAACACGCGAGCTGCGCGCAGCTCGCGCACCCAAGCAAACTAGTTATATTATATAAAGCTCGATTACCACTCACTCACTCACTGACAGAATTGTTCTCCCTGATGGTGGATGGGGAGGGGGGTATATTTTTGCAGATTCGTAAACAACTAACTCTAAAACCTATGGGAAAAGTGCCAAACCTCCCCTTTTCGCCCCCCTTCACCCCCCTCCCTATCCTATCTCGGAAACCAAGAGACTTGGAACATTTTTTTTTTTCAGATTCGTATAGAGGAGGCTCGGAAAAGTAAAAACCATTTTTCAAAGTTGGCCCCCTTACCCCCCTTCTCCCCCCCTTTAGGCGGATCTCGGAAGTTAAGAGACTTGGAACATTTTTTTTTTCAGATTCGTAAGAAGGGGCAATGCATTGCATGTCGAAATCATTTTTCAAAACTCCCCACTCTCCCTCCTTCACCACTCCCCCCATCGTATCTCGGAAACTAGGACACGTAGCGGAATTTTGATTTTTACTATACTTTATTATTGGGGTCGTTGAAATTTTTATGCCCTCCCCTCCCCTCCCGAGTGGAGCGTAGGGGGGAGGTGGCGAGCGAAGCGAGCCGGCGACCTCCGTAGCGTAATAAAGGTTGAGTGGGTGAAGCTCCCCTCCCCAACCTCCCCTATAATTGAAAAGGGCTGTAACTTAATAACGGTTAGAGATAGCTATCAGGTGTTTGAACAAATATTATAGTAGGTGTCGAAACCTGTCCGATGGTAGGTAGGTCCTGAGTGGAGCGAAGGGGGGAGGTGGTGAGCGAAGCGAGCCGGCGACCTCCGTAGCGTAACGATGATTGAATGGATGAAGCGTAACTCAACAAACTTTAGAGTTATGTTTTTATGGAAAATTTCTGAGTTTTTAAATAAGGTTTTATTAGGGGTCCGTAGGGGTTTTCATACTGTTTTAGGGGTAATTCTAACGGATTTTCCAATTCATTTAGGGGTGCCTATAGATTCTCAAAATTTTATAAGGGTAAGTAATACTTCTCAAAAACACCAAACACGCGAGCTCCCGCGAGTATAGGAAAAGTCCCAAACCTCCCCTTTTTGCTCCCCTTCCTCCCCCTCCCTATCGTGTCAGGGAAACTAAGGGACCCGTATTTTTTTTTTTACGGATTCGTATAGAGGAGGCTCGGAAAAGTAAAAACCAGTTTTCAAAGTTGTCCCCCTTTCCCCCCTTCTCCCCCCTTTTAGGCGGATCTCGGAAGTTAAGAGACTTGGAACATTTTTTTTTTCAGACTCGTATAAAGGGGCTGATTGTTAGTCGAAATCATTTTTAAAAACTCCCTACTCTCCCCCCCTTCACCCCTCCCCCTATTGTATCTCGGAAACTAGGACACATAGCGGCATTTTGATTTTGACTATGCTTTATTATTGAGGGGCGTTGAAATTTTTATACCCTCCCCTCCCCAACCTCCCGTAAAAGTCCAGAGTGGAGCGAACCTGCGAGACCGAGTAGAGCGAAGGGGGGAGGTGGCGAGCGAAGCGAGCCGGCGACCTCCGTAGCGTAACGAAGGTTGAGTGGGTGAAGCTCCCCTCCCCAACCTCCCCTAAAATTAAAAGGGCTGTAACTTCATAACGGTTAGCGGCAGCCATCAGGTGTTTGAACAAATATTATAGTAGGCGTCGAAACCTGTCCGGTGGTAGGTAGGTCCTGAGCGGAGCGAACCTGCGAGACCGAGTGGAGCGAAGGGGGGAGGTGGCGAGCGAAGCGAGCCGCCGACCTCCGTAGCGTAACGAAGGTTGAGTGGGTGAAGCGTAACTCAGGGACGACGACAAGCAAACCTTAGGGTAATGTTTTTTTTCTACTTCTCAAATGTTTTAGGGGTTCTTATGGGTTCTCATACTGATTTAGGGGTAATTAATTTAAGGATTCCTATGGATTCTAAAAATTTTATAAGAATAGGGAAATACTTCTCAAAAAGACCAAACCCGCGAGCTGCGTGCAGCTCGCGCACCCAAGCAAACTAGTTTATATTATATAAAACTACAAAGCCACTCACTCACTCATTGACATGTCGTTTCTCGGAATGGGTGAGAGATGGGTTAGGGGTATGTTTTGCAATTATGTATAAAACCATAAAGTGAGTAGAGGAAAATTATAGAGGAGATTCAAATCCAAGATGGCGGCCGAGTCCATTTCCGGTTTCGGTGGGGAAAAGACTTGGAGGGGTTTCGACTCATAGGTCCTGTATAAGATCTGGAATGATTTTAAAAAAAAGTAAAAAAAAAAAAAACAAGATGGCGGCTGCGCTAGGACGTTTTGAAAATAGCGACTTTTTTCACTCGACTTTGGTGAATTGTTTTGTTCAACCGATTTCAAACGTTTGCAACACTAAGTATACCAGTCGGGAGCCTATATCATTGAGATTTCAGAAAAATTGTGACTTTTTTAAAACACAAGATGGCGGACGCTGTGGCGGCCATTTTGTGAACAGTTGGAATTTTCGACTTTTTTCAAATCCATTTTTCGTGTAGTTGGCAACATCCGACGGGTTCGAGTTGTACCGAACGGTTGTGTGTTACGTCAACGAGTGTTGCCTGGCGAAATAAATTTCCCCATTTTTAGGGTACTTTCCCAGATTTTCCCCAAAAACATGAAAAGTAGAAATAACGTCATTTTGAATAAAGACTTTGACTAGCTGGCAGCATTAGGGTCCCCCAAATGACATTTGACCATTTTGGTGCGTTTTAGTTAACAACCCCAAAAAATATTGAATATTTTAATTTTTGGGACTTTTTGACTTTGGCGAATTCATTTGTTCTACAAAACTCAAAAGTTGGCAACACCAAGTACACCAGTCGGTAGCCTATATCCTTATTATTTCAGGAAAATTATGACTTTTCAGAAAAACAAGATGGCGGACATTGTGGCGGCCATCTTGTAAAAATGACGAAAAATCCCAATTTTCGACACTATAAATGGGACAGCTGGCAACCCCCGACTGGATTGTGTTGTATAAACTGGTTGTGTATTTAGTCGAGGAGTGTTGCCTGATGCAAAAAAAATCCCCATTTTTAGGGAGTTTTCCCAGATTTTCCCCAAAAACATGAAAAGTAGAAATAACGACATTTTGAATGGAGACTTTGACTAGCTGGCAACATTGTGGTCCCCCAAATGACATTTGACCATTTTCATCACTTTTAGCTGGCAACCCCGAGAGCCATTGGGGCTTGAATTTTCGGGTCAGACCCGACTTTGGCGAGTTCTTTTGTTTTACCAAACACAAAAGTTGGCAACACCAAGTACACCAGTCGGTGGCCTGTATCCTTGAGATTTCAGGAAAATTATGACATTTCAGAAAAACAAGATGGCGGACAGTGTGGCGGCCATCTTGTAAATATACGAAAAATCCCAATTTTCGACACGATAAATGGGACAGCTGGCAACCCCCGACTGGATTGTGTTGTATGAACCGGTTGTGTATTTAGTCGAGGAGTGTTGCCTGGTGCAAAAATTTTCCCCATTTTTAGGGAGTTTTCCCAGATTTTCCCCAAAAACATGAAAAGTAGAAATAACTACATTTTGAATGGAGACTTTGACTAGCCAGCAACATTGGGGTCCCCCGAATGACATTTGACCATTTTCATCACTTTCAGCTGGCAACCCCGAGAACCATTTTGGCTTGAAATTTCGGGTCAGACCCGACTTTGGCGAGTTCTTTTGTTCTACTAAACTCAAAAGTTGGCAACAACAAGTACACCAGTCGGTGGTCTGTATCCTTGAGATTTCAGGAATATTATGACATATCAGAAAAACAAGATGGCGGACAGTGTGGCGGCCATCTTGTAAAAATGACGAAAATTCCCAATTTTTGACGCGATAAATGGCACGACTGGCATCCCCCGACTGGATTGTGTTGTATGAACGGGTTATGTGTTTTGTTGAGGAGTATAGCCTGGTGCTAAAATTCTTCCAATTTTTAGGGTATTTTCTCAGATTTTCCCCAAAAACGTGAAAAGTAGAAATAACGCCATTTTGAATAGAAACTTTGATAAGCCGGCAACTTTGGGATTCCCCAAATGACATTTCACCATTTTCATCACTTTCAGCTGGCAACCCCGAGCGCCATTAGGGCTTGTATTTTCGGGTTAGACCCGACTTTGGCGAGTTCTTTTGTTTTACCAAAGTCAACGAACAGCCACCGTTTTTTTACTGACAGGTACCTTGTATCCTGGTTACTTTAGGAAAATTGTGACATTTCAAAAATTCAAGATGGCGACCGTGCCATTTCCGGTTTATTACCACTCACTCACTGACATAATTGTTCTCCCAGATGGTGGAGGGCGAGTGGGGTATATTTTTACAGATTCGTTCTCACCCCTCCCTATCGTGTCTCGAAAACCAAGAGACTTGGAACATTTTTTTTTTCAGATTCGTATAGAGGAGGCTTGGAAAAGTAAAAACCATTTTTCAAAGTTGCCCCTTTGCCCCCCTTCTCCCCGACCCTTTAGGCGGATCTCAGAAGTTAAGAGACTTGGAACATTTTTTTTTTCAGATTCGTAAGAAGGGGCAAAGAGTTGGTCAAAATCATTTTTCAAAACTCCTCACTCTCCCCCCTTCACCCCTCCCCCCATCGTATAGAATTGATCTCCCAGATGGTGGATGGGGAGGTAGGTATATTTTTACAGATTCATAAACAACTAACTCTCAAACCTGTGGGAAAAGTGCCAAAGCTCCCCTTTTCACCCCTCCCTATCGTATCTCGGAAACCAAGAGACTTGGTACATTTTTTTTTTCAGATTCGTATAGAGGAGGCTTGGAAAAGTAAAAACCATTTTTCAAAGTTGCCCCTTTTGCCCCCCTTCTCCCCGCCCCTTTAGGCGGATCTCAGAAGTTAAGAGACTTGGAACATTTTTTTTTCAGATTCGTAAGAAGGGGCAAAGAGTTGGTCAAAATCATTTTTCAAAACTCCCCACTCTCCCCCCTTCACCCCTGCCCCCATCGTATCTCGGAAACTAGGACACGTAGCGGCATTTTGATTTTGACTATACTTTATTATTGAGGGTTGTTGAAATTTGTATACCCTCCCCTCCCCAACCTCCCCTTTCCGGTGGCAGGTAGGTCCTGAGTGGAGCGAAGGGGGGAGGTGGCGAGCGAAGCGAGCCGGCGACCTCCGTAGCGTAACGATGATTGAATGGGTGAAGCGTAACTCAGCAAACTTTAGAGTTATTTTTTTTATGGAAAAGGTCTGAGTTTTTAAATAAGGTTTTATTAGGGGTCCGTAGGGGTTTTTATACTGTTTTAGGGGTAATTCTTACGGATTTTCCAATTCATTTAGGGGTGCCTATAGATTCTCAAAATTTTATAAGGGTAAGTAATACGTCTCTAAAACACCAAACACGCGAGCTGCGCGCAGCTCGCGCACCCAAGCAAACTAGTTATACTATATAAAGCTAGATTACCACTCACTGACTGACAGAATTGTTCTCCTTGATGGTGGATGGGGAGGTAGGTATATTTTGACAGATTCGTAAACAACTAACTCTAAAACCTATGGGAAAAGTGCCAAACCTCCCCTTTTCGCCCCCCTTCACCCCCCTCCCTATTGTATCTTGGAAACCATGAGAATTGGAACATTTTTTTTTTCAGAATCGTATAGAGGAGGCTCGGAAAAGTAAAAACCAGTTTTCAAAGTTGTCCCCCTTTCCCCCCTTCTCCCCCCCTTTAGGCGGATCTCGGAAGTTAAGAGACTTGGAACATTTTTTTTTTTCAGATTCGTATAAAGGGGCAATGCATTAATCGAAATCATTTTTCAAAACTCCCCACTCTCCCCCCCTTCACCCCTCCCCCCATCGTATCTCGGAAACTAAGAGACCCGTATTTTTTGTTTTTTACGGGATCGTATAGAGGAGGCTCGGAAAAGTTAAAACCAGTTTTCAAAGTTGTCCCCCTTTCTCCCCTTCTCCCCCCCTTTAGGCGGATCTCGGAAGTTAAGAGACTTGGAACATTTTTTTTTTCAGATTTGTATAGAGGAGGCTCGGAAAAGAAAAAAAACAGTTTTTAAAGGTGACCCCCTTTCCCCCCTTCTCCCCCCCTTTAGGCGGATCTCGGAAGTTAAGAGACTTGGAACATTTTTTTTTTCAGATTCGTATTAAGGGGCAATGCATTAGTCGAAATCATTTTTCAAAACTCCCCACTCTCCCCCCCTTCACCCCTCCCCCATCGTATCTCGGAAACTAGGACACGTAGCGGAATTTTGATTTTACTTTACTTTATTATTGAGGGGCATTGAAATTTTTATACCCTCCCCTCCCCAACCTCCCCTTTCCGGCGGTAGGTAGGTCCTGAGTGGAGCGAACCTGCGAGACCGAGTTAAGCGAAGGGGGGAGGTGGCGAGCGAAGCGAGCCGGCGACCTCCATAGCGTAACGAAGGTTGAGTGGGTGAAGCTCCCCTCCCCAACCTCCCCTATAATTGAAAACGGCTGTAACTTAATAACGGTTAGAGATAACTATCAGGTGTTTGAACAAATATTATAGTAGGTGTCGAAACCTGTCCGGTGGTAGGTAGGTCCTGAGTGGAGCGAAGGGGGGAGGTGGCGAGCGAAGCGAGCCGGCGACCTCCTTAGCGTTACGATGGTTGAGTTGGTGAAGCGTAACTCAGCAAACTTCAGGGTAATGTTTTTATGGGAAAAGGTCTCAGTTTTTAAATAAGGTTTTATCAGGGGTCCGTAGGGGTTTTCATACTGATTGAGGGGTAATTCTAACGGATTTTCCAATTCATTTAGGGTGCCTATAGATTCTCAAAATTTTATAAGGGTAAGTAATACTTCTCATAAACACCAAACACGCGAGCTGCGCGCAGCTCGCGCACCCAAGCAAACTAGTACTATATATAAAGCTCGATTACCACTCACTGACTCACTCACTGACAGAATTGTTTTCCCTGATGGTGGATGGGGAGGTGGGTATATTTTGACAGATTTGTAAACATATAACTCTGAAACCTATGGGAAAAGTGCCAAACCAAGTGCCAAACCTCCCCTTTTCACCCCCCTTCTCACCCCTTCCTATCGTATCTCGGAAACCAAGAGATTTGGAACATTATTTTTTTTAGATTCGTATAGAGGAGGCTCGGAAAAGTAAAAACCATTTTTCAAAGTTGGCCCCCTTTCCCCCCTTCTCCCCCCCTTTAGGCGGATCTCGGAAGTTAAGAGACTTGGAACATTTGTTTTTTCAGACTCGTAAGAAGGGGCAAAGAGTTGGTAAAAATCATTTTTAAAAACTCCCCCCTCTCCCCCCCTTCACCCCTCCCCCCATCGTATCTCGGAAACTAGGACACATAGCGGCATTGTGATTTTGACTACACTTTATTATTGAGGGGCGTTGAAATTTTTATACCCTCCCCTCCCCAACCTCCCCTTTCCGGTGGTAGGTAGGTCGTGAGTGGAGCGAAGGGGGGAGGTGGCGAGCGAAGCGAGCCGGCGACCTCCGTAGCGTAACGAAGGTTGAGTGGGTGAAGCTCCCCTCCCCAACCTCCCCTAAAATTGAAAGGGCTGTAACTTCATAACGGTTAGCGGTAGCCATCAGGTTTTTGAACAAATATTATAGTAGGCGTCGAAACCTGTCCGGTGGTAGGTAGGTCCTGAGCGGAGCGAACCTGCGAGACCGAGCGGAGCGAAGGGGGGAAGTGGCGAGCGAAGCGAGCCGCCGACCTCCGTAGCGTAACGAAGGTTGAGTGGGTGAAGCGTAACTCAGGGACGACGACAAGCAAACCTTAGGGTAATGTTTTTTTTTTATACTTCTCAAATGTTTTAGGGGTTCTTAAGGGTTCTCATACTGATTTAGGGGTAATTCTAACGGATTTTCCAATTCATTTAAGG
The DNA here is from genome assembly GCA_963853795.1 of Xestia rhomboidea. Lineage (NCBI taxonomy): Eukaryota > Metazoa > Arthropoda > Insecta > Lepidoptera > Noctuidae > Xestia > Xestia rhomboidea. The sequence continues at coordinate 109,279 of OY970759.1, forward strand.
ATTCCTATGGATTCTCAAAATTTTATAAGGATAGGGAATACTTATCAAAAACACGAAACCCGCGAGCTGCGCGCAGCTCGCGCACCCAAGCAAACTAGTTATATTATATAAAGCTCGATTACCACTCACTGACTCACTGACAGAATTGATCTCCCAGATGGTGGATGGGGAGGTATGTATATTTTTACAGATTCGTAAGCAACTAACTCTCAAACCTATGGGAAAAGTGCCAAACCTCCCCTTTTCACCCCCCTTCTCCCCCCTCCCTATCGTATCTCGGAAACCAAGAGACTTGGAACATTTTTTTTTTCAGAATCGTTTAGAGGAGGCTCGGAAAAGTAAAAATATTTTTTGAAAGTTGTGCCCCTTCTCCCCCTTCTCCCCCCCTTTAGGCGTATCTCGGAAACCAAGAGATTTGGAACATTTTTTTTTTCAGATTCGTAAGAAGGGGCAAAACGTTGGTCAAAATCATTTGTCAAAACTCCCCACTCCCCCCCCCCTTCACCCCTCCCCCCATCGTATCTTGGAAGCTAGGACACGTAGCGGAATTTTGATTTTTACATACTTTATTATTGGGAGCGTTGAAATTTTTATACCCTCCCCTCCCCTCCCCAACCTCCCCTAAAAGTCCTGAGTAGAGCGAACCTGCGAGACCGAGTGGAGCGAAGGGGGGAGGTGGCGAGCGAAGCGAGCCGGCGACCTCCGTAGCGTAATGAAGGTTGAGTGGGTGAAGCTCCTCCCCAACCTCCCCTATAATGGAAAAGGGCTGTAACTTAATAACGGTTAGAGATAGCTATCAGGTGTTTGAACAAATATTATAGTAGGTGTCGAAACCTGTCCGGTGGTAGGTAGGTCTTGAGTGGAGCGAAGCTCCGTATTGTAACGATGGTTGAGTGGGTGAAGAGTAACTCAGCAAACTTTAGGGTAATGTTTTTTATTGGAAAAGGTCTGAGTTTTTAAATAAGGTTTTATTAGGGGTCCGTAGGGGTTTTCATACTGTTTTAGGGGTAATTCTAACGGATTTTTCAATTCATTTAGGGGTGCCTATAGATTCTCAAAATTTTATAACGGTAAGTAATACTTCTCAAAAACACAAAACACGCGAGCTGCGCGCAGCTCGCGCACCCAAGCAAACTAGTTATACTATATAAAGCTCGATTACCACTCACTGACTCACTCACTGACAGAATTGTTTTCCCTGATGGTGGATGGGGAGGTGGGTATATTTTGACAGATTTGTAAACATATAACTCTGAAACCTATGGGAAATGTGCCAAACCAAGTGCCAAACCTCCCCTTTTCACCCCCCTTCTCACCCCTTCCTATCGTATCTCGGAAACCAAGAGATTTGGAACATTATTTTTTTTAGATTCGTATAGAGGAGGCTCGGAAAAGTAAAAACCATTTTTCAAAGTTGGCCCCCTTTCCCCCCTTCTCCCCCCCTTTAGGCGGATCTCGGAAGTTAAGAGACTTGGAACATTTGTTTTTTCAGACTCGTAAGAAGGGGCAAAGAGTTGGTAAAAATCATTTTTAAAAACTCCCCCCTCTCCCCCCCTTCACCCCTCCCCCCATCGTATCTCGGAAACTAGGACACATAGCGGCATTGTGATTTTGACTACACTTTATTATTGAGGGGCGTTGAAATTTTTATACCCTCCCCTCCCCAACCTCCCCTTTCCGGTGGTAGGTAGGTCGTGAGTGGAGCGAAGGGGGGAGGTGGCGAGCGAAGCGAGCCGGCGACCTCCGTAGCGTAACGAAGGTTGAGTGGGTGAAGCTCCCCTCCCCAACCTCCCCTAAAATTGAAAGGGCTGTAACTTCATAACGGTTAGCGGTAGCCATCAGGTTTTTGAACAAATATTATAGTAGGCGTCGAAACCTGTCCGGTGGTAGGTAGGTCCTGAGCGGAGCGAACCTGCGAGACCGAGCGGAGCGAAGGGGGGAAGTGGCGAGCGAAGCGAGCCGCCGACCTCCGTAGCGTAACGAAGGTTGAGTGGGTGAAGCGTAACTCAGGGACGACGACAAGCAAACCTTAGGGTAATGTTTTTTTTTTATACTTCTCAAATGTTTTAGGGGTTCTTAAGGGTTCTCATACTGATTTAGGGGTAATTCTAACGGATTTTCCAATTCATTTAAGGATTCCTATGGATTCTCAAAATTTTATAAGGATAGGGAATACTTATCAAAAACACGAAACCCGCGAGCTGCGCGCAGCTCGCGCACCCAAGCAAACTAGTTATATTATATAAAGCTCGATTACCACTCACTGACTCACTGACAGAATTGATCTCCCAGATGGTGGATGGGGAGGTATGTATATTTTTACAGATTCGTAAGCAACTAACTCTCAAACCTATGGGAAAAGTGCCAAACCTCCCCTTTTCACCCCCCTTCTCCCCCCTCCCTATCGTATCTCGGAAACCAAGAGACTTGGAACATTTTTTTTTTCAGAATCGTTTAGAGGAGGCTCGGAAAAGTAAAAATATTTTTTGAAAGTTGTGCCCCTTCTCCCCCTTCTCCCCCCCTTTAGGCGTATCTCGGAAACCAAGAGATTTGGAACATTTTTTTTTTCAGATTCGTAAGAAGGGGCAAAACGTTGGTCAAAATCATTTGTCAAAACTCCCCACTCCCCCCCCCCTTCACCCCTCCCCCCATCGTATCTTGGAAGCTAGGACACGTAGCGGAATTTTGATTTTTACATACTTTATTATTGGGAGCGTTGAAATTTTTATACCCTCCCCTCCCCTCCCCAACCTCCCCTAAAAGTCCTGAGTAGAGCGAACCTGCGAGACCGAGTGGAGCGAAGGGGGGAGGTGGCGAGCGAAGCGAGCCGGCGACCTCCGTAGCGTAATGAAGGTTGAGTGGGTGAAGCTCCTCCCCAACCTCCCCTATAATGGAAAAGGGCTGTAACTTAATAACGGTTAGAGATAGCTATCAGGTGTTTGAACAAATATTATAGTAGGTGTCGAAACCTGTCCGGTGGTAGGTAGGTCTTGAGTGGAGCGAAGCTCCGTATTGTAACGATGGTTGAGTGGGTGAAGAGTAACTCAGCAAACTTTAGGGTAATGTTTTTTATTGGAAAAGGTCTGAGTTTTTAAATAAGGTTTTATTAGGGGTCCGTAGGGGTTTTCATACTGTTTTAGGGGTAATTCTAACGGATTTTTCAATTCATTTAGGGGTGCCTATAGATTCTCAAAATTTTATAACGGTAAGTAATACTTCTCAAAAACACAAAACACGCGAGCTGCGCGCAGCTCGCGCACCCAAGCAAACTAGTTATACTATATAAAGCTCGATTACCACTCACTGACTCACTCACTGACAGAATTGTTCTCCCTGATGGTGGATGGGGAGGTAGGTATTTTTTGACAGATTCGTAAACAACTAACTCTAAAACCTATGGGAAAAGTGCCAAACCTCCCCTTTTCGCCCCCCTTCACCCCCCTCCCTATCGTATCTTGGAAACCATGAGACTTTGAACATTTTTTTTTTCAGATTCGTGTAGAGGAGGCTCGGAAAAATAAAAACCAGTTTTCAAAGTTGTCCCCCTTTCCCCCCTTCTCCCCCCCTTTTGGCGGATCTTGGAAGTTAAGAGACTTGGAACATTTTTTTTTTCAGATTTGTATAAAGGGGCAATGCATTAGTCGAAATCATTTTTCAAAACTCCCCAATCTCCCCCCCTTCACCCCTCCCCCTATCGTATCTCGTAAACTAGGACACATAGCGGCATTTTGATTTTGACTATACTTTATTATTGAGGGGCGTTGTAATATTTATACCCTCCCCTCCCCAACCTCCCCTAAAATTGAAAGGGCTGTAACTTCATAACGGTTAGCGGTAGCCATCAGGTGTTTGAACAAATATTATAGTAGGCGTCGAAACCTGTCCGGTGGTAGGTAGGTCCTGAGCGGAGCGAACCTGCGAGACCGAGTGGAGCGAAGGGGGGAGGTGGCGAGCAAAGCGAGCCGCCGACCTCCGTAGCGTAACGAAGGTTGAGTGGGTGAAGCGTAACTCAGGGACGACGACAAGCAACCCTTAGGGTAATGTTTTTTTTTATACTTCTCAAATGTTTTAGGGGTGCTTAAGGGTTCTCATACTGATTTAGGGGTAATTCTAACGGATTTTCCAATTCATTTAAGGATGCCTAAGGATTCTCAAAATTTTATAAGGATATGAAATACTTCTCAAAAACACCAAACACGCGAGCTGCGCGCAGCTCGCGCACCCACGCAAACTAGTCTTAATATAATCGTAACTAAAAAGAGTAAAACATTTTTATTTAATGCTGACTACGTAAAAAATAACTTTAAATAAAAACTGAAAAGACGAAAACAAGGACAAATAATACATTCTAATACGGAACATATTGACTGCAACAGTTGGGACCCGTTAAATAATCTTGACTAAAATCATTACATCCCATATGGGTCCCGACTGTTGCAGTCAATATGTTCCGTATTAGAATTTATTTGTTCTTGTTTTTTCTTTTCAGTTTTTATTTAAAGTTATTAGTTATTTTTTACGCAGTCGGGTTTTTAAAATTATTTTTTACTCTTTCTTTATTATCCTTCAGTATTTTCGTTCAACTTTGTTGGCATCAATTTTATTTCCATGTTCTTTTCTAAGTTTGAGATTGTTTAAGATTTTATTTTCTAAGCTGCTTTGCTTTAGTATTCCTTTATTTATTTCGTTACAAATTTTATACAGTACGTTAAAAAAACCCTCCGATCCGTGAGTGTATTATTAGGTATTGAGATTACCTTACGGAGAACAAGTAAAAAAAATACCCCAATGAAAATTAAATAAAATGTACTAAAATGAGGAAACTACTAAAGCGAGCGGTCGCTTCTATTGACAATCGAACATAATAATAGTGTTGCCACGTTATACATATAAGCTAGAATTTAGGGAAACGGGTGTTAATTTGGAACAAAAATCGTGAATTTTAAAATTCATTAATATTTTTACTTTCATGAATATTTTATGTTTCTTATTCTATATGGCAATGTTATTGGTACACATTGGTTGGACAGGGTGTTAAAACATATTGTTAATTTTTAAATATTCTTTAAAAAAAAAATTTTTCAAAAGCCATTTAAAAATATAAAAATTGTAATCCACAGGGAGTAGGGTCTAAGCTACCGGCGGTCAGGGCTCCAGAGAAAGGTACCTCCTAAAAATTACGAGCCGTGTCCAGGAGTACCGCTTTCTGAATCAAGCCCTTGATCCAACTGCCAATGTTGTTTTTAACAAACAAACATGAGCTTATTTAGTTTACAATTCTACGACAAATAAAAAACTAAATTTCCAAAAAAATACCAAACTTCCGAAAAAATACTAAGTTTGTGAAAAATACAAAGTTTGCGAAAAAAATACCAAGTTTCCGAAAACATGTTCTGCTAAAATAATCGTTTCCTTAAGCTAACCTTTTTATTCAACTTTTTGTTTGGCCTCAAGATACAAGAGCGAGCCAAGCGAGCTCGGGACTTGGGGCACCCCGACATTAGGTTATGTTAGGTTACCTTAAGCCCTGCAGACGAAAATAGGAGCAAGAGATATCTTTGGGCTCTCTCAAAATACCAGCGGGCCACCGCACGGACCTTTTGGCCTCGTACAGGACAGTTTAATGTTGTTTTTAATTTCTTCCTTCTTCATAAGCCTAGCCTTTTCCCGGATATTGTGGAGGCGGGTTCTAATCTAACCGGATGCAGCTGAATACCAGTATTTCATCATTTCAGTTGTTTCTTCTTTCCTTTCCTTTTTATATAATTTTGTGTGTCCGTTTCGACTGCTCGGCCACAGTGTCGTAGAAGAAAAACGACGACGTCAACATTACGAAGGAATTTGTAAAACACTAATAATGAAAGTCGCAAATTCGTAGATCCAATATTCAGAAAGTTATAAAGGTTTAACCATGGCCGCGCGGTCCGCACATGGAGAACCGCGCGACCACGCAGTTCTCTTATTACGGAGCTTCGTAGAGGTCCCATTCTTTTTGCTAACCACTGATACGATTTCGAAGAAAATGTAAATGGTATAATTATAGCCCTAATGTTTGGATTTCACGACCTACAGCACTTAAATGCTATGGCCGCGCGGTCCGCACATGGAGAACCGCGCGGCCACGCAGTTCTCTTAAACGGAGCTTAGTAGAGGTCCCACTCCTTTTGCTAACCACTTGATTTTGAAGAAAATGTAGACAGTATGAATAAAGCGCTAATGTTTGGATTTCACGACCTACAGCACTTAAACCTATAATGCAAGTTAGAAGTAGGATGACCAAGATTTATGGTGCGTCAAACAGACATTTCCAAAAGCGTCACTTTTATATCACATACGTAGGTAAATAGTATCTAATATCATAATGAGGGAATAACTATGGTTAATTGGATGGAGAAGTACTCATGTCATGCGAAAATATTAACACCGTATTCGTATACTTAAATACAAATTTTAACATTTTGATAAAGAAAACACTCATTTAATCAAACACTCATTTAAATTACTGTAAATTAACAACTATGCAACGTCATAAGATTTGTATACAATTATTTAGTTTTATTTAGGTACCTACCTTCTTGGTCATCACAGGATTGACACTCTTTTGTATTTCTGACAAATATATTAATAGGTAGGTATAGGTGTCGGTATCAGAGTTGAAGTGAAAGGCGTATGTGTCTGTGTTTTTTTGCCATAACGATGCGAGCGAGATAAACATACGACTTTCCGAATCGAAATCGAATCGAAGCGTTTTTAAATTGCTGTGCTGAATGCTTTCGCATCGATACTTGTTGCGATACTGTGTGCAATACCGTTATCACTAACCTCAGCTTTGGCACCGCTACCTACGATACTAAAAACAGCTGATAGAGATAAAACACCACGCGGGACGCAACCCCCGCCCCACTCCAGTCTTTTGTTTCGTTTTTGAATGTCGTTACGTCTTGCTATAGTGTATGAATGGAGACAAACAAACTCAAAATGACTTTTTTGTGAAATTATTTAGAATGGCTTATCCCAAGGATATCCGATATCTATGGCTTACCCGCTAAGCAAGTACACTGACATACACATGCAATACACTTTTTGCAAAAATGCGTGCACTATCTACTGCAGTAAGTTATTTAGGCGTCATCATTAAAAACAATAAGTACCTACATTAGTTTTTTAAACGAACGCTTGATTTATTAAAATAGCAGTGTTTACCTCATTAGGAGGTAGGAAGGTATATTTTTTCGTATAGGTAAGTAGATACTAATCGAATAGACAATCATTAATCCTTTTTATATTATATTTATCTTAGTAAAATTGAAAATGTCTGATTGACGCACCATAAATCTTGGTCACCCTACTTCTAACTTGTATTATAGGTTAGAAGTGCTGTAGGTCGTGAAAACCAAACATTAGGGCTTTATTCATACTATACTTAAAATGTCACTTACGGGATAATAATAATAATAATAAATATCTTTATTTCCCAAAAACACGGATATCTTCCGTGATTATTTATTGTTTTTGACACACAACAGCGTCGAAATATCGGGAGCTCAAAAACAATAAATTATCACGGAAGATATCCCGTAAGTGACATTTTAAGTATAGTTTATTCATACTGTCTACATTTTCTTCGAAATCGTATCAGTGGTTAGCAAACAGAATGGGACCTCTACTAAACTTCGTTTAAGAGAACTGCGTGGCCGCGCGGTTCACCATGTGCGGACCGCGCGGCCATGGTTAAACCTTTATAACTTTCTGAATATTGGATCTACGAATTTGCGACTGTTAGTGTTTTACAAATTCCTTCGTAATGTTGACGTATTCGTTTTTCTTCTGCGACACCGTGGCCGAGCAGTCGAAACGGACACAATTTTGTTTGAATTTTGATTTAATTTGAATATTTTTTCTTTCTTTTATGAAAAATTGATAGTTAGGGGGTGATGAGAGAACGCTAAAACTATAATATGAAACGTTTCAGACAGGACTGTTGTTAGTTTTTGGTCCTTCTTGGAAATTAAAAACCGGCCAAGTGCGTATCGGGCCACGCGCAGTGTAGGGTTCGTAGTAGCCGCCAGCTTTGTGAAACTTGTGTTAATTTATGATGGGATTTTTAGTTTTTTTTTTTTATCTCAGATTTTTTTTTTCAATGCAAGTCTTCACCCGTTATAAACAAGCAACTACTTCATCTTATTCACTTTAAAAGATTTATTGTAAGGATTTTGTATTTGGTACAAAATTATCCAACACCCAAGTTCAACGGCTATTACTGCTAAACTAATAAAGTTATCTTAACCACAATTTTCCTTTAAAGTTCATGAAATGCACTATCATTATGATTTTTCCAGTTTTTTCAAGCCAGCAGTTTAGCTTTTAGAGGGAGACGCCCCTACTGGATCAAAATTTTGCACTTTAAAGTTTAATATTTCGTAAATGGGGCATTAAACCGAAAAATAGTAGTGAAAACCCCAAAGTAATTTTAAAAGACCTATTCAACAATAGGTACCTCAAAAATTTATTTTACCTCTTTTTGGCGTTTTTGGGGTCGCTGGTAACGAACATAAGGTCATAATGAAAATCCAAGATGGACCGATGGCCTCATCATCCTCTCATTTTCGTAATCAGCGACCCCGAAAACCATGAAAACGACACCCATAATGGAAAAACCGAAATGTTTCCTCGGCGTTATCTTGGATGCACCACATCAGATAAAAAAAAAATAACAATAAAACATTTTTTTTAAATTATTTTCTGTTACAAATTGACATACATCAGAAGCTCATTCCGTCATAATCTTCAACCGGTTGTCAGACAACGAAACGATGTAACTAACTAGCCTTTTATCCGTGAGGAAATCCTGATGGATGTCCTGCGCCGTGAGGCTGGTGGATGTCAGACTCCCACTGATTAGAACCACACGGTGTTCTTCTTGGTCATTTCTGGCTGCGGGGAGACACAATTATGCATTGTCCACAATCAAACATACGGTACTTTCACAGTTTTTATGTCTTGTGACTGGGACTGCAGCTACATTTAATTTTCATCTTTTTTCGACAATTCAAAAGTGCCTGCAACTGGCCTACTTCAAATAAATGCTTTGATTTTGATTTTGCAGCGACACTCATTTTTATTTATTTTACTTTTGCACAGATTTCTTTTTTTTTTTTCAAAATAAATTGTGTAAAAGACTACCAAGCAGGTCCGGAGGAAGGTGATGGCATTCGTGATACAGGGTAATCCTTGTACGACTGCCAAAGCACTCCTTTGACACTTAAGTGCACATTGTATTCGACCGAATTAATATTTAAGGAGATTTATTGGACCCATTATACTAGCAATCAAGATTTTTATATTTTTTTCATAGTAACTAACTAGCCTGTAACGTCTCACCGCTGGGCAAATGCTGTCCTCTCCGTTCGTGTGGATGTTAGCGAGCTTAACTATTTATTATTATTATTTATTTAGTACAGTATTTAAAACCATTAACACTAAATTAAATACCTAATCCTTAGAGGATCTTATCCTCCTATCTTATCCTTATCCTCCTCCTTAACTATGAGAATACTTTCTAGGTAGATACGGCATGGGGCCATGGGGGCCATGGGGACATGGGGTCAGCTCTGTGTTGTTTGTCAGTATGCAAATGGAAGCGAAACTTTTGGAAACACGATTGCACATTTTACCACTTTGGAAGTGTCTCTCGCGCAAATATTCAGTTTAGAAAAAAATGATTGTAGAAACCTCAATATCATTTTTGAAGACTTATCCATAGATACCCCACACGTATGGATTTGATGAAAAAAAAAAACGAGTTTCAGTTGCTAAGTATGGGGAACCCCCAAAATGTATTGTTTTATTTTTTCTATTTTTGTGTGAAAATCTTAATGCGGTTCACAGAATACATCTACGTACCAAGTTTCAACAGCATAGTTCTTATAGTTTCGGAAAAAAGTGGCTGTGACATACGGACGGACGGACAGACAGACAGACATGACGAATCCATAAGGGTACCGTTTTTTGCTATTTGGCTACGGAACCCTAAAAATGAAGTGTCTATTTGTAATTCCAAAATAACAGCTTTTCGTGTGAGTCTATCTGGCAGGCCCCAACGAGATTTATCACAGGTGATAGCTTTTCATAAAGACATTATTTTGTGTCTAAAGAAAATAAATAAGACATATTTTGTGCCTCGGCAGTTTTTGATTAAATGACGTTTCTATGAAGTGTCTAGCTAGCGGGCCCCTTATGATTATTTTTATTGTTATTAAACTTTCAGATCGCCCAATAGTGCTCGGAGTTAGATACTATTTTGTGCCTTACAAATACAAAATTTCGACTTTCTGTGAGCTATACTTCCGAAGATATTCGTTAATTAAACAAACGTCCAGCCAGCGGGCCCCTTTTTAAATATTACTCTTTTATAACATACAATAGCATTAGGAGTTTGATACTATGTTGTGCCTGAGAAACCCATAATTTCGACTTTCTGTGAGCTTTACTTTAGAAGATATTCGTTATTTAGACTAACGTCCAGCCAGCAGGCCTCTTCTTTAAATACTACTTTTTTAAATCACACAATAGCATTAGGGGCTTGATACTATTGTGCCTTACAAATCCATAATTTCGACCTTCTGTGAGCTATACTTCAGAAGATATTCGTTATTTAAATAAACGTCCAGCCAGCGGGCCCCCATTTAAAACACTACTCTTTTATATCATACAGTAAGTAGCATTAGGAGCTTGATACTATTTTGTGCCTTAGAAATCCAAAATTTCGACTTTCTGTGAGCTTTACTTTAGAAGATATTCGTTATTTAGACTAATAGTTAGAGAGCTGACGACAATAAACCTAGTCCGATAAGACTCCCAGATAATATATTTATATACATATACAATTAGCTTCTTTAGGGGGAACATGAAATGGCGATGCTGCAATGCAAAAAACCTGGCAGTGCTATTAAAAAATAAAAATAAAATAGGTATCTATCTAGATATCTATGATCGATCTCCTGAAAAAACCAACGCTTATCTGAAGGATCATCAATTTCTGTGTAAGAAAAACCACTGCTGCATCATCCAAACAGTGGTGAAAGTGGTTGCTGCAGCGATTGAAAGTCGCCCCCCGCATGTCTGGATTTGGCGTTTTGTCAGCGATCAGCCGGTTTGAATACGTAATATTTTCTTCGTGGTCCCTATAATACTGGAAAATTTCGTGGTCCCTTCTCGTATTCCCTGGAAGAGACCACGTACAATTTTAAGACCTATTATAACTTGGCATACTTTTTTGTTTATAATCCTAAATATATTTTAGCATAACATTATTTACGCATAAAAAACTACATAATTTTTTAAGCATAATTTTTCTAATCTTAATAATGATTAAGCATAATATTATAAAGCATACATTTATTTACGTAAAATGATATTAAAACATTTTTTTATAGGCATAGCAACAAAGCATCTCAATTAACTCCTAAAATGTTAGACATACCATAATAGGCTTGTCGACTGAAAAATCTAATTAGTCCGTCAGTTAGATTTTCAAAAAATATTTGACCCGTATTTTTTTTTTTTGTTACGCAAACCAAAATTGACGAAGATACGACGCTTTTAAAATTCTCAATACATCACGCCAAGGTATAAATTTTTAGTGAGCTCTGACGTCACGAGCCCCCACTCCCGAGTTTTGATGCGTTTTATCTTTGTCAATATTTCTTGAATTACAAAAACAAAAAATACGTGTCCATTATTTTCCGACACTCTAACTGACGGACTAAATAGATTTGCAATTTTTTGATACTGTCGTCATGCCTATTATCTATAAGTACCAATTTATTTCGACGATTGAAAAAAAAACAATTTCTCCTGTATTTGTTTTGAAAATAGTTGATTGTGAAGATATGTGGGTTTTTTTCCCTGTTAGAAGCATGCAAACAAGCATACACCATGCATGCAGCATGCAAACACATAAATAAACATACACCAGACATGCAGCAAGCATGCAAACAAGTATGCTTGTTTACATGTATGCACCATGCATGCAGCATGCAAACAAGCATACACCATGCATGCAGCAAGCATGCAGTATGCAACAATCATGGTTTCTGTCACGGCTCCGGCGCTGCGGGGCTCCGGCGGTCCCACGTGAGCTTATCATCGCAGATTTGTTTTACGCTCAACACCAAAAAGTAAAACCACCTACTCCTCAGCTCGCGGGCCGCCTCGCCCCTCTGCGCCTACGCGGGCTTAGATTACACTCTAGGGGTCTAGCTCGCCGTCCTTCCGTCTCATGACGACAGGCCGTGTCGACGGCGCGTTCGTGTTCCACGCGCGCCTCAAAGAGAGTCACCAATAGGGAAGGGGTCCGCAAGGGCCGAAGCCTGCCGGGGCTGTGGGACTATTCGAAAGAGATACCTTGGTCCCGGAACACAAGGGCGAGGAAGGAATATGGATGGGTTTTAGTCAGTAAAAGTCTGACACTCCCTCCTGCTCCGCCCAGAGCGGGAGGAGTCATTTGATGATTTCCCATCCGAAAAAAAATAAAAAAAGGGGTAGGGCAGACAAGACTACGTGGAGTCGGTTTTGCAGTAATTCGTTTCTGACACTATCTTTTGTAGCACAAATTGAATTTTTAATTTAAAATAAATACGTAAAAATTACTCAAATTTGTTTCTGTTATTTCTATTAATTGTATGCCTAAATACTATTATGGTCATAGTCATTATGCCTAGTAACATTATACGAATTAAAATGCCAAAACAATTAGCCTTCAAGATAATTATGCCAACATAAACTGTATGCCAAAAAATATAGCAAAGTGTGTGTGTATGTAGCAATGTATATGGCAAAATAAATTATACCAAAATAGTTATGCCAAAGTATAATTATAAGGAAAAACAACATTATGCGAAAAGAAGGGATCCCATCCACATGATCGGACATGTCAACTTTGAGTTGGTTCTCTGCGGTTTGCATCGATTTTTCTGTTATCTCAAAGTAGCCGTGAATAGTACATTTTGATACAAGTGGAGAATAGTACATTTTGATACAAGTGGAGAAAGTTTGTTATTGCATCCGAGGCGGAATTAATTAACAAATGTCCACGTGTATGAAACGACGTTTTTCAATACACTTTTGAAGAAATAAAATAAAAGAACGAAAAATATTTTTGTCATAAATCAAAGAAACTGTGATTTTAATTTTCTTTTATTCTGCGGTTTGCTTTCGCCAGGTTGAAGGAGAAGCAAAGGTATGAAGCCGATAAACAGCCTAATATAATTTTTTTTTTTTTTTTTTGAATTTAGAACACAATTGAATGTTAATTTGTTTGTAAAAGTAAATATTAGTTTTAAATAATCATGTCTATCTATGATATTCTATTTATATACACAATTTGAATATTCAAAAAAATATTAACGGCGTAAAGACGCATTATTGCTTTGCCGAAATAAAAAAAAACATTCACATCCGTCTATAGGCATTGAACCAATTTGGACTAAATAAAGGTAAGTTATCTGTGGCAATTTTCATTCCCGCACACGTGTTGGAAAATGAAGAAAATCGCACGCGTGTGAAATACATTGCATGTTGAACCTAATCGTAGTGCGATAAGAACCAGATTTCGAAGAAGTGTATTGAAAAGTTTGTTATTGCATTCGAGGCGGAATTAACTCCCGAGCCGTAGGCGAGGGTGTTTTTGAGCCGAGAACTGCAATAACAAATGTCCACGTGTATCAAACGACGTTTTTCAATACACTTTTGAAGAAATAAAATAAAATAATGAGAAAAAACAATCACCGCTGACATATAGGCATTGCACCAATTTGTACTAAGTATAGGTATAGTTTTATCTGAGGCAATTTTCTAACACCCGCGTGCTGTGCCGCGTGCGAAATTGGCTCCTTTCTGCACGCGGCACAGCACGCGGTGATGGAAAATGAAAACAATCCACGTGTGTGAAATACATGGCATGTTGAACCTAGTCGTAGTGCGATAAGAACCCGTTTTCGAGGAAGTGTATTGAAAAAACATTGAATGTAGTTGTTTTGTGTCGCAGGTGGTGGTGTTGTGACTGTTTTGCAGGACGGTGCGGGGTGAGGAGGCTGCACACGGCACAAGCACACACGCTTCGCGCCTGCTTCTCCGGAGACAGTAGTTTTCAAGGTTCTTATTTTGCTTGTATGTATGTTTAGAATTTTAGTAAACTAAAGCTGTTTGCGAAGAGTCGCAGGTGATGTTTGTTTTTTTGTTGGAAGCTTGTGATTCAGGGTGCTTTGCTTAGCGTGCCCGCACTGCGTGCCGCGTGCGACGCGCTGCCTGCAACGTGCTCGTGAGATAATGAGCCTTGTGCTAGCGGTTGGGACTGCGTTAACTGAGAATATTATTAAATGAGCATATCTTCTTCTTAGCGCGTCGATGGAAAAAAATTAAATGTGTGTAGCCCAAAATTCAGCCATGTACCCCGTTCACTGACGCAGCTATAAAGTCATCAAGCGGGCAGGTGTCAGGGTATATCATTGGCTAAGCAATGTTTATCAAGCTCGATTGTGTATGGGAAGCTCGTTAAGTCGTAATGGGAATTTGGAACCCTGACCGCCAGTCTTCTCACGGGGTATCGCGTTAAATAAATATCTGATTCTGATTCCCAGTTATTGGTTTGTATGAGTCAGACAGGAAGTCGATCTATGAAGAGGGCTAGTATCGAGCTGCATCCAGTTAGACAGGGAGCCGACCCCGACATAGTTAATTGGGAAAGGGCTAAGCAGATGACGAGTATTTCGTCAGGGACGTACAACTGATGAAAAGAGCTGAATCTGTTCAATGTGAGTCAATCATCGTTGACGGCACATCATATTCACCAGACAGATAATACAAGAGATACAAGTGTTCAGTAAATGAAACTTGATATTGACATTACTTTGTATTAAACATTTGAATTTAGTGATAGGTACCCGAATCCGACTGACTAGTAATATTAGTCTAGCACCGGCAGGAGATCTCGAGTGATTGCACGTATCGGTATCGCAGATGTTAAGTTCTTCGTGTCATTACAAACGTTTTCAGTAACTTTAAACGCAGCCCTATCAACTAGCTAGCCCGCAGACTTGTGAACCACCAAACTTTGACACCACCGAGTTGTTGCCTTACGAGACTGATGCGACTTTCACAATGTTACTTATTAAAATTCTATGTCACTGAAATAATTTGCTTTTATGATCAAACTTTTTGCACTCGATGAGTGATCGACATGTGGAGACGTGGAGGCGCCTGCGACGTGCACGCGTCGTGCGCCTCGCGCTCCAAACGCGCGTGCATGCGTGCTCGCGTGCAGCGCTGCACCGCGCACGGCAGAGTCACGCGCGCTTCGCGACACTGTCCGTTAACTCATAAATGTAAATCGACAATTACCAGATCGGGATGAAGCGGATCCTTAACAAAAGTTATAGGCGAGCGAGTCCAAACGTTAATTCATCATTAGTGGGCACAGCACAGCACAGTCGGTCGTTTTCCGCGTCGGTCGCTCACGCGGCCGCAGCTCGGGCGGCGGGCATGCTGTACGCGGCGTGGCGTGGCGTGCGCGTCAGGCGGGGGCGCGCCGGGGACTGCCGTGAGTGCCGCGCGCCGCGCCGCCGCACTCGCGCCCCCGCGCCCTGCGCCCCGCACCCACACTACGCGCGAACCCCGCCGCGCGCCGCACGCACTCGCCACGCCTCTACCGTACACAAACTTTTTACGTGCCGCGACTTCAAATTTATGCACGACGCGAACTAATACTGAGTTTTTGTCACTAAGTATATTACTCAAAAGTAGTTTTGCAACTTTTCCTATTACGATTTAGCCCCATACGCAATTGTGAATTGTTGTGGTGGAAACTACTTCAGAATATGTAGTTAACAAAGTTTGAGGATCGCAAACAACTGTTAAGTACCAGATTACAATACTTATCTTTAATTTTGAATAAACTACGTACCTACAAATATTGTGCGTTTAGGAGTCTGGAAACGTGCGAAACAGGTCTGTTTCCATGCGCCCGTCACATTTATTTAGGTTCGTTTTATTAGGGTTCCGTAGTCCTGACAAGGAACCCTTTTAGTTTCGTCATGTCCGTCTGTCTGTCTGTCCGAGGTTTTGCTAAGAGACCGTTAGTACTAGAAAGCTGTAATTTTGTAGAGGTGTATATCAATAACGTTGACAAAGTGGTTTAGGTACTTAATAAAATTTAAATTTATATTTTTTTACGGTATCTCCCCTACATGTGAAGTGGGGATGAATTTTTTTTCGTCGTCTACCCCATCGTGTGGGATATCGTTGAATAGGTATTTTAAAATGACTTAGGGGTTGCTAGTACTTCTTTACGATTTAATGCTCCATTTACGAAATATATTTATTTACTTAAACTTGAAAGCCACGTGGTGGCCCCCGGCCACCGTATGCGCGGGCCTGTGGACGGCGAGCTATGGGCTAGCTCACCGTCCGTCCGTCTCATGACGACAGGCCGTGTCGACGGCGCGTTCGTGTTCCACGCGCCTCAAAGAGAGCCAGCAAAAAGGAAGGGGTCCGCAAGGGCGATGCCTGCCGGGGCTGCGGGAAGAGCTTTCGAAAGAGCTTGAAAAATCTAGAAAAAATCATAAAGATAGTGCATTTCATGAACTTTAATGGAAAACTATAGCGGTTAAAATAACTTTATTAGTTTAGTAGTAATAGTCGGTGAACTTGGGTGCTGGATAATTTTGTACCAAATACAAAATCCTTGGAATAAATCCTATAAACTGACTAAGATGAAGTAGTTGCTTGTATACAACAGGAAAAGATTTGCATTGAAAAACAAAATCTAAAAAACAAAAAAAACATAGGTAAAAAAATATAATAAGTTTCACAAAGCTGCCGCTAGATAGCGCTGTACCAATGGGTTCGTTCTATATTGTGATAACGGGCTACTACGGAACCCTACTGCGCGTGGCCCAACACGCACTTTGTCGGTTTTCTTAGTTTATAAAACACTAGCGGACGTCACGCGGTTTCACCCGCGTAGTTAAAAAATAAAATATAAATATCGCTGGACATTACACACAGCGCCTTCTAGTGCCACACTAAGCAACGAGGCTTGTGTCGTGAACACCAGATAGTTGATATACTACATAGATACTTTTTGTTTGTAAATACTTACTTATTATACATATAAACATCCATGACTAGGAAACAGATGTCCATGCTCATCACACAAACATTTGCTCCTACCGGGATTCGAACCCGGGACCCTAAGAACGTAAGGCAGCCTCACTACCGCTGCGTCGTTCATTCGTCGTCATTCGTTGTCATTCGGTTTCGGGTCGTCGTTGCCGTTATAGTACGAGTACGGGAATAAAATATAGCCTATGTCACTCAGTAAAGACGTGGCTTTCTAATGGTGAAAGAATTTTTGAAATCGGCACAGTAGTTTTTGAGTTTATCATTACAAACATATACACAAAAATACAAACCTTTCCTCTTTATAATATTAGTGTAGATGTAGATTTGCGGAATAAGTTGTTTGTTGACAAAATAGTATATGAAACGTTGGTTATAAACTAAAAAATTGTCAGAGGAGTTTTGGTGAAACATTAGTGAACCGGTGGGTACTTAAATTTTATTAAGTAACAATTTATCTACCGTCTTTTTGTAAAATCGCCAATTTGATAAACGAAGTACATGGTCAAATGAATATTTTTGAAATGATATTTTAACATTTTAAATATGTGCAAAGTTTGCGATTTGCGAAATCTGTGATGATGATCTAAATATATAAAAGAAGAAACTGACTGACTGACTTACTGACTGACCTATCAACGCACAGCCCAAACCGCTGGGTCTACAGATTCCAAATTTGGCAAGTAGGTTCCTTAAATATGTGGTCTAGGGGTGCACTAAGAAAGGATTTTTCAAAATTCAACCCCTAAGGGGGTTAAACGGGGCTCCAGGGTTTGTATGGGAAAACCAGATTAGTTAGACTATTTTATTCGAAACTTCACAGGAAGCACTCCTATTGATAAAAGAGTAGAAACGGGTTTCAGGTTTTTTCAGAATTCAACCCCTAAGAGGGGGAAATGGGGTGACAAAGTCTGAACATGAACATTACATTATGAAATTTGGCACATAGATAGTTTATAACCTGGATTAACATGTAGGATACTATTTATCCCTTTAGTATGATGCCGTGGGACAGTTACCGAACTTCACGCGGGCGAAGCCGCGGGCAACAGCTAGTTACTTATAAAGTACGTACATAAATGTTTGCGAAATGAGATGTTTGTCAAATGATTCGTTTTCATAATGCTATTTTAAAAATTGTCATTAATGTTTGATCCATAATGTTCGTAAAGGAATGACAATTCATTTGTTGTTAATCAAACATTATGGATCGTGAAACTTACTATGTGTAAACGGACCCTTCACGAAGCCGTCACCCAAGCATTATGTACGGTCGGACAAGCTATTTGGTTTAGGGTTAAACAGTAAACCAAATAGCTTGTTCGAACGTACATCAAATTATGTAACTTTACGCAAAAGTACTTTCTCACGTTTTACGGTAGGACTCAATGTAACGCAGTTAAAACATTGTGCTAATAGTATATATAGCCAGTTTAAGGAAATTTCGAAACGCCAAGTTGACGCTTCCCTTGACTCAAGTGCTTGCTAAAGTGTTGCCATACAACGTGGAAACGCCGCCAGTCTTTTGGGCACATTACCAGCTGATAGTGTTGAAGAGGAGTTTTTTTGAAGCCCCTTTTTAGTTGTTTGTTGTTAGTTTATTTAGTAGTTTTTAATTTGATTTTTTGTTTGTGTGCTTGTTATGCTTTAACTCTAAAACTACTCAACGGATTTTAAAACTTCTTTCAGCAATGGGTAGCTACATTATCAGCAAGTTATAAAAGCTATATTTTATCCCCGTACTCTCACGGGAACGGAAACTACGCGGGTGAATCTGCGTGACGTCCGCTAGCAATGTAAACAGGGTTACTGGTAAAATCGAAATCAAAGCATTTATTTCAAGTAGGCCAGTTACAGGCACTTTTGAATTGTCGAAACAAAGGTGAAAATTAAATGTAGCTACAGTCCCAGTCACAAGGCATAAAACTGAATCAGAATATTTTTACAAAACCTTGGTTACATCATTCATGTTGAGATGGTACATTATGTGAGAACAATGTGATGTGCATGTTAAAAGTGTCCATAGTAAAAACAAAACAAACAATTCAAAAATAAAATAATTAATACGAATAAGCCGTGGCAACCAAAAGCTGACCAGACCCAACTGACAGCGCCCTGAAGTAGTAGATATAAGTACGCACTTACATTATATTAACTATATACGTGACATCAACCATAATATGTGTAAGACAGTATTAAACGGGACGTCAACCAAGCTACTCGTTTCATTGACTTATCCCCTCACCTCATGGCGACCCTGCCAGTCGCAGGCGCCGCGCTGCGCCACTTCGAGGCATTGAATTACGCGAGTTCAGCAATAATAGTGTGTGGAATACTACTGAGACTTTGATATGTGGGAATAAATAATTGACTCTGCCAGGGACGGAGAGTGCCCAACTCTAAAGTGGAAAATTTGGTACAACAACCACAACTACAGTACAGCAGCAGGAGGTTATTATGGGCAAAACATATTCGAAAACGGAGGATGTCATTATTGCACAAAACGCAGCAGGGAGCAATGCAGCAAGTATAACAGATAACCACGACCACCATGTGAACAATATATTAATGATCACATTGTTTGTAATCATAGGCCTAGCGACCCTATTAATCGGGTACAAGCAATACAGAAAATGCCACAAGAAATGGATGCAGAAGGAGATACGAGCTAATACCATGGAACGTCTTCGGAATCGTTTATCAGGGCGAAGGAAGGCAGCAGCCGATGAAGAGGAAAATCAAGTGTAAAAAGTGTGATAGTGAGTGCCGTGAATAATCCAAACAGTGTAGTGCGTCCATAACAATATAAATAACGAAATAGAAAAATAGTAGCGTAATGTACACGCAAATTATATTAACATATCTAATCTAATTAAATTAAATTAACATATCTAATTAATTGTAAAATTGGATTATTAGAAGAACTACTAGGTAAGCCCACAAGCTCATGATGTTGTTTGTAACTATGACAGTAATGATTAAATGGATCTAAGTGAGTTAAATGAAATTTATCAAAAGATAGAAAATATTCAAATAAATTTGAGGAAATTGGGCCCAGAAAAAAGAATAAAAAATAGGGAAAAAGTCAAGAATAAAATATTACAGAGCAAAGAATATTATAACCATGCAAAAAATATAATAAGTGTATTAACTACTAAAGGATCAAAAACCGAATCCTCGGAAAATATTTTAGAAAGTTTAGCGGATAAGATTGTATTAGTTTATAAGAAAATACTTAGCTACGCTACCAGCGTTGACAAAAACTGTTTAAAAATGGAGGAATTTAGCCTAAAAACGGCAGCATGTTTGATACCGGTAAATTTGGATGGTACTGAAGCGACTATTGACAAAATAATACAAGGTGTCGAGATGTACGAAAGTTGTCTTCAAGATGCAGATAAAAATGCTTATCTCTTTTGTTTTAAAAACGAGACTTGATAAAACGGCTCGACTCAAACTAAGGTCAAATTATTCAGACTGCAAGTCTTTAATTCATGATATACAACTATATCTATTGACAAAAAAGTCCGTAAATTCATTACTTACACAATTAAATAATGTACGCCAACAGGAAATGACAATATCAAATTATGCAAAACAAATTGAAGAACTTTTTGTTGACCTCACAATCTCTCAGGCAGATTCTAACGAAAAAGCGTATGAGATTTTGAGGCCAATAAACGAGCAACTAGCTGTGAAGAAATTTGCAGACGGTCTTAGAAATAGACGTTTAAGTACAATCATTTCGGCTCGCAACTATACAGCCCTTAAGGATGCGGTACGTGCGGCTGAGGACGAAGAACTCGCTCAACCGTCAACATCCAACACAATCATGGCGTCAAAAGGTCAGTTTTTTTAAACTGACCTTTATTACACTAGAAATATATCTTCAAACAGAAGCCGAGATAGATATCGACGAGTGTGAATAACAAGGGGTGTCCACTACCAACAACGCGGTAACTTCCAACGAGGACATTTACAGCAAAATAGAGGTAACTATACAAACCGTGGTCAACGATTTAACAATAATCGTGGCAGAAGTTATCAAGTCTACACGCGTTCGAATCGCGGTCGTGCTAATTACAGGGGTAACCAAAGAAATATTTTCTCCACAGACATGTCTATCCAAGTGAGGGAAGAAGCAGATGAGAATAATCAGCAGTTTTTTCGTTCCTAAACACGAAAATTTCATGAGTAGAGTAAATCATCGATATGTTAGTTTTAATTTAAATAATAGGAGAAGCTCTTGGTTATTAGACACAGGTGCGTCATTATCAGCGGTTAAGCGACAAGCCTTATCGAAACACATTCCAATATATACAGACAACATTGTTATTAACGGTATAGGTGGTAAGACATGCTCGCAAGGTTTTGTTTACTTAACATTACGCGCTCCAGACGGAACAACTTACGAGAATAAGTTTTATGTGATTGATGAGTTACCATGTAAATCTGATGGTATAATAGGATTAGATTTCTTAACTAATTACAATTCGAATATCGACTTAGAAAAAAATTCATTGATTTTAGTTAGTGATAAGGGATGTACCACGCTAACATTGTATTCCGAACCAAAAGTTAGTAAGGAGTATTTATCAATACCAGCGCGATGCGAAACAATTCATTACATAAAGTTAAATTGTGACGTGAAAGATGATAGCGTAATTGTACAAAAGGAGCTAGAAGAAAACCTATTTTTGGCAGGATTGGTAGTCAAACCACAAAATAATATTATACCAATTAGGATCCTGAATACAAGCGAAAAAGATATATGTATACCTGTAATTCAACCAGAATTATTACCACTAACGGAATTTGATACGTGTTTATTCAGTAAGTGTAGCGCGAACGCTGCACGTGCAAAAACATTGTTAGGATTATTGAAACTTGATCACTTGTGTGACAGCGAACGTAAAACATTAGAGTCTATCTGTTCGAAATACGCTGACATATTCTACCTACCCGGCGATAAGCTGACAGCGACGGAACTGTGTGAACGTTCCATTAATTTGAAACCTAATGTCGGTCCCGTGTATGTAAAACCATATAGACTACCGCATAGTTTAAAAATAGAAATAGACAAAAAAATACGACAAATGCTAGGAGATGATATAATAGAAGAGGCTAAGAGCGATTGGTCGAGTCCTATCCTTTTAGTACCAAAGAAATCAGATGATAAGATAAATAAAAAGTGGCGACTAGTGGTAGATTACAGGAAATTAAACGATGTAATACAAGACGATAAATTTCCATTACCCAATATTACAGATATTCTAGATTCACTATCCGGTGCCATTTATTTTTCTCATTTAGATTTAAGCCAATCATATTATCAGGTAACCTTGAACACAGAGTCCAGAAAGCTCACATCATTTACAACAAATACCGGCCAATATCAAATGAAACGCATGCCCATGGAACTCAAGACTAGTCCAAGTGCATTTTCAAGAGTTATGTCCATAGCGATGTCAGGTTTAAACTACGAAAAGTGTTTCATTTACTTGGATGATTTAGTATGTTTCGGTAGAAATTTAGATACCCATAATAAAAACCTCATTGACGTATCCGAAAGACTTCGTAAAGTCAACTTGAAATTAAACCCTAATAAATGCCAATTTCTAAAAACAGAATTACTATATTTAGGCCATACTATATCTTCAGAAGGAATATTACCCGACAGTGATAAAATTAAAATAATCAAAAACTACCCCGTTCCAAAGAATCCAGACGAAGTAAGACGATACGTTGCATTCTGTAACTATTACAGAAAATTCATAAATAAATTTGCAGAAATAACAATACCATTAAATGAACTTAGTCGTAAAAATACAGAATTTAAATGGACAAGTGAATGTCAAAAATCATTTGAACTACTTAAAAATGCATTAATGAGCCCACCAATTTTGCAATATCCAGATTTCTCAACAAATAATGAATTCGTTCTGCAAACAGATGCATCAGGCATTGCCATAGGAGCAGTACTATGCAACAGAAATATGAAACCAATAGCGTATGCCAGTAGGCCTTTAAATAAAGCCGAAAGAAACTATCCCACAATACAAAAGGAATTAACAGCTATTGTGTGGGGAGTCAAATATCTTAGACCCTACCTTTATGGACAAACATTTACAATCATGACCGACCATAAACCTCTCATATACTTATTTGGAATGAAAGATCCAACTAGTAGACTAATAAAATTTCGCTTGGCATTAGAGGAATATAACTTTAAAATAACGTACGTGAAAGGAAAGGAAAACGTAGTAGCAGACGCGCTATCACGTATAAATATAACGTCAGATGATTTAAAAGAATTAAATGCGACAACAATGGCAGTTATGACAAGAGCACAAGCTAGGGAAAAAGAAAAGCAAATGAGACAAAAAAAAGACACTGGGACCACAAGTATATTGATACAAATCAAAGGCCTGATCAACCCAAGGTTGTAGAAATACTTAAGTTACCAGAAAGAGCAGTAGAAATGTTATTAGTAAAAGGTGACGAACTAAAGAAAATAAAACGGAAAAATAGTATAAGTGCAGAATCGGAATGTTTTGCATTTATAGCAAATAAAAAAATATTATACATAAACCTCGATTTTAAGTCACAATACACGCGAGACGTTTTTGTGATAAAAATGAGTGAGTTTTGTAAAAAAATAGATATTAAAGAAATATGCATAATAAAAAAAGATGATAACGTTTTATTCATCAAAAATATGATAGAAGAGATACAAAATACGAAAGCATGGCCCGGGCCCCGTATTTGCATATTGCGAGGAATAAAAAGAATAGATAGTGACGAAGAAAAGAATTTCATTTTAAATGATTACCATTTGCTACCTACCAGCGGCCACGCGGGGGTACGCAGAATGATTAATAATATAAAACGAAAATATTACTGGCCAGGGATTGAAAATGACGTCAAACAATTTATTCACAAATGCGAAAAATGTCAACGAATGAAACATTCACGCTATGTTAAAGAGCCGATGACACTAACAACAACGGTTTCTACAGCATTAGAAAAGGTCTATCTAGACGTAGTAGGACCTCTCGATAGGGATGAAGATGATAACACGTACATATTAACGGTACAGTGTGATTTAAGTAAATTTATAGAGGCTTATCCTCTTAGGAATAAGGAAACAGTAAGTATAGCTAAGGCTTTCGTTAATAATTTTATTTTAAGATTCGGAATACCAAAGGTTATCACTACAGATCGCGGTACAGAGTTCATGTCATCAGTCATGGAAAAGGTATGTAAATTGCTAAAAATTTAAAAATTAAACTCAACAGCATACCATCATCAAACTATTGGAGCATTAGAAAACGCTCACAAACATTTCGGTTCCTTTTTGCGAATACAATGTGAAGGTCACCCTGATACTTGGAGCCACTGGCTACCCTTCTGGTGTTTCGCATACAATAACACAGTACATACCAGTACCAAATATGCCCCGTACGAACTTGTATTCGGTAAACATTGTGAAATACCTAGTAGAGTAACGAGTACGGTAGAACCTTTATACAATCCCGATAGTTATAGTTTAGAGTTAAGATATAGGTTACAAATAGCGCACAAAGATGCCCGTGAAAACCTAATTAATAGTAAACAACAAAGAAAACAAATATATGATAAAAATGTTAATTCAATAATTTACAAAAAGGATGACAAGTTACTTTTGAAAAATGAAACAGCAGGAAAATTAGACAGTTTGTATAATGGTCCATATTTAGTGATAGAAGATTTAGAACCAAATGTAAATATAAAACGAAACAATAAAATAGACATTGTGCATAAAAATAGAACCAAACCATTTGTAAATGCTGTTTAAACAGGATATAATTACAAAAATTGTTGAATTAAAATAAGTTTAAACATAACATTGATAAATTTATATGTAACAGTTTAGCAATTAAGAAAATATGTACTTACACTAAGTTTAGATCGTAATATTTTTTTTGGGAAGTAATTATGAAAAAAAAAAAAAAGAAATTTTACTTTTTTTTTTCATTTTTTACCCGGTAGGTGAAGTAGTAGATATAAGTACGCACTTACATTATATTAACTATATACGTGACATCAACCATAATATGTGTAAGACAGTATTAAACGGGACGTCAACCAAGCTACTCGTTTCATTGACTTATCCCCTCACCTCAGCCCGTTCACGAACATTACGCATGTATCAGCACCAATCAACTCAACCATTTTGAAGGGAACTAAATGATCCGACACACGTGCCACCATTAGTGAAACATTTGAGCGAGCATGACATACTCTTAACCGCCAGGGCACATTCAAGTCAAGAACAGACGTAGGTTTCCAGCGACTGATGGCATTCTAGTACATAGCACTCACACAATATGGGATATGCGTTTAAACAATACCAAAAATATTGAATTTATACAATACAAAGATAGTTGTAAAATCTTCAGCAGCTCCAACAATACAATTAGTGCTATCCAATTATGCGCCCCTGTCCTTGTGGAGCAGGACCGGAATTGAGCCAAGCATTTTTATCAGCGATATAATCGTCCGATTTGTAATATGCTTGCTTACATAGTGTGCGTTTAATGCATGTTTTAATTTTTGTTTCTTTCAGTTCAAGAATGCTTTGTGGAATTTTATTATAGCATCTCAAACAGTACCCCATGAACGAGTCTGAAGCCTGGTGGAACTAATTGGCCCCTATTTCTAGTACTGTAATTGTGTCTGTCACCTCTTTTATTAAAAAGATGTAGATTTTTTCTTACGTACATTATGTTTTCGTAGATGTATTGACAATGTACAGTCATGATGTTAATTTCCTTAAACAGTTCCCTCAGAGAATCGCGCCTACGAAGATTGTATATGGCTCTGATGGCTCTTTTTTGCACAATAAATATAGACTCAATGTCTGCAGCCATTATGCTAAGAAAGTAACTAAAATAGACCAATCTAGCAGTATCTACATCAGTAAATTGACGGATTTTTCTAATAGCATATGCTGCTGAACTTAGCCGCCCCGCCAGAGGGTTCCCTATCCATTTGCATAAAATTTTAAGACCTAATATAACTTGGCATAATTTTGTTACTCCTAATTATATTTTCGCATAACATTATTTACGCATAACAGCTAACGCATCAATTTTTTAAGCATATTTTCTGTAATCATAATAATGATTAAGCATAACATTCTTAGGCAGAAATTGATTTACGCATTATGATATTAAAGCATATTTTTATAGGCATAACAAAGAAGCATAATAATTAACTCCTAAAATGTTAGACATACCTTGATTGGATATACCTATTTATTTTGACGATTGGAAAAAAAACCTTATCTCCTGAAGCAGGTAATACATAACATATGTATTTGTTTTGAACATAGTTGATTGTGAACATATGTGAGTTTTTTTCCCTGTAAGAAGCATGCAAACAAGCATGCAAACAAGCATACACTATGCATGCAGCATGCAAGCAAGCATGCACCAAGCAAACATGCAGCAAGTAAGCATGCAGTATGCAACATGCAGCAGGCACGGTTTCTGTCACGGCTCCGGCGCTGCGGGGCTCCGGCGCGCGGTGGTCCCACGCGAGCTTATCGTCGCAGACGTGTTTTACGCTCACAAAACCACCTGCTCCTCAGCTTGCGGGCCGCCTCGCACCTACGCGCCTACGCGGGCTTAGATTACACTCTAGGGGTAGGGCAGACAAGACTACGTGGAGTCGGTTTTGCAGCGATTCGTTTCTGTCACTAACTTTTGTAGTACAACTTAACGAATTTTTAATTCAAAATAAATACGTAAAAATAACTCAAATTTGATTCCGTTATTTCTATTAATTGTATGCCTAAATACTATTATGATAATAGTCATTATGCCTTGTAACATTATGCGAATTCAATTTATGCCAAAATAAATTAGCCTTCCAGATGATTATGCCAACATAAACTGTATGCCAAAAAAAAATTGGCAAAGTATTATTATGGCAAAACAAATTATGCCAAAACAGTTGTGCCAAAGTATATTAGGAAAAAGAATATTATGCAAAAAGAAGGGATCCCTAATTTAAAACACTTAAATGAAAATAAATCAAAACACCGACCGCTAGAAATAAAAACAGATAAAACGTCAGTAGGCAGTAATGTCACATTTGACTTTGACAGCTAAACAGATAAATATTATTGAATTGAATAGTTTCACATTAATCCACGTTACACATAACTTAATGTTTTTTTGCTATTTACGAACTTCTTACTACTTCAGATTGCATAGAACACTAATAAATAATATGTAAAAACATATATAAGTAAATGAAATCTGGCATGATTAGATGTTCAAATTTAATTCTAGTATTTCGAAAATCATTTCTATTAAGGTTTTTTAATAATGGCAATACAACAATGTCATTTTATTACAATTCTATTACGAGACCATTGACCGAACAATGATCGACCATTGACCGAACAATGATCGACCATTATGAATTTAGCAGATTACGAATTTTTAGCAAAATGACCATTGTCATTGATCAACAATTATGAAATCAATGATAGATCATTGAGACACTATTGTAATAGCAGACTCGACACCCTGGATACTTTGGATACTCCAGCAAGTGGAACATCGTCTGATCGGGAGCACCGCATTTATCCTCATTCCTACTGACATAATTTTTTCAACATTTCTTACCCTAAAAAGGTGCAAAGGCGGACTTACTACCTCAGGCATCCATTAGCAGTCAACCAAGGGTAACGGAGATATTTGTCAGTATAGATGTAAGAGATGAACGGATTTGGATAAAATTTGGCACACGAGTAGATGATGGCCTGAATTAGGATTTAAGATAATTATTGTAATTTCTGATCACTGACGAACGTTAACTAATGGTCATAGCACTGTGGCTGGAGTAACTGATCACAAAGCAGAGCCGTGCATGGTCGCCGGCGGCACATGGCAGCGCTCGTTCACACCACGAGATAAGCTTCAGCCGGTAATCTGGAGGGCCATAACACACCGCGAGCTCGTTTATCCAAGCTCGCTCCCGGACGTGTACCCCGTCTCGGCCCCGACCCGCCCGCGCCCCGGACACATTGCGCTGCTTATCACCTACGACGTGGTACGTAGTGCGACTATAGTTGGCTCTAAGATATGAGCGAGTGCCACCAGTTAAGTATCCGTTGCGAGCACGCCGTCACAGAATATTAGCTGAAATTAAGGTCTGCTGCCACTTGGACGAGTGAAAACTTCGAGCTTCTACGCAATCAAGAGATAATAGTTTATGTCTCATATTTTAATTATTATCTTACAATATCGACAGATTTAAATTATATAACCCTATTTTAATTATTATCTTACAATATCGACAGATTTAAATTATATAACCCTATTTTAATTATTATCTTACAATATCGACAGATTTAAATTATATAACCCTATTTTAATTATTATCTTACAATATCGACAGATTTAAATTATATAACCCTATTTTAACCGACTTCTTCTCTTCTTGCTTTGGATTTTTTTACACCATTACAAAGTAGAGATTTCAACGAACAAAACGCGCACCGACTTTTTTAAAAAAGCAGATATTTTGACATAATGCATAAAATCTAACTTGATTAATATGATAGCTGCCAAACCAATGTGACTAGTGCTGGGAAAGTAGCTTTTGTCGTATCGATAATTACAAATGCATATTATTTTACAAGCTTTTATTTAACTTGCAATGTATGTTCGGGTGGAATCTTGCAACTCGTACCAGCTGATTGTCTTCAACCGATTGAACTGAAATGTTGCACGCATATGTTTATAATGCAATATTATGATGACACGGAGCTGCCCATAATATGTAGGCCATAGGTGGCCAAGGCTGGCTAGGAACTCCGTTATAAAACGAAATAACTCCATTGAGTTTGGGCTTGTATGATTCGTCTTAATGGGTACTTAGTCTTTAGATGGTATCCAGGCTCTGATAATGGAGCGGGAAGGTGGCCATAGGAACTCCATTATAAAACGACATAATCCCATCGAGTTTGAGCTCGGATGATTCGTCTTGACGAGTACTTTGTCTCTATATAGAAGCCAGGGTCTGATGATGGAGCGGGCAGGTGCCCATAGAAACTCTGTTATACAACGATATAATCCCATCACATGAGCAGCGGTGGCCCAGTGGTGGCGGCCTCGACTTACGAACAGTAAGTCGTGGGTTCGAACCCAGGCAGGCGCATTACTTTGTGTAATTTATTTCATCACCGCTGTTCTCAAAACGGTGAAGGAAAACATCGTGAGGAAACCGGCATGTCCTAGAACCAAAATATTCGAAGACATGTGACATCTACCAATCCGCACTGGGCCCGCGTGGTGGATTATAGCCCATTCCCCATCATAGAGTGGAGGCCTGTGTCCCAGCAGTGGGAACGTTAATAGGCTGATGATGATGATGATGATCCCATCGACTTTGGACTCGTTTAATTTGTCTTGATGAGTACTTAGTCTCTAGATGGAATCCAGTGTCTGATGATGGAGCTGGAAGGTGGCCATAGGAACTCCGTTATTAAACGACATAACCCCATCGAGTTTGGGCTCGAAAACTTCGTATTGACGAGTACTTTGTCTCTAGATGGAATCCAGGGTCTGATGATGGAGCTGGAAGGTGGCCATAAGAACTCCGTTATTAAACGACAGAACCCCATCGAGTTGGGGCTCATATGATTCGTCTCGATGAGTACTTTTGTTCTAGATGAGTAATAAATAATTTTTCTTACTTTCTCTTTTCTTTAGATAATGTTTCTTCAAAACATTATATTGTGCGTACTACGAATTACTACGGGCTACGGAAAAACGCCACTACGCACAACGAACTATGCCGTAGTAAATCCCAAATCATAAACACAAAAAGTTAAAATAAAATTAAGAGGACGAGCGCCCCAGGAGGTTGAGGTTAGACGCCTGAGCAGGTTGTTACGGGCACCTAGCTTAGTGCTCTGTCGAGGGCGACTTCCAGGTGGTAAGGTAACTGCAGTGTTCGGTGGTAACTCCATTTAATGTTCAGAGTTCGCCTGGCTGAGTATTTCGGAGATGGAAAGCATATTCCTGCGTTTTTGAGGGATTCTTTCTGCAGCGCCTTTGATTTTATTTGTTTGGATAGCTAGGGTGACGTCATCAGCGTATAGGGACCTCTCGCAGTGGTCAACAGTAAGTTGGTTGTTGGTGCAGATGTGAAATACAATGGGTGCCATAACCCTTCCCTGGAGCAGGCAATTGCAATTTCCATCTGCTTTTTTCCATGGTTAAAAGGAAAAACCAAATTTTGATAAAGTCGGCAAACCGGTTCGTGTGTTGTAAGCATACACGTGATTACGGATTGCAGCGACATCAAAGTCATCCATATTAGTGAGCAAGCGACTTCTCTTTCTTTTTATTACTTGGACTAGAAGACTTATTCTCCTTCATTGATGTTTCTCCAAATGTTGCTTTGGTGGTTCTGGTTGCAGAAGCTCAGCCAATACCAAGAGCTTCAGCAACTCAGTGATTTATCACATTCTCGAGACAGTGGCAAAAGCGATTTCAAAATAGTCACGTAAACGAACCCAAACTCGTGGGACTCACTATTCAGAACAGATTGTCGTTGTCATCGTCGCATGCCAAGCCATCGGGTTCTGAACCGGCGACGGCGGCACTCAGCCGCGCCAGCCGACCTGCACTAATACTGCACGAGAGGTCATCGTGTCCGAGGAGCGCCTTGACGCAGGTAGGTAGCGAGGATAAGTTTCGGATTCAACGGGACGATCGTTGTACAAGCGCATACATTGAGCCATGCACGAGTTGCTTACTCTGTGGAGGCGAGTGCGCTTTGTAGTGTACACCAAGATTATGTTTATTCCTGATATTCAAACTATGAATAACAGAGATTTTGAAAATTCGACTTAATTTGTGCACATACAGTAAATTTTCAAATACAATGTGTATTGTGAGGATACAGTCATATTTTGTTTTTTGTTCTCGAAGGGAATTCTTCCGACAGCAAATTAATGGCTCCAACAGTTCAATCTGCACATGAACATTATGAGAGAAGAACTCTTAAAGAATTCTGAATTTTTATATTGTGAAAATAGCTAAAATATCTAATCTGTCAAATTTTCTTAACGAGGTAGCCGTCACGCCTCCGCCACGCGGCCGTCATGCCACATTGACGCTCGGTATCGGTAAGTAATTCAAAGTAATTCAAGGCGAAGGTAAGAAGGATGGTTGGCAGTGGGTCATTTCGCGCGACTTCCGGGAGTGTCGCGACAAGATCGCGGGCTCTCTCGGCGGATGGAGGGCGCGGGGGTGCGGTGGGACGGAAGGCGGGGGGGAGGGCGGGGGGGGGGTGCGGCCCGCCCCTGACCTAGTTGCGCGGCGCGTGCGTTAGGTCGCGCTGCGTGCCGCGTCACGCGTGCAGTAGATCGCAACTCGCGGACGTCACGCAGCGCTGTCTCACCGAGCTACACATCGCGGAATCGCTCCGTGACAGTTTTATTACAGTAAAGCGACACACTATAAGGCGATTGGAATCCGCATGCTTATATTTTATTGTTTATTATGTATGTGCACACAATAGAGAAGAACATGATATCGTCGAGTAGGTTCAAAGGTACTGCTTCTTATTTCATGAGTTTTTCCCAGCACACCCGCAGAAATAAATCGGTCACAGTAAATAATATCCAAGGAGGTTTTCTCATTGCTTCATTATGTTCGATGTCCTCAAAGTTACGCAGAGTTCTCGATCCGTCTGTGTAGCAGTACAGAACTTGTAGCAAAACTAACATTCATTAACAAAATATTCGATTTAATTCGATTCGTATCATGTTATAGTAAAGTATTCCCAATTTCTTATTTACTGAAGGTCGAAGGATGGTAACAACCGGCCAAGTGCGAGTCGGACTCACGCACGAATGGTTCCGGACCATTATCTACACGGTGTAAACAGACTCTTCACGCCGTCAACCAGGCATTCTGTACATCAAACTAAGTAACACTACGCAAAAATTGGGGAATTACTTTTTTTTGGGCAAAATCACGTTTTACGGTAAAACTCAATGTAACGCACTCAAAACATTGTGCTGGTGGATGGATTGAATAGTGTGGGGATCGGAGAGGTGTTTAAAGTAAAGGTTCTTCCATTCGTTTTAAGATCCTTTATATTAACACAGTTTGTATTTATCACATGTATGTTAGTCTGTAAGGTATTTATCTATGGGCCAAAGTTGCCTGAAAATAAAGGTTTTATTGTTATTATTATATTGTTATTATTAAAAACAAGTACGTATTTAAAAAAAAAACCTGTGAAAAAGTTGGAACTTTGACTCCCAATATCTCCGTAACTAGAAGGTTTCCAGGTCCATACCTGGAAACCTTCTAGTTACGGAGATATATATATGGAGATATATATGGA
The DNA here is from genome assembly GCA_963853795.1 of Xestia rhomboidea. Lineage (NCBI taxonomy): Eukaryota > Metazoa > Arthropoda > Insecta > Lepidoptera > Noctuidae > Xestia > Xestia rhomboidea. The sequence goes on from OY970759.1 coordinate 141,880, forward strand.
GATCCAGAACAAAAAAAATATCGCAATGACGGGGAAAACAAGTACCTTTCGGCTTCGTTAAGAGTCTTTTTATACCCTTTATACAACATTAGACAAAACGGCAAAAAAACAGGTTTGTTGTAGTATTTGTTGTTATAGCGGCAACGGAACACATCATCTATGAAAATTTCAATTGCCTAGCTATTACGGTTCATGAGATTCAGCCTGGTGACAGACAGACAGACGTCGTTGAGTTTTTATTGAGTTTTGAGACAAACGGACTGTGGAGTCTTAGTAATAGGGTCCCGTTTTTACCTTTTGTTTACGGAACCCTAAAAAGGAGTCAGAATTTGAGTAATGTTTCTCACGCAACTTTTGCGTCTCGTGTGTGATGTGCGCGGCGAGTGAGTCGTGATTCATTGAAGACACGGAGGCATGGCACGCAGTGGCAGCGGTGGGGCATTCAGGAGCCGATAGCGTGCGTTGTCGTGTAAATTCGCGACTTACAGCGTACGATTTATTACCTTCCCCCCTCCACGACAGATGAACCCAAGTCTGCCCCCCGCCCCTGCCATCCGCCCCTGCCCCCGCTCCCCCCCTCCTCCCGCCCGTACTACGGCCGACGCCACTGAGTAGTAACATTTTATATTCCTGTCACATCGCACCTCCCTATTCAGACAATCTAACGTTGTCATTTACAGCCATCCTCAAATCCCTCAGTAATGACTGCTATAAAGCAGAGCTGTTTCGTTCGGCTGGACTCAGGAATGTACACATACATATCACGACGGATTTTCGTGAATATCTACCACGCTCTGGTGAAAATGGCGGCAGTTACATCCGTTGAACATTAAAAATAAAAGTGCTAAGAAAGCGATGTAGCAGCGAGTGGGAGCGCGCCTGTGTGAGCCGCAGTCACGTTGTGTAGTGTGGGCTGTGGCACGCACACGCTGTAGTAGTGTGGGGCCACACGCACGGCGGCGCGCGGCGCACAGTGGCCTGAAAATCGACTTTTATAGACATATAATACTTTTTTCCCAAATGTCCACTTTTATGACTTGGAAATGTTTTGGGAGACTAAATCCATGCCTAAAAATATCAACATTATGGAATAGCATTGCAAACAACGCGAAAAAAAAAATCTTTAAAAATTACTATGGAGCTGGCATGAAAAAGTCTTATACCTCCGCCATCGTTCAACTGGCCCTAACTCCCTTGCAGGTGATTAAACCTTGAATTATTTAAAAAAAATTGACATACTCTGAGATGTAGTTTATCTGAGGAAGATCGTGTGACGTTTAAAGAATTTTGCCGGAAATTTAGGAGAGCAGTAGAGAAGCGTTGGCATTCTGCAAGCCGAAAAATGGAGTTATTCCGAAAGGAATATGGAAACAGGCTTGAGAAAAATGTCGACTGGCCTAGCTGCATCAAAGAAAATGTTCAGGAAGCTTCAACATCTGTAGCTCATGAGGAAGAAGAGCCATCAAGTAAGTTACATATAAAAGAGTTTAGTTAAGGAATCCTTAATAATAAGAAATCTATGTACCTACACTTAAAACTATGCTATTTACACAAAACTTTAAAAATTACCCTATTATAATTTTATTAAGTAAACATAACGCTTAACTAAATCATTAAAAACAAATAATATTGTACGGAACCTACGAAGGTAATTTATCTTAAAAGGTCCTCGCTTCTATGCGCCTGCGCAACGCTGAAACGATCCTTGCCGATCGCTGCCGAAGAGTTACGATTCGGTTGGGCTCGGTAGGCGATGACTAGTCGTTTTGAGAGCATTGAGGTGACAGCTGTGTCGCTCGCTCCGATCGTACCTTTTAATAATCTGATTAAATACGTCGCGAAATCCCTCTAGGGTAAGTTTCCATGTATTTTATTGTAAGGTGTTCCTAGATCTTCCTAATTCTAGTTTTCTGCTGTATTTCTTCCTATCTGGGACACTGACCTTTGGACCTACGAAACGTGGTTCCGACAGTTTGCTTACGCTTCCGTTTCTGTCTGGATTTCCAGGATTCTAGTCTACCTTACATCCTTTCGCCACGTCGTGGTTCCGGCGTCGTGAAGGTCGCTTGGAGAAGGTCCTCTGCTGCAGAGTGACACCTACCTACGCTGAGCTACCACCACAGACAGAACCTGGGACTGGAGCCGTTGGTTGCGGGCAGGGTCTAAGACGGAACCATCATCGCTGGAGACGGTTCAGGCCAGTGTTCCCTACCACATTTTCTATCCTCTGCAATCGAGTCGTGAGATGACCGCGGAAGTATAGGCAATAAATAATAAGTGTACCTAATCATCGAGCTCTTATTATTTACAAACCCCTACTTACCTTATTACCTACCTGCTGACACCCTCGTACGGACCAAGTGTCACAGTGGCGCCCTTAACGTGTGTTTCCAGTGGCCTAATCATGACTTGATTCCTTATTTTTCCCGAAATACAGCTGTTAGGTCGACCTACCTACATTGCTGTGAACGTGAAGGTGACAATCTACAGCAAAGCGAACTGGTACGTACTTTTCTTACATTTATTCTGTTTTTTTGCTTACTCGTTATCATTTCTATGCCTATTAGTGTTTGGTTATTGTTAACTGTTACGTATTGGTCTCGCTTAATTGTGACGAAGTTTTAACAAGTTAATTTTATGTCATCCAGTAAGTACCTACACTAGTAAAAAAAAAAAAAAGCTTTGTGTGAAAAATTATAACTTACTACTTATACGATAAATAGCAAATTTGTTATACGTAACAGTTCGCACAGCTAAAATCATCTTAGTTTTCACTTCATTCACTAGTTTTCATTTCTTTCATTTTCTTTATTTTCTATCATTTCTCTCATTTTCTCTTGTCACCTATCGTAAAAGGTAGCTAGTATACTTGCATATTTGTAAGGAACACCAAATATATATATATATTTCCTGATAATCTATTCTATCATTGTATTCATTCATTAATACCATCCATTCATCTGGTAAACATGGAAACGTACCCTATTAAATTTTTTGTGCTTAACAAAAACGAATTAACGTTCTGGCGTTGGTATTTCTATGATCGAACTTACAACTCGAGTTAAATCATTAGAGGATAAGTTTGACACGAATCTTTTTGAACGTACTAAAGCCTTATGTAATCATTTGTATCACCGCATAAAAAGAATTGATTGCTCTGATTCCAAACACTCAGAAAAAGTTAAATCACTGTCAAAAAATTTAACTTCATTAATGAATAAAATAAATGCACTTAATAAATCTGCTAACCCTAGCTATGAGCCTGTTGTGAGTGTTCAAACATCTGTGGATGCCGTACCTAACGTATCGATGTATTGTGACCGCTCGCACATTGGTGCACTGCAAAAACTAAAATATAACGGTAAATCCTATGTACATGCTTTCGTGCAGAGAGTAAACGAGTATAGTACTGCGCGCAATATACCCTCTATTAAATTATTAATGTACGCTACGGAAATATTCACAGGCGATGCGTTACATTGGTACCGTAGCCCACTCAACCGCCCATGGCCACTTTAGTGGCCAGTAGCTGTTTTGCGAAATGTCCTGGCCACTAAAGCGGCCAGTAGCGCCTTCGTCCAACAAATGCAATAAAAAATCTACTAAACTGCTATTTCTAGTGCTTATTCCTCTTGTAGCAAACTGTATACTATATCCCTCAACGTTCGGACCAACAATAGCAACACTATTCCATCGACAAATGTCAAAATAAAAGTAAAAACTTTAGTGTAAACAAACTCCGCCATTTCTGACGTGTGCCGTCGTATTTCAATTGTTCTGTTATGTATATTGTTGTTTTCGGATAGTGTTATATATCAAATTAATCGTGAAAATCTGTGCTACTATATTATCATAAAGGAAATCTAGTTTTCGAATCTCAAAGTTGAGTATTTCGCCTCCGAAAAAGTGGTAGGTTTAAATACCTATAGTGATTGTGTTTATACAAGAAATAAGTGTTTTTGTGATTAAAACGTGTGTGTTAACGGAAAAACAGTGCATAATTAGTATTGTGAGCATATTATTAAATTGTATATACAAAAACAAGTGGCTTCGTAAAGTTATAGGTACGTAAATAACCGTGTTCAAAAACAGTCGTTGGCGCAGGCCGCGTCAAAATAAACAGTAAGTATCCGAATTCTAATTTAATTCTAATTAGACTATCGTAAATAAACGAATAAGATTATGGTCTTATTAGAAAGGAAATATGATCTAGTTTATTTTAAAATTATTTTAATTGAAATTTAATAATTAGGAAAATTCAAATTAATATTTTAATAGCGAAATATCCGTTTTCATCCCTGTTTTTCAAGTTCTACATTTTTTTTGAGTTTCAAATTAATATTAGTTTTTTTTTTTTAATATATGGATTCCATAACTATTCAGCTATTCACTGTAAATTTTATTTAGCTATAACTCTTGTAGATTGCGATTGTCTATCTGAAGTGTCAAATTACATGCGAATATTTCGCAATTTTTTGCACGCTCGGCGGTTTGGTGCAAAAAAGTCGCGCGCGGGGCTAGTGACTGGGTATTAAAGATTCTGTTACTACTTGGGATGAGTTGATAGTTTTGCTAATAGAGGATTTTAGTCACTTCGATTACGAATACCGCTTATTGACTGAGATACGTAACAGAACACAGGGCGATACGGAGAACATTACTATTTATTTTGCAAAAATGTCTGAATTGTTTTCGAGATTAACTAAAAATATATCTGAACAGGAGAAACTAGACATTTTAATGCATAACATTAGGCCTTGTTATTCTAGTGTATTGGCTTCAAATACAAACTCCATCAATACTATGGAAAACTTAAGAACCCTATGTAGGAATTTTGAGAAAATACAGTCTTTGACTTCTCAATTTAGAGAACCACCAAGAGTGTCGTCTGATACTTTGGCTCCTGACCTAGCATTTTCTAAATCTTCTGAACAAAGCACTAGTAAATCGAACTATTACAATCAACATAGGTATAATAATAACTCAAAACATCATTCAAATTCTTCTTATAAGCCTAAAGATAAGCCTGATGTAGCTGCTGTTACCACTTCTGATACCAATGCTAAACCAGTTTATTGTCCTCGCTGTCATAATTCTGAACATACCCTAAAACAGTGTAAAGCGGACAGGTTTCTAATTTGCTTTAAGTGTGGTACAAAGGATGTCAAGTACCCTAATTGCCATATATGTCATCAAAAATCAAAAGGAAAAAACTAGCTTGTGAAGATTGCTGTAGTGAAAAAGCTGTAAAATCAAATAAAAACTTTGATGATAAAGACTGGAAGGACTGGCTTTGAACAGTGATTGCAGTGAGGTTGTTTATGCAGCTTGTACCAAGTTGAAGGAAGGTGGAAGAGACAATATTGCTTCTGTAATTGAATACTTATTGAAAAATCCAGAAGCAGTTAATAGATTCCAAGACTTGATAAAAAAACCGGCTGGCAAGGAAACCTTTACACCCCTAAAGTCGCTTGGATTAATGCTATCTCTTAAATTATCAAAATGGCAATATATAACTTTGAGAGAATCAGCAATTCGAGAAGGTATTAGAGACTTATAATAATAATAATCATTTATTTAACAGATCATACAATCCAATTTGTTAGTAATACATACACATCTTAAACACTAGTGTTAGTACATAAATATCTTTTGTAAAATTTTGTTAATAATTATTATCAATAATGTCAAAATAATTAATACTAAAAATGTCAAAATCATAAAACAATAATGTCAAAATCACCACCAATCATGTCAAAATCATTAATAATACATTGTCAGGAAATAAAAAGAAATAATAAAAGACAATAATCAAAAGAAACATTATTTCAAGGCACGAGTTGAAGGTAATACTTGTGTTGTGGTCCAGTGCCTGAGTATTAGACCTTCTGCCCTATCGGCCACAGTGACCAAGAGGCTGTTGGCGCTGCCCCGCACCCGCCGCATCAAGGAGGCGACACGCGCACGCATGATTGCATAGAAATCGTCTATACGTGCCCCTGCGAACATCCCTGATGCGCTACAGTGTCGTGGTAACCCCAACAACGCTCTGTATGCGTTATTGTACTGGACGCGTAAGGCGCTGTAAGCCTTTTGCGTGTAGTCGACCCATAGACTGCTGGTGTAAAATGATTGGCAGTATGCCCTAAACAGAGTAGTTTTCACACCCCTCGAACACTTTGCAAACCTACGGATCAACATATTGCTCCTGACTGACAGCGCCCTACGCTCCCTCTCCATGTCAACATTGTCCGTCTGCGTTGCCGAGACCCAGTGCCCCAGATATTTAAACGATTTCACCCATTGCAATTCCGTCCCACCGAGTGTGACAGGCGGCACTTCGCGATAGAAATATGTTATATATCCTTCCTATTACAGGGTGCAACAAGCAAAAAAAGAGTGTTATCCACCTTTTTTTTTTTTTTTTTTTCGGATGGGAAATCATCAAATGACTTCTCCCGCTCTGGGCTGAGCAGGAGGGAGTGTCAGACTTTTACTGACTAAAACCCATCCATGTTCCTTCATCGCCCTTTGTGTTCCGGGGCCACGGTATCTCTTTCGAATAGTCCCGCAGCCCCGGCAGGCTTCGGTCCTTGCGGACCCCTTCACTTTTGCTGACTCTCTTTGAGGCGCGCGTGGAACACGAACGCGCCGTCGACACGGCCTGTCGTCATGAGACGAACGGACGGCGAGCTAGCCCATAGCTCCCCGTCCACAGGCCCGCGCCTACGGTGGCCGGAAGCCACCACGTGGCCCCCGACGCCCGGGGCGTCTCCCGCGGCGGCCGGGACGTGAGGATCTCTCCCTGTCCTGTTCCGCCACCTCCTTCGCTAGCATGACTGCTTCGCAGAAGGAGGTGACGGCGTCCCATTCCGTCTCGCTCCGGACCATGGATTGAACCAAGGCCGGGAGCGAGAGGTCGCCGCCGCCAATCGCCGTTACGAGGACACGGCGGTGCTCCGCCCAAGCGGGGCACACCTCCACCGTGTGCTCCACCGTGTCCTCCGGTCGATCCTCACAATGGTGACACCCGGGCGTCTCCTCCCGCCCGATTCGGTGCAGGAACTTACCGAAGCATCCGTGTCCGGAAAGAACCTGCGTCAGGCGGAAGGTGAGGACGCCGTGGCGTCTCTCCAGCCACTCCTCAAAGAGGGGACTTATCGCCACTATTGTGGCGTGCCCTGCACGGGGTTGCGATAGTCGCTCTCTCCATGTCGCCATGAGATCCCGCCGGAAGTCCGTCCGCTGAGCGACAATTTGCCGCGGCAGCGGAGTTTCCCCCCGGCGTAGCGCCTCCGCGCGCCACTCATGTAGGCGCGCGAGGACTATTGCCTCCAGATCCCATGGCGGCAATCCGGCAAGGAGGTTCGCCGCCTCGCGGGAGATCGTGCGGTACCCCCGGACCAGCCTTACGGCTACCACCTTCTGGGGCACGTTCAAGTGGTGGGCGGCACGCCGCCTCAATGAACGTGCCCACACCGGGGCCCCGTAAAGGGCCATGGACCGCATGACTCCCGCGTAGAGCCTCCGGCAGGAGGCGTTCGGCCCCCCCAGGTTGGGCAGGAGCCGCCTGAAGGCAGCCCCTGTCCGCTCCAGTCTGGGGGCCAAACGTCGGAAATGCTCCACGAAGTTCCACCGGCTGTCGAGGACAAGTCCCAGGTACTTCAGCGTCGACTCGACGCCGATGGAAACCCCTCCTGCCATCACTGAGGATCCCGGAGGTGGCGCATTCCGAGGCCCATGAAAGCACATGGCCTCGGACTTGTGCAGTGCCACCTCGAGACCCAGTTGCCGGATTCTCTCCACGACTATCGCAACCCCGCGTGTCATAGTGTCGGCCGCCGCCTCGTGCGACCTCCCCTGTGCCAGCACCAGCGTGTCGTCAGCGTAGCAAACTACGCTGACACCGCTAGGGAGGTCGGCGCGCAGCACCCAGTCGTACCCGATGTTCCACAAGGACGGCCCCAGAACCGATCCCTGTGGAACACCGCACGACATCTCTCGCCGGTTCCAGTCTCCGCTGCGACCGGGGTAGATGACATACCTGTCCGCCAGGTAGTCCCCGACCACACGACGGAGGTAGGTCGGCACCCGGTGATACCGGAGTGCCTCCCTTATGCAGCTCCAGGGCATGGAGTTGAAGGCATTGGCGATGTCGAGAGACACCGCCAAGACAACCCCACCCCGGGACACCGCATCCCCCGTCGTGAGGGCCCTCACGCGCATGATGGCGTCCACCGTAGAGCGCCCCTTGCGGAAACCATACTGGTGTTCCGCAAGGTCCGGCCCCATCCCCGCAAGGTGCTCGGCGAGGTGGTTTGCAATCACTCTTTCAAAGAGCTTGCCCACCTCGTCGAGCAGCACCACGGGCCGGTAGGCGGACGGAGAGTCCGCCGGGCGCCCCGGCTTCCGGATGAGGACCAGCTTCCCCGTCTTCCAGCGAAGCGGGAACTGGCCCCTCTCCAAGCATGCGCTTAAGAACCCTTCCAGTCGGGGACCGAGAGCCTCCGAGGCCAGGACCCAGGCTTTGCCAGGCAAGCCGTCGGGTCCCGGGGCGGTATTTTTGGCACTGAGCCTGCGTACCGCCACTCTCAGTTCTACCCCGGTCACTTCCGGAGCGTCGTCGTCGTCACTTTCGTGGTCCACTTCCGGCACCGCAGCCGGCGGAGCCATAGGCGGGGGCGGGTGTTCCCCTCGCGAGGGGAACAGAGCGCTCACCACGTCCTCCACGAGCTGAGGCCGGAGACTCTGCGTCAGCGGGGGGGCCCAGGTGCGGAGTTTATCCCGCACCATCTTGTAAGGGCGCCCCCACGGATCTCTGTCGAGAGTCCCCAGCATCTCCTCGCGGGCCAGATCCCTGTCCCGCAGGACAGCCTCGCGGAGGGCGGTCTTCGCCGCTCTGTAGCCCTCATAAAGCTCCGCCTCAATGGCTGCCGCATTCGGTGGGCGAATGCGGAGCCTGCGGTGCCTGGCGTACAGGTGTCGCGCAGCCACACACGCCTCCCGTAGGGACGTCAGCTCTCGCGACCACCAGTACACCTGACGCCGGGCGCTTCCTGGCCGGACTCGGGGCATTGCCACGTCACATATGTCGTACATGGCCTCCTGGAACCACCCTGCCTCATCATTGACGTCGGCAGGCCTGTCCGGTGATGTCACCCAGGCCTGCACGATCGAGGCTTCCAGGAGGAGCTCCCGGTCCAGGTGCTTCAGCGCCCAACGCGGACCACTCGGGGCCTGTTGGACCGGCGCGCTTGAGATCTGGGTGGAGACGTCGAACCGGATGTACCGGTGGTCGGAATAGGTCTCCACCCCCTCCATGACGCGCCAGTCAACGACACGCGGTGACAGAGCGGGGCTAGCGAACGAGATGTCCACCACCGACTCGCCCCGCATCCTCACACACGTGGCAACAGAACCCCGATTTAGGACGACCAGGCCCTTCTCCAGGGCCCAGTCCTCCACCATCCTTCCCCGCACGTCTGTGCAACGAGAACCCCAAGCCAAGTTCTTGGCATTGAAGTCCCCGAGGACAAGTACGGGGAGGGAATGGTTTCCGACGACGACACTCAACTCTGCGAGAGAGTTGTGGAACTCGGCGAGAGTTCGGTTCGGGGAGAAGTAGACTCCCACTACGACGATCTCCCCGAACCGGGCTGCTACGCACCCCCGACCCCTCCTGACACTTTCAAGGGTCGGGGTGCCGGCGGCGGCCGACGACGCTATGGTCACTGAGCCGCTTAGGTCCGCCACCCAGTCTTCCCTGGGCAGGACGAAATACGGCTCAGCGACCACAGCGATGTTAATCAACCACTGCGCCATGCTCTGGAGCAAGAGATCCTGAGCGCAGGCGCAGTGGTTGATGTTCGCCTGGAGGAAGCGTAATGGGGCCGTTATTGGCACTCCATTACCGCTTCCTCCAACCTGGCCCCCTGTGAGGGCCCCTCTGTGGCGGCGACAGAGGGAGCGGCAGCGGCGGCAGTTGCGGCTGCGGCGGTGGCGACGGTGGCGGTGGCGGCGGAGGGCCTACCCTTTCCTCGGGTGGCCTTGGTGGGCGGAGCGCAGGCCTTGCTCCCTGCCCGGTGATCGGCCGGCTTGCCAGCCGCCGCACATGCGTCGCAGTGCGGCGTGGCACAGCACCCTGCGGACTGATGACCGGGCTGACTGCAGCGGAAACATAGCCCGCTGCGGTCAACCTCCGAGGCGCACCGGACTGACACGTGGTGTCCCACGTGGCATCGGTAGCACCTCAGAGGTCTGGGCTCCAGCAGCTTAACCTGCGCTGAAACCCAGCCCACCAGTAGCCTTCGGCCCTCCACGATATTTTTCGCCGCCGTCACAGGGCAGCATACCGTGACGGTATGCATACCCGTGGGGTCCGGACGTAGGGTGCCTGCCCTGACCTGATCCGCAGGACACCCACCGGACCTGACGACGGCGGCCACCACCTCCTCTTTGGTCACTGAGTCGTCCAGACCCAAGATGCGCAGGTCTGCGCATCTGACGGGCCTGGACACTCGGGCCTCGTCCGCGTTTAAGGACGCTCTGAGCTTTTCAGCTAGAGCGTCAGCGGACGGGCCGCTGGCTTCCCCGGGGACCTCGAGCATACGAGCCCCCGTTGCCGTGACCTTAAGCCGGAGGCCCCCGGTGATCCCGAGCTCCCCGAGGTCCACCGCCTCCTTTGCCTTCGCCAGCAGGTCGCGATATGACACGCCCCTCTTTTCCGCGTCCGGCTGTAGTGTAATCACTACAGCCGCGGTCTTCGGGGCGCGGAGCCTGGCCGCGCTCTTTCGCGCCCTGAACTGGCGCTGCCGCTCCTGATCCCGGGCCTTTTTGGCCGCCTTCCGCCCCTTTTTCTTTTCCCCCACCACCTGCCATCCGGCTTCCGCCGCGGGAGGTGTAGGGGGCTGCTGGGTGGGCGGTGGCGGCGGCGGCGGCTGACGTGCCGCCGGCGCTGGCCCACTCGTCACTGGCACCGGCGGCTGCACAGTCACCGCCTGTGCAGCTGCCTTGCCCTTCCTCCCCTTGGGCGCCTTCTTAGCCGGCGCCGGTTTCGCCGGAGCCGGCTTTGGGGGAGGGGCCACCACTGCTGTGCCGGAGGGCCGGCTGGACGGCCCCGGTCTGGGTGCGGCAGCCGTAGCAGCCGCGTACGAGGCCGCCTTCGGGCCCGTGGCCGCCTTGCTTGCGTGTTATCCACCTAAACCCGAAAATTCCATCACGGTTACAGATAGCTCAGCCAGAATTTCTCTGCAGGCTCTCTTGGACCTAATAGTGAATAGAATATTTAAATCTTTACCAGAAGATTTAAAGCAAAAAGAACTGATTTCATTTCTAAATAGGGTTTTGATGGAGCATCTAGCCAGAGTAAATATAAACAAAAACTGGATTCTATTCAAGATGACTCCAGTATTTTTATGACATCATTGGTGCCATTAAAACTGACATGTCAAGAAAATACAGTATGACAAAACCCGAAACCTTGCTCTGCATTGTTTTGTCGTCCGGTGCAGTTTACTTTTATTAAAGAAAGTGAAGCAGTCGTGAAGGCAGAAGAACAGATAATGAAGGATGAAATATCTGCTCTCCGACCAACTGAGTGCAACAGCAATACAATTAGCCACAAACCCTTGATAACGATGATCGATGCCAAGATATGCACATACCTTTCAGCAGCTAGATCGAACGCTTCTTGCTACATATGCCTAGCGAAACCGTCTGAGCTAAACAATTTGGAAGCAGTGTCAAAACTGGCAACATCGGCTGACATGATGGAGTTTGGGATTTCTTCACTTCATGCGCGTATTAATATGATGGAATGCCTTTTACTTGGCTGTTAAAGGAAAAACTGATCAAGATAAAAAAGACGCAAGGAAGAAATTAATTCAAGATCGCTTCAAAACTGAACTCGGTTTGCTAATTGACATAGTGAAGCAGAGTCATGGAACTACCAACGATGGCAACACGGCCAGAAGATTCTTTGAATTTCCAGAAAAAACCGCTGCTATCACAGGGTTAGATGAAGAACTAATCCGAAGATTTGCTGTAATTTTACAAACAATAACGTCAGGAGAACATGTTAACATTGAAAAATTCAAAGACTATGCGTACAAGACAGCTGAGAGATACGTGGGATTATATAACTGGTACTAATTATGTCTGCAACAGTCCACAAAGTTCTTCTTCACGGAGCTGATATCATTGCTTCCAACGCAATTGTCCCAATTGGGAGTCTTTTGGAAGAGGCATCGAAAGCCCGGAACAAGGATTTTAGAAGATTCAGGGAACGCCACTCCCGTAAAAAGAGTAGAGTGAGGTGTTCTAATGAGGATATTTTTAATTTCCTTCTTTCTTCTTTCGTCAGATCCACTTGTTTCATCAACAAGACCCATTTTGGACGCAAAAAGAAAGAAAACTTTCTTTGATGAAACGGTGACATTGTTAAAACTTCAAGAACCTGAATTCGAGTTTAGGGACATTTCTCAGTTAAGACTCCGACTCTGAGTTAGACTCAGATAGTGATTCAGAATAGGTTTAGTTAGTTCTTTTTTTTCCTTTATTTTTGTGAATATTTATAATTATGTATTAGGTTTTGTATTCGTAAAGTTCAATGGTCGGGTGCATCGTTTAAGTAGTCCGTATAGATTTTAAGCTTAAATTAAGTTAAACATTTGATTAAAAATATTTTTTAAAAAAAGATCGAGCCAGTGGCCGCTTCGGGGAGTATGTCAATTTTTTTAAATAATTCAAGGTTTAATCACCTGCAAGGGAGTTAGGGCCAGTTGAACGATGGCGGAGGTATAAGACTTTTTCATGCCAGCTACATAGTCATTTTTAATGATTTTTTTTTTGCGTTGTTTGCAATGCTATTCCATAATGTTGATATTTTTAGGCATGGATTTAGTCTCCCAAAACATTTTCAAGTCATAAAAGTGGACATTTGGGAAAAAAGTATTATAATATGTCTATGAAAGTCGATTTTCAGCCCACTGTGCGGCGCGGCGGAAGCGAGCTCGCGACCTGTCGCCGCCGGAACGGACTCAATTCACACGGAACGTTTCCGACGCCCGCGACTGTTATTCATTGTGAGCACATTATTGGACAGAATCGTGGCATTGTGTTCCTGCGTTATGATTGAGAGGTAGGTACATCTACTTCGCATGTCATATAACATGTATTGTTTTAGTTTATACCTTAACAAGCACTTCAATATTATCTGATTACTTGATTATATGCGCTGAATAGGTTACAGTGCCTACCACAATATTTTACTGTTTTTGCTAACAAAGTTGAGTCAACGACGGCTGCGAAACCCAAACAGTCATTTTATTTTCTGTGATCATTCCATCTTGTTTCATCCACATCAACAACCCACACCAATGGTGTACGAACAAACTGCTGGTACGTCTTGTTTCTATTTGCGAAAGTGAATCGGTTCGGCTGGTCTTCCACAAGCGGATCGCCATAGTCAGATTGAGAAGGCGCACAATATCGTACGTAGAGATTCCTTCGGATCCTATAATTACTACAGCGAGCATCAACAATTTGTGATTCTGGAAGCTATTGAAGTCGTTGTTAGTGCCCAACGACGATGAATACAACAATTTAGACTACTCAAGTGGCAGAAGATCATCGCCGAGGGCATCAGGTAAATTGGTGTCAACTTTAAAAAAGATGGCCCTGACTGCAAGAACGCACCGTCATCAAGGTCAGACTGGATAACTTTCAGGTCCACTGGAACGAGTTTGAGATGAACCATGGCAGACTAAAAGGTGCTGGAAACCAGACTAAAAGATACACAAAGGCGTAAGAAAAGGGTCATGTGGAATACTCAAACATACAATGTACGTAGCAAACTTAACCCGCATACAATGCTGGATTCTCCGGTGTCACAAGCAAGGTGAGAACGGCAAAAATACTGGTGTCCTTTCAAAATCAGTCGAACTCAAACCAATACCAACTTCAATTTTTTGGGTAAGTACTGCTGACGCTATAGAGAAATGGGACATAGAGCAGCTCACCCTTGAATCCCGTTGGAAGGTGATTGACGAAGTACACTGGCAGCTCGACCAAATTCTCTCTGGTAGCGACTTGAACTACGATCTTGAGTTCTCCAAAAATGAATAAACGTGCGAGTCTACAAAGCGAGATGTACTCGTTGTCACATATACTTACTTCTAGCAAATAAAAGGGTAAAAGTAGACTAAACAATTAAATTGATTAAGTACAAATTAGGGGGAGGTAAGAAATACAGTTATTATTTGTAAAAAACCAGACCTACCTAAACGCACTCAAGGTTTATCAGTATCGGAAGGCAAGAGAGAGGAAGTTTAAGGTTTACAGTACTTGTCGTTTGAAGAGAGGGGAAGGCACTCCGAATACCGCGTCAGGTCAGCTCCGCAGTACAGGCGTCAGGCCAGCTCCACAGTACAGGCGTCAGGCAAGCTCCACAGTACAGGCGTTAGGCAAGCTCCACAGTACAGGCGTCAGGCAAGCTCCACAGTACAGGCGTTAGGCAAGCTCCACAGTACAGGCGTCAGGCCAGCTCCACAGTACAGGCGTCAGGCCAGCTCCTTAGCACAGGCGTCAAGCAAGCTTCTGTGACACTGGGAAGTGTAGGGACGCGTCAGAGCGTCGGCGATCCTAACACCTGTTCACTTTTTTTAGTATTAGTGAACTCCGCAGACTTCAATGGTTCTTACTAAGAACCCAATCGTAAACTGATTGAGCTGCGTCAGGAAATGTCAACGTTCTCCAAGTTTCTGTTCTGTTCCAATTCCTTTTACGATTTAAGTTGTTGCAGCCATATAATCATTTGACCTGCCGGGTGTAGTCTGCCAAGAAGTATAAAATCTCCTTGATAAAATCCGAGAGTGCGTTAAGAAACTTATAATTATAATTTAGAATTCCGTTATTCAGTAGACAAACGTAATTAAATAGAAAAATCAGATTTAGACTAGCCAAAGGATATAAATCATTTTTAGTGAATAAAATCCTAATGCAACCTTCATAAAATAGGCTGGTATAGAAAATCTATGAGAGAAAAAGAATATAAGTAGACATCAGCATAAAAAAGTTCAAAGATGTGATAAATGAAAAGAAAACGTAAGTGGAGTGTTATATACACAATATCTGTAGTAAACAGATAATATATCGTAAATCACAAACTCAACCTCGCTGTACAACACCGCGATAGTTTTCCGAAGATCAAAATACCAGTATTTTGTGGTAACTACTCACAGTGGCCGAGATTCCACGATCTTTACACTACTGTTATTCACAATGGAAGGAAGGGTTCCTTCTGTGAGGGTCAGAAGATGCAACATCTGACAAGGAAGCTAAAAGGAGAGCCATCTAGAGAACGGCTAGTGCAACATTGTCCTGTTTCAAGCAACTACGGTTGCCGAATTGAAACTCTTACAGTGTAAGCCTTACACTACAGTAGTCTTGCACGCCATGTGCGTATCTCGGCATAGACAACAACATGACACTTAGACCTATTCTGACTTCATTGAAGTGAGAAAAACCCCAGAGAGTTGCCCGTCCTCGAATTTGTTCAGTTTACCGAAAGCAAGTTCATCGCGCTGGAATCAGTGGGGATCCTTCCAACGGTCACGATTCTGTGCCACTTCTTTCCAATTCTCAAGGAAGACATCCAGTTCTTCCCGCCATCTCCTTCGTGGTCTTCCGCGACCCCGTGTCACTTCTATAATACAACATAGTATTTTGATGAAATTAAAGTGATTGCTGCCGTTTCACGAAAAGTCCCAAATTTCAAAAATTAAATATCAGATCTTGTTCAAACTAATTTTCGTTGAAAATTCTTTTTACGTTCAACAAACCCACATTTTGTTCAGAATTTTCCTCCTCTTACTTTAAGAATTAGAGGGCTGGCCGCCCCTCCGGGCAAAATTTTTACGGCTTTAAGCGAATAGCCCATCAACCATTGGCTTACGGAGAAAGTATTTTAGAAAGCTCGATATCCCCCATGCAGCTATGCAGTGCAGCTATGCAGTGCAGCTATGCAGTGCAGCTATACAGTGCAGCTATGCAGAGCAGTTATGCAGTGCAGCTATGCAGTGCAGCTATGCAGAGCAGCTATGCAGTGCAGCTATGCAGAGCAGCTATGCAGTGCAGCTATGCAGTGCAGCTATGCAGTGCAGCTATGCAGTGCAGCTATGCAGTGCAGCTATGCAGTGCAGCTATACAGTACAGCTATGCAGAACAGCTATGCAGTGCAGCTATACAGTGCAGCTATGCAGAGCAGCTATATAGTGCAGCTATACAGAGCAGCTATACAGAGCAGCTATGCAGAGATCTTCATCTTGTTACTCCTCGTCTTGGAGGAGGCCTTTTGTCCGGCAACAAAACGGGACGGCTGTTCCGTTGCTTCCACGGGCAAGTGCCACAGGAAAGCACAGTGACACAGTGGACAAATAAAGTGTTACTAACGTAGTTTAAAGGTTCTATTTATTACCAACACAATTGTACCTGTAAATACCGTTTTAAGCTTTCACGTTTCATAACTATACTTAAAATGTCACTTACGGGATATCTTCCGTGATTAAATATGAAAACACAAAAATTTCAATCGAGATGATGGCTTCAAATTGTCAAGTACGCGGAATCCAGTATTAAGTATGCTCAAAAGTAGAGGCGGGCAACATTATTATGTTGCCCGCCTCTACCTTTGGACTAATAGGACTCCACAAAACCTGGTGATACTGCGAGTGTGTTTTGCCGTGACTTAGTGTCGAGTTCCAGTAGTGCGCGTAGCAAAAGACAAAGTAAGAGGGTAGACAGATTTGTCTGCTCCTAACAATGTTTTCAATCCACCCGCATTCTCCAATTAACCCGCGATCATGGCGCTTGCAACAGCGGCCAAATATCGAGAATTCAAAACAATAAATAATCACGGAAGATATCCCGTAAGTGACATATTAAGTATAATCTAATACCTTTACACGAGCAATTCTTGTATACAACAATATTTCTAGTATAATTATGTGAAACCTGAATATACATAGTTTGTTCAGAATAATTGATGAATCTGAATCGATTCCAATATTTTTTACACCATGTTATAATTATGTTGTCCCAAAAATATTTAAAAAGGATAAGTTGGACACCGCGCGACACTAAGTACCTATCCAGTATCATACGCACACAACTGACAGGTCATAGCTGCACTAGGCGCGGGCGCAAAGCGCGGGCGGCGCGGGGGCGTGAGCCGCGTGGTGACCACGTTTTTTACGGACAACCAGGTAACGGAACAAGCTTATAACTTTGTGATTTTTCATGATACAGTTTTGATATTTTGTACGTATATAGATTCTCTTTACATAAAAATACTAGACACGTGTTTCGGGTTTCGCATTTACTATAAAAACAAAACCAGTGAAACCAAGGCGTAATTGAAAACAAACGCACCGAACTCCGTGAAGTACTTTCGCCTGGTGGAATACAAACGAGGAGTTCGCAAAAGTCTTTCAACGGTTTCAAGCTCGTCCAAAACGTCATCTTCTTCCAAAATATAATTCAAAGCAGACTGCATGTTAAAATCTCACAATAATATCTGGATGTAACCTTAAAATTTGTTATATTTGCAATTTACAAACGTCAAAATACACCGATTAACTACTAACTGGGACTTTAAACAACCTCTCCCACCTCGGTTAGAGAAAACAGTTGATTAGCGTGTTTAATCGGTTCATTTGCTTTGGTGAACATGACAATGTGTTTTAAACAGCTGTTTTTAGATAATCAGACTGTTATCTTTTCGTGAACATGGCCCTTAACCACTTGAATTTTTATGACGAAAATAACAATACCTTAATTGTCGAAATCCATCCAGCCGTTTGAAAGATACGAGGCAATAAAGAAATTTACAAAGAAGCGTACGAGATACGCGCGAAAAACATAACCCTTACTTGGCAGTCGGGTAATGAAACGGCGCCGCGGCCGTTAGTTCAGGCTTAGAATTATACTGTGGTTCAGGTGTTGGCCACTCGCACGTTTACATGATGTTATGTAGTCGAACCCAATAATAAAAAATATGCTGTGATTACCTTTTTCTAAATGTCACCGAGATCTATCTTTTGAGGGTGTTGTTACTGTATGGTTAGGGACCTTACACCTTGAGTTGATGCTGATTGATACACTGATTACTGATTGATTGATATTTATTGATAAAAGTATGATTGCATGATAGATGAGTGCACGCGGTATGAATGCTATTCGTGTACTAAATTAGCCGGCCCGGCGCAGGTAAAATGCTGACATATTGATATGAAAAACTGTGCTGTGCTTGCACTGTACAGTTACCAAATGCACACGAGCTATTAGGGTGGTTCCCAGTTGTGTGGTCGTCTGCTTTCTATCTTTGTGCAAAATATATGAATAAGAATAATGCGGGTTGCAAACCGAAAACTAAGCTATACCGAAGCTAAACTAAGCCCGCTAACTAGAAATATGTCCCGTGCACACCAAGAACTAAGCGAAAGCTCACTAGTGTTGTGACAGACGTATCGAGTTTAATTTGACGGATCGCTCACCATAAAATGTAATCGATGATCAATACGCTACATATAGTAAAAAAATTAATTAGTAAGATTTTTTATAAATCCACATGTAGGCGTATGTGAAATATTTTGAGTAAAAGAAAACTAATAGTGACTTATTATTTTCTCAAGAAAAGGCGTTCCAGAACTTGGAAGTGACAACACATACAATCTTGGCAAACAAGTACCAAGAGAGTTTAAAACGTTACTTTATGAGTTAGATGATAAACATTTACAGTTATATTTACGATACAATACTGCACTGGCGAAGGAAGTGCGAAGGGGAGCTTAGCGCGCGTAGCTGCGCATCGGCACACACAACTAAGTTATAGTATATGTTTTAGTTCCCATAGCTTAGTCTGCAGTCTGCACACAAGTTAACCCTTGAGTCCGGTGTAGGAGTACGCCTAAACCTACGCCGTAGCTGATTACTACTGTAGCGGTTTGCTATAACTAACATTAGACTCAGACAGATAGGCGGTTTGCTACGCTTGTGTTGCAGTTTGCAACGCCCGCCGTACGCACCGCCAACATTGGACTCAGTCAGAAAGGCGGTTTGCTACGCTTGTGTTGCAGTTTGCAACGCCCGCCGTACGCACCGCCTACATTGGACACAGACAGAATGGCGGTTTGCTACGCTTGTGTTGCAGTTTGCTACGCCCGTCGTACGTACCGCCAACATTGGATTCAGACAGAAAGGCGGTTTGCTATGCTTGTGTTGCAGTTTGCTACGCCCGTCGTACGTACCGCCAACATTGGACTCAGACAGAAATGCAGTTTGTTACGCTTGAGTTGCAGTTTGCTACGCCGCCGTACGTACTGGCAACATTGGACTTAGACAAAAAGGCGGTTTGCTACGCTTGAGTTGCAGTTTGTTACGCTGCCGTACGTACCGCCAACATTGGACTCAGACAGAAAGGCGGTTTGCTACGCTTGTGTTGCAGTTTGCTACGCCCGTCGTACGCACCGCCAACATTGGACTCGGACAGATAGGCGGGTTTTCACACAATGTCACCCACCGCCGCGGAGAACATTTTATGCGCCGCACATAGAGGCGCTGATCGCGCCTGTAAGTCTGCCGCAAATGGGCTTCTAGCGGTGCACCGCGTGGGTAGGTGCCTGTCCTCGCGGATGAGTTTCGATCAGTCGTGCCGTCCGATAGCCCGATCGTAGACCCAGAGTGATCCGCGGTGTAATGCGCACTGTGGGGCGGAGGCGGCGCGAATGCCGCTCATCCGCGAGGTCGGGCGGTGTACGTGTGTTAGGCATCAACGGGTTACATACAAGAGATGTGAGACCCGTTTCACCGCGTGCAAGATTGGTGAACGGCGTTTTGTGAGAATCGCCTTAATGTCACAGCGGGTTCGCAATCTTGGCCTACCGGACACGTATTTAAAATTGTGTTTTGTGTGTCTTTGTTTTATAGCCAATATTGCCGTCGTGTTGACGTGTTCTGGTTTAATCTTGCTATTAACCGAGTACATTTGATCTCGCTGACGCCGACGTCGCGCGCACCGATATATTGACAAAACCAAGATGATGGAACAATGCAAAGCTCAAATTCAAGAGGATATTGTGTGGATTGGCCCTCGACGCTCGAGTACTACCTTCGAGTGTCATCGAGTCCCATCGGACGCCCCGTCCCCCCGTCTTACATCCCCTCGCCTCGCACGTCCTCACTCAAACATCTACGAGACATAGCAGATGAATTTCGTGTTATGTGAAGTCAAATCTTCAGTGATAAATGCGTTTGCACTAAACTATTTTTAACACATTTTGTTCTTGTGAAGATAGAAGGCTAAGGATATCGTTAGGGGCGCTGCCGCAGGTGTAGAAGACAAGAAGGTGCTCCGCTCACACTTGATAGTGAAGCGCGCGGCTGCCGGACACGAGCGAGGAGCAGCTCGCTGACGTGTTGCCTGCATACACATCGGCAGAGCGTATCTTATACGCACCCTTCCCGGGTCAGAGCCTTCTCAGGTGTTGGTGACTCTAGGCAATAAACACATTTCCTGTAACAACTACCATCCTATCGGTACAATGAGGCTGACTCCATATACCAACAAGCTTATGAGCCAAGTCAAGCTTCTTGATTTGGTCATCTCTCTAGGTCTAAGTGTAGGAAAGTTTAGCAGGCGTGCAGCCGTATCCGATATGCTCGCGGCCGGCTTGCCTCCCGCAGACAGCGCACACCGCCCCGCGTTCCCGTCACGCCGCGACATATATCATCTATTTTAAATACAAATCGATGATCTGCTCTGGATCCATATTTTACATTCGGTAACGGTAACGGTGACAGGAGTCGATTCGCTAGTTTATTAAAAAAGCAAAAAAAATAATCTCGCCAACCCGAATGGCGCAGCGGTAGTGAGGCTACCCGGGTACGAGTCCCGGTAGGAGCAAATGTTTGTGTGATGAGCATGGACATTAAATTTGTCTCCGAGTCATGGATGTATAACAAGTATGTATTTACAAACAAAAAGTATCTATGTAGTATATGAACTACAAGCCTCCACGACAAGCCTCGTTTCTTAGAGTGGCACTAGATGGCGCTGTGTATAATGTCCAGTGATATTTATTTATTTGTAATCTTGTTGGTGGTTTAGTTTAGTTTGATGGTTTATTCGAATGTCACCTACGATACGGCGTTATCTTTTGGTGTAACTTGACCGATAGAGAACCTGCATTAAACTCAGAAAAGATGCATACGGTCCTTTTTAAAACTGCAAACTACTGATAGCTGCGTGCCATATTTTAAACAGCATAAAATATTAACTAAACCATGTATACATATTTTAGATATGGCAGTGTTTGTAAAGTTGAACCTGATCGTTTTGACCGCATAGGTGACATCTTTCCACGAAATTGGCGTGATAATAGTAGCCTGTCTCCGTGGTGCGAGAACGACTTTAATAATGCGCAAAAGTGTCTGCTACATGGCGCCAGTCATATATAATAAAATACCGACTTGGAAAGAACTAAACTTGACGTTATTTAAAAAAAACTTCGAAATTTTTTAGTCGACAAAGCGTATTATAGTGTGACGGAATTATTAATGGAGAAAGAAATTTCTTGATTAGGTCATTTTTATTATAGCGATTGGACATTAATTTGAAAAACATGACATTTATTTTTTTATTATAACTGATATTTATTTAATTCCAATACAAAATAAGTTGAATGTAGAATAATTATTGTGTAATTTTAATTATAGTTATTCAATCTTTATAAGTATTGACATTGTCTATCTCTATTACTATGTACTTGGCATCTCTAGTGCCTTCTGTACTTCTGCATGTCTTGTGGTTAACTTGGCGGTTGCTATTTTATTTTATGTCACCGTGTGTGTATATATATATTTGCAAAATAAATATCGTATCTTATCTTTTTTTTAATAGTTAACTAATAAAAACTTTTTTGCAAAAAATTTAAACCGACTTCAAAAAAAAATATTTTCAAAATTATTTGGTAACATGCTGACGGATTGGCTACAGGACGATGAACACCTAGAGTGGGAAAGGAGGGCGATGGCAGTCCGCTGCAGTATGTTGGCCCGCACTATTACACGTGCAGTCTGTGGATCAACTTTACGCGGCGGTCTTACAACGCTCTCAGTACAATGACGCACTGAGGACAGTGTTGAGCAAACCCAGGTACTGCAGTGCTTCCGCAATGTTTGCGGACGCTTACATCGATGATTTCTTCTTCATCATCAGAAAAAGAACGGCATCAATGATGAGCAGGGTCCGTGGTAGCAGCAACACTGTCCTCAGAGCGTTAGCGTGCAAAATTGTCAGTCCGCTTACTGTGTACTGGGCAAGTGTACACCTGCACAGAAATAGGAAAGAGATTTGAACTTACTTAACTTGGTTTGTTTACCAACAAATTACTGACACCTTTCAATTTTTTTTTCTTTTTTTTTTTGTGTATTATCCTACTAACGCCTTTTTTGTAAAAATGTATGGACATGTGTCAAAATAAAGATAATTGTTATTATTATTAAATAACACAAAAAAGTGAAAAATATCTATATCTTCAGAAGTCGGTGACCATGGTTTGATTGATTTAGTGTTTTTGTCACCGACTTCTGAACTTAACTTTGCTGTTCGATCCCTAGAAACGGCTATTGCACCAACGGAAATAAAAAGTTTGTAATAGTAAAATCGCTTTTTTTTGTTATTAAACTACATATTTACGGTTTGCAGACTTTTCCCTTTACATGACTGTGCTGTAAGACCTCGCTTTTAACCAAATTAACAATTATAGGTCAACCGAAGTACCCTTCAGGTTTTGGGTCGAAAACCTATATGGTAGTTCCCGTTGACTTAGAATCACGAAATTTGGCAAAAAGCAAGGTCTTACAGTACAAGTAAAGGGAAAAGTCCGAAAAATAAAAAATTAAGTTGAAAATTAAGGTAAACTTTGGTACTTACAAGTTTTTGTGAAAATCTAAATTTGCCCATATCTTTTTATCGTGTTGACTCAGGACATTGATTTTGATACACCTTATAGGGACTTTAGACCTCAGTATATGGTATAAATTTCAACTTGCTGGATTCACCCGTTCCTGAGAAAATCGGTGGAGAACCCTAAAAAACATAGCCGAACATAGAACCTCCTCCTTTTTAGAAATCGGTTAAAAAATCACACAAATACCTGTAATGGAAGTTTGTTATAGGCCATAATATGATAGGTTATGTTCTTTAACTTGATCCATTTATCAAGTTTCGTTTAACTTACCCTTCGTCTCCCTATAAACGTTTTTCCCAACTGATCTGGAATGGATGATTAAACATCATCCTCTCACATCACTGGGCAGTGGGCAGCAGTGGAGGAGCACCGCACAGTGCCGGCGAGTGTCGCGACGGGCGCAGGCCAGCCGGCTCTGCCAGCTGTTGATATTAAAAATTAAGCGGGATTATGTTACTGCGCGTTCTGTATTTTACATTTAGTCTGTCGGCGCTCATTGTAACGAGTCCCACTCCCGGGGCGAAATGAGAAATTTCACGCTTTAATAAAGCGGTGCGCTCCGCTGTTTTACATCTCAGATGCGGAGCACGAGCGGGCGGTCAGATGGACGGGCGGACGGACGGACGGGCAGATGGACGCGCGGTGGGCGGCCGGCCGACGAGAACCAGTTAAAGTTTAAGAAGCCGCTGACCCGATCCTCGTGTATTACGAACGCTGCTTAAGAGTAAGAGCTGCGGCTTTCACTTACCGCCTTCTGTTTTATTTATTCACCGCTAACTCGAAGCTCGCTTACATATTAATGCGGCGCCGAGCGCTCGGTGAGATATTATAATCATCGGCGATGCGGAGCGGAGCCGCGCTTGCACGTCGCCGCGCGCCTCCCCTTACTCATTTACTTAACTGACTGAGTACTTAGCTCAAATAATGACATCAGATAGATACTGATCATGAAAATATCTGCAAGTCACATCGCAAGTGCAGCGAACTTTAATCGACACTACAAGTGAATATAAATGTAATTAGTGTAAACGCGCTCCAGTAGCGGTGTGAGTGGGGCGAATTGTCGGAACGGCTTTGCGTCAAACTGTGCGCGGTGCAAGTTTTTTTGTACTACATATAATATTTACGGTAAACTAGCCAAGTTGCAGAACTTTGGAGAAGTAGAGGGCCGTGCGAGTGGGCGGGAGGGGGGAGGGAGGTAGGTAGGAAGGCCGAACGAGGCACATGACCAACTCAACTCGACATTAACTGGGAAACATTTTGTTAAGCAGAACGCGAGCCCAACTTTGCCGACCAAAGTGCCCGAAGCTGTAGAAGAAACACCGTCACGAGCTCACGAGCCACAAGGGCGACACATCTCAATTTTAAAACATTACTGAAACTGAGGAATTTTATTTCATAACAATATTAACATTACTGAAACATTATAAATCACTTAGATTACTTCAAAAGTACATAAATATGATCAATTCATCCCTCCTGGAGGTGCCGCATGCCTAGGGAGTGTAGAAGCTTTGGGTGTTTCGCGTTTTTTTCCTTCTGATACTTATTAAAAGGCGAATACGTGTTTAGCTTATCCTCTCAAATGTTTCAGCAATGTATATCCTATTTACAACAATCACGCACCGAATCGGGAAACAATAAAGGCCCATCAAGTGAGTTGGCGCGACTAACGATGTAAGCTTTGCCGCGTGCGAGTCGATGAGGCGCGTGCGGGCCGCGCCCATCAATATGTTCAGAGAGCGTCATTAGACGGTCGGCGGTAATTGTGGCGCTCCCAAGCCAGCCACTCCATCACGACGCACCTCACAGCCAGCCGCAGAGAGTCCACTCCACACGACCGAACAGAATCTGAGAAGCGGTCTCCATCCGCTATCCGTGAAGACGTTAGTAGTTATCAATGTGTTTGTAATGCGTTAGTAGTTATTAACGATTACTTAATCCATGATCTGTCCACGAATCAGACACACTAATTAAACAATGGCGTCTCGACCAAATTGGTCATTTGACAGATCATAATTTAAAGGCGATAGTGGAAGGTGACACTCAATCTACGGCTGAGTCAGCAGCAGATTGCAACAGCAGCTTGTTGTGACAGTATTGGTGCGGACTGGTGCTGCGCGGCGCGAGTGTTGCGTCCGCCGTGGTGCGGCACGGCGCGGCGGTAGGCTAGTCGTGTCGGTAAATCAAGAGCGCAATAAAAGTAATAAACCACAAACAAGCTTCCTTCCTCTCCAGGAGCGGACATTACATGTTATCGTGTTCTGTCTATACTCATAAGTATAGGCAGAACACAATCAATATTGGAGTTAGCCATCCGGTTTTATAAATATAAGAAATTTTGTGAATTCTGGAGTAAAAGTTGAGTTTGAATTGAGTTGTGAAAAAACAAGAACATACAACATAGTTTTCTGAATGTCAATAAGTGCTCTGCCCATAAGTGTCCATCCCATGTGCACGACTCACGAGCAATGACATGATTGTAATGTTACAGCTAAAAGCTGAAGTACGGATACATCTAGTTCAAGCCGAGTATGCCCAGGTGCGACCGGTATCCAGTTGCTTAAACTTAGATGTATCCTCATACAAAAAACCGACTTCCAAAAAAGTGGAAAATAACTTTAGTTTCGGAAGTCGTTGACTTTAGTTAGTCTCATTGATTTTTTTGTCACCGACTTCCGAAAGTTAAAAGCCTGCGTATACAAAAATAAACATGCAGGGCAGTCTTGTGAATTGTATCGTCGAGCTATGTGTGTGAGTGTGCGTGTGGGTTTATATGAAATGTAAATTATGTGTTGTTACTAAAACATCTGCTTAGCCTTTTCCCAACTATGTTGGGGTCGGCTTCCAGTCTAACCAGATGCAGCTGAATACCGGTATTTGATTTGGAGCGACTGCATAACTGACCTTCACAACCCAGTTAGCACTGGGTAATACGCTACCCCTTTGTAAGACTGGTTGTAAGGCTTTCGGCCACTGAATACCTGTAACGACTGTCAAAGATCTACAGATGACAGCCGGGACCAAGTGCTTAACGTGCTTTCCGAGGGGTCTGGCAACTTTGTTCTACGAAAAAGATGTAGGTGGGCAAGAAAACAAGAAAGAGACAACAACATTAGAGTAAAAGAGATGAATTACATAATGTTGCCACCAAAAATCCTATTTCATACTTTCCAAAATAATGAGCTTATTAATTGATTTTTAAAGTAAACTTCCCTTAAAATTACCCTTTGCTATTATTCTGATGCCAGAAAATGATTGTTAAGAAATATATCATGTTTAATTGATTAATACACAAAACAAGTTTGGTTGTTGTGCTGTTGACTGCTGTTAATATTCTCTCGCATTTAACCACAATTGTGCGTGGATAGTAGTAGTATCCAGTAGCGTTTAACCATAATTAAGTTTGATAAATATCGATTTAAACGTGTTGTCTATGGATTGGAGTGAATTGAATGGTTTACGTCCCATCTCTACAATATTTCTCAACTACGTACCACAGGACATAGCACGATTCCATTGACAAATGTCATAATTTAATAAAAAGTTTAGTGTAAACAAACTCCGCCATTACGTAACGTGTTTCGTTATCGCGAATATCGTATTTCAATTGTTTTGTTAAGTATATTGTTATATTCGGTTAGTGTTATATATCAAATTAATCGTGAAGAACTGTGCTACAATAGTATGCTATAGGAAATCTAGTTTTCGAAACTCGAAATTGATTATTTCGCCTCCGAAAAAGTGGTAGGTATATTTACCTTAGTGATGGTTTTTATACAAGAAATAAGTGTTAATTGTGATTAAAACGTGTGTGTTAACGGATAAATAGTGCTTAATTAGTATAGTGAGAATATTGTTAAATTGTACAAACAAAAACAACTGGCTTCGTAAAGTTGTAAGTACGTAAATAACCGTGTTCAAAAAAAACGGCGCAAGCGCAGGCGGCAAAATAAACAGTGAGTATACAAATTCCAATTAATTTCTAATTAGACTATAGTAAATAAACTAATAAGATTATGGTCTTATTGGAAAGGAAATATAATCTAGTTTATTTTAAAATTATTTTAAATAAAATTTTATATTTAAAAAAATTCAAATTAATGTTTTAATAGCAAACTATCTGTTTTCATCACTGTTTTTCAAGTTCTACATTTTTTTCGAGTTTTTTTTTTATTATTATTTATATTCCTTAATTAATCAGCTATTCACTGTAAATTTTATTTAGATAATATATCTCTTGTAGTTTGCGATCGTCAAGTGTTATTAACCAAGGTGTCCAAAATACGTGCGAATATTTCGCGAATATCGCGGACCCTCGCAACTTAACGTTTTGGGTCACGTGATTTTTCGCTGTTCAGTGGTTGTATTATTTATATAATTGTATTAATAGTAAAAATTAAATTGAAAATTTTTGATAATTTGAAAATTGAAATTATATGTTTTCCGTTCGTTGCTTGAAACAGCAATTATTTTATTTTATTTATTAAGGGACAATAAACTGCTACAATATGTGTTGGAGAACAGAGTAAAGATAATACAAGACATTAACAATATTGCAGCCCACTACATTATCCGCATATTTACAAGAGAGAATAATGCTAATGAGTGCCACTAGATAGGTAGAAAAAAATAATAAAAATTACATCACATTAATAACAGATAATTATAGAAACAATAAATAATTATAGAAATATAAATTATAGTAATCATTAAAAATTAAATAATTAAGAAAAAAAAACAAATATTAATTAAATCATGCAAATTAGAAATTCAAATTGATTCAATTGTTTGGCAACAGTTACAAATAGTTCGTTTCCTCTACTTATTTATTTATTTATTGAGTAATAATCATTCTCCCGGTGCATGTTTAGGCAAAAACTCACGGAGACCTGATTTGAGACCTTTTATTTGTAGATTCTATTTACTAAAGACCATCAAATTTTTTTTCATCTCACAAAATATCCCCTATACTTTCATAATATAATACTTTTTCGTTATTAGCCTTTTTATGTAAATTGTACCATTAGCGTAACACCAAAATGTAAGGGCTCTTTGAGTTTTTTTTTAACCCCCGACTCAAAAAGAGGGGGTGTGTATCAGTGTATCTGTCTGTGGTATCGTAGCTCCCAAACGGATGAACCTATTTTAGTTTAGTTTTTTTTTGTGTCATAGATAATTTTATCCCGAGTGTGTGTGCGTGTGTGTGTCTTAGCCATGTTTCATGATAATCTGTTCAGCCGTTTGAAGATCATCAGCTCTTTTCAAGTTGACAAGGGGATCTGACTAACTTCCTTATGTCCTATCCATTCGAAATTTGGTACCGTGTTACTTTAGTGAAATTGAAAGAACATGGTAAGGTACCTAACCAAGACTTTAAATATGACATGTTAGGGTAAGGTTTAGATTTCAAAAATGGGTAATTAAATGGGATCAATTAGGCTCAATTACCACTGCGGCAGAGTCGAAGCGACGCGACGCGTCAATTTTTTAAACTCTTTAGTATTTTCAACTCAATTTCCATTGAGTAACGTTCAAATTCGTATGACGAAAATAAGAAAACGCGCGTCGAAGCGCGTCTACACCACTTCCAATGTGCGAAATGATGCGTCGCGTCGCTTCGATTCTGCCGCAGTGAGAATTGAGCCTTAAGTTTGTGTATTATTAAGCTACAACTCTCTAATTATGCATAAATTAAATTCCTCATTTTTATTTTGAATTATTATTGTACTTTGCTGGTTTTGATTTTGAATATGCTATTTAACTATTTTATTTTTTATGTTTTGTCGGATTTGTGTGCTATTTTATGGATATTTTTATGTCAGACTAAATAAGTGAATTGAATTGAATTGAATTACTTCTTAGTCTTATCAATTCTGCTAAAGCAGATCTGTCATGCGGATTATTGAAGACTTTTCTCTGGTCCAGTTCAATAATAGCCACACCTTGCAAGCTCTTTACGCGACTTAAGGCCACGACACGCTTGACCTTTCGCGAAAGTTCTATTCCCTAAATATACGACAGCTTTATCCAGAGTGGTCCCTTGCAGCTTATGCACTGTTACGGCCCCTTAAAAATGGGAAACATTATTCTTTCTATGTTGCCATACCCTCTCAAACCTTGAAAGGTCAAACTTTGTGCCTGTATTGGGATACCTACCTTTAAAATGAGGTATTTTTCAGAGAGCACCTATTTTTAAGCGCACCCATCTGAGCGCAACTAAATTATTCCTCTAAGCGCAACCTTAAGTTGCACTCCAGAATTCAAATTAAAGTACATCTTCTACATCTATCTTCTAAATATATAAAAGAAGAAACTGACTGACTGATTGACTGACTGAGTGACTGACTCATCTATCAACGCACAGCCCAAACCGCTGGGTCTACAGATTCCAAATTTGGCAAGTAGGTTTTTTATGTGGTCTAGAGGTGCACTAAGAAAGGATTTTTCAAAATTCAACCCCTAAGGGGGTTAAACGGGGCTCCAAAGTTTGTATGGGAAAACAAGATTAGTAAGACTATTTTATTCGAAACTTCGCAGGAGTGCTCCTATTTATAAATGAGTAGAAACGGGTTTCAGGTTTTTTCAGAATTCAACCCCTAAGAGGGGGAAATGGGGTGACAAAGTCTAAAAATCACAGAATAGCCTAAACCACTAGGTCTACAGATTCCAAATTTGGCAAGTAGGTTCCTTATGTGGTCTAGGGGTGCACTAAGAAAGGATTTCTTCAAATTCCACCCCTAAGGGAGTTAAACAGTGCTCCAAAGTTTGTATGGTGAAACAAGATTAGTTAGACTATTTTATTCGAAACTTCACAGGAGTGCTCCTATTGATAAATAAGTATAAAAGGGGGTTCGGCTTTTTTTCAGAATTCAACCCCTAATAGGGGGAAATGGAGTGACAAAGTCTGAAAATCAACATTGGTATAGTTTGTATGGTGTATTACAAAAACAACGATTTTAAGATTGAAAATGGCGAACCTGAAATACCATCATCCCCTATTGGGGTGCGATGGGGTTGAAATGTCTAAAAATCAATATGGGTGTCGATACCGAGATTATCAAGGGTGCTGATTACGAATATGGCATTTATTTTGAGATCCAGAAGATGGTGGATTTGACTTCTACACAGGGTTATTTTAGATTTATTGTGATGATTGTGATAACGATGATGTTGATTGTGATTACGGTGACAATGATTGTGATAACGATGGTAATGATTGTGACAGTGATTGTGACAGTGATTGTGACAGTGATTGTGACAGTGATTGTGACAGTGATTGTGACAGTGATTGTGACAGTGATTGTGACAGTGATTGTGACAGTGATTGTGACAGTGATTGTGACAGTGATTGTGACAGTGATTGTGTGTTTTATAATTTGACAGTTGTCAGTTGAAAACGATTCTCCCTTGGGCTGAAAAGTATTTCTTTCAACCCGCTCCTCAGGCAACTTCAGACCTACTTTCAGAGTATGAGTAATGAAAAATATATTTCACTGTAGCGCCCAAACTGCTGAGCTGCTTTAGGTGAATAGCGTGCCCATCGAATCCTTATTACAATCCTTTATTTTTACCTGACATACAGTATAAAAACACTCCACATAAGTATATTTGTTTTGTTACTCTGTAAATGTATGTGCAATCGTTCGTAATACTGACATCGCCCATTCGTCATTCTTGGCCATCGGTCACTTTTGTATTGTAAGTCGCGCGTAAGTTCAATACTTATGCCGCCGCCGCCGCCGTGCGTTGCCACCCGAAGCCGTTTTTACGACCCCCTCGCCGCGAGTGATCTCCTCCGTATCACACACCGTACATAACCGCTACCGCCCCTCCCCGCACTCCCCGCGCTCCCCGCCTCGCGCACCCTCGCCGGTCGCCGCACACCTGCTTCAGGTTTAATCTGAGCACTTCTTCGACTCACGGTCATACGAACACAATCTCAAACTCACATACACAAACAGCCTGAATAAAGTATACTTATTTATTTATTTAACACTTCAAGTACAAAGTACAGAGGTGGACTTAATGCCATAGGCACTAAGCGGAGGACTTAAACGCAGCCCAACCATTACATCATCTGAAACCTCATTGTATTCGTAGTCACTGATCTATAAAAAAAAATATATATATAATAAAAAAAAAATATAATAAAATCATAATTGAATTGATTAAATTTAATATAATTGTGAATTACGAAGCGAGCGTGCGTCATAAATCCTCCATGGTCCGTTCCAGGGAATACGAGACCCTTCTCTTTATCTTATCACGGAATTTTCCATTATTATAGGGACCACGAAGACGAAGAAACTGGATTCGGTCGTGGTCCACCGGCTTAGTTCACCTGGGTGGACCACGGGCATTTTTGTTTGTCGGTGGATCACCTAAATGATGAGGAATATGTAAATCGGCCATGGTCCACCTAAAATTAATTCCCCGGAAATCAAATCCTCATCCTGATCCTGTCGTTTTACTACCATTGAAAAATGGGATACAGACCCACCGTACCCCTGGTGGTACAGTGGGTTTTTTAAAGTTAAACGATACCACCAGGTAATAGTGTTGTATTTTATTAATCCTTTCTGGGCGGCATGGGCACCGGGTCGTAGGAAGACGAAGGAGGCCGGCGGAGGCCCGGCACTTCGGGGACAGAAGTCAAAGAGTGTTATTTAATATACGCAACGCCATGTCCCGCACGCGTCGTACACTCGGAGTGAATCTGAATCAGAAATCATTTATTTGCCATGCATGTGGGTACAGAATAAGATGTAACATTGTAAAAGTACATTTTGTTACAAGTAGAGAAAGTTTGTTATTGCATTCGAGGCGGAATTAACTCCCGAGCCGTAGGCGAGGGTGTTTTTGAGCCAAGAACTGCAATAACAAATGTCCACGTGTATCAAACGACGTTTTTCAATACACTTTTGAAGAAACAAAATAAAAGAACGAAAAATATTTTTGCCATAAATTATTAGGAAACTATGAAACTATTTAATTTTCTTTTTTCCGCGCTTTGATTTCGCCAGGTTGAAGGCATGAGGCAAAGGTAAGAAGCCGCTAAACAGCCTAATATAAAAAAAATGTTTTTATACGTTTGAATTTAGAACACAAATGTTAATTTGTTTATTATAGTAAATATTAGTTTTAAATAATCATGTTTATCTATGATATTCTATTTATAAACACAATTAGAATATTCTTAAAATATTTACGCCGTAAAGACGCATTATTATTTTGCCGAAATTAAAAAAAAAAAAAAATCGCCTCCGACTACAGGCATTAAAGCAATTTGGACTAAGTATAGGTATAGTTATCTGTGGCAATTTTCATTCCCGTTCACGTGTTGGAAAATGAAAAAAATCGCACGTGTGTGAAATACATTGCATGTTGAACCTAATCGTAGTGCGATAAGAACCAGTTTTCGAGGAAGTGTATTGAAAAAGCAGTTCCAACATACTCTACCTTACAGCATGCAAAAGTAAAGTACTACAAGTTTTTTTTACCTTGTTATCTGTGTTACGTTGGTAACGAGAACCTGCCGGCCAACATCGGTGAAGTTTGGCGATATCGTTGGAATGATTGCCGTTTCATCTTTCAGCGGAAGGTAAAGGGTTTATTTCGTGCACTTTGCATTAGCTAGGTTGCCGTAGTTCGCAACATTCGTTCAGATTAACTTTATCCTATGAATGACTCATGGCTCACTCGGATGCTTTTCAAATAAATGTATAATGATGTATTGAATTCACCTTGCGGGAACGACAGAACAGCACAGACATAAAGTCAGTAAGCTGTGTACAATTGAGTTGAGGAGGACGGTCCGCTGAATGGACGCTACAACTTTACTAGTACCTAGTACTCGAATGTCAGATAATATAACAGACGATCGGGTTTATGTTCGCTGAAGCGGATGCAGCGCTACAAAGGATTCAATAAAGCGGCTTACGGCGCTTTTATACACTCGACAATAAGTTCGCCCTAGTTTCAGCTTCTGTAGGAGCATTGTTTTCATATGTCCAAGTATTATGGGTTATGGGGTCTTGTCGGATTAGTTTTGACAGCGTGTGACATAGGTAGCGTTACGAAAGTATTAACACGAGGACGTGAAGTCTACTCATTCGTTCGTTGGTGTGGGATCTTGTAGGCTATATTCTATAATAAATAAATAAACATTAATTTCTCTTCCACAAAGGCGCCTTTATATACTACATCAGATAAATTTTAATCCTTTGTGGGAGACTGGTATCTGCACTATAGGAAAACCCTGTCACACAGATTACCAGGTCCCCCCAAAAACAGTGTTTTAGTATTTAATCTTAAATGATAACAAATTATTGTAACCTTTGGTAAAAGAACACAGTAAACAAACAAAGGGAAAAACTAGATTTACAAAATTAAAATTATTATTGCCAATGAACTAGTAAAGTATGGTGTGGTGTGGAGTGGAGTGGAGTGAGGTGTGGTGTGGTGTGGTGGTGTGGTATGGTGTGATGATGTGGTGGCGTGGTGTGGTGTGGTGTGGTTTGGTGTGGTATGGTGTAGTGTGACGGGTGTGATGTAAGGTGTGATGGGTGTGATGTAAGGTGTGATGGGTGTGATGTGAGGTGTGATAGGTAGGCTGAAAACACATTTATCTTAAAATAAGTAGGTAAGAGGCATTCATTGCTATCGTAATCAAGGTCCAATAGATGTGTGGTGAGTGCTTCCTTACATTTTGCTTTGGTAAGACGGTATATTATTAGAATAAAGTTTAGTTTATTATATAACTGCCAAGGAAACAAAAGTTTCGAACTTACAATTAAATAAAACGGCTTGAATCACTACACGAAATTATTAAAATTTATTGAAATTAATACCGAATTATGATGATTTAACAATACCTAACGACGAGAAGAGGAAAATAAACATTTCAACATCGCCCACTTCACCACCACAACACCAAAAGGACAGTGGAAAAATTCTAATAGCTCCGGCAAATCTACGACGAACGGATCCATTTGCGTTTATGAGATCTAGATCTCATTCTTTATCTAATAAAAACACACCTAACGCATAGGAGCCACTGGACATCGGTAACCGAAGAAGAAAAGCAACAACTACATCGAACAAGAAACACATAACAAATAAAATTCTCCCCAACCCGGTTGGTCACCGTGGGGTCAGAGACCAAAACCCCCCAGATATACTGGCATAAGAAGAAGATTCACATATCAGAAATAATAAAACAAATTATTGCATATCAACATTAAATACTAGGACATTAAAATCACGTAAAAGATTATACGAATTATACAGTGCGCTACAAAAGATTAAATGGGATAATGATATCCCATTTAATCTTTTGTAAACCTATGAAGGTTTATCGGAGATTAGAAGATCAGGCAAACAAATTGAAGAGTATGATGATTATATACTGTATTCTAAAAATGAAACTCCGGGAAGATACGGCGTCGGATTCCTTGTGAAAAAATACCTCAAAGATAATATTCTAGAATTTATTGGAATTTAATATATCAGTTCTAAATATTGAGTTACCCAAATTCGAACTTCCCATTTCAATAGTGCAAGTATATGCTCCTACCGAAAATGCAGAGGAAGAAACAAAAGACCTTTTCTTTCATAAACTAAGACAAATCATGGAAAAAGTGCACAAAACAGTAATTTTAATTGGAGATCTAAATGCCATAGTAGGAAATCGAACAGTAAAAGAGAACAACCATTTGGGACCATATACATCGGGAAAGCGAAACAACAACGGACAAAGGTTGATTGACTTTGCACAAGAGCACAATCTTAGTGTTATGAACAGCTACTTCAACAAAAAGCTTAGTAGAAAATGGACATGGGTGTCGCCATACGGATATGTCAAAAATGAAATAGATTTTATAATTACGAACAAACCCAAACTGTTCATGGATGTCGAGGTCATAAACCAATTGAACTTCAACACCGACCATCGCATGGTTCGCGGAACTATGACTATGCCCCGTAAGAAACATTGTCGCAAACACCTACATAATAGTAAGAAACCATTTAAATTATCCTTACCGGATACTATTTTAGACCCCTTGAAACAAGCTTTTCAAGAAAAACTCCACCAAACTCATACGATGTAAGAAAAGTACGATATCTTAGAAAATGAACTAAAACAAATTGAAAACAACACGCAAACAACTGAAACGCCGAAAGATAAAATCGTAAAAGAGGCGAGAGAGTTCATGGAAACGAGACAGGTTTTGAGATGTGAAAAACCAATTGACAGGAGAGAAATAACCAAGATAAGCAAAAAGATCAACGAATGCATAAGAAATCACAGAAAACAGACAAGACAAGATCGAATCATTTTTCACATAAAATCTACTGGAGGAGTCAAGAAAGCTTAGAAGGAGTTGGAGGAATACACAAATTGGATACCAGAAATGAATAGTAAGAAAGAACAAAAGAATAAAACAAAAAGATGCGAGATATTAGAGGCAGCAACAGATTTCTATCGAAACCTTTACCACGATGAAGAAGACACCACATCTCCATATCTAATACACATGGAAGACGAAGACGGAATCCCGGAAATAATGAAAAGTGAGATATTAAAAGCCATCCAATCACAAAAAAGTGGGAAATCGCCAGGGAAAGACACAATCTCGAATGAACTCTTGCAAGGGTGGGTCCTCACATGTTGTACTAAATATTTTGCACGATATATTTAATGACATCCTTAGACAAGAAAAAACTCCAAAACAATGGACTACGTCAACAATTATACTACTTCATAAAAAGGAAGAAGGGATGACATTAACAACTGTAGACCTTTAAGTCTCATGGCCAACCTGTACAAAATATTTTCAAAGATTGTATTAGAACGGATTACAAACAGCTTAGATGAAAACCAACCAAAAGAACAAGCAGGATTCCGCAAGGGTTTTTCGACCATAGATCACATTTTTACAATAAAACAAATCATGGAAAAGTACAAAGAATATGGTCTACCTTACTATCTAGCGTTTGTAGACTATCATAAGACATTTGACTCATTAAAATAAGAAGATTGGGAAGCGCTGGCCAGTCAAGGGGTAGCTGGGAAGTATATTCGAGTTATAGGAAACATTTAGAAACACTAGGAGAACTATTTCCCATTAAAAAAGGCGCCAGCCAAGGCAATCCCCTATCACCTAAATTATTCTCAGCAACGCTAGAACTTGTGATTCGACATCTTGAATGGTCAACTTACGGCATAAGGATAAATGGAGAAAGGTTGAATCACCTTCGCTTTGCGGACGACCCTATAATAATGTCTGATACCCGGATCAACTGCAAACTATGCTCAGTCAACTTGTGGAAGAAAAACCAAAAAGTAGGCCTGCAAATGAATTTAGCAAAAACGAAACTGATGACAAATCGTTCGAAACCTCCCATACGGATCAACAACGATTTAATAGAATTTGTTGATCAATATACCTACCTTGGACAGATCATATCTCCTTCAAACGATACGTCCAAAAAAGTACACAACAGGGTAAATGTAGCGTGGAAGCGTTACTGGTCCCTAGTAGTAACGGTAAAAAGCAAAATATTTGACTCCTGTATACTTCCTACCATGACCTACGGTTGCCAAACATGGGCTTTAACTAAGCAAAATGCTAAGAAATTACAAACATGCCAACACAACATGGAAAGAAGTATGCTCAATGTTAAAAGAAAGGACACATTAAGCCTTAAACACATTAAAGGGAAAACAAAAATTGAGGAAGTATCACGCAAGATAAAAAGGGTGAAATGGAAATGGGCGGGTCACCTAATAAGAGATAAAAAGGAGAAATGGGCTAAATTAGTAGCTGAGTGGTCCCCAAGAAAGGGAAAAGGAACAGGGGACGCCCGACACGATTTGATTCCCATGTTAATGTATTGTGGAAGCTGCAGAAGATTGTAAAAATATACCTACTTGCATTGTATAGATTCCAGTTTTTAGTAGTATATAATTGCATAGCACATGTGTGAGTACTTTGTACTGTTCAGCCACCACTTACATTTAGTTATCTTTCATTGACATGAATATGCCTTGGTGGCTACGAGAGAATGTCATGCTCACTCAAATGTCTCGCTGATGGTGGCGGGTGTGTCGAGTCACTTAGTTCCTATAAATATGGTCGAGTTGAATGGCGCTGATACATGCGTCATGTTCGTGAACGGGCGCTCTCAGTTGGGACTGGTCATCTCTTACCTGCCACGGTTCGATCATTTTAATTACTTTATTTTTTTAATTTTTGATTTATTATTTTACTCTGGACGCTCCTAATGTGCACGTCATTCTACATCGTTCTCACATATATGTATAATTTCAACATGAATGATGTAACCAAGATTTCGTAACAATATATTGATTTAAAAGAGTGTCCATGGAGTTATTATGCCTTGTGACTGAGACTGTAGCTTTGCTTTTTTGTATTTTCGACATTCAAAAGTACCGTAATGGTCTAATTGAAATAAATAATTTGAGTTTGAGTTTGAGTTTGAAGGTGGGACGACGATCTCAAAGCGACAGCGGGGTCAATGTGGAAGAGGCAAACCCAAGATCGTGAAAAGTGGAAGAATATGGGGGAGGCCTATGCTACGGCAAAATAATCTTCGGAAACCGATGTCTGAAGAACAATTTTGTCATAATCGATAGTTTGTGGTTGGGGGGGGCAACACTAGTGCCGCCGCCCGCCATGATGAGAATTGTGTTAATTTTGATGATTTGTCATTGAGTGCGCGTTGAAATCCAAAAATATAAAACTATCTTAATCTAAACCAAGGTGGTATTAATTAATTACCCATCAAACATTATAACAATTTGGCGACGAGGCCGAAAAGAACCACGTTAGTGTGCTTGTATTTGTTGTGTTCAAGACCGAACAATCCGAAAACACGTGCAAATAGTACGCTGATGGATAAAGTAAGAAAATTGATCGCAGAAGGAAAAAAATCTTGGATACAAACCAAAACAAAACAAGAACTTATAGACATTGTAAATAATTTGGAGAAAAAAATATTATTTACGGACGAGCATCCAATAAGTGAGGTTAGACGATGTCTACGGGAAGTTATCGACCAAGGCGAACTTAGAAGTAACACCATGGCATCCATTACTACACTAGAAGTGTTTACTGGCGAAAATTGGAACGCGTATCAACAACAATTCGAATGTCTTCTGATAGTGAACGATATACCGGAGGAAAAGAAAGTCCCATTGTCGATTACGAAATTAAGTACAAAAGTATATGACTTACTAACTACACTATGCACTCCTACATCTCCAGTCAAGGTAAATTATTATGATATTTGTGAGAAACTGAAAAAGTATTATCATCCAGTCCAAAACTATGCACTACACCAGGCTGAGTTTCGGAAGAGATGTCAAAAATCCACTGAAAGTATCGAGCAGTATGTAATAGAATTAAAGAAATTATCGAAAAATTGTAATTTTAGAAGCTTAGAGGATGAACTCAAAGAGAGGTTACTGAATGGTTCTCATTGTGATTCTGTTAAGTTTGAGTTATTGAAATAGGCTGGAGAATCCTTGGAAAAGTTGATTAGCATCGGAAAAACAGCTGAAACCGCTTATAATTTAGCATTTAACCAGGACAAACAGCAAGAACAATCTCAAATGTTTAAAGTACAAGAAAATAAATTCATTAAAAATAAATACAGTAATTATCAGAAGAACTCGACCAACAACCAAAATAATAGATGTGTTTGTTGTGGAAAAATAGGACACATGAAACAGCAATGTTACCTACGTGAAAAATTCTGTAGTGAATGCGGGAACAAAGGCCATATATACAAAATGTGTAAAAAAAATAAAGATTTGAGAGCAAAGAAGATGAATCTTGTGGAAGCTACAGAGAAAAAGGAACTGGATACAACAGAGGAAGATAAAGAAGCAGAGATAGAACATTTTGATATTTTCTATTTCAGTGACAAAAATAAAATTCCATCAGCTACAATGAAGGTATTAGTAAATGAACAATTATTAGAGTTTCAAGTTGACACTGGAGCTGATGTAAGTACAATCACTCTGTCAGATAAACAAAAATATTTTCCGACTACAGAAATAAAACAAAAAAATGTTATTTTCACTAATTTTGATCAGTCAACATCGACACCCTTAGGGATAATTGAGGACTTGACTGTGAGTTATGAATCAGTAAAAGTGAGTAAACAAAGATTATTTGTTGTTAAAGACGGGTTTCCAATGATAATCGGAAAGGACTGGCTCTCCATACTACAACTATGGCCCCCTAAATTTGAACAGAAAATCTGTGAAAATATAACTAAAGAGAAATTAATTAAAGGTTTACAAAATGAATTTAAAGAAGTTTTCCAGCCAGGCATGGGTGTGTATAAAGGAGAGCCAATTCACTTGTCAATAGAACCTGGAGTTAAACCGATATTTTTGCCTGTCAGAACTGTTCCATTTGCGTTAAAAGATAAGGTTAAAGAAGAAATACATAGATTGATTGAAAATAAACGCATTGTCCCTGTAGAATATTCAGAGTGGGGTACTCCGGTAGTACCAGTATTAAAACCTGATGGAACCGTTCGTCTGTGTGGTGATTATCGTATAACCATAAACAAATATTTGAAAATTGACCATTACCTGCTACCAACTATAAATAGTATAATGGTTAAGCTATAAGGTAATAATTATTTCTGTGAATTAGACCTATGTGAAGCTTATTTACAAGCACCATTAGACAATGACTCTCAAAACCTAGTTACAATAGTTACTGAGGAGGGCATATTCAAATATTTGTACTTACCATTTGGTGTGAGCACTGGGCCAGGTTCATTTCAAAGATTAATAACTCAGAAACTCAATGGTTTAGACATAATTGTGTACATAGATAATATTTATATATATGAAAAAACTCTAACAGAAACAAATGAAAAAGTAAAAATGGTGTTACAAAGATTAAAAGAGTCAGGTTTAAAATTAAAAGTAAATAAATGTAAATTTTTTGAAGAAAAGTTGAATGTTTTTGGATTTGAAGTAAATAAAACAGGTATAAAAATAATCCAGAGTAAAATTGAGCCCTTGTTGTCATTACCACCCCCACAGAATGTAAAAATGCTAAGATCATTTTTAGGCAAACAACAACAACAACAACAACAACAACAACAACAGGCAACAGGTTCTTACAAAACATGGCTATGACACTAAAACCACTGTATGATTGCTTGAAAAAAAATAAATTCCAGTGGACAACAGAATGCGATAAATCATTCAAAGAAATAAAAAAGGCACTTGCAAACACATCATCTTTATCACATTTTGATAACGGTTCGACTATAATATTAACTTGTGATGCAGCAGATGTTGGTGTCGCTGATGTACTGTCGATAAAAGATAAGAATAATATAATAAATCCGGTAGCGTTTGCAAGCAAAAAGCTTAATGAGACACAAATAAAATATCCTATTTTAGAGAAAGAGGCATAATTATGCCATTATATTTGGAGTAAATAAGTTTTATGAGTATCTATATGGGACTAAATTTATTCTACAAACAGATAACGAAGCATTGTCTAAGATATTAGGGCCAAAATATGGAATACCGAAAATGGCAGCAAAACGTTTACAATATTGGTCAATTTTCTTGAGTGGGTTTGAGTATGAAATTCAACACATAAAATCCAAAAACAATCCAGCTGATTACTTGTCACGTGTAGCAACTAGTGAAAAATGCGAAGAAAAAAAATTGATAAAATTAGAATTACTAGAAAAATCTAATGAAACAAGTTCAGTTAATTATATTAATAAATCAAACTTAAATGCATTGAACTGGATAACTATACAAAATGAACTAAAAAAAGATAAAACAACATGTGACATTCTCAGATTTTGTAGAGATGGCTGGCCATTAAAAAATGATCAGGGTGACGAATATGAACCATATTTTACTCGAAAGAATGAAATTACAATTGAAAAAGACTGTTTACTATGGGGATACAGGATAATAATTCCAAAATGTTTAAGGGATGAAGTAATGTTAGAATTACACAAGAGTCATTTGGGTGTAACCCGAATGAAAGAAACTTCAAGATCATATTTTTGGTGGCCAGACATGGACAAAGAAATTGAAAACATAACTAAGAACTGTATTGTATGTTTACAGAACCATAGAAACCCTGAAAAATCTAAACTTGCTCTTTGGCCTCAGCCACCAACAGTGTGGCATAGACTGCATGCAGATTTTTTGGGGCCACTCTATTCAAAGATGTATTTAGTAATAATTGATGCATATTCAAAGTGGCCAGAGGCATTTGTTATGAATAATATTACAGCACAAAAAACTGTACAAGTATTTAAAAGTATTTTTGTAAGGTATGGATATCCATTGCATTTAGTTACTGACAACGGTCCCACATGGACTAGTGGAGAATTCCAGCAATTTTGTAAAATGGTGGGAGTAAAACAAAGTTTTACCCCAACATATTACCCAGCTACAAATGGATTAGCAGAGCGGTTTGTGGGATCATTTAAATCACATGTTACAAAAATCGTAGAAAGTGGTCATACAGCAGAATATGCATGTAATTTGTTCCTTTTTGATTACAGAAGTACGATTCATAAGGCAACAGGGCAGAGCCCAGCAAAGTTGATGTTAAATAGAGAGTTGCGATGCCGTTTCTCACTTTTAAGACCAAATCCAGTCAACAATCAAATAGATATTGAACAAATAAAACAAACAATAAACAGTAAAAACACATTCAAGGCATTTAAAATTGGAGAAAAGGTAATGGTGAAAGATCAAAGAAAGAACAAAAATAACGATATCATTTCTTACCGTTGGAGGTAAGGCGTAATATCAGTGATGTCTGTTTTTTAGTGAACATTGCAAACGGCTCGGTTGATTGTCCCGAACTACTCAGCAAAATACTTCTTCGCACTAATATTAACAACCTAAGAAAACGGCCTCTACTCCATGTACCATTCGCATCAACAAAGTACAGGCGCAACGCCTTCTGCATACGTAGTGTTATAGCTCTCAATAGTTTACCATCACACCTGGAAATCGATTTATTCTGCACCAGCGCACACAAAATTAGAAAGATTCTAAGCAATGAGTATTTTGGTGACAATAATAAATAGTTTTTAATTTTGATTTTGATACTGCACGACTTGACATACTTAGTATAAATTATCGCAACATATAAATGTCTACATTGTAATCCGTTTACTTGCTTAAATTGGTGTAACTGGTCAACGCAAGTAACTCTTATCTAATTAGATATAATGCATGTGGAAGCTTGTAATTAGCAAATGTCACTACTTATAAATTATATTCAAGATTGTTATTAGTCTGTAAGCTTTCTTTAAAATTAAATAAATAAATAAATAAATAAATAAATAAATAAAAAAAATGGTCTCTTGGAAAAATTATTGAAATCATAGTTCCCGGTGTAACATATACTGTTGAGGTGGACGGCTTAAAGTGGAAACGACATGTCAATCAATTATTAGAATGTGGGCAAAACATATAATTTAAAATCCAGGAATATTGTTATATTTTTTAGAAGTAAGATTTAAATTTTGTTTATCTTTGGAGAAGAAAAGTTTTAGTTTTTTTTTATGTAAGCAGGGGAAGAGTGTCATAATCGATAGTTTGTGGTTGGGGGGGGCAACACTAGTGCCGCCGCCCGCCATGATGAGAATTGTGTTAATTTTGATGATTTGTCATTGAGTGCGCGTTGAAATCCAAAAATATAAAACTATCTTAATCTAAACCAAGGTGGTATTAATTAATTACCCATCAAACATTATAACAAATTTATTTATTTATTTGTAATAATACGTGTAACTAGATTATAAGATTGTTAATAAAGGCTATTCTATTCTATTCTAACAATACCTAACTAAAAATAATAGAAGAGAAACTTAACAATAGAATTAAATAATTGATTAGAGACCAATAACAATATAATAAAGATATAAATATAAAAAATATAAAAATCTTTATTGCTAGTGAAATGTGTACAATAAATCTCCTTAAATATTAATTCGGTCGAATACAATGTGCACTTAAGTGTCAAAGGAGTGCTTTGGCACTCGTACTAGGATTACCCTGTATCACGAATGCCATCACCTTCCTCCGGACCTGCTAGGTAGTTTTTTGCATAATTTATTTTGATTTAAAAAAGGAAATCTGTGCAAAAGTAAAATAAATAAAATTATTTAAAATAAAAACTAACTATACAAGGTTAAAGAATTAAACAAATTAAACAAAAATGGATATGCATGTATGTTTGTGGTGTGTGCTGTGGTTTGTGTGAGTGAGTATGTTTGTGTGTGTGTATGTAAGTGTATGTGTGTGTGTGGGGCAGTGTGTGTCCTGTATTTTAGAAGGTATAAATATGGAGGTGGTATGGATATAGGAGTAAATATGCGTTGGTAACATACACAGTCAATTCGCTAATTGTAGAAGTCTCTCAGACTCTTCATAAGTGAGACCATTTAGCCAAGCACTTACAGAATTCTTACATTGTTGTCGGGTGAGTCGGCAAATATTTAGAATAGCATTGACCTTATTGTTAACCCGGGAACTCAGTATCCAATAATGCCTCTGAGCTAGAGCAGTTCTGTGTCTCTCCGTGCTACACAGTCTAGTTCTTTTACGTTTTCCTTTTCGGAGCCGTAGGGACTGTGGTACAGTGGCATGTTTGCGCAATGTTATTTGGAGCACAAAGAGTTGTCTAACCGTTAGAACTTCACACTCTTTATAGAGAAGTGCGTAGGATACCTGAAGGGTTTCCTGCACATGACTTTAAGGACCGCTCTTTGTGCTCTTTCAATACGTAACATGCTGACTGCAAAGGTACCACCCCAGACAGAGATACAGTACCCCAGCAAAGATTGGGTAAGCGCAAAGTAAACTGTTTTGAGTGTTTTAAGGTCTGCCATTGATCTGAGTTTCTTAAACACGAAGATGAGCTTGCGAATGCGGGGGACGAGTTCATCAATGTGCTTCTTCCAACTTAGCAAACAATCGACCTGGACTCCAAGGTATTTAACACGTGAGGTCCTCTTAATGTGGAGGCAGTCACAATAGACGTTGGCAAAGTCGCAGCAATGCGCCTGAATTATATATGTCTCTGGTTGAGGTTGGCTGTGAAAGGGAGAAAGTTACGAACGATGTTTTGTCCAGGTTAAGTGTTAAGAGATTGCCAGATAGCCAATTCATAACAATCCTAAAGGCGTCTTCCGCATAACCCTTGGCCTGCTCCCAGTTTGGTCTATCAATGAGGAGTGCTGTGTCATCGGAATATGACAAAATTTTAGTATGGGGCAGAGCCAACGTGCATAAGTTGTTAATGTAGATCAAGAACAATGTTGGACCCAGCACGCTGCCCTGGGGCACACCGGAACTGACAAACTGCTCATTGCTGACCAGAGAACCAATCTTAACAGACTGGCTTCGTTCCGCCAGATAGTTACGAAAAATATCAAGAACAATACCTCTTATGCCTATAAAATCTAGTCTATCAACAAGGATGGGCACCGAGACAGTGTCAAAGGCCTTGGATAAATCAAAAAATAAGCCGATGCATTTGTTGCCATGATCTAGTGTTCTACTGATATGTTCTGTTAGATCTTTAATTGCATCTTCAGTAGAACAACCACGTCTAAATCCAAATTGATTTCGTGCTAGAATCTTGTTTCTATTCAGGATGTTAACCAGTCGAGTGTTAAGTGCTTTCTCTATAACTTTGGAGATAGTGGTCAACATTGAAATTGGTCTATAGTTCGTGACACTGCCTTTGTGCCCACTCTTGAAGATAGGAT
This sequence comes from Xestia rhomboidea, assembly GCA_963853795.1. NCBI lineage: Eukaryota > Metazoa > Arthropoda > Insecta > Lepidoptera > Noctuidae > Xestia > Xestia rhomboidea. The sequence continues at coordinate 186,726 of OY970759.1, forward strand.
GCACAATAGCTCTCTTGAAAACTCTTGGGGATTTGCCATTTAAAAAGCACAGATTAATAACGTGGGTAAGGGCTGGTAAAATAAATTTGCGTATTTCCTTCAAGAAGTTAGCTGAGATTCCATCCCATCCTACGGCACAATCGTTGCGAAGTCCCATGATGATTGTCTCAACCTCTCCCTCATTAACATCTAGGAGAGCCATCGAGGAACCGGTCTTTGGATCCTGCCTGTTGTTAGTCTGGGGGAGGGGAAATTGTGACGAATTTGCATTACTCTTGTTTTATTTTCTCATGATAGAGACAGCTAGATTTTTCCCTATGTTAACAAAGAATTCATTAACTTTATTTATAGAAGAGGTTGGATCCTCTGAAATGTTCACCAGTTCGTCAGGTGCAGATTTTTGTTGATTAAGTTGGGCAACATTCTTAATTACATCCCACGTAGCCTTAGGGTCACCTTTCGCCTTTTCAAATTCATTCTGTTCATACACCCTCTTTAGATTTTTTTAAAGTTCGTTGCAATGGTTGCGATATCGGGTAAATGTGATTCTTTTGCCCATATTTTATGCATATTGTCGCGATTTCTGATACATTTTAATAGGCCTGGTGTTATCCACGATTTTATGATTCTATTCTTGTGCGAAATTTTGACATCCCTAGTATTTGATTCGACTATCTAAATCTAAATATATAAAAGAAGAAACTGACTGACTGACTGACTGACTCATCTATCAACGCACAGCCCAAACCACTGGGTCTACAGATTCCATATTTGGCAAGTAGGTTCCTTATGTGGTCTAGAGGTGCACTACACGGAAACAAGATTAGTTTGACTATTGTATTCGAAACTTCACAGGAGTGCTCCTATTGATAAACGAGTAGAAACGGGTTTTAGGTTTTTTCAGAATTCAACCCCTAAGAGGGGGCAACGGGGTGACGAAGTCTAAAAATCAATGCACAGCCTAAACCGCTTGGTCTATAGATTCCAAATTTGGCAAGTAGGTTCCTTATTTGATCTTTGGGGGGGATCTTTCTAAATATTATAAAAAAAAAGTTGAAATACCTCGCACAGGTGCGAGATAATTCAATTTTGAATTCAACTTTCACTAAACACTTTCACTTTTACACTTAAAAACACGTACAAAACACAAACTCTATATTTTACACTTTCACTTTTGTAGTTTTATCCTCATCGCCATTGTGGTGTTCACTCGTACCCTAGTTAGGGTTTAGAGTAAAACCACCACATATCAGTGTGGGGTCTTTGTTCAGGGTTGTACAAATAAAATAAATAAATATCGCTGGACATTAACACACAGCGCCATCTAATGCCACACTAAGCAACGAGGCTTGTGTCGTGGACACCAGATAGTTGATATACTACATAGATACTTTTTGTTTGTAAATACATACTTATTATACATATAAACATCCATGACTCGGAAACAAATGTCCATGCTCATCACACAAACATTTCCAAATCACAAAACACACAAAACACTGTTTCCAAATTACTGCGTTAGGCGTGCTGTCGCTACGACAGTTCCGACTAGACTGAGAGTGGCGCATCGCCCCGCACCCCCACCCCCCCTCCCTCCACCGCGCATCGCCCACCACAGCACGCATAAATCATTTATTAAATACCACATATGGGAAAATCATTTATTTCAACGGAAAAGTTAAATTGGTTATTCTATTTGAAATTGAGTTGCGGTAACATTTAGTATTTCCATTCAATTGGCCTACTCTACACCGCATGGTGTACGTATTATTTCAGAAATTTTTTTTAACTGTAAAGCAAAGTTTGTTTTTAAATACGATAATTTCGTCAAATTGTCGCTAGAGTGACGCCGCGAGCAGCCGGGTACAGCAGCATGGCAGCACCGAGCCACCGACGGAACCCTCAGGGCGCGCTTCATACGCACACTGGTCCCATTTTGTCTAAATTCTTAACTTATTGCAACAATATCCTGCGTACTGCAAGTTTTTGGTGGCATTAATAATTCCTCGCTAGATCACTAAGGTGAGACTATAGGGAACGTGCAGGAACTATAGGTGGCAGCACTAAATCGACAAAAAAGACACTATGCGGACAGTAAAAGAAACTTTCAATTATGTAAACAAAATTATCTCTTTAATTATATTATTTTTGAATATGATAAAAGGTATAAAATATGGGTTCCGGTCCATCAATAATGATCGTCAGCGTAATATGAATGTTTAATAATATGATTTTTATATCTTTCGTCTACTTTCACTGATGAAAATTGTGGTGCATGAAGAAATGGTGGCTTCTTATACAGCTGTCTTATTTTCAACACATGTTTTTTTTAATGGAAGGGAATCCTTTATCTGCGAGAACAGTAGCTCCAGGCTCTAACAAATCAATTAGTCCACAATCATTTGTTATAAAGCAATCACTAGAACGCCCTCCGTAGCATTTAGATACAAAACTTATGAAACCACAAGGAGTGCAGCCAACTAAAAACTTTATTGTATAACCATGTTTATAATCTGAGTACATCGGGATATTCGGTGTGAACTTCAATGCAGTCTATTATAACACGTGTGTTCGCTTAGTGAAGTTTAAATGGTTCTGGCATGTTTGCTTGGACGGTTGATTTTGAGGGCTATTGAAGTTTTTCAATGCACAGTGTAACAAAACAAGTTGTTTTCAAATATTTTTCTTTACGCGTTTATCCATTTTTTTGTGTTTGAGAGTACTATTCTTTAATAATAATAATAATAAGCTGGCAACACTAAACGTCAACATACGTCTTGGTATTTCGTTCCAAATTTCGTTTACAAATAATTATTTTACGCAGTTTTTAAATAGCCTGGAACCCTTTTACAATATTAGATAACTTAATTTTTACCATACCAAAATAAAATGAAGCTTATAAATAAGCATAAACATAGAAGAAAAAACCTTTGAAATAACTGATCAATAATGACGTATGTCAAAACAAGCAACGAAATCAAGCACAAATAAATCAAGACAATGTTGACCAGAGCCGCTGCTCAACGCGCACGCCTTTCGCCTCCGGACTCGTCGCTCAGCTCCGTCTCGCCGCAGCCGGAATCCAGCCCCATCGTGAGTGCTGTGACACCGGGCGTGGCAGTAGCGTCGAGCTCGAGCGACGAGTATTTCTCTCCGCCCTCGACGCCACCACCTGCTCGTCGACGGGAAGGACGCCGACCGCCGGACGGCTTAGGATCCCGAGGCCCACTGGCTTCTGATAGGGTCCCAGCACCCGGCGGGAGTGTGCAGCGCATGCGATGGACGCAATCGAACAACGAAAACGTCATGCGCGCATACTATGGGGCTACAGAGGGGGGAAACAACCTGACCGCGTACCGTGCTAGGATGCTCTCTCTGTTTCAGTTGCTTGAGCCAGCTGTCAACGTGTCGGTACAACGACTGTCGGATCAGGTGCGAGTCATCCAGCGTAATCGTATGTTGGATGACACCGTACTTGGTCGCTTGCGGACTGAAATGCAGAGTAGCCATGTCATTGTCACGCCGCCGTCGCAGGCTTTGGTTCTACCACAGCCTACCACAATACCAAATCGCGATGACGACGTGAGTAGTGACATGGTTACTAATGTAAGTACCCAGTGCAGTGAGGATATGAGGAATGCTTTGGAAGTTGCGATTCGGGAATATCGGTTCATGACACCCGAACTTAGACCACACATACCTCGTTTGCCCATGCATAACAAAAATAGGATGCTGGAGGCTGTTCTGGATTCGCAGTTGTCAAACTATTTTGATAACTGCGAAGACCTCACCGATGTTCACTCAGTCCTGTATTGTACGGCTGTAGCGGCATTTCGTGTAGCTCATTTCAAATTTTCTGATGACAGAGCTACACGGCCAAAACCAGCCGTACCAGCTTGGCAGTACAGGATTGAACGACGTATTGGTGGGGCCAGAGCACTCATCGGCAAACTGATCTACTTCAGGGAGGGCAATACTCGGCCAAGAGTGATGCGTTTTGTGAGGCAAGCGTTCTCGGGGACTGATATTAGTCCTCGAGACTACATGTCCCCTGTCGCGCATCGACTTCCTGAAGCAGAAAGTGTATGCATGGGCAAGCCGTATTCGTAGGTATAAGCGACGGGTGGATCGATACACTCAGAATCGCACATTCCGAAGAGATGAAAGGTGGGTTTATAGGGCTTGGGAGCGACAGGACCAAGATGTGGCTGACACGCACCTGCCGGATGATGATGCAATGTGTTCGTTCTGGCGCAGCATCTGGTCGGTGCCTGTCGGCCATGCTGAGGGTGAATGGACTCGGGTGATTGAGCGAGCGTGCGATCCAGTACCAGAAATGGGGGCGATTACCATTAGCCCGGAAGACGTAGCTCTCGCAGTCCGTCCGTTGCCTAACTGGGAATCTCCAGGGCCGGATGGGCTGCACAACTTCTGGATAAAATGGCTCACAAGGTCGCACGCACGCCTGGCGACCCTATTCCAGTCAGCCGTAGAGTCAGGGTCGCTGCCAGAGTTTCTGACAACAGGTATAACCCACCTGCTCCATAAATCGGGTAGTACTGCGGAACCCAAAAATTATAGACCGATCACCCGACACCCGACAGTCTATAAACTTCTTACATCCATTTTGAGAACTAAAATAAGCAAACACATAGATGACAATTCTGTCATGTCCGCTTCTAAAAATGGATGTAGGAACGTGTCCCGTGGTACTAAGGAGCTACTCCTCATTGATATGGCCATTAGCCAACAGGTTCGCCGTTCCCGAAAGGATCTGTCGACATGTTGGATAGACTATAAGAAGGCCTATGACTCGGTGCCACATACATGGCTCATGAGGGTGCTAGAGTTGTATAAAGTTGATGCAACTCTGCGCACCTTCTTGATGGCGTGTATGGGGCAATGGAGGACAGTCCTTCGCTATCCAGGATGTCGGCAAATTCAGAGGAATAGCGAGCCGATAAGGATAGAGCGAGGTATATTTCAGGGCGATAGTTTGAGTCCACTTTGGTTCTGCTTGGCCTTGAATCCTCTTAGCACACTGCTGGAGAATTCAGGTCTAGGCTATCGGTTGCGGAAAGATGGTCAGGTTAGGTTAGTAGGTAGTTAGGAGTTACTAAAGGTAACTGAAACTTTCAGTAGCGCCATCAGGATGGAATTTGGTGTGGACAAATGTGCGGTCATGCATGTAAAGCGAGGGGAGATTGTGGAATCTGTGGGAACCTAGCTCTCGGATTCCATAACACTTAGATCCCTCTCAGCAACCGAAACCTATAAGTATTTGGGTATGTCGGAAGCGCTGGGCATCAATGTTGCTGACATGAAGCAATCGTTGAAGGAGCGCTTCTTTGCCCGCCTGAAAAAAGTATTTAATAGTCTTTTATCAGGTGGAAATAAGGTGCGTGCCTTCAACGGTTGGGTCATGCCGGTTTTGATGTACTCTTTCGGCATACTCAAATGGACTCAAACAGAACAGGACGCCTTGGATACGAAGGTCCGTAAATTGTTGACGGCATATCGAATGCATCACCCACGTTATTCGGTTATGAGACTGTATATCCCGCGGAAGTGTGGGGGTCGAGGCTTTTTAAATGCCAAGACTCTCCACAATCGCGAGATATGCAGCCTCAGGGAATATTTCCTAGGAGCCAATGTGGGAATGCATCGAGATGTGGTCGCGATGGACAAGGGCCTCACCCCGCTCTCCTTGGCTAAAGAGAACTAGCGCAAACCTCCAGTGCTTGACACTAACGACCGTAGGGAAGTATGGCAGAGTAAGGAGCTTCACGGACGCTTTTTCCGGGCCCTGCATGGGCCCGATGTAGACCTATCAGCATCCGTAGCCTGGCTACGTTCCGGGGACCTATTCGGAGAAACGGAAGGTTTTGTCTGTGCAATAATGGATGAAGTTATGATGACGAATAACTACCGGAGATTTATTGTGAAGGATGGCACGGTTGACATATGTCGGGCATGCCACCGTCCAGGCGAATCAATCCGTCACATTATCTCTGGTTGTTCTCGTCTAGCTAACGGAGAATACTTGCATAGGCACAACCTGGTAGTCAGGATTATCCATCAGCAACTTGCTCTAAAATACAACCTTGTGGAATCGGAAGTGCCTTACTATAGGTATGTGCCCGACCCAGTTCTCGATAATGGCAGTATCACATTGTACTGGGATCAATCCATCATCACTGACAGGACTATTGTAGCCAATAGGCCTGATATAGTGGTGGTGGATCGTTCAGAGCGGCGCGCAATGATTGTTGACATAACGGTCCCGCATGATGGGAACCTCGTGAAAGCCGAGAAAGATAAACAAATCAAGTATCTTGACTTGGCTCGCGAGGTTGTCGACATGTGGGAAGTGGATTCAGCGATCATTGTGCCGATAGTCGTATCAGCCCATGGCTTAATTGCCAAGAGCCTGAGGAGGCTCTCGTTAGGCAGCTGGATCAAGGGCTTGATTCAGAAAGCGGTACTCCTAGACACGGCTCGTATTGTTAGGAGGTTCCTCTCTCTGGAGCCCTGACCACCGGTAGCTTGGACCCTGCTCCCGATACCGGTGGGCTACAATTTTTTATATTTTTAAATGTAAAGAATATTTAAAAATGTAATTAATTTGTTAAAAATTAATAAAGGAAATAATAATAAAATTTTATTCAAAAAATATAAGGTAAATGTTTACAGTTTTTCTTAAATCTATGTCAAGTTCACCCATGCTTTGAGCCTGAACTAGGTAATCCTGTGTTTCAGGCGATTTGAGGTAACATTATTTGATTAAATAATCACATGTCTTATTAATAATATTGGTAACAATGTAAAAGGTATATAAAATTTTTACTATTTTAACTTAGCAAACTAATTTTTAAGAAAATAACAATAATGTGAACAATATTTACTTTAGCACAAGTAATAACTTCTCTGTATCTTCATAGGACATAGTTTGAAGAGCTTCCTTGAGGATTTTCTTGCAGTTATTGTGATTTAAGGAGTAGATGCTTCCTTTTTCATTAAGCCTGTTATAGAGTAGCGGTCCGAGGTACATATAAAACTTGGCTGTGAAAGCGTGTTTTGTACTTTTTTGAGGGCAAACTATATCTTTCCGTCTTTTTTTGTGAATTCAGTGCTTTATGGAAGTGCTGCGTGTTGTTTTAGTACAGTGCTCATAATAAATAACTGTCGAACTGTTAGTACTTCACAAGATTTATACAGGAGGTTAGTGGGGAAAAGGAAAGGGCGGCAAGTAGCCACCTTGAGAATAGCTCTTTGAGCTCTTTCAATGGGCAATAACAGAGTTTTTCTCGCCCCACCCCATGAAGTAATGCAGTAAGTCAGAATTGACTGACAAATAGCAAAATATACTTGCCTAAGTATTTTTGGATCTGTAATATATCGTATTTTTTTAATACGAATATCAGCTTCCGAATTCTATTATTTAGAGCTTCCATATGTTGTTTGAAGGAAAGGGTTTCATCTATTATAATACCCAGGTATTTTATTTTATCATTCTTCTTAATATTGTGACACTTACACTGGCTATCTGCAGGGACTGGGCAACAATGAGCGTGCAACGCTGAGGGGATATTGGCTATATGCTTGCGCATCGAAAACTTAATGTAATTGGTTTTCTCTGCATTTAGAGTTAGTGAGTTATTTTGAAGCCATTTATTTACAATATTAAATCCGTGTTGCGCAAGCTTGTAGACTTCATTTTCTGAGTCAGCCGAAAAAAGTACAGCAGTGTCGTCAGCGTAGGTAATGATAGTACCATGCTCTAGCTTTAGATTGCAAAGGTCATTTATGTAGATCAAAAAAGGGTGGGTCCTAGAATACTTCCTTGGGGAACACCAAAAATGTGTTTTTTTGAACAGCGCTGAGAACATCGCCAATCTTTACGCACTGTGAACGATCTTCTAAATAACTTTTGAATATTTTCAATTGGGTGCCTCTTACGCCCATGATCTCAAGCTTGCGCAATAGAATTGGAATGGAAACTGTGTCAAAAGCCTTGGCGAGGTCCAGGAAAATTCCTACTGTGTGGTTACCCTTGTCAAGTTCTTTCGCTAGATAGTCAGTCAGATGATGTACCGCATCGGCAGTTGAAACTTTAGGTCTAAATCCAAACTGTCTTTCAGACAGAATAGATTTATCTTCCAAATATTTCAACAACCTTTTCTTTATTATTTTCTCCAATATTTTTGACATAGAAGGTAGTAAAGAAATAGGTCTATAATTTGTCACTTGCTCTTTGCTGCCTGATTTATAGACAGGAATAATTACAGCCTTTTTGAGACACTCTGGAAACTGTAAAGATAAACAAATGCGGAAAATGTAGGTCAGTGGTGGTACTAAAATGTCCTTGAATCTTTTAATAATTTTATTCGAAATGTTGTCCCAGCCAACTGCACAGTCTTCTTTCAAGGTCATGATTATACTATCTACCTCAGTCTCGTCAGTATCTAGCAGCGCGAAGGATGTTAAAGCAGTGTTAGAAGCTAAAGGAATGCTCGTCAGGTTTTGGAATTGACCCAGATTTTTTTCTGCCAGACACTTACCCACATTAACAAAGAAATTATTTGCTATGTTAGCGGATTCCACTGGTGACGAGTGTGCTTGTAATAAACTTGAAGATGACTCATGTTGTTTTGTAGAATACGTTGCGTCTTTAATATATTTCCAGATCTTTTTTTAATAGTTGATTTTAATTTTCCTAAGAAGATCATTGCAGAAATTTCGATATCTTTTGTACGAAAGTTGCAATAAAACATTTTCTGGATTAGATTTAGCTTTCATATGCAGTTTATCCCTATGTTTCATACAGCGAATAAGACCTGATGTGATCCATGGTGTAACGTTGTGATTTTTGTTGCTCAGCTGCGATACGACTGTGTTTTTCTGAATTGCATTTCGTAAGTTTTCAATTACAAACAACATGCAAAACTGCGGGTCAGCGGAATTATAGACTGGATCAAAATCGATAACGCGTAAATCTTCTTCAAGTTTATTTATATTCAGTTTAGAAATTTTGCGAGTGCCTTGTTTAGGAAATTTGCAATTTAGGGTTAGTAGGGCAGCATTGTGATCGGTTATTGTTGAGTAAACAACAAGTGCTAGTGAAGAGAAATTCGATTTAAGCATAATATGATCCAAACAGGAGCCACTGTGATGTGTAGGAAAGCTGTGTGCTGGGAGCAGGCCATGAAAGGCGCATAGGTTGAGGTAGTCCTGAGCAGAAGCATCAGCACTTCCTGGAAGAATATTGATATTAATATCTCCAATTACAATCGTGTTTTTGATGGATGACAGGTTCTGCAAGGTCTCATTCAGAGAGTCAGTAAAATTGCTAGTATTTTTAAAAGACGGAGGTCGATATAATGCTAATATCGCAAAATCTGATCCAATTTTAACTAACAATCTGTTACAGTCGTGCATATCGGGTTCCTCAACAGAGACGTTCAGATGATTTCTTGCATAAACTATCACACCATCATTTTGGTCGTAATTTATAGTACTTCTATACATATTATATCCCGGGATTAGTGGTATGTTATATTGTTTGGCAAGCCAGCATTCGGTTAAAACAATAACGTCACAATTTATGTTTAGCCGTTGCTGAAATGTGCTAAAGCTATCAAAATTCTTAAAAACACTGCGAATATTTTGTGTTAATATGGTTAGTGGAGATTTGTAGCCGGATAGATATTGTTTGCAGTTTTCAGCTTCACAAACTTTGGACTCGGATACAGAGAAATTATCTAAATCATTAATTAAACTATTTATCATAATAGTAGTTTAAAAAAGAATATAAAATAAAAAGGCAGAAAAATACCTTATTAACGGCACTCTTAGGCGCCTCCATAATCTACAGAATTGATGTACCTTTTTTCAGCCAGTAATTTTGCCGGGCAGCCTGTTACCGCCTGTTACAGCCTGCACCTGTGTTATGCTTGTCTGGCTTTTTGAAATGCAAGCAAGTAGCGCATTTTGGTTCGTCAGCCTTTTTTGGACATTCTTTTACTGAGTGACCTTGATCACCACAGTGACCGCAGGTATACGATGTCTGTCGACATGACTTGGCCGCATGTCCATACTGCTGACACTTATAACATCGTGTGACCAAAGTAAAGTCTCTCACAGGGCATGATGACCAATTTACAAAAACTCGGTCTTGTGATATCAGGGCTTTGCGTATGACTGCAGATACCTCAACAATGTAATTACATGTCTCCGAGTCTTTCTTACCTGACTTATGACTTAATTTAATTAGGCTCAAGAACGTCTCAAGGCTGCAATCCTGAAGTTTTTCGGCTAAGTTCTGGTTGTACACACAGGTAAAAACCTCATTTTCTTGCATGTCTGTAGGCACTCCTATAATTACAACCCTAGGCTTTCTTTTATGGGGCTCGTCGACTGTTAGGCCTGATTTGGTGAGCTGCACCGATTGCCTCAGCTTCTCAATGTCATCCTTCGTCTCGGTGCTGATGATAACACCGCCGTTCTTCGTCTTGCGCTGGCCTCTCACGTGGAGCTTCAATTGTTCGGGTCTGATAATTTTCTGGACAAGGGTTTTCGTCTCATCGCTGGTCTTCAATTTGTCACTCGGATAGATGGCCACAGAACTTACGTGACTTGGCTGGATAAAATTGTTGGCACCTTTCTTCACCATGTCAGCAAAGGAAGATCCCTGGGCAGGTTTCGTCGACTCTTCTATACTCAGCTTAAGGTTCTGTAGCTGCTGCGAAAGATCGAGTTGATTTTCCAGAGTTCTGACGGCGTATTGCGATTGCAGGGCTTTAGTTTTGACGGACTGGTACATGACGGCCATCTGCGAGGTCCCGTAACTAATCTTCCGGGTTAAGTTAATGATGCGCGTTATCTGCTCCACATTCAGCTTTCCCTCATTTGCAATAGCGCACACCTCCTTCAGGTTCTGTTCAATAATCGCCATCCAGTTCTGAAGTTCTGCTGTCGAAACAACTGCAGGGGTATCGTTCCTTTGGATAGGCGCTCGAGGGGTAGAGGCGGGTACGGCGACGGGCACAGGGGTAGAGGTGGGTACGACCCCGGGCAGAGGTGCACTGGTGCCGGGCACAGGTGTAGAAGGCGGGGAGCGAACACATTTACTACTCCGGTTGAATGGACTGTCCTCCATCATGAACCAGGATAATTATTGTTCCTGTTAAACACCGGTCATTTCTACTAATAATACACCTTACACAAATGTACTGTACAAGTATGCTTTACTAATGGCTATTTGTAACTAGGTCACAATTTCGCAAGTGATTATTTGTTTATTGCAATAATTGTTCGATACGTCTGTTCACTACGACCGGCAATTAAGCAATCAAAAAAAAGAAAAACTTTGGAAAGTAATAGAATTTTACGCTATTTGATTTATTTTCATTTTTGTGGATGTATTGGTACATACAGAAATGCAACAACGCGTTTAATTAGCTAGAATAATAATTTTCACTAATAAAATTTCTGTTTAATTGTTAAAAATACCAATGTCAAGTATTAATAGAGAACAAGATTTGGATTGGCGACGCCAGTTGGCAGCACCGTCGTTGTGCACGTTTCCTATTCCGTCCACTCGCTCACGGAACGTGGTCCGACTCACACCAGAGGAAGTTAGCGGTGTTCAGGAACTCGTTGGGGGGGGGGGGCTGAGGAACAGGCGCGGGGTAGGTCGATAAATAGTAGCGAGCAGCTAAACAAACAGATCGCCGCAAGATAAGATAACGTTGTCGGAGAAGGCACGCAGAGTCACAGAGCACGTGCCGTGTCGCCATATCTCAGCTAATCATACGGGATAGTAGGTAGGACGGGGTAGATAAGAGTGAAGGTGTTCAATTATTCACTGTATTTCTTTGTGATCACTGTTGAGCCTTTTCCCAATCGAATGGGTCGAAACCTTGTTTGGTTTGATTGTGATCGCGACATTAAAATGCCGGTTAAGTAGGGTTACCAGATCTTTAAAAAAGTTATCCGAAGGAAATTCCGGACTTTTGAAGAAAACGGTTAACGATAGATAACAATTTGTAAAACATTTTCAAGTGCTTAAAATGTAAATCATCTACATTTAATTCTTCTGTACGTGTGTTTGTTACCCTACTCCTCCTAAACGGCTGGACCGATTTGGATGAAATTTTGTGCGTAAATTTCAATGGGTTCCTGGATGGTTTGAAAATTGACCCGATAGGCGGCGCTGCTGTCGGTATGTCACTGACATCTCCTAAAACGGCTGGGCCGATTTGGATAATATTTTGTTTGTATATTTCAATGGGTTTCTGGATGATTTGAAAACACAATTGGACACGGCAACAAACTATACTTGTAAAAGGGCATCAAAAACTCCTCCTCAACGCTGTCAGCTGGTAATGTGGCGGCGGCGTTGCCACGTTGTATGGCATCACTTAGGGTAAGGTCAAGGTAAAAGCCAGCCCTTGGGTGACGGGAAGCGTCAACTTAGCGTTCCGAAATTTCCTAAAGTGCCTTCCACCCCTCTAAACATTTTAAAATAATCTAAAATAAATAAAAATTAAAATATCATAATAAATATATTTTCCTAAAAGGTACATATTACTATATTTACGGAAATTCCGGACATTTAGGAATTCCACTCGCAATATGGACACAGAGCTAAAATTCGGAATGTAAGCAACCCTACTATAACGCACCATTTCGCACTGTGCTCTGTGCACAATGCGCCAGCTACATTCCTGAAATGTCACCACCGAAGCTGGCTTAAAATGTGAAAGTACTATACGTTTCTGCCAACCCCTTTGGGGAATAGAGGCTTGATGTCACCGCAAGAGCCTTTTACTTTTGTTCCGTCAAGTCAAACTAAGATAAAGCATTATCGAAACATCTTACTAGTATTTTTGTTGTAAAGTAAGGGGTGTTGGCGTTCGATGTTTTTGTTCACAAATTGAGTAAATACGAAAGTGAGCACTTTCAGATAATGTATTGTTATAGGCACAAACTGAGTGATGCAAGCGTGCGCGCTGGGCACCCCCGGCCGTGTGCATCTGGATTGAGAGCCCATTTTTTAAAACGAATGAAGACTTTTATGGAATTTAGTTAAAAATAGTAAAAACTTAAAGCAATGGGTCATAAATTTCTTAAACGTGAAATAAAATAGTTATGATCAAATAACTTGGGCCCTCAATCCAGACGCTTGCGTAAAGTGGTATAGTCTAAATCTCAAAAACTATAACTATCTCTGAGTAAATAATTTTTATTTAAGAATTTAGTTAAGAATTTCTTTAATATTTTAAGAAATTCCCAAATCTGTAGAATATCACATTACAAAATTATGGCGGTTTATCTAGGGCCCTCAATTCATTCATGTCTGGACTGAGGAATCTGCAAAACATGAATTTATCTGATGAAATACATAAATACGTCTTTAATAAATTTTAGTTAGATACCTCTGTGAATTAGTTAAAAAGAAATAATGACACAAAAATTAATTGTTCAAAAGTAAATGAGAGTTGAATTTTACTGAAACGTCTGAACTGAGGGCCCAATATTTTCGGCTTTGTTGACTAGGCTCAACCTCATAGATTAACGCAATTTAGAACATGTTTTTTTTACTATTTTGTAACTAAAATTTAGCATAACGTTCGTTCCTCTAAATGCCATACTTTAAGAGAAAATTGATTTTTTCATTTTTGTAGGAGAAAATTTTGTAGGGTGGATATGATTTTGTAACTTTTTGGACTGATCAGCATGTACCCTCGTACGAGCTATGTTTTAAGCGACTAAGTAAATATTTGTTGCTTGAACTGTCGGAAGCGATTGTGTTTTGTGGGGTGCAATCAATCATTTAATAGTGCAGTCAGAAATACAAGAAGCGGCAAGACAGTGAGATTTCCAGATAAAAAAACTTGTTCTAAATTGCGATAATCTATGAGGTTGAGCCTAGTCAACAAAGCCGAAAATATTAGGGCCTCAGTTTAGACGTTTTAGTAAAATTCAACTCTCAACAACATTTACTTTTGAACAATTAACTTTTGTGTCATTATTTCTTTTTAACTAACTCACAGAGGTATCTAACTAAAATTGATTAAAGACGTATTTATGTATTTCTTCAGATAAATTCATGTTTTGCAGATTCCTCAGTCCAGACATGAATGAATTGAGGGCCCTAGATAAACCGCCATATTTTTTTAATGTGATATTCTACAGATTTAGGAATTTCTTAAAATATTTAAGAAATTCTTAACTAAATTCTTAAATAAAAATTATTTACTCAGAGATAGTTATAGTTTTTGAGATTTAGACTATGCCACTTTACGCAAGCGTCTGGATTGAGGGCTCAAGTTATTTGATCATAACTATTTTATTTCACGTTTAAGAAATTTATGACCTATTGCTTTAAGTTTTTACTATTTTTAACTAAATTCCATAAAAGTATTAATTCGTTTCTCAAAGATTAATATTAAAAAATGGGCCCTCAATCCAGATGCACACCCCCCGGCCGGGAGCCACTCCAACTGGCTGCAGCTGGCTGGGTGAATGTGTGCTCAAGTCTCTTCCACCGGTTTGTACGCACCTACCTGCTCGCGGCGGGTAGCGCCTCACTCCGCCAGCTCGGCGGCCGCTCATTTCTATGCGCAGCGGCTCGGTTTATTATTGACACGACCGTAGCCTCCGCAGCGCATACTGATAGCAGCCCCGCACCCCGCACCCTCGCTGCCATGGTTGACGAAATGGGATTCAAGTAACTCAGTGAGGACCTAGCTCGGCTAGCTGACTTGATTTCCGGTTAATTCAGTCGAGTCTTGTGCATTTGGGAGCTTCTGTGTGAATAGCCTCCTGCGTCCAAGTGCACACTGGCCGCGGTCATGACTCCAGATAGAGGAACACACACAATGATCGCTGACTTCAAATCACCTGTCGAGAACCTCCCGAGCCTAGTCAAGTTACTTGATTTGCATATCTTTTTCGGCTCTCACGAGTTATATCAACAATAATTGCACGCCGTGCTAATCGATCCACCACCACTATTAGGCTTATTGGCTACAATAGTTCTGTCAATGATGATGGGTTGCTAATACTATTTTTCGATTTAATGCTCCATTTACGAAATATTTAACTTTGAAGTGCAAATTTTTGTTCCTGTAAGGCGTCCCCTCCCCCCTCTAAAAGTTAAACTGCGAGCTTGAAAAATCTGGAAAAATTCATGATGATAGCGCATTTTATGAAATTTAAAGGAAAATTATAGAAAGAGAGAATGGAAGAAAGAAAAAGTATTTATTAAACTCGCACTTAAGATAACTTTATTAGTTTAGCAGTAATAGTCGTTGAACTTGGCTGTTGGATAATTTTGTACCAAATACAAAATCCTTAGAATAAATCGTTCTATATTGTGATAACGGGCTACTACGGAACCCTAAACTGTAAGTGGCCCGACACGCACTTGGTCGGTTTTTTTCCTTTTGAGGTGAACCTTAAAAAAAGCTTAAAAAAAGTAAACGAAACTTAAGCAAAACTAAACGTAAGTTTGTTTAGTTAAGTTTACGATACATATCACCATCTTGTCTTACTAGACATGGAACCCGACGCAGTAGCCACCTGTTGCCGCGCAAGTCGATACCTCTGGGCTCTCAGGGTGTTTATCACATTTTGGCATTTTGAAATTTTTACATATTCTTACTCTTCTTATTCTCTATCGATCTGTGTAAAAGACGTGGCGAAATTCGCAAAAAAATGTCGAATACGACCTCATAATTTTCGTTACGTAAACACAATTTGTTTGAAGATTAGGGGCATAAGGAACATAATGCTGCCACCACAATAATTGGCAAGTTGTATAAACCAATTCTGGTTGAAGATTTTGGGTGCAAGATCGTAATTTTGCAAATTGTCTTATACAATACAAAATACAAAAATATTTATTACTTCTCAAACATTGTGTCACACATAAATTGAGGCAGCCCCAGTAAGTTACAATAGTACTTGTGTCGGAGCTGTTTCGCTCTTCCCGTAAGTGGTATACTAACAATGAAAATGATGTCAACGAATAGAATGAAAATACAATAAAAAAGAAATTAAGTTAAATAAATGATAGTTAATTAATAAATTAAGCAGCTCTCTTTGTGTTTTGTGCGTGCGTGTGTATTTGTGTGCGTGTGTTTTGTGGTGTGTGTGTGTGTGTGTGTATTAGTTTGCGTGTGTGTGTGTTTGTGCGTGCGTGTGTGTATGTATATCCAGCATGTTACCCTACCCTGATCAGAATGTTTTCTGTTTCTTCATATGTTAGAGATTTTAACCAATCACTTATTGTTCTTTAACAATCGTATATCCGCATGGGATATATTTCACACTTAAGATTCAGTTTATTGTAGATGTAGGTGGATTGTGTAACATATTGACGTCTAGCAAATGCTGATCGAACCCCTGGAGAGTAGGCCACAATATCTCTGTGTCTTCTGCTCTGAGTATCTGAGTCAAAAGGAAGACATTTATGCAGGGTTAAGGTCACATTTAGAACATAAAGCTTTCTAATAGAAAGCAAGTTGCTGACTTTATAGAGTTCTGTTGTGGGGAACCTAAACCGTTTAAAATACATCAACTTCATAAGTGATCGCTGAACTCTTTCTAGATCGAGGAATTTCATTTTGGAAGCTCCACCCCATATCGGAATGCAGTAAGTTATTACGGATTGCGCCAGAGCTATATAGATCTTGTTTATAAGTTGGGCGGATATAACATGACGTAAAGTTTTGAAGACCCATATGAGCTTCCTGATCCTTTTCATGAGGATCTCAATGTGAGGCTGCCATGACAGTCTTCGGTCAACAAGTATGCCTAAATATTTTGTGGATCTGACTTGTTGAATATTCTGGCAGCCACAGTTACTTGCATAGTTATAGATGGAATAATTTGGACAAACATGAATAGTAATGCCAAAGTCAGTTCCAGGTGGTGATCTTTGGCTTGGGGAAAAACAAATAAAATTAGTTTTGTTGGTTTAAGGGTTAAAAGGTTTGCTCTAAGCCAGGCAGCTATCTTAATCAGACCCTGTTCAGCGACAGTTTTCACAATGTTCCATGAGTTTCCCGAAAAAACAACCGCAGTGTCGTCTGCGTAAGAGAAGATTTTCCCTCCAATGATCTGCATATTGCAAAGGCTGTTAATATAAATTAAAAACATAGTCGGACCCAAAACACTCCCCTGTGGAACTCCGTAATAGACATCCCCTTCAACACTACACAAGTTACTAATCTTTACCATTTGCTGTCTACCTTTGAGATAGCTCTCAAAAAGGGAGAGAGGCAAGCCTCTTATACCTATGTTTTCTAACCTGCGCAAAAGGATCGGGACGGAAACGGTGTCAAAAGCTTTTTTCAGATCTAAGAAGACTGTTAAGCATTTATGACCGCTATCCACCCTACCGATAATTTCAGATGTCAAAGCCGAGATAGCATCTTGAGTTGAACGTCCTCGTCTAAACCCATATTGTGCGTTTGATAGAATATTGAATTTCTGTAAATAGTTGATTAGTCTCTTGTTTATTATTTTTTCTAAATTTTTTGAAATTGCTGGCAGAACTGATATGGGACGATAGTTGTTGACATCGTTTACGTCCCCGCCCTTGTGCACAGGAGTGACCACTGATCGCTTCAAATTTTTCGGGAAAACAACAGTTTTGAAACATAAGTTAGTTAACTGGCTTATGAGTGGAACCACAAAATCCCTCGATTGTTCTAAATATTTTGTAGGAATACCGTCCCAACCTGGTGCACTCTCAGAATCAAGATTCATTAGGATACAGTCTACTTCCTGTGGGTCAGTCTCTAACAACACAAACGAGGAAGCCCTAGAATCACTGCAGCAGCTTGTCATAACTGGCAAACCAGTTTGAGCTACCATTTTTTCTGCTAAGGATTTTCCTACAGTGATAAAGAACAAGTTGACTCTATTTAGTGAGTTTAGAGGGTGTGTGGTAATGTTTAAGAGATGAGTATTTAAAGTTTTGGGTGGTTTAAACTGTGTGATATCATTAATTGTAGACCAAAGATGTCTCGAACTTTTAGCTGATTCTTCTATTTGTTTTTTATGATATTGTCTCTTTGTCTTTTTTATCAAATTGGAGCAAAAGTTGCGGAAGCGTTTAAAGGTGATGATTAAAATTAAGTTGAAAGGGTCTAATCTTGTTTGGTACTGCATTTTGTTTCTAAGTCTTATGCACCGCAGAGCTCCCGCAGTGATCCAGGGCTTCAGTGATCTTTTGCCACAGGACGCGGATTTAGTTTTTGTATTGTTTATGAGGGACGCTCGAATCACCTCCACCAGTTTAGTTGCAAAGCTATCTGGGACCGTGAAAGTATCAAAGATTGATATATCTATGTTTATAAGGTACTTATATGCATTTTCAAAATCTATAACGGTGGTGGTTTTTGGACAAGTTCTTTGTCTTTTACTTGAGCTAGTTAAGTTTAAGACGACCATGGCATGATCCGTGATTGTTGTATTAAGTACTGCCACAAATGCCGAGGTTTTAGTTTTATCAAGCTTCAGGACGACATGGTCAAGGCCATTTCGTTCTCTAGTGGGGAGGCTGTGTCCCGGAAGGAGGCCGTGCATCGATAGCATATTCAGGTAATTTAGTCTATTTGATCTTTGTTGTGTTATTTCTGAAGATTTGTCGATTATATTAATATTAATGTCACCCATGACAATAATATTTTTGTGTGTACTACAAGCTTCAAGATGGCTGTTTAACGAGTTAATGAAATTGTCAGCACAGGTATTAGACGGGGAACCGTATATACCTATAATAGTAAAATTAGACACGCTAATTTGGAGAGCAGACGCATGTGTTAGTGTTAGTTCTGTAACGAGAGCTATTTGTTTATTGCTTACATAGGCAACCACCCCATCGTTTTGATTTAGCTGAATTGAGGTAAAATAAGAGGTGTAGTTATTAAGTAGTGGAATTTGTTTATTTTTATTTCATCTACACTCAATAAGAATATCCACGTCGAATTTCATGAGAGCCAAATTCATCTGCAAGTCGTCAAAGTTACTGTAAATACTCCTCATGTTCTGAGTTACTACTGTCAAGCACGTATTTTCGAGTTTTACCAACGTGGAAATATCTTCGATGTTTACTAAAGCCGAGTTTGCAATTTCAATCTCGTATAATTCATCAAGTGTATTTAAGTTACTATCCATTTTCGTATGAAAAGTCTAGTAAACATAACTCACGAGGTATTTTTAAATATAAATGCCGAGGTAAATCTAGATCAGAAATATTATATGAATAAGCAGACGTTTTTGTTTATAGAGCATAGGTGTATGTGTGAATGTGCGAAGTAAGCGAGAAAATGATGAGTGTTCGGTACAAAGTTTGTATGAGGTGTTGTGTATTGATAATTGATGAGCATGCTTTACAGTAAAAATGTTACTTAAAAAATTAAATCTAATAGTTTTTAACAAACCATATGAAATAATAGCTGTTGCCCGCGGCTTCGCACGCGTGAAGTTCGGTAACTGTCCCACGGCTCATACTAAAGGGATAAATAGTATCCTACATGTTAATCCAGGTTGTAAACTATCTATGTGCCAAATTTCATAATGATCACAATTATTATCATCACTATGACGATCACCACCATTATCACAATCATTATCACTGTCACAATCACTGTCACAATCACTGTCACAATCACTGTCACAATCACTGTCACAATCACTGTCACAATCACTGCCACAATCAATGTCACAATCACTGTCACAATCACTGTCACAATCACTGTCACAATCACTGTCACAATCACTGTCACAATCACTGTCACAATCACTGTCACAATCACTGTCACAATCACTGTCACAATCACTGTCACAATCACTGTCACAATCACTGTCACAATCACTGTCACAATCACTGTCACAATCACTGTCACAATCACTGTCACAATCACTGTCACAATCACTGTCACAATCACTGTCACAATCACTGTCACAATCACTGTCACAATCACTGTCACAATCACTGTCACAATCACTGTCACAATCACTGTCACAATCACTGTCACAATCACTGTCACAATCACTGTCACAATAACTGTCACAATCACTGTCACAATCACTGTCACAATCACTGTCACAATCACTGTCACAATCACTGTCACAATCACTGTCACAATCACTGTCACAATCACTGTCACAATCACTGTCACAATCACTGTCACAATCACTGTCACAATCACTGTCACAATCACTGTCACAATCACTGTCACAATCACTGTCACAATCACTGTCACAATCACTGTCACAATCACTGTCACAATCACTGTCACAATCACTGTCACAATCACTGTCACAATCACTGTCACAATCACTGTCACAATCACTGTCACAATCACTGTCACAATCACTGTCACAATCACTGTCACAATCACTGTCACAATCACTGTCACAATCACTGTCACAATCACTGTCACAATCACTGTCACAATCACTGTCACAATCACTGTCACAATCACTGTCACAATCACTGTCACAATCACTGTCACAATCACTGTCACAATCACTGTCACAATCACTGTCACAATCACTGTCACAATCACTGTCACAATCACTGTCACAATCACTGTCACAATCACTGTCACAATCACTGTCACAATCACTGTCACAATCACTGTCACAATCACTGTCACAATCACTGTCACAATCACTGTCACAATCACTGTCACAATCACTGTCACAATCACTGTCACAATCACTGTCACAATCACTGTCACAATCACTGTCACAATCACTGTCACAATCACTGTCACAATCACTGTCACAATCACTGTCACAATCACTGTCACATTCACTGTCACAATCACTGTCACAATCACTGTCACAATCACTGTCACAATCACTGTCACAATCACTGTCACAATCACAATCATCAACATCGTAATCACAATCATTATCATCGTAATCACAATCATCACAATAAATCACAAAGAAGTCGAATCCATCGTCTTCTGGAACTCAAAATAAATGCCATATTCGTAATCAGCACCCCTGATAATCTCGTTATCGACACCCATATTGATTTTTAAACATTTCAACCCCATCGCTCCCCAACAGGGGATGTTGGTATTTCAGGTCCGCCATATTTAATCTTAAAATCGTTGTTTTTGCAATACACCTGACCAGATACACCATACAAACTATACCCATGTTGATTTTCAGACTTTGTCACCCCATTTCCCCCTCTTAGGGGTTGAATTCTAAAAAAACCTGAAACCCGTTTCTACTCAAACTCAAACTCAAACTCAAACTCAAACTCAAACTCAAATCATTTATTTCAATTAGACCATTACGGCACTTTTGAAAGTCGAAAATACAATAAAAGCAAAGCTACAGTCACAGTCACAAGGCATAATAACTTGAGAAAGTACTGTAGTTGCCCGTTCCCTAACGTAGATCTCTATGGAGAAGAACGGGCAAGAAACTCCATGGACACTCTTTTAAATCCAAATATTGTTACAAAATCTTGGTTACATCATTCATGTTGAGATTATACATATATGTGAGAACGATGTAGAAAGACGTGCACATTAAGAGCGTCCAGAGTAAAATAATAAATCAAAAATTAACAAAAAAAAAAAAGTAATTAAAATGAACGAACCGTGGCAGCCAAGAGATGACCAGTCCCAACTGAGGGCGCCCGTTCACGAACATGACGCATGTATCGGCGCCAAACAACTCGACCATATTTAAGGGAATTAAATGACCCGACACACCCGCCACCATCAGCGAGACATTTGAGTGAGCATGACATTCTCTCTTAGCCACCAAGGCATATTCAAGTCAATGAAAGATAACTAAATGTAAGTGGTGGCTGAACAGTACAAAGTACTCACACATGTGCTATGCAATTATATAATACTAAAAACTGGAATCTATATAATGCAAGTAGGTATATTTTAACAATCTTCTGCAGCTTCCACAATACATTAACATGGGAATCAATTCTTCTTCTACTTCTTTCCGTGTCGATAGACTCAAATAATGCCCGACCAGTGCAATCAATTAGTTTGCAACTATGGTTGTGGAGCAGGACCAGCATGTAGCATAATATGCTTGCCTACATAGTGTGCGTTTTATACAAGATTTAAATTTCGTCTCATTCAGTTGAAGAATGTGGGGAGGTATTTTATTGTAACATTTCAAACAGTACCCCATGAAAGATGAATCTACTTTAGCAAGCCTAAAACCTGGCTGAACTAGTTGGTCCCTATTTCTAGTGTTATAGTGGTGTCTGTCACCTCTTTTACTGAATAAATGCAGATTTTTCCTAACGTACATGATGTTTTCATAGATGTATTGACAAGGTACTGTCATGATATTAATTTCCTTAAACAGTTCTCTTAGAGAATCGCGTCTACGTAATTCATATATGGCTCTGATGGCTCTTTTCTGCAGAATAAATATAGACTCGATGTCTGCAGCCCGTCCCCATAGTAAAATACCGTATGACATAATACTATGAAAATAACTAAAATAGACTAGCCTCGCGGTATCAAGCTTGGCGTTTCGTTTTGTTTTTTATGTTAAAGGACTTAGTGTGTTTCAACAGATCCTGTTTTAGAATGGCAGAGTCCAGTTCCGAAACGATGGGGGGGTTGTTGACCCCCTCCTTCTTCCCCTGAGATCTGAAGATATCCTTGATATCCCGCTTACTCATATCGAGATTGATATTTTTAGCCAAACTGAGTACCATATTTATTAAATCATCTCTGGTTTCCTGCGCGAGCATCGTTGCAGGTCCTCAATTCTATCCTCCAACACAATGATATAATCTTTGTCTTTCTTTGCCTGTAGTTCTAACTGTGTTATCTTATTCTGGAACTCATCATTTTGTTTAGTCAAAAACGCGATAGATGTTTCGATGTTTGTATTTGTAAATTGAATATCTTTTAGATTAGCAGTGATGTTTTTCAATTCGGATTGCTGGGTCGTTATGAAAGACTGTAAACACTCTCTCATTTCCTCCTTGAATTTGCAAAATTCCGAGGGTAGATCTTCTTCCCTTAATCTTTTGCGTTGGGCGACGAAGTTAGGAGGGGTGATATCCAAACCCATTTCACTGTCACAGCCACAGATGTTTCCGTCAGAAGAAGATAGAGGATGGTTCATATTGATGTTATTGTAGACTGCGTTACCAGGATATGATGAGTGTCACAGCTTCTTTGCAAAATAACAGGTGATTGTCAGAATGCGCGTGCGCCTCCGCTGATTTGTCGAGAGCTGTCGTCAGCTACCAGAGCAGCACGTTAGTTAGGAGTAAGTTTGCCTCGCCGGTATATTGATGACCCAGATAATGATTGAATTGTACTCACGTATTTGTTTACGTACGAACACCTCCGCTGTGCTTATGCTGCTTTATTTTGTCACTTGTATTTAATTGATGAAATTGACTTTTATAATTTGAAATTTAAAACAATACAGTTTTCTACACGTCTGCACCATTCGGCAGTCCGGGGAAAGAGGACCTTATACATCGTCTTTCGAAAAGTAATATTGCTCTTTACCCCCTATCATAATTTACATTTGATTACACGACCTACATTTTATTACAATATTACATTTTGATACAAGTGGAGAAAGTTTGTTATTGCATTCGAGGCGGAATCAACGTCGTTTTTGAGCCGAGAACGTCAATAACAAAATAATGTCCACGTGTATCAAACGACGTTTTTCAATACACCTTTGAAGAAATAAAATAAAATAGTGAAAAAAACAATCACCGCCGACTATAGGCATTGCACCAATTTGTACTAAGTTATAGGCATAGTTTTATCTGTGGCAATTTTCCAACACCCGCGTGCTGTGCCGCGAAATTGGCTCCTTTCCGCACGCGGCACAGCACGCGGTGATGGAAAATGAAACAGATCCACGTGTGTGAAATACACGGCATGTTGAACCTAATCGTAGTGCGATAAGAACCCGTTTTCGAGGAAGTATTGAGCCGAGAACTGCAATAACAAATGTCCACGTGTATCAAACGACGTTTTTTAATACACTTTTGAAGAAATAAAATAAAAGAAGGAAATTATTTTGGTCATTAATTAATAAGAAACTATGATTTTTTATTTTATTTTTTTCCGCGCTTTGCTTTCGCCAGGTTGCAATGAAGGAGAAGGAAAGGTATGAAGCTGCTAAACAGCCTTATATAAAAAATTGATTTTTAAAATTTTTGAATTTAGAACACAAATAAATGTTAATTTGTTTATGAAAGTAAATATTAGTTTTAAATAATCATGTTTATCTATGATATTCTATTTATAAACACAATTTGAATATTCAAAAAATATTTACGCCGTAAAGACGCATTATTGCTTTGCCAAAATTAAAAAAAAAACATTCACCTCCGACTTTATGCATTGAACCAATTTGGACTAAGTGAGTAAATAATTGAACTCTTGATTAACAAGACATGACAAAGTAATTTTGTCTGTTTGCCTATTACCTTTTGACGTTTTAACTTTTGAACGAATCTAAGTTACTTGGCATTCAGGGTGCACTGCTTTTGATAGGTTAAAAACCACATTTTGATATAACGACTACAGGAAACATGCAATTTAGCTGCTTAGAGGCCACCCAGCACCAGCAAACATGAGATGCGTTGAAGTAGTGTAACACAAACGAAATGGCCGCGAAGCAAATAAGAAGCAGTGTAGCACAAACGAAGCGGCCGCGTAGAGCACAGACTGCCTCTGGACCATAGTGTTGTTCTACGACTCAGAAAACAAAACTACAACAAGTAACTCTATGATTATACAATTTATATTTACTACCTACTGTCTCTTAAAGTATCTATGTACTACAGATGCTTTCCTTACGCTTTCTTATCATCCATTCATATCATTTATCATGCCCTTTTGTTGGTTTTTGCGTCAGCATTCTGCGTTTATACAGGCTGGAATTTTTCAATGCCACCTGGCGGGAAAGTACTCTATATACTGAAGATAGTAAATTTTACTCAAAGGAAACATTCCTTTATTTTTTAAAAGAATCAAATCTGCTTTCGCAGATTTTCGAAAATTTGCTTGTCACATTCGGGCATCGAACCCGGGATGGATCGACTAAAGTTCGAAAAAAAACATTCTGTACCTTTTTGACATAAATCGATAGGGTCGATCATATGGATCAAATCTTTTGAACAAACATGATCAATGAAATGAAATGCATGCCCCTATCGATTGATGTAAAAAAAAGTACAGGATGTTATTTTTTCGAACTTTAGTCGGTTCGATTCCCGAGTGTGGAATGTGAAAGTGCGAATTTTCGAAAATCTGTGAATGCAGATTAGTTTATTAAAAATAAAGAGTATCTATTTCCAGTATTTCAAGTACTTTCCCTCCAGGTGGCTTTGATATTTATATTTTTTTTGTTATGACATGTATGTCAGATTTGTCACACTGTCAATTATTTGTTCTTTTAATTGTTACCAGCCAAATCGCTATGGTTTTTTTTTATTTAATTAAAATTGTTTTTATCAATATGGTTGGTCAAATATTGTTTTTTATAGATAATTACGATTGTTTACTGATTAACGGTATCCTAAGTTACATTTATTAAATTCATAAAAGCACACTCTCAGTATTCTTCGGGGAGGTTTTTGACGGATTACAACTGGCTGTTTTTAATACTGGCAGTTCGCATTTTAATGACCGCAACAACTTAAATTCTAGAAAGAATTAAAAACAGAAGATATGGAAAAACGCTGTGATTTCCATTATAAAAGGGATTCAGTTTTGATCTGGATTCTGAAGAAGAAACATCGGCTATGCACAAGT
Organism: Xestia rhomboidea; assembly: GCA_963853795.1. Lineage (NCBI taxonomy): Eukaryota > Metazoa > Arthropoda > Insecta > Lepidoptera > Noctuidae > Xestia > Xestia rhomboidea. The sequence continues at coordinate 212,549 of OY970759.1, forward strand.
TTTTATTTGGTGTCTGTGGAGAACCATCGCCGGTGACCCTCTAAGGGTAAACAGTGTCAGGCTCGCTGACACCCTGACGCGGCCCAACACTGGACCTAGCCGAACTACACACTTTCATCCCGGGACTCCGCTGACGGACTCGCCCGAGATGTTCACGCCGTCTCTGGAGTTGACCTGACGTTGCGCCCGCTGTGCAGAACCTCTACCTGATTCGTGTACTGCAGCGCCTGTTCTACGGGAAGCCTGACTTAAGGAGCTGTCTGAGCTCGGAGCTCGGAGTGACTTTCCCTCGTTTCCAAGAACAGTAATTCTAAACCCCCTACCTCTTCGCTCCTGAGAGTGTGTGGCTCTTTTAATAAACATAACTGTATTCTTCTATTGTCTTGTAAATTCTATATTCTTTTAAATTATACTATTGTGTTAGTTTACTTATTTTATTTTTGTTGGGGGTAGTTTTATGTAACACGACAGTCATTCATGGCCTGCTTCCGGAGATCATTATAGAGTAGGTAATGACATGAGGTAGACAATAAATATTGTATAATGTCCCCGATACTGCTGATAGTTCAATAAAATAGCAGCTAGTTTGCATCGGATCGCCACAATGTTCAGCCAGTCTGCGAACTGTTGATATACTTAAAGTGCCCTTTAATGATTCACAAATACATATTGTCGGTGTCGCGTCGCTTGCAATAACTAGGTCCGGTCCGCTCCCGTCACGGTCCGGCCGGGCCGCCGTCTGCTTCACTCGCTTCTAATTCGCTTTCCGTGTCGCGTGCTCACCTGTGATCGTTGTCCAATCACTTCGAGTGAGCCCCCCCCCCCCCCGCCCCTCGGCATCGGTACCCCTCCTCGCCCAGTGGAGGCAGCTACTGCATAATATATCACTGACCGACAATTGAATAATACCCGCCTGAAATCCGCTCAGTTCATCAATGTATTTGTCTAGTATTCCATAACAGTTTATGAAATTGCATTTATCTGTTGAGTTTGTAGCAAGCACAACCTAATAAAATTCCAAGTCAGCGGAAAATGAACCAAGTGTGCTTCAGTCAATTGAAACACGTAACATGATTATTGCATAAGGCTACCAAATAAAATAAATAAAAAGTTTGTGTGCTAAAGAAGTGATATTATAACGATGGTGTTGTAGGTACACGTCAGCACTACATGCAGTACCCGTGCGACTTGGGGGGCGAGTGGTCCATGACCTCACTGATGCGATACGAGGAATGTTAACCACAGAACGATGAGAGTTCGACACGCTTTCCACAATCAATCAATGTATTTATTTATTTTTTCCTCTTTCGCCCGTGGTCCCTTCTCGTATTCCCTGGGATCCCTCCCAGGGAATACGAGAAGGGACCACGGAGCCAAAGTCCATGGACCTACTGAGAAAAAAAAATCTCACTAGTTCCATGGAACTACTCGCTGGTGGAACTGTGAGAATGATCCTTTTTTTCCGGGATTCGGTCGTGACCGGGGCGTTTTCTCGTAGTACGTCTACTAGTAGGAGCACGAGGGTGACCAGTTTCTGTTCGTCCTACTATGACATATAAGAGCTGTAATAATTTATTCTGCTTAGTTCACCTAGGTGGACCACGGGAACCTTTTCTTGCCGGTGGTCCACCTTTATAATAATATTGCAATCTCTTTCCTTTTGAACTTTGTTTAGTTAGTAATAGAGGAATAATTATGCTCCTTGGTAAGATGACATTACTTTGTTTAAGCTGTGACTTTACCGTCAATTTTCATGATATGGATTTAACAGAAAAAAATAATTAAAGTTTTTTTCCGTATTGTTTTTTCGATTTTCGTTTGTTCTTTCGGCATTCATTTTTCCACTGCAGACGCACCGTACCCCTGGCCGTACCCCTGGTGGTACGGTGGGTGTTTTAAAGTTAAACGATACCACCAGGTAATAGTGTTGTAACACTAGTTAAAACTACTTCGGACCACCAGCTAGCAAGACTTTTCCAGATATAAGCAAATTTAGAACCTGCTACGACTCCATGATGCGCGCTCGCTTCGCTCGTATATTAAATAACACTCTTTGACTTCTGTCCCCGAAGTGCCGGGCCTCCGCCGGCCTCCTTCGTCTTCCTACGGCCCGGTGCCCATGCCGCCCAGAACGGATTAATAAAATACAACACTATTACCTGGTGGTATCGTTTAACTTTAGAAAACCCACTGTACCACCAGGGGTACGGTGGGTCTGTATCCCATTTTTCAATGGTAGTAAAACGACAGGATCAGGATGAGGATTTGATTTCCGGGGAATTAATTTTAGGTGGACCATGGCCGATTTACATATTCCTCATCATTTAGGTGATCCACCGGCGAGAAAAAGTGACCGTGGTCCACCCAGGTGAACTAAGCAGGTGGAACACGACCGAATCCCGATCAAACCATTACCTACAGGAGACTTTTAGATACTCTTGATAAAGTCTCTCTCTCTTGAGTGGCTGGTGAAAACAAAGAACGTCACGTGACGTGCACGTGCTCGCTACACGCGCATGTTCAGAGCTTGCCTTCTGCGCGGGCTACGTGCGGCCGCTGCGATGCTTACCAAACATAATCCGGCAGGTTGGTGTAATGTCACCTGTGTCCGTGGTGTGTCTCCGCCTCGCCACGGCCGCAAGTAAACACATTACGTACACGTACAAGCGCGACACCTCTCTCCGTCACCTGCAGATAAAACAAACGGTTTCACGAACAATCTCGGAGGATATGGGATACAGGCTGACCGGGGGGCGGGGGGGCGACTCGCACATTAGGCGGCGTGTTGATAACCGTTCCGCGCGAGTTAGACACCAATTAGATCGGATCCGTCACCCGCTGATAAGCTTAACCAGACATTATCTTCTGACGGATTGCTCTGAAACCTATATTGAATGTCCCTAATTATCCTGAAACTGTCTCTCCTGTAGGTATTATCATTTTGCGTTGAAATGAGTATTCGTATAATATTTAACTTTGAGGACCCGAATGGCGCAGCGTTAATGAGGCTGCCTTACGTCCCGGGTTCGAATCCCGGTTGGAGCAAATGTTTGTGTGATGAGCATGGACATTTTGTTTCCGAGTCATGGATGTTTATGTATAATAAATATGTACTTACAAACACAAAGTATCTATGTAGTATATCAACTATCTGGTGTCCACGACACATAAGCCTCGTTGCTTAGTGTGGCACTAGATGGCGCTGTGTGTAATGTCCAGCATTATTTATTTATTTAATATAATATTAAGACTTAATAAATAATAATAAATTGCAGCATTACAATAGGGATGATGACTGACAAAAAAAATATGATTCTATTTAGTCCGTCAGTTAGATTATCGGAAAATATTGGAGACGTGACTTTGTTTTATCAAATTAATAAAAATTGACGAAGATAAAACGTGTCAAAGATCATGAGTGGGGGCTTGTGGCGTCACGTTTGTGTAAAAAAATTACCTACTAAAATGTGACGTCACAGGAGTTTTAGACGCACTGTATCGTCTGATCTAGGGTTTGTTCAATAAAATGCTAATATCTAATTTGAGTCAACCTACGAAATTATATCAAAATAAATTACTCAATACCAATTATTTATTTTTATTTACGTTCTTTGTATGTAGATGACGCACCAAATTTAAGAGTGGGAGTGCGGCGGCAGAAAGTAAGTGAGTGAGTGCAGCGGCTAAGTATAACAGCCGCACGGCCGATCTTCAAGGTTAAGCTGTGGTGGCCTAGGTCAGCTCGCACTCCCACTCGTATGTGCCTTATCTATCTGCCGCTGGGGTTCCTGCGTCATTGTGGAGTCCATGTGCTGGGGCAGAGCTATATTCAAATTACAATAACTCTTAAAATAATTGATTTTCAGTCAATATTTTGATATCATTTTGTAGGTTGACTCAAATACTTCTCATTTAACACACAAAAACATAAACAACAAAAAAAGGGGGGCTAATTTTGCACTAGAGTAGAAAAATCATTTTTGCTTTATTTCAGGAATATTTATTTAATAATTTGATTGTCGTTTACCCTTGCCTTGTATTTGTGAGTTACTAACATAGCTTTATGTCATCTTGATTTACTACTAACACTCTATAATATGGACCGAAAAGTCTGAAATAAATGTTTTGAATTTGAATAAGATCATTTTTGTACGTCTCTAGGTCTCTTACATTCAAAGATATTAGCATCTCATTGAACATACCCTAGATCAGCCGATAAAACAAAATGTCTGCCATTCGCAGGGTGTGGGGTAACCGGTAAGGAGTATTTATAAACGTGTAGGTATTTGTCGATAGAAATGAGTATACAACATTATTTTTATATTATAGTATGTGCGAAACCTTAAGTTTGTTCAGAATAAGCAAGTGAATCGATTCCAATATTTTTTACACCATGTTATAATAATATGTTGTCCCAAAAATATTTAAACAGGATACAAATTGGACACCGCGCGACACTAAGTACCTATCCGCTATCATACGCACACAACTGACAGGTCATAGCTGCACTAGGCGCGGGCGCACAGCGCGGGCGGCGCGGGGGCGTGAGCCGCGTGGTGACCACGTTTTTTACGGACAACCAGGTAACAGAACAAGCTTATAACTTTGTGATTTTTCATAAAACAGTTTTGAAATTTTGTACATAAAAATATTGGACACCTGTTTCGGGTTTCGCATATACTAAAACTAATGTTGTTTATTATGCCCTTAAAGTATCGGTAACCGGAAGCCAATACTAGATTGTATCATGATAGAGCAAAATTATATTTTTACGGCGAGGGCGCTTTTTTGAATCCAGAGCGAAGTGAGGGATTCTAGAGTAGAGCCCGAGCGTTGCGAGGGATTCTTTAGTAGAATCCTGAACGTAGCGAGGGATTCAAAGTACGTCGCCCGAGGCAAAAATATATTTGCGCCCTAGTGATACACTCTACTTTTCATCACCTACTATGAGAAAATAAATGGCGCCTCATATTTTATTCACTGTCACTTGAAAAACTCATTTTTCAAAACAAAACCATGAATTTCTTACAATCCGTGAAAAATGACGAAAACGCGGACTGTAGTTCGCGCGTTTTTAATTTGATTTCTTTTTTTTTTTATTCAGCCGGCGGCGCGACTATAGGCCGTCGTACCAGCCAGTCTTTATTCAAACAATATTTGCGTTCGATTTCTTTGGCGCTCAACAATAAAAAAAGTGCGCGGCAAAGATTATTGCGGCACACTTATAAAGAGGATTAAAAACTCATTACTGCCCGCTAAAAGTTTCTTATGGAAACACCACCTTTGGGTGCATTTAAAGGCGAACCAAGTCGTCCTTTTCGAATAGATGGGATGAAAACGTATGTATACAGTGCAAAGTGCTATGTTTTTGGGAAATAAATACTTATTATTATTATTATAAACACACTATAAAAATCTCGTGTTACAGTGTTTGTTATCAAATTACTCCGAAACAGCTTGGCCGATTTTTACGTTTTTTCTTGTGCATATTTAGTAGGTCTGAGAATAGGTCGTAGGTTATTTTTTAGACTCACACAACAAAATTTCCTCGCCAACGGTATCGCGGACAACAGCTAGTTTTTATATGTTCAATTAACGTAATGGGTCGCTGTACTCCAATAAAAATAAACGGTTTACTACAGTTTCACCAAAACTTTATTGACAATTTTTTATTTTACAACCAACGTTTCGTATTCTATTTATTTCGCAAACAACTTATTCCGCAAATGTTTTATTTTAAAAACAATTATTCGGCAAACACTTCTTTTATCAAACGCATCAGATGATATTTAATCATTTATACATTTTTCATTTCTTATTTATATATGTCGCCGCAAGAGTCTCTATCTGCTAAGATTTAATCTAACTAATAACACTCATAATTCTATTCCACGATAATATTGATGAACCTGCCATCTCTGCTTGGCAGTACGTGTTATACAAACATCGTTATCGATTAACTGAAGAGGTAAGCGCCATCTATTGGTTTTTGTATTAACTAGTACTTAGATCTTCAAGTGACAATTTAGAGAGTAATTGATTAAACTAAAGTCTTTATCTAGAACTACAGTTAAAATTAAGATAAGCAAATACTTTATGGCAATTGGGATTTTACCAATTTGTTGTTGCTCTTTTGGCACTATGATTTGATTGTATGGCAACATTCCACAGTGTTGTGGAATGTGGCGGCAAGTACGATTTTAATGGTCAATAACTCAATTTATAATTTTAAACTACTACTAAATCAGTTTTCCTAAAACTAACTACAAACCAAAAAGTAACAAGATTATTTACTAAGCAATTTGTTAGTGAAAGACCTGTGTGTATTAATTAGACCTGTCCTTAGATCTGCCGGAAATGGTTTGAAAAACTAGTGTAAAAAGTAATGAAGCGAGTAATTTAGCTTAAACTTAATAACACCTTTGCATTTGTAAATATTAGTATTGTTTAATTATTACAATAATTAATTGTGAAGTATTCTGGTATTGTTTGTAAGTTTTAATGAACTTACGATGTAATGAATCACTGCACTGCGTGTATGTGTCACTTCCGCTATTCAAGCTAGACGCGCGTAGGCAACGAGGTGTCTGGTTAGCTTACGATGAGTAAAACAATTGAAGTATTAAGTAATTTGATGAGTCTATTGAAGTGAACAATATTTGTGAAAACAAGAAATGTAACACGATTTAAAAGAGTGTATGGAGTTTCTTCGTCCGTTCTTCTCCATATCAACCACATGCGAACGGACGGCTCAACTCTAGAATGTTTTTAAGTGACTGTACCTAAATGGTTTATTAGAAATAAACGTTTGGAGCTTGAGTCAAGTTTTGTGTGTGATTTCAACTACACACCTACCTATCTACCATCAATGAAGAATCGCATCGCACGGCGATTATGATGGAAGACTGAAAGACAATACCAATGGCGGCGGATGGCGCCAATATTTGGGGACAGTGTTCCTCTAAGCTTTCCCCATCGTGATATATAAATTTGTATAAATCACGTTTCTACAAAATAATTAACAGGCAACACATTCTCACAATCAACACAAACAAAACTAAAATTCTTACATACAGTTTAAGAAATTCGAGTCAACCACCAAATTCGTACGCTTTGGTACCGCACTGTTGTGTACTGCCTGGCACTGCGACATGTACATGTCCCGAACTAGAACGCTGTAGAACCATTAAATATCTCGGTGTGACTCTCGACGACAGCCTGAGCTTTGCACCACATATAGCAGGGGTGGTCAACTAGATTAGACCCAAGATCTACTGTTTACTGACGAAACCCTGTGCGATCTACCAATTACATACTACTTGAAATCTTAAATCTTCTTCTTCATATAGCGTGTCGATGGCAATCTAAATTGTGTCGGCCCAGAACTGAGCGACTAGTTTGGCGCTTTCGGTAGCGTCCATCAGTTCCTGCAGTGAACAAACAACAGGACATACAGGACATGCAGGACACGATATTAAGTGCCCCATCGTTTGTGGAACAGCACCACATTTACACTCCAGGGCAGAGTCATTAATGAATCTCCACCTGAGCAGGTTTCCCTTGCTGCAGCCAACCTGGGTGCGGAGTCTATTTAGGGACTTCCAGGTCAGCCATGGCAACTCATGTTCAGGTGGGAATTCTTTTCGTCAGTAACTCTATATGTCATATAGAGTTACTGACGAAAAGAATTAGAAAGCTAATCTTTATCTTTAGTACTCTTCGCCGTTCTACTTTATTAGGTGTACATATTTTGCTCTTTGTCAGTCTCTCTTAACGTACTGTATAAGCGCTTGGGGTGGTGGACGAAAAACTACTCTTTTGAAACTAGAACGAGCTCAGAGAGCCGTGAGCCGCTAGAAACTAGCACCTTTAGATCCATCCTTTTTCCAACTGAGGAATTATATAGGAACTGTAAAGTCCTTACAGTGAGGCAATTATTTGTCTTACACATGCTGCTATATCAGCACCAAAGAACCTCCTATGAAGTAATCACCATAAGACGCAAAGACAAGGTATGTCAACCTTACCCCTGTAGATTCTCTTTTACAAGAAGATTTCCTTGTTTCCAAGGTCCTCATCTCTATAATAGCCTTAACAAAGTACTCGACTTCTACTCACTACCTTTTGTTTTTTTTTTTTTAGGATGGGAAATCATCAAATGACTTCTCCCGCTCTGGGCGGAGCAGGAGGGAGTGTCAGACTTTTACTGACTAAAACCCATCCATGTTCCTTCATCGCCTTTTGTGTTCCGGGGCCACGGTATCTCTTTCGACTCGACTCTTCTACTGACTACCTAAAATGTCACTCAAAAAGAAACATCATCATCCTACATGTTAATCCAGGTTATAAACTATCTATGTGCCAAATTTCATAATGATCACAATAATTATCATCACAATCACCATCACTATCACGATCACCATCACAGTCATTATCACAATCACCATCACCGTCACAATCACTGTCACAAGTCACAATCACCGTCACAATCACTGTCACAATCACTGTCACAATCACTGTCACAATCACTATCACAATCACTGTCACAATCACTGTCACAATCACAATCACTGTCACTGTCACAATCACAATCACTGTCACTATCACTATCATCGTAATCATAATTATCATCATCGTAATCACAATCATCATCATCATAATCACCATCATCGTAATCACAATCATTATTATCGTAATCACAATCATCATCATCGTAATCACAAATCATCATCGTTATCACAATCATCATCATCGTTATCACAATTATCATCATCGTTACTCTACCTCTCTGAATCTCTTACAATCAAAAAATCTTACTCTCTGAACTCAAAATAAATGCCATATTCGTAATCAGCACCCCTAATAATCTCGGTATCGACACCCATATTGATTTTTAGACATTTCAACCCCATCGCACCCCAATCCCATCCCCTGGATGATGATATTTCAGGTCCACCACATTAAATCTTAAAATCGTTGTTTTTGTAATACACCTGACCCGATACACCATACAAACTAAAGCCATGTTGATTTTCAGACTTTGTCACCCCATTTCTCCATATTAGGGGTTGATTTCTGAAAAAACCTGAAACACAAATGTTTTCTCATTTATCGATAGGAGTACTCCTGTTAAGTTTCGAATAAAATAGTCTAACTAATCTTATTTCCCCATGTAAAAGTCTGGACCCCCGTTTCAAACCCTTAGGGGGTGAATTTTGAAAAATTATTTTTTAGTGCATCCCTAAACCTCATAAGGAACCTATGTGCCAAATTTTGAACTTCTAGACTCAGCGGTTTGGGCTGTGCATTGATTTTTAGACTTTTTCACCCCATTTCCTCCTCTTAGGGGTTGAATTCTGAAAAAACCTGAAACCCGTTTCTACTCATTTATCAATAGGAGCACTCCTGTGAAGTTTCGAATAAAATAGTCTAACTAATCTTGTTTCCCCATACAAACTTTGGAGCCCCGTCTAACCCCACTAGGGGGTGAATTTTGAAAAATCCTTTCTTAATGCACCCCTAGACCACATAAGGAACCTACTTGCCAAATTTGGAATCTGTAGACCCAGCGGTTTGGGCTGTGCGTTGATAGATGAGTCAGTCAGTTTCTTCTTTTATGTATTTAGATTACTTTTGTTTTCATTCTATTTCTTTTCTAAATAGTTTCTTTGCCCGTTTACTTATGCTGCATAATGGACTAGTCATATATTTTGTAAAATGCCATGTATGTAACTAATTACAATTAAGAAACTTCCACTAAAGGGTCGGGCCCAGCATCTTTAACACAAGTTGTCTTGACAACTTAGCAAGGGTGTTGGTGTCGCCACAATACTTTTTCAATTTTCCTTAAATTGTATGTACTAACATGTATCTAATGTAAATGTTAAACTTGATGCAAATAAATTATTATTATTATTATTTGTTTATTCACTACTCTCAAAACGGTGAAGGAAAACATCGTGAGGAAACCGGCACGTCCTAGAATCAAAAATTCGAAGACATGTAACATCTACCAATCCGGATTGGGCTCGCGTGGTGGATTATAGCCCATTACCTCTCATTGAGAGGAGGCCGTGTCCCAGCAGTGGGAACATTATAGGCTGAAGATAATGATGATGTACAATAGTGGTACACAGGTGGACTTAATGCCACAAGGCATTCTCTAGCAGTCAGCCTATGGGTTAAATAGGAAAAAATAGTGATAGAAAATATAATAAAAATAAAATAAAAAGCACTGTAAAAAGTTTATTGCTTCATGGAGAATCCTTTTAAGCAAATAGTTTGCTTGTATTAGGATGCTCCGCCCTTCCCCAGGTTATCTAATCATGTTTTAGTTATTGAGCCTGATCAAGGTAATATGAAGTTATTTTTATTTGTATAAGAACTTATACAAATAAAAATGCAAGAACTTATGAGAATAAAATGAGTACACAGTATTTCTACGAGTGACAAAATAACGCTCTATGGTGTGGAGGTGAATGTGTGTTGGAGATGGTGTGGAGGTGAATGTGTGTTGGAGATGGTGTGGAGGTGAATGTGTGCGAAAAGTGGGTGAGAGTAAGTGAGGGTTGTATCCACGTCTAATACAGGTGGCGATTAAATCATCTACGGTAAATTGAGGTAAAATGCAATTATTTAAGCAATTATTGCAAGCTAACCCTACGACTAGTCTTGGGATCGGAATTAATGTAGGATATTAACTTCCATTAGCGGCATAGATATCATAGCGTAATATGTTATGTGTTTAGTACAGTCGCATCGATTGCACCATATTTTCCACTTCGTCATAGGTTTTTAACTTAAGCCATTTAGACAATGCGCTTTTGCATTCGCGGTAGGTTAGTGGGTATATTATATCAAGTTCTTTATTAAGAAGATTATATAAATGGGATGATTGCCTAGGGAATTGTCTTTTTGCGAATGTAGACTTTACCGACACAGTGGGAGCAACCATATGTTTCCTTCTGCCTTTTGTTTTCTGTGGGTTGAAAGATAGAGTTTTAAAATTATATTAATTACGTAAATCTTATAGCGGTCAGAAGATCCGAAATCCGGTAAAGATTCTCAGTTGAAAATCTAAAGGGTATAAAAATCATAACTTTCAGTAGGGACCTCTGAGCCCTCTTGAGGTCTAGAAATTTAATCTTTGTTGCACCTCCCCAGACGGGCAGGCAATAAGCCAGGACGGACTGAGCTAGCGAGGTGTAAATCTGTAGCAGGAGTTGTTCCGAGGTGACATGACCTAATGTCTTGAAAGTCCAGATTAATTTCCGTATTCGCTTCATTATTAATTCAGTGTGGTTATGCCAGGATAACCGTTGATCAACCATAATACCTAGGTATTTGGTAAAGAAAGAAAGAAAGAAAAAATATTTATTTGGGACAAGCACAGGCACTACAATAATAATAATAAAAAAAGAATCTAAAACTAAATAATAAAAAGAAGACCTTTGCGAGGCCGAAAAGGCTCCTATCTCAGCATGATGCTGCGATAGATAAAAAACAAATATCGCAGCGCTGGTATTCTGATAGGGCCCACTGTGATGTCACGGTCACACGTAGGTGTGACCGTGACATCACAGTGGGCCCTATCAGGACACAAAATACATTTACACAAAAAATAAAACATAATACTCACTTAAATAAAATAAACACTATAGGTATACAAACAAAACTATAAGAATGAAAATATTAATAACAACCGGCTTGGCCGCACCGAACGTTCCGACTTCGCTTGTCAACGCTACAGACTATTGTCTATGGTCCGCGACAAGCGAAGGGACGCGAGCGCAGACGATACACTGGCATTTTGACAACTGGCTGTCAATGTCAAGGTGTTTTTTTAAAAACAACAAGGAAATCTTCCGAGACAATAAATTACAACAAGTAAGGAATGAGTGGAAGTTATGACAGAAAAGGTAGTCAGTGGGTCGTCTTAGGGTGTAAATAAAATTAATAAAAATAATAACGAAGTGCGTCGGTGTTGCTGGTGTTGTGTACATGGTAGTGATCCAGGCAAAAACTCCGTTACGATACCAGTAGTAGCTTCATGCAGTCTTAGGGTAAGTAAAATTAGTGACTGGTTTCTTTTTGTAATTGTAGCAAGTGTTGTTAATATTTATATCTAAAAGTACCCACTGTTCTTATAGCACGGAAAGGCGGTGGCAAGTCGTTCCAGCAGCGGGACGCAGCAAATTTAAAGCTTCCACGAAATGCAGCAGTTTTGTGGGATCCGGCCAACAAGAGGTATGATGAAGACCTAGTTTTAATTCTGCTAGATTCCACTCTAGTGATTTCTGTGCAAGAACAGTTTGTGTTTCCAGGATAATTGCATTTATGAATCTTAATTTTGAATTCTGGAGGAGGTTCAGAGGTGTTGTACTATGTGAAACAGATGAAATTGGTTTGGTAATATTTAAGGATAAGAGGTTAAGGTCAAGCCAGGCTGCTATTCTACAGGGCACGCCACAATAGTGGCGGTAAGTCCGCTCTTTGAGGAGTGGCTGGAGAGACGCCACGGCGTCCTCACCTTCCGCCTGACGCAGGTTCTTACCGGACACGGATGTTTCGGTAAGTTCCTGCACCGAATCGGGCGGGAGGAGACACCCGGGTTTTTCCACTGCGAGGATCGACCGGAGGACACGGTGGTGCATACTGAGGAGGTGTGCCCCGCTTGGGCGGAGCACCGCCGTGTCCTCGAAGTGGCAATCGGCGGCGGCGACATCTCGCTCCCGGCCCTGGTTCAAACCATGGTTCGGAGCGAGACGGAATGGGACGCCGTCGCCTCCTTCTGCGAAGCAGTCATGCTAGCGAAGGAGGTGGCGGAACGTGAGAGGGAGAGATCCTCACGTCCCGGCCGCCGCGGGAGACGCCCCGGGCGTCGGGGGCCACGTGGTGGCTTCCGGCCACCGTAGGCGCAGGCCTGTGGACGGGGAGCTTCGGGCTAGCTCGCCGTCCGTCCGTCTCATGACGACAAGCCGTGTCGACGGCGCGTTCGTGTTCCACGCGTGCCAAAGAGAGTCGGCAACAATGAAGGGCAAGGGCAAGGGCCGATGCCTACCGGGGCTGCGGGACTGTTCGCAAGAGATACCGTGCCCCCGAAACACAAAGGGCGATAAAGGAACAGGGATGGGTTTTAGTCAGTAAAAGTCTGACAGGGAGTGTCAGACTTTTACTGACTAAAACCCATCCTGCTCCACCTAGAGCGGGAGAGTCATTTGATGATTACCATACGAAATGAAAAAAAAGGCTGCTCTTCTTGCCAGTCCACGCTCGGTAGTTATCTGGAAATTGTCCCGGGTATCGCCGCTGAACACTATAGCAGTGTCATCTGCGTATGAAAAAATATATAAGGAACCATGTTGGTCCGAGCACACTACCTTGACCTACTCCGAATTGGACGGTCTCTTCAGAGCTAATGTTATTGCCTAGCTTAATCTTTTGTTTGTTTACCTCTTACTCCAATTGATCCCAGCCTATCCAGCAGAGTGGAGACAGAAACTGTGTCGAAAGCCTTTTGAAGGAATACAGCTAGGCACCTGCCTCCGCTGTCCACTTGACTGGTTACAGCGGAGGCAAGCGCCAGTACTGCGTCTTCCGTAGTTTTTTTTTGTCTGAAGCCGTACTGCGAGAGCGATAGAGGGTTGTTTTTGTTAAGGTAAGATAAGAGACGTGAATTTATTAATCTTTCCATTACTTTAGATATTGATGGCAGTACAGATATAGGCCTATAGTTAGACGGATTAGCTTTGTCTCCACTCTTGTGCACCGGTGTTATAAAAGCTAGTTTTAAGGCGTTCGGGTATGTAGCGTGTTCAAAGCACTGGTTTGCTAAGTGGGTTATAATTGGGACGACAAGAACATGAGGGGTCTTTAGGAAGTCGACAGTTATGCCGTCCCAGCCCGGGGCACTATTTGATTTCAGAGACATTAAGAGGAGGAAGACGGTGAACTTCATCCTGGTCAGTGTTTATTAATAGTACAAATCATGTGAGAGGTAAAACATTAGCTGAGTCAGAACTATAGTTTTGGGCATACCCTTTGGTGGAGCTGGCAATTATTTCGTTCGCAAGAATTTTACCGATATTGGAAAAGTATTTATTTACAGAGTCAGCTGACTCTTTTAGAGTCCTTGAGCCTTGAGCTCTATTAGATCTGTATTGGGCGTTTTGCTTGGCGACCGATGAGTACCGTTGTTTATATACGTCGTTTCCCTCATTTTTTTTGGGATTTTATGCGTTTTATATAACGCATAAAAATCCAAATCCCAATCCTTTGGGATTTTTATGGTTCACACAGATAATGCTCAGTCCATTCTCTATGTCTATGACGTAACCTAAATGCCACAGATTATTAAAATATGAACATAATTTAAAAAACCTTATTTATTATTAAATATTTTGAAGGCCGTATTCAGTTATATTTATATAGGCGAATGAAATGATAATTGTTTCATCAAGTTACGTTTTGTTAGATTTTACTAGTCCAAGCATGTTAGCCGAGTAGCCATTGTTCTTTGTACTGCGCGAGCTTTGTGCGTGATTGTGTTGATACAGGACTGGATTAAGTGGTTTGCTTTTGATACATTTCACTGGAGACATGTTGTTTGATCGCAGACCACCCAGATCAGTGCAGCAGTGCAGTAGAGGTGGGTGAAGTGAAACGTGTGTGAGTACTATATGCAGCACGCACTCGTCGCATAAAGAGTACTTTTGATACATTTCACTGGAGACGTGGCATAATCTGGAGGTCCAATTTCACTGGAGACATGTCGTTTGTTCGCAGACCACTCAGACCAGTGCAGTAGAGGTGGGTGAAGTGAAACGTGTGTGTGTACTATACGCAGCACGCACTTGTCACATAAAGAGTACTTTTGATATATTTCACTGGACACATGGCATAATCTGGAGGTCCAATTTCACTGGAGACATGTCGTTTGTTCGCAGACCAGTGCAGTAGAGGTGGGTGAAGTGAAAAGTGTGTGAGTACTATACGCAGCACGCACTCGTCACATAAAGAGTACATTTTTAGAGGCGGAGAACTTAACATTGGAATAAAACACAGAAAAAAAAGTTATTTCCGTTTTTAGTTGTTCGTTATCCCCAATAAATGGAACTTAACATCCCTAAACCTGTCGAAATCTGGATGTATTGTACTCATCTGCGTACCCCCTCAGAGCATACAGGCGTGATGTTACGTCATGATGTTGTATAAGCAATAAATATTCAAGCGATTCCAGCAATCACTGCAGATTTGCCGTCTTTTTTTGAAGAGTTCCATTGTATATCTCCGAAGATCAGCATCAAATCTTTACCAAATTGAAATGGGCCCCACGGGAAGCACCAGCTTTCAAATAAAAAAGAATCATCAAAATCGGTTCACCCAGTTCTAACAAACAAAAAAACAAAAAAAAATACAGTCCAATTGAGAACCTCCTCTTTTTGGAAGTGAGTTGAAAAGGGTTTTAATATCCATCAAATTGACTTTATTTGACTGAGGATTTTAAGCCATTTATGTTTGAATATGATTTCGGGTACGTGGACACCCACCGTGGCCGGCGCGTACATGGCATAATCTGGAGGTTCAATTTGCTCATATTTTGAGCAGAAAATCAGGCTGTATTTCGGTTTATTTGACAGATGTTGAAAAAATGAGATAAGTAAGGGACTCCTTGTGGAATCAGAAATAATACTGTTATTAGTAATCACAACTTTATATTATTGATAAGCATATATTTTTTCATAACTATACAGGGTGGATACGGTAAACGGGGTAGTTAGGGGAAGTACCTTAACCGTTGCAGCTACACGAAAATGGTCTTTGGAGACTATCCATAACTTTTTGTGAAATTATAAAGTACCGAAAGAACCGGGACTCCGGGATGAAGACCCGGTACCGGATTGTTTAAGAAATCCCGGTATTTCCCGGTACTTTCGGTACAGGGATTTCCTGGGAGCATGCCCTAGAACTGACCCTAAGCATACATAAAAGGTCATACAGCGTAACGTGGAGCCTCCTCCTCTTTTGACGATGGTGAATAACTCGTGTGCAGCACACACGTGCCTGAACGCGTCACAGACAACTGAGCCAGTGCGTGCTAATGGCTTGTACGGCGGGCTCGTCGGCGCTGACCTCTCCGTAATCGCGGCCAAATCCTCGCAAAAAGAGAAGTTATTAGTATGAACTGCCCACCCCCGACCCGCCCTCACACCCGCTCCCTCCCACGGGCCTCTATAAAACAAGTTATGAAAATAGCACAAATACCTTTTATTTTTTATTCCTGCGCGAGTTTTGATTAATTTCGACAAGAAAGTTGGCATTGTTCCTCTTCAATGATATAATTAAATTCTAAAAGTAAAGAAATGCGGTGTCTGTTTGTTTGTTAAGCGGCAAAGTTCCGCGCGCTCGCGCTCGGCGGCGAGCGACGAGACCTACAGATCATATTTAATTATATTCGATGGTGAAACTCCGCGCCGTCAACTCATTAACTTCGTACTATACGGTCTATATAGGAGAGCGCAGATTGCCAAGGACGGCCGGCGAGCGCGGGAACACGTGTTCGTTACTTACGCCTACTTTGTAACTGGAAGTGCTCTTACAATCCTTGATGCGACCGTTTCTGTTTTTCAAATCAACCATTCAATTATTTCTGTGACTGACGTATAAAGCTAGGCAGTACCAAACACGTTTCCTGAAGAGAAAGAAATTAATACAAAATAGTGGAATATTGTCTGTGTTCTTTCCACAATACTTACTTTAAGAACAATTCAGCAGCAGTTTGATAAATAATCAATTCCTTACGCATCGACTTATGTTGTGATAGTGTAAATATATAAATGTAACAGGCAGGGATCCTGTAAGACTTATCTTTAAGTTAGGCGACGTACTACTGATCTCCGCAAGAGGCACACATCGCACTGCAAGATTGCTTCGAGTGCTCACATGCAGTACGGTGTCAGTGTCCCGTCACAAGCTGCACGTGTACGGTGCACGCACAATAAGTACTCAGTATTCAATTCATAAATGTAGATTCTTTGACTAATCCTAGGAATTGCGGCTGATCTCTGTGGTTTTCCTCATATAGCTTACACTCACACTCCAACTACTACATGCGAAATTGACGATTTCATTAAAAAACATCTAAAACCAGTATAATACTATACGATATCATACCGCGAGAAACAATAGGATAATCTATATTCCTTCAGTAAACAAGTGGATGGCCGCGAGTCCGACCGGAGCGCTCCCGAGCAGGAAGTCATGAGCACAAACGAGACAATCAGCCGAGTGACAGGCTAGGATGCAGATTTATTTTTTGGAAATTTTCACACATAAAAATTTAATAAGGCCGACTTGTTGTCGGTGCCACGTCGACGACAGACGAGCTCAGTGTTGCACAATGCGGAGCTAATGACGGCGCTGCGTGAAACCCGTGACACGCACTCCGCAGACAACACCACTAATGACAGCACTGCGTGAAACCCGTGACACGCACTCCGCAGACAACACCACTAATGACGGCGCTGCGTGTGACCCGCGACACGCACCCCGCAGTCAACGCCACTAATGACGGCGCTGCGTGTGACCCGCAACACGCACTCCGCAGACAAAGCCACTAATGACGGCCGCTGCGTGAGACCCGCGACACGCACCCCGCAGACAACGCCACTAATGACGACGCTGCGTTAGACCCGCGACACGCACCCCGCAGACAACGCCACTAATGACGACGCTGCGTTATACCCGCGACACGCACCCCGCAGACAACGCCACTAATGACGGCGCTGCGTTAGACCCGCGACACGCACTCCGCAGACAACGCCACTAATGACGACGCTGCGTTAGAACCGCGACACGCACCCCGCAGGCAACGCCACTAATGACGACGCTGCGTGAGACCCGCGACACGCACTCCGCAGACAACGCCACTAATGACGGCGCTGCGTGAGACCCGCGACACGCACTCCGCAGACAACGCCACTAATGACGGCGCTGCGTGAGACCCGCGACACGCACTCCGCAGACAACGCCACTAATGACGGCGCTGCGTGAGACCCGCGACACGCACTTCGCAGACAACGCCACTAATGACGACGCTGCGTTATACCCGCGACACGCACCCCGCAGACAACGCCACTAATGACGGCGCTGCGTTAGACCCGCGACACGCACTCCGCAGACAACGCCACTAATGACGACGCTGCGTTAGACCCGCGACACGCACTCCGCAGACAACGCCACTAATGACGACGCTGCGTGAGACGCGCGACACGCACTCCGCAGACAACGCCACTAATGACGGCGCTGCGTTAGACCCGCGACACGCACTCCGCAGACAACGCCACTAATGACGACGCTGCGTTAGACCCACGACACGCACTCCGCAGACAACGCCACTAATGACGACGCTGCGTGAGACGCGAGACACGCACCCCGCAGACAACGCCACTAATGACGGCGCTGCGTTAGACCCGCGACACGCACTCCGCTGACAACACCGCTAACTGCCGCTGCCACCGGTATGTTGTACGAGTCTTTTCAGAATATCATCCGGGTATCACTGCCTGATGTCGGAACAGGCCCTCCATCACGATGGTGACCGCCTGACTAGTTCCCGATGCGCGTCGTGACGGCCTTCGCTACTTTTTATGTTTAGAACCCGGGCAAAGTTAGAGATAGCAATATTGATATGAGGGAACAAGAAACAACCGAGAAAGCAGTTACATAATTTGTTCTAATCCTACGTACCACCATGTTTATATCTATAATTATGTAACAGTCAAAACTGTTAATCGGTCAAAACCACTTTTGACTGGTGTCAGTCAAAATCCTTATGAAGTTGAAATGCGTTTTTTGCATTAAAATGTGTTGTTTTAGAACGCCTCAGTTGTAATTACCTAGTCCTAGAATTACATGATGTTTTTCAAAGGGTCACAAAAAAAAACCTAACAACTTTCTAAGTAAATGTTAGTTTGTTAAAATAGTTTTCACCGGTCAAAAGTAGTTTTGATTTGAAGGCGCGTTTGGCGGGCTTCTCAATATATGGAAGGTGCTGAGCAACTGGGGCGATAGTTGATCGGAGAGCAGGAATAAAAACGTGGAGTTAGGTGTAAACTATAATTATGTAACATGAAAATTAATTATGTACAATTTACAAACTTTACAATGATGTTGGAAAATATTTTATCACACGAAATTATGGAAATATATGTCGCCGCAAGAGTCTCTATCTGCTAAGATTTAATCTAACTAATAACACTCATAATTCCATTCCATGATAATATTGATGAACCTGCCATCTCTGCTTGGCAGTACGTGTTATACAAACATCGTTATCGATTAACTGAAGAGTTAAGCGCCATCTATTGGTTTTTGTATTAACTAGTACTTAGATCTTCAAGTGACAATTTAGAGAGTAATTGATTAAACTAAAGTCTTTATCTAGAACTACAATTAAAATTAAGATAAGCAAATACTTTATGGCAATTGGGATTTTACCAATTTGTTATTGCTCTTTTGGCACTATGATTTGATTGTATGGCAACATTCCACAGTGTTGTGGAATGTGGCGGCAAGTACGATTTTAATGGTCAATAACTCAATTTATAATTTTAAACTACTACTAAATCAGTTTTCCTAAAACTAACTACAAACCAAAAAGTAACAAGATTATTTACTAAGCAATTTGTTAGTGAAATACCTGTGTGTATTAATTAGACTGGTCCTTAGATCTGCCGGAAATGGTTTTAAAAACTAGTGTAAAAAGTAATGAAGCGAGTAATTTAGCTTAAACTTAATAACACCTTTGCATTTGTGAATATTAGTATTGTTTAATTGTTACAATAATTAATTGTGAAGTATTCTGGTATTGTTTGTTTGTTTGTTTAGTTTTAATGAACTTACGATGTAATGAATCACTGCACTCTTGTATGTGTGACTTCCGCCTACTCAAGATGGACGCCGCGTGGGCAACGAGGTGTCTGGTTAGCTTACGATGAGTAAAACAATTGAAGTATTAAGTAATTTGATGTGTTTATTGAAGTGAACAATATTAAGTTGTGAAAACAAGAAATGTAACACGATTTAAAAGAGTGTATGGAGTTTCTTATCCATAGCAACCACATGCGAACGGACGGCCCAACTCTAGAATGTTTCTAAGTGCCTGTACGTAAATGGTTTATTAGAAATAAACGTTTGGAGTTTGAGTTAAGTGTTGTGTGTGATTTCAACTACCCACCTAGGTTCCTATCAATGAAGAATCGTATCGCATGGCGATGTGATAGAAGACTGAAAGACAATCCCTATGGCGGCGAATGGCGCCAATACTTGGGGACAGTGTTCCTCTAAGGAATCTAAGCTTTCCCTGCCGTGATAATTATATATTATAATGACAGACACAATGAAAAGTCAAAAAAATATTTAAAAAATAATTAAAAACGCAACCGCGTAAAAATTAAATATAACTTTAAATAAAAACAGAAAAGAAGAAAACAAGAACAAATAAAAAAATCTAATACGGGACATATTGACTGCAACAGTCGCTAATCGGGACCCATATTGGATGTAATGATTATTGTCTAGATTATTTAATGCGTCCTGACTGTTGCAGTCAATATGTTCCTTAGTAGAATTTTTTATTTGTTCCTCTTTTCTCTTTGCAGTTTTTATTTAAAGTTATTTGTTATTTTTTACGCAGTCGGGTTTTTTTTATATATTTTTAATATTATTAGTAGGTATAGTTATAGATGTGTGATGACCGATAATTGATGACCGAAGTCAATCTTGCTAAAAGAAGCAGAAATAAAAGGAAGAAGTTATTAGTCATTTTTACGCAGTCGGGTTTTTTTTTACGCTTTTTAGTTACGATTATAATAAGATGGAGAATTTCACATTTTATTTATTTTGGTGTACATTTATCACTTAAAAGTTCACAAACCTACCTTGTCATCCGCCCGTATCTTGTATAGATAAATAAATAATACATTTTAAATTAAAATATGGTCATGATACTTTGCCCAGCAGTGGGACAATCAAACAGACCGACAAAAAAAAATGGTCATGATATACGAGCCCATTAATTCGATACCCATATAACAGTAGGTAGGTATCCATTTTATTTTTTTTCACTAGCCTATGTTACCTGGGGTAACACAAGGATTCTAACGATATCACGTACATCGAAATCGGTTTAGGCGTTTAGCAGTTATGGTGGAATAAAGAAACTCACAAACATACATACATACACATACATGAACACTGAAAACATAACACTGCTTTTTTAGGGCAGTCGTGTAAAAACATAACACTGCTTTTTTGGGCAGTCGTGTAAAAAAAATATTAAAAAAAATATTTATATTAAAAATTCTAATACGGAACATTGACTGCAACAGTCGGGACCCATATTGGATGTAATGATTTTAGTCTAGATTATTTAATGGGTCCCGACTGCTGCAGTCAATGTTCCGTATTAGACTTTTTTATTTGTTTTTTATCTTTTCAGTTTTTATTTAAAGTTATTCGTTATTTTTTATGCAGTCGGGTTTTTTTAATTTCCTTTTTTTATTTTACACTTTTTAGTTACTTAGTTATTTCATACCATTTTAAAATCCTCATGATGAGCTCTTTATCGAGCCATTCAAGCTACAGAGCGTGCTTCATTTGAATTTGCCGCCAAAAATCCACCATTTTGTTTTTTTTTATTTGATATACTCAGTGTCACTTTCACAGTAAATATGAATCTAACGACACCTCTCAAGCTAAAATCCATCGAGCTGTTCAGGCCACAGAGCGTGCCAAACAATTATACATACATACATACATACTCTCGAAAAACATAACCCTCCTTCTGGCGCAGTCGGGTAAAAACATAACCCTCCTTCTGGCGCAGTCGGGTAAAAATGTATTCTAGGTCGTAGGTTACAAAAGCCCGTCATAATTTTTCTGTCTATGGAGGTAGGCGCGTCAAGAACTATCCTGGCTTTCGCGTAGTTGTAGGGACGCTGGAGCCGGGGAGCTGGGTGCAGGACGGTAGTGGTGCCGAATGTCTGATGCCAGTAGTGGCGTCGGATGCCAGTATCGATGACTAGGGTCGGCGGCGTACGTCGTCACCAGGTGACGCGGCAGCGGACTTAAAGAAACCGAACTTTGACCCGTACCTTGGTCCGTACTTTGGTCCCTGAAATTTACGTCCAGAATGTAAATAACTAGTCCTCTGCTTATCCTCTCCTGATGGTGACCGCGGCAGCGTAAGCGCGAGCGTCTGGTTAGTGTAGGTACTAATGCGCTGGCGAATGTGTGCAGAGCACCTTCAGAATCGGAGTTTACACAGGTTGATGGATAGAAGATCAAAAGAAGAGAAAGAACAGGTGTCAAGAAAAAAATTATGATGAAGCAATTTTGCAAATAATTTGTCAAAAGCACTGCGTGAATTTGTCAACACTTACCTATTATGGGGATAAAATAACACCGAACTATTCCCTAGTTGAAACTTTTAAATAAGTAGAGTATTATAAAGTTTGGGAAATAAATCGAAGTTGTAGAAGTGTATTAGGTGAAGCCGCGCGTGTATAGGGAACGTGCACAATGACGGTGCTGCCAACTGGCGTCGCCAATCCAATCCAATCCAATAGCCAATCTTGTACTCTAATAATACTTGACATTGGTATTTTTAACAAGTAAACAGAATTCATTTTATTAGCGACAATTATTATTCTAGCTAATCATAATGCATTGTTGCATTTCTGTATGTACCAATACACACAAAAATGAAAATAAATCAAATAGCGTAAAATTCTATTACTTTCCAAAGAATAGTACTCTCATACAACGTATAAGTGAAAAACATAAAGAAAAATATTTGAAAACAACTTGTTTTTGTTACACTCTGCATTTAAAAAGTTCAATAGCAATCTAAATCAACCGTCCAAGCAAACATGTCAGAACCATTTAAACTTCACTAAGCGAACACACGTGTTATAATAGACTGCATTGAAGTTTACACCGAATATCCCTCAACAGTTAAACAAATAGAAAGAGTCCACATGTACTCAGATTAAAAACATGGTTACACAATAAAGTTTTTAGTTGGCTGCACTCCTTCTGGTTTCATAGGTTTTGTATCTAAATGCTACGGAGGGCGTTCTAGTGATTGCTTTATAACAAATGATTGTGGACTAATTGATTTGTTAGAACCTGGAGCTACTGTTCTCGCAGATAAAGGATTCCCTTTCATTAAAAAAACACGTGTTGAAAATAAGAAAGCTGTTTAAGAAGCCACCATTTCTTCATGCACCACAATTTTCATCAGAGAATATAGACGAAAGATATAAAATTCATATTATTAAACATTCATATTACGCTGACGATCATTATTGATAGACCAGAACCCATATTTTATACCTTATAACATATTCTAAAATAATATAATGAAGAGATAATTTTGTTTATAACACATTTGCTCGTAAAGGGTCTCTTATTTCACCAATTTCAATATCCTATTCTATCTCATTACGTACTTAAGCGTTATTGTAATGTAAAACGCACGGTTTATCAAGATGCTCCATTTAAAACGAACGGTACTTTTTAAAATCTTAGCAAAGAGTATTTATGTCAGAAAAGTGGTCAACTTTTATGAATAAAATTAACTTTGGGAGATGAAATATAATAAACAAACATTTAGTTCTTTTATTTAATTAATTTTGAAAATAAATTACAACCATTTATCTGTAACAAAAATACAAAAATATTAATTTACTTTATTAGTAATACTGGCTGTTTTTTGTGCCTTTGCCTTAAAAAAAAGCGCTGATGCGCGCGCATCGCTAATTTGTGAACAAGTAAAAATTATTCCGCGCGCTTTTTCTTTTCGCTGTATTGTTTTTATTTGTTTTATTTATTTCCTCGCAAATATGTTTTAAAACGTCGTATGACATACGTGCGCTTTGATAATTAATCTACTTTCTTGTAACCCTCGCCTACGGCTCGGGCTAGCAATATCGCCTCGGCTGTAATTTTTAACTTACCGCACTTATATCAAAATGTACTATTACATAATTGTAAAGACTAAAGTAATATATATGAAAATTGAAAGCACAATGACAGCAGGAAAAGTTTCCTTTACTGTCCGCAAAGTGTCTCTTTTGTCGATTTAGTGCTGCCACCTATAGTTCCTGCACGTTCCCTATCGTCAGGCACAAGTGTAATGTAACGTGAGCGCGAACGTCGACCGACCTCTGCAGGTTTGACAGCAAACGACACTCGTGGTGTGCAAAGGCAAGATGAGTTGGAAGAAAACTGGTTTCAAGAACGAGAGCGAGTGAGACAGAATACAGGCGAATCAGGTGATGACTAACGATTTAGTTTGCTTACCTTTTAGCTAATTATATAGATAACAACGTTACATGTAAAACAAGCACGAGCAGGATGTTTGCGCAGGAGTTCTGCCAGCAGAGAGAGCGAGAGCCGCGAGTTCGTATACATAATGCACGTGGAGTCGATAGCGGCGCTGAATTATTGATGCACTGATCGCCGAACACGCCGAACGCGCCCAGCCGCCCACTCACTCGCTACTTCACACTCCACTCGCAACTTATCGCTGTTGCTGAAACTTGTTTATGACATTGATTGAAAGTAACTTCACTAATGTAGTTGACAAAACTTGACGCGTCTACCGTACCAGTAATTTCTTCTTATTTAGCTTTGCAGTTTGAGTTCAAATTATTGAGCGGCATGTGTTGGTTCAGTGGCTTAAGCCATTAACTTCGGGGCGGCTAGGCGTGGGGTTCAAGTTCCAAAAAAACACATTATATCAACAAGATAGTTGCTAGTTTTAAGTATCAGGTCTAAAAATAAAATTATTATTTATGTTTATAATTATGTATTAATTTTATTATCAAATTTAAAGATTTTTTGTAATCTGTACAATTCTGATAACGCATTATTATCTCAACACTTTTACACTTTTTTTTTATCCATGCCATTAACCACTAAGGAGTTTCCTCGTGAGAAGACAATCCTGGCTGTTGTATCAAGTAACGATGTAAATTATGTTTATTCATCAAAATTGAACGTGTTTCTTCACAAAGTTTCGTGTCTGATCCAATAACCGTTGAGAAGTGCCCTCTTGAGGAGACGATCCTCGTTGCAGGATAAGGTCATAGAAATCATATTAATCTATCAAGAACGTGTATACAAAGTTTAGTGTCCACGCTATTAACAGTTGAGGAGTTCTCTCGTGGGGAGACGATCCTGGCTGCAGAATGATGATTGTAATGTCTGTCATAAAAGTGTATTGTCACCAGAGCAGTGTTTGGCTTAGAGATTTCCATCGTCCCTCCGCCTTCTTGCACCTGTTAACTTGTATAGGTCCATAATTAGGCCGCAATTAGAATACGCAGTACCGATCTGGAATCCTTACTATGCGAGATATATCGAAATCATAGAATTAGACCAACGTAAGTACCTTCGTGCTATGCAATTTAGATGTTTTCGGAAGAAAACATTATACCAATCGCTTCTTAAAGAATACGACCTACTTACATTACAGACAAGTCGCGTCCTTCTTGTGACAATGACGTCATTCAGTGTATGCCGAAACAAGTTTGATTGCCCGACTGGTTTGTGTTGCCTGCAGGCTTAGCCAAGTTGACAATCTACAATCGTTAACGCTAGTAGAATGACATCATCTCAACGTTAAATCACGTGATCAACACAAACGAATAGAACATTCGTAGACAAGTTTACATTGTTCAAAATGATAGAATAGAATGTTGTCGTTTTTACAATGTTGATCGCTATACTTTTTGGTAGGAACGCTCACCATAGACTAGTGTTGGTTTTTTCTACAGATATTAGAGAACGAGCGATCGACTCAGTCGTCGTCAACTTGGCTACTAATTTAGCGCTTTCTACAATCGCTTACGCCGAGGCGTTTACGATTGTAGAAAGAGAATCGATATGAAACGTTTTTAACTTGGCTAGGCCTGCTGGTTCCGCGAACAGTATATGGACGGGAGGTACGTACGCACTAGGCCAGTGTTCCGCAAAGTGTGTGCTGCGGCACACTAGTGTACCGTGGTCATTAGTTGGTGTGCCTCGGAATTTTTGAATTTTATTTCGAACTTTGTGCCTTGCAACATTAATATACTCTATGACTGTTTCTGTTTTGTTTTTCACTCTACTCTGTGGCATCGTAGTGAATAAATGTGTTCTTCTCGTGTATCTTAAAACAGACAGAAGAAAAAAATCGGGTGGGGCTGTATCGGTGCACACGGCAGTTAGTTTTAACGTGAATGTGAGTTTTAAAGATTGAAAGAAAACTTGATTGACTTCGTTCTAAAATAACATTTCATTTAATATTCGACAATGCTTTTGTTTAACATTGGTCTGTGTTATGGGAAAGTCATAGAACGGTTAGTCAAAATCAACTCTAAACAATTAAGATAAATTTTATTTTGGATTGATTCTATTCAATAAAACATTCTCGTAAGTAATTCGCTACTCTAGTAGTGTATATAACTTGACCACATGGTCAAGTCAAATTGAGAATACCACCATCTATGGTCAAGTAGCGAAAGCAAAAGAAAATAATGGAATTATTGTTGATCTTATTTATCACTAGCTGATGCCCGCGGCTTCGCCCGCCCGCAAATTGTATACTAAAACCTTCCTCTTGAATCACTCTATCTATTTAAAAAAACCCGCATCAAAAGCCGTTGCGTAGTTTTAAAGATTTAAGCATACATAGGGATATAGGGACAGACAAAGCGACTTTGTTTTATACTATGTAGTGGTTAGTTCCATTAGTAAGATTAACAGTTCCATGATGGAACTACTGTTGTTTTTGTTAATCACTTTATCCATTTTAAAAGAATCTGAAAAACTAATGTTGATTTTTTGGAACGAAGTTCCTTAACGCGCGTTGCGAAAGGGGGCTAGACGGAAAAAATTAAGACGAAAAGTTGTAACGACACTTTTTGCTATAGTAAGCTATTGTAAGCCGTGCGGCGTGCGCATGTTTCTCTGTCTGTCTCTCTCTCTCTCTCTCTCTTATAGAAAGCAAGCCAGATATTTTCGCCAGTTTTTTTTTTATTATTATTATTATAACTTTAAAAAAAATTGATTACAATTCCTTCACTAATTAATCAAAAGGAACTTCGTTCCATCCGGGTGTCCCTTGACACCTCTCAAGTTTTTTTATCACTAGTTCCACATTATTATGGCACTTAATACGCTTTAGGCAAACTGTAAACAATCGGGTCTTGATATCCTGTAAATCATAAATTAGTTGATTTAGTGCTATTCCATCTAACTTATAAAGGCTTCATTAATTCAAAATTAAACAACAGTCCAATTGAGTGAGTTTGATTGTGTTGTGTTCCGCGGCTCGACTAGTTGAGTCCGAGTGTTGTATTGAGGGCCATCGAGCCGGAGGCCGGGAAGGCGCGAGGGCTCTCCGGCACTGTTAACGTTCTTAGTTAGCTTGTAAATGAGAAGCGCACAATAGGCGCGCACTCGGACCTCCCCAAACAATCGGTTCGTAAGCGTGGCGGGTGCTCGCGGGTTCTCGCCAATGCTTGGCCGTGCTCGGTGCCGCTCTCCACGCCACTCGAGTTAACTCGTGTGATCGGGATTCACGCCGATCAATTGTGTGCTTACCTCGAAATGTCATAACTTAACACCGATTAATGAATGGCTCGCTCTTGTGTTGCACCGACGCACGACTTGACGTATTACCCTTCAAGTTATTCTCGTCTTAAATTTATTCTGATCATCAAAATGCCGTGCCTCACGAAGCGCGCGTGAAATGTGGATCCGAAACTCTGCGAACGTTTTATATTCATCGAACAGCATGCGGTTCTTGCATGCGCTCGGTCAGGATAATCAGAATTAGAACTCGGTGAGAACAAGGTGAGCCCCACTCACCTCGTACTCACCGAGCGTACTAGACTGTGAAGCCCACAGAACATAAAAAAACAGTAGAAGTCACTTGTGGGCGGGGCGCGCGTACCCCGAGCATTGCGCTGTTCCGCACAATGTTTCCCCCACGCCTACGCCACATACATCAGTCTAGATAGAAACGTCACAGTGACAATAACTTTAAAAAAATTACTAAAATGCCTTATTGTGCTGTTCTAGAGTGTTAACACGATAGCAGAACCAAAAACGTATCAAATGATGGTATATCATACCATCGGTAAGTCTTAATTTACTTTAATTCGATTAAAATTTGAAAAATATTATTTTATTAGACAAGACAAGTACAAATAGACTTTATTGTTTAGACATGACATTTCATAGAGTTCCACGCGAGGCCCTATGGCTTATTCTCCAAAAGTATGGCTACCCAAAGAAGTTCGTCAACCTCATACGCCAATTTTATGTTGGCATGAAAGCGCAAGTTCGACACGAAAACGAACTTTCTGAGGAGATCCATATTACAAGTGGAGTAAAGCAAGGTTGCGTCATGACACCCACACTCTTTGCCATTTACTTCGCAGTAGTTATGAAAGACGCCCTGCAGTACTGTAGTGACCGAATTCAATTAAACGTACGGACTGATAAAGGCGTGTTCGATGTTACTAGGTTTAGGGCAAAATCAAAACTGCAAAAGATCTCCATTCTGAAGATACTTTACGCTGACGATGTGTGCCTCTTGTCTGATTGCATGGCGAATCTCCAAAGCTATGTTGACGCCCTACACCAATCTTGTCAACGATTCGGCCTAGTGATCAGCGCTTCCAAGACGCAAGTCCTCAAACAACCACCACGAGGCTGCCAAGCTGATGAGACCACTCTGAATCTAGATGGGAAACCACCAGAGGAAGTCATGGAGTTTAAATATCTTGGGAGCAACATTAGGCATGATAACACATTGTCTTCGGAGATACCATCGCGCATTGCAAATGCCGCTGCAAACTTTGGACGACTCAATAACCGTGTCTGGAGATCCCATGACTTAAAGCTAGAGACAAAGATTAGTACTTACAAGGCGTTAATCCTACCTGTCCTTCTTTATGGCGCAGAGACATGGTGTCTATATAAACCAGACATTAGGGAACTGGACATATTTCACCTAATGTGTTTGAGATCCATCCTAGGCATTAAGTGGCAGGACCGCGTTCCTAATACTGAGGTTCTGCGCCGTTCCGACATATTTGGTATAGAAGCTCTACTGATGCAGCAACAACTCAGGTGGTGTGGGCACGTCCTTCGCATGAAGCATTACCGTTTACCCAAAGTAGTCTTCTACTCTGAAATGGCAGAAGGCAAACGGAAGCATGGCGGTAAACATCTCAGCTACAAGGACGTGTTAAAAAGACATCTTAACGCTTGCGCTATTGATCCAACTGGTTGGGAGAGACTCGCTTTACATAGCTCGTCTTGGCGCTCTACTGTCTACAAAAATGTAAAAATCTTTGAAAAACAGCGACAGCGATACATTGAAAGAAAAGTGCCAAATACGGAAAGAGAGACCTAAGTCCTCCTACTCCTACACTTATAACTCTACCAGTCAACTCTACTGCTTAAGTTGTGACCGGATTTTCAAGAGCAAATTCGATCTTGCCAGCCATAAAAGGGCACACGCACGGAAATGGTTTCAAAGGTCGCCGATACCGAAGTCGGTAAGGAGGACTATATATATATTGTTTATACAATAGGGTCTACATTCTTTTAACTCAAACATATTATTCTCGAAGATTCCAACTACGCATATGTCACAGTCCGCTACTCAATTAGAGATTGACGTTATTGATAATGAATTATCGATATTTTAAACTTCTATGATGTATCGGCAAAACATTAACCCTGTGTGCGTTTTTTTTTTATGATTCTGTATTAGTAATGGGTAGTAAATATTTCCATGAATTGTTGCAACCTTCTTCTTCGAGAAAAGATTTATCGACCTTAGGTCATTCACAAAGTCTCGAACTTATAAAAAAGTGGTTTTCGGTGGTATGGCTTTCGATTTCCTAAGAATCCAGACAGAAAAGAAAAATGTATTGAAGCGACTGGAAGGCAAAATACTGTGCCTTTAGTGAAAAGTGATATAACTCGACTTGAAGCAGTTTTGTGTTCTTTATATAATCTTGAAGCTTGAATTTTTTACTATGTTTCTATCTAATCGGTTCAACTCTATCTGTTATAGAACAGGAAATAAGTTTCTTGTTGAATGATACAAGTTGCATTTTTGCTTAATTTTGGTGATATTTTTTGTGTTTACTGATATGTCTTTAGTAATATTAAATTGAACTAAAGCTTAAACTAAAAAAATTCCGTGTAAATAAGGCTATCTCGATTTGTATTACTTGACTCATTTAATATTAATTACATGAGCTTTGTGCTTATTAATACAATACAACTTATATTAAGTGACACAAAGAATACCGTACAAATATCACTTGTGAATACTAATATAACTTAAATTATATCTCTTAAATTTTTTTTTCGTTCTGTACCAATAAGTGGTAAGTAACGCAACTAAATCTCTATCAAATTACACGTGAATTATTTTTTGTAACAGGTTTAGTTCTTAATAATATAAATTTATTTATATCGCTGTAGTATAGGATTTTTAGAAACCGATCAATAGTGATTATTTTGTATGGTGATCTAAGCAGCTTCGTCTTTTTCGGTTCCCAATTCCATCTCTTTCGGCCACGGCCATCTCCGTAGTTAAAAACCGAAAATGGCAATGGTGGCGGGGGACGTAACTGCGCTCAAACGCCAGTCTGCCTGTCTCGTTTTGGCGTGAGTGGTGGAAACACGCGTCCATATTTTGCAAAAATGAGCCGTATGGTTAGTACATGTATCATTTTACACGAATTCATGATTACAGTTTTTAAATAGGATTAATTGACTTATTTCCGTTATTGGCAATGATGTTTTCACAAACGGGATAGCTGAAAAGTGTTTATATATTTTATTATTTTATACGCTGGTTTTATGTATTTGACATGTTTTAATACTAATAAAATTTTATACGCCTCATGATATATACACATATATTTTTTTAGACTGCTGCACAGCTACGTATACAAAAAATGGTAAAGCCGTTAATTTGGCATGAAAATCAAGTATAACAATATTTAGAAGAGCCACAAGCCAATATTCAACATCAAAAACTTGAAAATAATTCATTCAGAGAAGAAAAACTGAAGAGTTCTGTCAAGAAAGTACTGGGAAAAGATCAATAATACACAAAATGATAGTTATTAATCTAAATTTATTTTATCACCTTCAAAGTATGCTCCTATAGAAACATTACACTTACGCCAACGAATAATCTAATCATTAAAACATTTTTTAAACGCTTTTTCCGGAATTGAGTTCAGTTCTCGCCCCGAATTCTCTTTTGTCTTCTACCGAATGAAAACGGGTGCCACAAAGTGGCAATTTGAGTTTAGAAAAAAGAAAATGTCGGCTGGAGCCATATCTGGTGAATAAGGTAGTTGCTTGACGGTATTTGTTGAGATTTTGGTCATAAATTCGTTCACAATAATGGCCTTTGTGCGAAGGCGCATTATTGTGGTGCATAATACAAGAATTTTATTTCCGCAAATCTGGCCTTTTTTCTCTAATTTGCTCTCTTGAACGCCACATAACGCTCAAATAATATTCTTTATTTACCGTTTGACCTTTCGGCAAGAATGCCGAGTGCACAACACCGCAATAATCAAAGAAAACAGTTAACACTGACAGCACTACACAGCAGCACCACTAACAGTTGACTGGTGAAGCGTCAATGCCTTTTTCAATATAAGAAATAATATTATTTTAGGATTCTCTCATAGAATATGATAGGTTATTATTTCAAATTAAATATTAACTTCTCAATGCGCGTTGCGTTCCGCCTTTAAAAATTCAATTTTGGTGACACCTTGATGGTACTCGTAAAATAAATGGACCTGCATCTGTGCTTCAGTAAGAACTTATATTGCAGTGTTGATTTTTGGAGTTTTAACCAGTCTACCGGTGGATTTAAGAAGAATTAGCTCGCCGGCCGGCAGCCCATAACTACAAGCCATCACGCGCATGAACGAGTCATCTTCCCATCTCCCTGGATCTGAGTGGGATCTCTGGATTGTCGAGGTACGTGGGCTAGTTTTGCTGCTAATAATTATTAGATATTGGTTACCCGAGGATTCATCAATAGGGAAATTGGTTTTATTTTGAGGTCTGCCATTACATTTGAACATAGGTTTTTAGTTCAATTTTTTTTTGGTTGTTCTTAAAAACAATCTATTCAAAGGTGCAGGCTATTTACACGCCTCATCAATGACTTTGACTTTTGATCGACTTTGGCGTGGTTTTCCCGTAACGGTTCAGTTGGAAGCCACTCCGAAGCTTGTTGACTAGTTTGCATGTCAAACTCGGAAACCCACGTCTCGTCACATGTAATAATGCGTTTAATGAATGTTGTCGGTCGGAATTGACTCGTTTTAGCATGTCCTCAGCGACTCTTATGCGATTGAGTTTTTGGAGAAAATTCAGGTCTGTTGGGACTAACCGAGCGGCAACATGTTTCATTCCCAAGTGATTATTTAAAATGATACGCATCAACTCGTGAGACGCAGAAATTTCAGCGGCTATCTCTCGCAATCTTCAAAGAGGATTTTCAGTCACTGTTTCCTTCACTTTTGCGATGTTAACTTCAGTTGCAGACGTTGATGGCCTACCTCGACCGCTTGAACGCTTTGTACCACTCATGTTTTAGATAAAGTCAATTCACCGTAAGCCTTCTGTAACATTTTCAGTGGCTCCGAACACGAAACTCCATCGGCGATGTAAAATTTAAGACAAACTCTTTGCTCGATGTTTTTGTCCATTATGAAATTCGCATTACACACTAGATATGACATAACTAAAAACAGCACTGTATTTAATATGAATAACAGATGTAACCTCCGCGCCAAAATGTAAAACAGTTGTGCCAATCAAGCAACAACAAAAAAAAATGAATTTGGAACCATAAACAATGGATGATTTGGTTATGGTTCCAAATTTCTTTCCCGATACTTTTTTTGCTGAATGTAAAGAGAACTGGATGTGTAAAGTAACGTCTAAGTCGTGACCGGAACGCGATTGTATTAAACAACTTGAGGAAATAAGTAGTAATAGTAATAAGTGGAACTTAAATGTCAGTGTTTTTATACTTAGACCCGGCTCGTTGTTTTTGTAATAGTGGTTAAATAATAATATTAGACTGATTAAAGTGAGACTTATTGAATCAGTTAAAACACAGATTATAATAAAAATTTACTTATGTTTTTACAAAACTATTCAATGAAATTTTCGCAACTGAAATTATCCCAATACAATGGACGCAATCTAATATAGTTCTGTTATATAAAAAAGGTGATAAACTAAATATAGGTAATTATCGCCCGATCAGCCTTATGTCCAACTTATACAAAATATTTGCGAAAATAATGCTAAGAAGACTGGAAAGAAAATTAGACGACAACCAACCAGACAAGCAAGCAGGTTTTCGTAGAGGTTACTCAGTATTAGACCATATGCATGTTACAAGGCAGATCATAGAAAAATCCTATGAATACAACCAATTATATTACATGGCATATATAGACTACAGCAAGGCTTTCGACTCTTTATTTCACAATAAGATATGGGAGACCCAAAAAGAACAAGGTATCGAAAGCAAGTACATAAGGATACTGAGAAAGATATATACAAGGAAAGTACAGCGTGTATACAGTTAGAAAAGAAAGGGGAACTGTTTAGCATACAAAAGGGTGTGCGACAGGGCGACCCGCTATCCCCAAAACTTTTTTCTGCAGTCCTCGAAATGATATTTAGAAGAGACATCGATGGAACCTGGTTAACACATCTAAGATTTCCAGACGACATAGTTCTCTTTGTAAAAACCCCACACGAACTGAACGTCATGGCAAACGATCTGGCATTCGAAAGTCACAGGGTGGGATTAAAAATGAACATGGAAAAAACGAAAGCAATGACCAACGGACCTAAAAATGAAACCATCATGGTTGGCCAAAATGAGATAGAATATGTGGATGAATACATCTATCTAGGCCAAATTATCTCACCTACAGACAACATTGAAAAAGAAATCAACAGGAGAATAGCAAACGGATGGAAAAGATATTGGGGCATGAAAGAAATAATGAAAGACAAAGAACTGCACATATCAATTAAATCTTAAGTAATCAACACATGCATTCTCCCTGTATTGATGTACGGAAGTGAAACATGGGCCCCCACTACATGGAACATTAAGAAATTAAACATATGCCAGCACTCGATGGAGCCAAGCATGATGGGAATCAAGAAAAAAGATCGAGTCAGGTTAGTAGACATTAGGAAAAAAACTAAGGTTAAGGATATAGCAACAAATTGGGGCAACTGGGCATATGAGCAGAGGGAAGGAGAAGTGGAGCAAGTAGGTCACAGAATGGTACCCCAGGAATGGCATAAGAAGGAGGGGAAGACCCCGCCAAAGATGGGAGGACGACCTGGTCAAGTTCGCAGGTGTGACCTGGAGCCGGGTTGTCAAGGACAGAAATGAGTGGAAAAGGTTGGAGGAGGCCTTTACCTATTGGCAATCAGCAGAAGACAACCTAGATTTTATATAACTCTGATTTAAAGAAACTGTATTACGTACTGTTGAATAAATGGCTTTATTATTATTATTATTTCTTTTAATTATTTTATAACATATTTTTAAATTTCTAAATATTCCTAATATAAAAACAATATAAATAAAAACATTTAAAAATATAAAAATAGTAGCCCATCTGCGCTGGGAACAGGGTCCGAGCTGCCGGTGGTCAGGGCTCTTGAGAGAGGAACCTCCTAACAATACGTGCCGTGTCCAGAAGTACTGCTTTCTGAATCAAGCCCTTGATCCAGCTGCCAAGCGAGAGCCTCCTAAGATGTTGGTCGATCTTGGCTATTAAGCCATTGGCCGACACGACTATCGGCACAATGACTGCTGTACTCACGTCCCACATGTCAACAACCTCGCGAGCCAGATAGATATTTAAATTGTTTATCTTTTTCTGCTTTCACGAGGTTCTCGTCATGCGGGACCGTTATATCGACAATCATTGTGCGACGCTCCAATCGATCTATCACCACAATGTCAGGCCTATTGGTAACAACAGTCCTGTCAGTGGTGATAGGTCGATCCCAATACAACGTGATATTACCATTATCGAGAACTGAGTCGGGCGCATACTTATAGTATGGCACTTCTGATTCCACAAGGTTGTACTTTAAAGCAAGTTGCTGGTGGATAATCCTGGCAACAAGGTTGTGTCTATGCAAGTACTCTCCGTTAGCCAGACTAGAACACCCAGAAATAATGTGTCGGATCGATTCTCCCGGACGGTGGCATGCCCGACATATGTCAACGATGCCATCTTTCACAATGTATTTCCGGTAGTTATTCGTCATCATAACATCGTCCACTATTGCACAGACTAAACCTTCGGTTTCCCCGAAGAGGTCACCAAAGCGCAGCCATGGTACGGACGCTAAGAAGTCTACATCGGGGCCATGTAGGGCCCGGTAAAAGCGTCCGTGAAGCTCCTTGCCTTGCCATTCCTCCTTGCGGTCATTAGTGTCTAATACTTTAGGCTTGCGCCAGTTCTCGTTAGCCAGGGAGAGCGGGGTGAGGCCCTTGTCCACTGAGACCACATCTCGGTGCATCTCCCCGTCGGCTTCTAGGAAGTATTCCCTAAGACTGCATACCTCACGGTTGTGTAGGGTCTTAGCATTTAAGAAGCCACGACCCCCGCACTTCCGTGGTATATACAGTTTCATCACCGACGACCGTGGGTGATGCATTCGATTTGCGTCTGAGTCCATTTGAGTATGCCGAAGGAAAACATCAAAACCGGCATGACCCAACCGTTGAAGGCGCGCACCTTGTTTCCGCCTGATAAGAGGCTGCCTAGCACCTTATTCAGGCGACCGAAGAAGCACTCCTTCAACGATTGCTTCATGCCAGTTACGTTAATGCCTAACGCTTCCGACATGCCCAAATACTTGTAGGTTTCTGTTGAGGAGAGGGATCTAAGGTGTATGGAATCCGAGAGTTGGGTTCCCACGGATTCCATAATCTCCCCTCGCTTTACATGCATGACTGCACATTTGTCCACACCAAATTCCATCCTGATGGTGCTACTGAAAGTTTCTGTTACCTTCAGTAGCTTCATCAGTTGCAAATTGTTGGCAAAGAGTTTAGATCATCCATGTAAAGAAGGTGAGATATGACCTGACCATCTTTCCTCAACAGATAGCCTAGACCTGATCGCTCCAGCAGTGTGCTGAGAGTGTTCAAGGCTGGACAAAACCGCAATGGACTCAGACTATCACCCTGGAATATACCACGCTAGCTCGCTCCTTATCGGTTCGCTGGTTCCTTGGATCTGTCGACATCCTGGATAGCGAAGAACCGTTCTCCAGTGCCCCATACATGACATCAGGAAGGTACGTAGAGTTGCATCTACTTTATACAACTCCAGCACCCTCATGAGCCATGAATGAGGCACGGAATCATAGGCCTTCTCATAATCTATCCAACATGTAGACAGATTCTTTCGGGAGCGGCAAACCTTTTGGCTAATGGCCATATCAATGAGGAGCAGCTCCTTAGTGCCGCGGGACCCGTTCCTACATCCATTCTGAGAGGCAGACATGATAGTATTACTCTGAATATGTTGGTTGATTTTAGCTCTCAAAATGGATGTAAGAACTTTATAGACCGTTGGTAAACAAGTGATTGGTCTATAATTTTTGGGCTCCGCAGTACTACCTGATTTATGGAGCAGGTGGGTAATTCCTGTCGTCAAGAACTGGGGCAGTGACCCTGACTCTTTGGCTGATTGAAACTGGGACGCCAAGCGAGCGTGTGATCTTTGGAACCACTTGATCCAGAAGTTGTGCAGTCCGTCCGGCCCTGGAGATTTCCAGTTAGGCAACGGACGGACCGCACGAGCTACGTCTTGGGGGCTGATGATGATTGCCCCCATTTCTGGTATAGTATCACACGTTTGTTCAACCTCCCGGGTCCAATCGCCCTCAGTGTGACTGACAGGCACCGACCAGATGCTGTGCCAGAATGAACACATAGCGTTATCATCCGGCAGACGCGTGTCAGTCACACCTTGGTTCGGTCACTTCCAAGCCCTATATACCCACCTTTCATTGCTTTGGAATGTGCGATTCTGAGTGTACCGCTCCACTCGCCGCTTGTACCGACGAATACGGCTTGCCCATGCACAGATCTTCTGCTTCAGGAAGTCGATACGCTCTGTGACGCGGGTCAAGTAATCTATTATTATAATTTTTTTACACTTTTATTCACACACACGTGTTTACATGTTACTAAGCCCCTAGAATAGAAAAAAAATAAAACTTGTATTACTTTACACCTTGAAAGTTTGTAGTTTTGGATATAATTAAAGATAAATCAATATACACCATATATTTGATTCTATTAAGGGTGTGTAAAGTGATATAAGTTTTATTTTGTCACAGCACACTAAAAAGACACGGTGTCCATGAAACCTCAGTGTTTTTTTTAACAAAATTAACTCTAGTGTTTTTATTATTAATAACTCTATTGCCATCATGTTTAAAAATACTTGTACCATTCAAGACAAGTACATTTTATATTGTGTTAAATGATATAATTTAAATTATAACATTATAGACATAAGAACTTAAATGTGGCTAATGATTTATAAGTCTAGTTTTTTTTAATTATCTCAAATTCGAATTATTTTTTATCACAATCAAAGCATATCCGATATAATAATAACAATTTTTAATTGATATAAGTCAAAAAGTCTACAAAAATCTCAGTCATAAAAAAATGTAGCCGTTACAAAAATGCAAAACTTTAAATTCATTTTTCTCAAAACGAAGATCTCTGACATGTACCACTTATCACTAAAGGCACTTATAGTAGTATAGCATGACAATATTAAGATAACAATAAATTCTTAATTATTCTTTCTATAAATCATACGCATTATTATAAATTAAAAACATTTGATTTCAAACATAAGTAAGTACTTAATTCATTTTGAAATTTAAAAATATTAATCGACTCTTGTATTTTATTTGAAAATAAAACGCTATGTCGATAAAAAGGCAACGGCAGTGGTACAACCCTAGAAAAGAACGAATAACACACAAATAGTAATGAGCTCGTTACGGAAATATCAATCTTATAACAAAACAATTAAAGGTTTATTAAATGCATTTAGTGTAGTGATATCTAGCGGCGAGTAGCAGAACTTGCTCGTGAAACTATTCCGTATGAGCTAATACGTAAACAGAGTAGATAATAAACCACTCTGTCGTCATATTATTATGGTTTATTTTCAAATAAACTAAGACTAATATATTACTTACTTTCATTCAATTTTATATTACCAATCACACCACGCTTTTCTTAGTGTTACGAAGTACAATTAACCTGTTTATGTGTTAGTTTGGGGTACGCTGGTACCCGGAAAAACAGTAGAAATCGCATAGCGCTTTATTAATATCGGACTAATAAAAGCGCTATGCGATTTCTACTGTTTTTTTTATGTTCTGTGGTGAAGTCGGTCATCACATGATAGTATCGCCCGCTTAGTTAGATCGCAGTACGAGCGAGCAGCGGCCGCCGCACCGGCGCGCGGCGCCGGCGCCAGTACAGTCCTTTCACAGATATTTTAGAGGTATTCCTCGAAGCGCTCCCGTTTTGAAACGCTCCCATCTAAGCGCTCCAATGGGAGCGTTTCAAAACGGGAGCGCTACGAGGAATAGGTACCTCATATTTTACCAGTGACTTT
Source organism: Xestia rhomboidea (assembly GCA_963853795.1). Classification (NCBI taxonomy): domain Eukaryota; kingdom Metazoa; phylum Arthropoda; class Insecta; order Lepidoptera; family Noctuidae; genus Xestia; species Xestia rhomboidea. The sequence continues at coordinate 251,380 of OY970759.1, forward strand.
GCATCACTGTCAAAATGACCTTGTTCTTTATTCTCTTTTAAAGTTGTTGTCGGTTCACTAAAGTTTCACCAAAACTCCATTGACAAATTTTCATTTTACAACCAACGTTTCGTATGCTATTTATTTCGCAAACAACTTATTCCGCAAATGTTTTATTTTAAAAACACTCGTTTTGCAAACATTTATTTGGCAAACACTTCTTTTATCAAATGCGTTAAATAATATTTAATAATTTATACACTTTTCATTTCCTAGTAGATACATTTGGATAAATCACGTTTCTACAAAATAATTTACACGCTAGTAGTTTTTTTTATTACTTTTTTAAGAAAAAGTTTAGGAAATAGTTTTTTTGTATTTTTTCACAACAAGCAATCAAGCATACTCCATGCACGCAGCAAGCATGCAGCAAGTATGCAGCAAGCAAGCAATCAAGAAGCAAGCATGCAGCAAGCAAGTAAGCAGCAAGCAAGTAAGTAGCAAGCAAGTAAGTAGCAAGCAAGTAAGCAGCAAGCAAGCAGCAAGTAATCAAGCAGCAAGCATCGCAAGAAACACAAGAAGACAGATTGCAGATGGCAGATTCGTCTCAAAACTAAGTTGTTATTTTTTCTTGTTTATCTCTCTTAACTTTATATATTTTGTTATATGTATGTATATTTGTATTTATTCTTATGTTTTAGATATAAATATTTTCTAGTCTTTTTTTTTTTAGGCTTAAACTAGGAAGATTCCTGTGCTATGAGCACCTGTACTTTCTATATTACAAGTGGGCTGCGGGGCAAACGTAATGAATACAATATTCATTTATTAATTACTAGGTAAAGCCCGCGGCTTCGCCCGCGTGAAGTTCGGTAACTGTCCCTCGGGATCATACTACCGGGATAAATAGTATCCTATATGTTATCCAGGTTTTAAACTAGATAGTTTAAAACCTGGATAACATATAGGATACTTTTTCTGGATGAAATTTGGCACATTTGTAGATACATAATTATGTGCCAAATTTTATCCAGATCCTTTCCGTAGTTTTCACGTGAAAGAGTAACACACATCCATCCATCCATCCATCCATCCATCCATCCATGCTTACAAACTTTCGCTTTTATAATATTATTAGTAAGATTATCTTTCATCATTGAATTCTCTGTGTGCATGCGTGCGTGTGTGTGTGAACTTATGTGTGTGTTATGAGTGGCTTTATTTTTTCAGTACGTACCTACTTATTTTCATTTTGAGAGAGAAGGAAGTTATCTATGGTAAGTTTTAGTTTATTATTGTTAAGTTATGTAACTGTGTATTTTTAGTTAGTTTATTATAAGGTATGCCCATGTAGCACGGTTGTCTCCTGAAGAAGTCTGTTTACACGGTTTCACGTCAAAAACCAAATCCATCCTACATTTGTTCTTCAGTCTTTCCGGATCGAACGTTGAGCCTTGGTTATAAGCAGAACCCTCCTGATAATTTTAAAGCTGTAAGTGTTTTTGTGTATTACTGTGAGTACTGCTCGCTGAGCTCTTTCGGTTAATATATGAGTTTTGTGTGTACTCCCAGATAGCGACACAGTATCCCAGTACTGACAAAAAGGTACTGATCTGGACAAACCTACCAGAGCTTAAAATAATATCTTGAAAGGTTGTTACTGAAAATATAGTCCTTTCCTTCGTGTCCTTTAGCAGATGTTTGTAGGAACTGTCCTACAAACATCTGCTACGTGTTCACTTGTACGTACAGATATCTGCTACACTTGTAGTACATACAGACGTGTGCGGATACTGCTACTGTACAGTCTCATCGCCGTACATTTTTCTGCTTACTCGGTAACCTACTTTAGGCCAACGATGCGCGTTATATTTAAGCATAATAAAACTACATGACTAACGAATAAAAATATAGTGAACTTATAACTTGGTAGCTATCGACAACTGACAGAAATAATCGCCTTCTACTCTAGTACTGTAACTCACTCTTACCTTAAATAAACTTAACTACTTAGTGCAACTTAGTGGAACGTGTTTCTCTAAACTTACAAAACCTTCACGACAAATCGGTGTACGGAGTTAACTACTACAACCCGTACAGCTACTGACACATGTAGTCAAGTCGGGCAGACAATTTAATATATCTGCTACTGCTTGGTCACTTCATAAACTAATTAGCATACAACAATTATCATAAAAATAATTGAATTAATGAATGGCAAGTCGTAGCACCTGTACCACGAAAGTCGTAGCACCTGTACTACGAAACTCGTAGCGCGTATAATAGGAAAATCTTCCAGTTTTACAGTGTGCAATAATGTGGAGCACAACATTAATAAAATACGTTTAAACTTTCAAATAGCGTCTATTACCACATAATACGTTTCTGTGACGTAATAGACGAGCCTCATTCACAGCCGCCACAGCGACATCATTAAACTGAGTTCAACAGTAGTTTAGTTGGTGACATCACGATTAATTGCATTCACGAGCGGATTCCTAATTAACGTCGTCGGCGGTACACGGTGGCGCGGCGCTGATTGGCATTCTTGCACAGAGTGCCGCGGAATGTAGGCTTTGTGCTGCGCGCCGCTACACAGCGGAGCATGTGTACCTGCTATGTTTTATTGAAGCCCCCGGCGCCGGCCGGGCCGCCGGCCACGACGATAACACACCAATTCAATTACCGCGTACCTCTGTAAATGGATTGCCGGAGAAGAGAAGCGCTTTATTAGATTTTTCTTCATGATGTTTGCTCGTATTATCTGGCTGGTAATGGACTCCATTTGCGGACGAGTGCCGGCTAATAAGACGGTAGACTCTACTGGCGTACGTAACGTACTTTTAGCAAAATTGTCCTTGTAACATCCGTTCTGTACCTTCTCATTCACTTGGTTGTCACGGAACAAATCGTTTTAGGAAAACCGGCCAAGTGCGTGTCGGGCCACGCGCAGTGTAGGGTTTCGTAGTAGCCCGTTATCACAATATAGGACGAACCCGTTTGTACAGCGCCATCTAGCGGCAGCTTTGTGAAACTTATGAAAATTTATTAGTGATTTTTGTTTTTTATTTTGGATTTTGTATTTCAATGCGAATTTTTACCCGTTATAAACAAGCCACTACTTCATCTTAGTTACTTTAAAGGATTTATTCTAAATATTTTGTATTTGGTACAAAATAATCCAACACCCAAATTCAACGACTATTACTGCTAAACTAATGTTGCTAAACTATTATCATGAATTTTTCCAGATTTTTCAAGTCAGCAGTTTAGCTTTTAGAGGGGGAGACGCCCTACTGGATCAAAAATTTGCAGTTTAATGTTAAATATGTTGTAAATGGAGCATTAACTCGAAAAATAGTACTAGCAACCCCTAAATTATTTTAAAAGACCTATTCAACGATACCCCACACGATGGGGTAGACAACGAAAAAAAAATCATATCCACTTCACATTTACGGGAGCAACCCTAAAAAAAAATTATAATAAATTTATATAAACAATAATTATTTTACCACTTTGATTGCGTAATTTATATGCGGTGTGCTTACAAAATTACAGCTTTCTAGTACGGTCTCTTAGCAAAACTTCGGACAGACAGACAGACGGACATGACGAAACTATAAGGGTTCCTTGTCAGGACTACGGAACACTAAAAAGGATACAAAATGAATGGTATTTAAGTAACAGTTGGTGAGATCGCGAACAGTTTCCGCATGAGGGCGTGTTAGTCACGATCTGGCGGTTATCGCCGCAGCTCTGAACTTCACCAACAATATCAACTTGACGTTTGTGTTTCTAACTCGCCTTTATCTACTGTTCGACACGCGGCGCCAAGCGCGCCAACTTTGTGAACTGAACGTTTGAGGCCGAGGGCTCCGATACCCTAGCTGTACAGCGAGTGGTGCGAAAATATTTTCTAAACAATTTCATTAAAATAGACTAAGAGACTCACTTGAGTTGGTCCTGAGAAGGAGCGATAAGTTTATGCGTCGAAACGACGAATCCATTCCTAATCAAAATATATAAAAGAAGAAACTGACTGACTGACTGACTGACTTACTGACTGACCTATCAACGCACAGCCCAAACCGCTGGGTCTACAGATTCCAAATTTGGCAAGTAGGTTCCTTATGTGGTCTAGGGGTGAACTAAGAAGGATTTTTCAAAATTCAACCCCAAAGGGGATTAAACGGGGCTCCAAAGTTTGTAAGGGGAAACAAGATTAGTTAGGCTATTTTATTCGAAACTTCACAGGAGAGCTCCTATTGATAAATAAGTAGAAACGGGCTTCAGAATTCAACCCTTAAGAGGGGGAAATGAAGTGACAAAGTCTGAAAATCAACATGGGTATAGTTTGTATGGTGTACCGGGTCAGGTGTATTACAAAAACAACGATTTAAAGATTGAATATGGTGGACCTGAAATACCATGATCCCCTGTTGGGGTGCGATGGGGTTAAAATGTCTATAAATTAATGTGGGTGGATATGGGTTTGGGTGGTATACCGAGATTATCAGGGATGCTGATTACGAATATGGCATTTATTTTGAGATCCAGAAGATGGTGGATTCGACTTCTATTCAGAGTTATTTTTGATTTATTGTGATGATTGTGATAACGATGATGTTGATTGTGATAACGATGATGATGATTGTGATAATGATGATGATGATTGTGATAATGATGATTGTGATTACGATGATAATGATTGTGATAGTGATTGTGATGGTGCTTGTGACGTGATTGTGATAGTGATGGTGATTGTTATGATAATAATTGTGATGATTATGAAATTTGGCACAAAGATATTTTATTGCCTGGATTAACATGTAGGATACTATTTATCGCTATAGCATGATACAGTGGGACAGTTACCGAATTACACGCGGGCGAAGCCGCGGGCAACAGCTAGTATTGAATACTGCGGGAAACAGAAGTCCTTGAAAACTACTTGATTCAGGACTAGCTGTGCCCGTGCCTTCGTTCACGTGAGCGCGTATTCTTTTAGCATTATCAAAGGATATAACATGGGAACGTGAAGACTTAGTATATTCCTAACATCCCTTACAGAATAATTTATTCAGGATATAAATCACAATGTGTGAGGTTAAACTCGCTCAAGCACAAATCTGTTTGAGTTGTCCGGAAGGCGGGGACAGATCGCAATAGCGCGGATGTCGCGGGCGGCGCGCGGCGGAAGCGGCGGAGGCGGGCAGGTAGAGCCGCAGGTAGCTGCGACACAGAGATGTTTTCTTTACATTATACTCGGATGAACGAGTTTCACGGCTCACCTGCGAAGACTTTGTGTCTGATCTGCGACATCAAACATTTAAATAATTCAGGCCCGTTTGTGTTTGTTTACTCGCGTGTTGAACGATCGTGTACGCGTGTGTGTGGTGGGATTACTCACACGTGTGCAGACTTCAAATAATATTAATAATAATAATATATTTATTCAAATTTAAAATTTGCACGAAAAATACAAGTTAAATCTTAAAAATAATGTTGGTATAACAGAGTTCGATGCCTGTACTAGGTTAAACCTGTATCACAGGCGGCATGTTTCTACTAAATACTATTTGGACAATGGATTTCTTAACAATATAAAACATAATAGTGAAATAAGTTAGTATGGGTTTATATATTATATACCTAATGTACTTAAACGCTACTAAAAGATACCAACAAAAAAGGTCACACATTTGTATAAATCTAAGGAAAACAGTTTGTAGCACTTATTTGCTAATACTAATATGAATATCAGCAGTATTAAACAAGTAAACATTGCAAAATAAAAAAAAACACTGTCAAGGTATTTTTGTTGCGGGCGACAATTTGCTTAGACAGCGAAAGATCAACCGATGTCTGGCTTGGAGTATGACGCACTAGGTGCCCTCATAATCGAAGGAGTTAATATATCGGTGTTCCGCTATTTTTCTAGCAGGGCATTCAGCGTCTCCCGTTTTGTGGTCACAGGGCTTTTTAAAGCGGGAGCAAGTCGCGCATCTCGGAATGTCAGTTTTCTTCGCACATTCGGACATCATATGACCTGCGTCACCGCAGTGACCACATGTAGAAACTAGTTTTCTGCAAGATTTGGCTGCATGGCCATACTGCTGGCATTTATAGCAACAAGTAACTAACGTGAAGTCCCTGACAGGACATGATGTCCAATTTATAAAAATCCTAGATTGAGGTATTAAAATTTTTCGTATGTTGGCCGCAACTTCAATAACCAAGTTACAGGTTGCAGCCTCTCTCTTTCCAGATTTGTGGCTTAATTTTACCAAGGTCAAAAAGGATTCTAGGGACATCGCTGGTAACTTGTCGGCGATATTTTGCTCGAAAATGCACTTGAAGACCTCATTTTCAGCCAAGGAAGTCGGCACTCCTACAACCAAGATCCGAGGTTTGCGCTTGTTGTGTTCGTCGGCGGTAAGTCCAGATGTAGACAGCTGGACTGCGTTCTTCAACTTATCGGCGCCGTGTTTCGTCTCGGTACTTATTATTACGCCACCATTTTTCGTTTTTCGGACACCACGTACTTGCAGCTTCATTTGCTCGGGCCGTATGATTTTTTGCACCAGTTCTTTGGTTTCGTCACTGGTTTTCAACTTATCATTTGGATAGATGGCGACAGAACTTAAGTTATTGGGTCGAACGAAATGGTTTGATCCCCTTTTCACCATATCGGCAAAAGAAGCATTTCCCGCAGAACTAGAATCCCGTATTGTCTGTTTGAGCTCCGAGATATGTTCTGTAAGGTCGCGCTGTTGTTTAAGGGCATCGATCGTGTTATCCGCGTGAATAGCTTTTTGTTTTAGCGATTGGTATAGGACTGCCATTTGTGACGTACCAGATTCGACTTTACGGCAAAGGTTTGAAATCTTTATCTTCTGCTCGGTGTTCAGTTTCCCATCCATAGCAATAGAGCAAACTTCATTTTATTTTATTTTTATTTATTTATTTAGGTAACCAACAGCGATACAATAATATTTTACAAAATATGCGTGTGACAGTTACTATGGCCAATTATAGGTTTCCCTGTATAACTAGGATATATATATAATACATGCGAACGGACTAATAATATTCTCAATTAAACAACAAAATAAAAATTACAGTACTAACAATACAAAATTACTTTTAAGTTAAATCTAGATTCAGATTACAATTTGGAAAAACATTAAAAAGCTTGAATAATAAAAGATAGTACAAGAAAAAAATGAAGATTAGGAAGATTAGTTGCTTGTCATTTATCTCCGTTTATAATTTTATTCGTTTTTTGAATGTTGGTTTATTACAGTTAAATAAATCAACTTCAGAGAATTCCGAGTTATAAATTCGAGCAATGCGAGTCAGTACACAGTTGTTGGCATAGTTAGTGGAGTGCCTAGGAACGCGCAACATTGGCGTGTGACGAGTGCGCCGTAGGGGAGTGTTAAAAGTTATCTGTGCGACCAACTCCGGGCAATCAAGGCGTCCATTGAGAGTGTCATAGAGCAAACACATGTCCATCACTTTACGCCTTTCTTCGAGTGTTAGCAGGCCATAGGTTCGACAGCTATCTTCATAAGACATTGGAGGTTTACGGAGGCGATAATTAAGATGGTTAATAAATTTTCTTTGGATCCTTTCTATTTGGTTCTTATAAATTATGTATTGGGGGGACCAGATTTGGCACGCATATTCTAAAACGCTGCGCACATAGGCATAATATACAGATTTAAGAGCTCCAATATTTTTAAACATCTTACATGACCTAAGAACAAATCCTAGGTTCTTATAAGCTCTTGTGCTGATAAGGTCTATGTGATCTGAGAACATTATTTTACTGTCAAACATAACTCCTAAGTCCCTAACCATGTGGACTTTATTTATGACAATTCCATTAAAATTATATGAGTAAACAATCGGGTTCCTCTTACGTGTATAACTGATACATTGACACTTTGCAACGTTTACAGTGATCTTGTTTTTTGCATAATAATTATTTAAGTTATTAAGATCCTCTTGAAGGGCCTCTTGCAATCATCGGGTGATGTTATTTTATAAAATACTTTTTTGTCATCCAGATACTGCTGGATCTGGGACATCCATCCTTGGATTTCGGGCGTTGAAGCAATAACAACGGCCGTGGCCGACTATGACGGCGAGCTGGAGGGTTGCACTGGCCTCTTTGGATTACAGGGGCTGTTTTCCATTTTGTTAGTTTTATTCAACTTTACTATTTCGTGTCCATTATTCACTAAAACTACACAATAAGCAAGATTACTTGCATTACGATAGTGTAAAAAAAAAAAAAATAATAAAAAAGAAAACGGTTTTTCGAAAATCAATTTTTGGACGTAACTTTTTTCCTATGGATTTTTTTTGGACTGTTTAACATTTTTATCATTCCGAGTACGGACAACTTTTAAATTAAAACCTTTTATGATGCAATCCCTAACTTGGGTAGGGGGTTGGGGGCTGAAATTTCCAACATTTTTGAAAAAAATTTTTTTTTTTTTTATAAACCATATTTACATTATATACATACTACAACTAGAACTCTAAATAATTACAAAAATAAAACTAAACGTAAGTACTTACATATATCCAACGACGTCAATAGGCGTCAAAGTACTCCTCCGCATCGCTGTCATTCGGAAACGTGCCCAGAAGACTGGCAGCATTGCCACGTTGAATGGCAATGCTAATTCTTTGGCCAAAGAAAGAGCCAGCCCTCTGGTCACGCGAAGTGTCGACCAGTCGGTGAGAGATTTCCTTAAAAAGGAGACGCGCACTCGGACCCCAAAAAAAAAATTATATCTCTGAAACGTTAAACATTTTTACAGTCGAAAACATTTTTTTTTGAAAGCAATTGTTTACGCTAAAATTTTTTATTTAAGTTTTTTTTTCATGCTTAATTCAAATAATAATAAAAATCTGTTATGTAATAAAAACAGAACAGAACATATAGGCAACTTTCAATTCGATGATATGGAAATAGCATATGGAAAACTAATACGAATAATAAAAGAATCGGTAAAAGAACTACCTAAAATAAAAAAAAAAACAAAGACATAGCTCCACTATTAGCGTACGTACAGAAACTTATAAATGAAAGAAACAGACTGAAGAATAAAGAAAACAAAACACGTCCAGAGAAGAAACAACTCAGAGCACTCTATAAACTTATAAATAAACAATTACAACGAGATTACAAGACACATCGATATAGTATAATAGAAGAAGAGCTACAAATGAGAGCATCAGTCAAAAGGGCACAAATAAGATTGAACACATCTAAAACGTGGATTATGTCTCTGAAAAACAAGGAAAACCAAACAATAACGAATAGAGATTGCCTCATCGGAACTGCTACACAGTTCTACAGGGAGCTGTATGGAAACGACGAAAGTCATCAGCGTACTAGATCAGAGCCATTCGCACCACTGAGTGTCGTGCCAACTATCATAGAAGTGAAGACAATACAACACCAGAAATCAGCTGAAAGCCCGGGCGATGATGGAATCACAAATAATATTTTGAAAGCGATTATTGACCCGTTAATACTAATACTGACCTCTTTTTTCAATGACATACTGACTCTCAACAAAGTACCAAAAGAATGGGGTATATCGATCATAACTCTGTTATACAAAAAAGGCGATCCGACAGACTTGGGAAATTATAGGCCAATAAGTTTACAACAAACAGTATACAAAGTCTTTGCAACAGTACTATTAAACCGAGTTTCAAGAACATTAGACAGCAATCAACCCCGAGAACAAGTTGGCTTCAGAAGAACATATTCAACTATAGACCACATCTTCACCTTGACACAACTTATCGAGAAATACTCTGAATATGGCAAGAAACTCTATGTAGCGTTTAAAGACTACTGCAAGGCTTTTAATTCCATACAACATGAGCCTTTGTGGTTAGCACTGAAGACGCAGGGAGTCGAAAACCGATACATAGAGATACTGAAAGAAATCTATAAAAACAGTAAGGCGGTGGTTAAGCGGGAAGGCAAAGGAGAGCCATTTAATATCCGAAGAGGCGTGAAACAGGGTGATCCGATCCCACCTAATTTATTTACTGCTCTTTTAGAATATATCTTCACACAGACTGGGAAAATAAAGGCATCAACGTAAACGGCGAATATCTGAGCAACTTACGCTTCGCTGATGATATAGTATTAATATCTGAAAATCACAAGGACTTAGAATATATGTTAAATACTCTAGACACAGAAAGCAGAAAGTGTGGAGTACAAATGAACACACAGAAGACATTTGCCATGACGAATAGCGGAAAAACACCAATTAAAACTGAATCTCATTCTATAAGCTATGTGGACGAGTATATATACCTGGGACAAAACATATCAGTCCTAATCCAAACATCTCGTGAAGTAGAACGCCGTATAAAGAAAGCTTGGAATAAATGTTGGTCGCTGAAGGAAATATTCAAAAGTAAATTACCAATGCATTTAAAAAGGAAAGCGATGGACTCCGTTGTTATGCCGACACTTTTGTACGGGTGACAAACTTGGTTGTTCACAAACGACATCGTACAAAAGATCAACGTGTTCCAAAGAGCCGCGGAGCGAAGTATGTTGGGTATAAAGCTGAAGGATAGAAAGAAAAACACATACATTCGATCCACAACAAAGGTAACGGACGCCATCGAGCTAGCAAGCAGACTGAAATGGCGATGGGCTGGACATACAGCTAGAGTTACCGATAATAGAATATGGAGTGAAAGGATATTACATTGGTATCCCTACGAAGCCAAACGCCCACGCGGCCGTCTTAGGCGACGCTGGTGTGACGATATCTCCCAAGTAGCCGGATCTACATGGACTCGCCAAGCACAAGACAGACAGCACTGGAAAGAGTTGTAGGAGGCCTACACCCAGAAATGAGTAGCCCAATAATATACTTGTACCTATAATGTGACAAAGTATTCCGAAAAACGATGGTGGTAACACTGGTGGTACGACGGGCAATAAACGAAAACGAATTAAAATAAATTAATATATACAAAATGTTTGGAAATATGTTATTGTAATATACCCTAAAAGATCCTAAAAGACCGTTAGTACTAGAAAGCTGTAATTTTGTAGAGGTGTGTAATATCAATAACGCCGACAAAGTGGTAAAATAAAATTGTGAAAAATATTTTTTTTTAGGGTAGCTCCCATGCGAAGTGGCGATGATTTTTTTTACCTTCGTCTACCCCATCGTGTGGGGCAACGTTGAATAGGTCTTTTAAAATGATTTAGGGGTTGCAACACTCTTTTTCTCTCTCTTTCTCGATTTAATGCTCCATTTACGAAATATTAAACTTTAAAGTGCAATTTTTTGTCCCCCCCCCCCCTCTAAAAGCTAAACTGTTGGCTTGAAAAATCTGGATAAAATCATGATAAAACTGCTTTTCATGAACTTTAACGGAAATTTATAGCCATTAAGATAACTTTATTAGTTTATCGGTAATAGTCGTTGAACAAAATTATCCAACACCCTAATGTTGGATAATTTTGTACCAAATACAAAATCCTTAGTATAAATCCTATAAAGTGACTAAGATGAAGTAGTTGCTTGTCTACAACGGGTGAAGATTTTCATTGAAAAATTAAATCTAAAATATAACGGGCTACTACGGAACCCTACACTGCGCGTGGCCCGATACGCACTTGGCCGGTTTTCATTTAGGGTATCGATTATATTGAGGGCCTGTTGGGCTTTCTGCTTCAGGACCTGATACAGAACTGCTATTTGAGAGGTGTCAGATTTTATTTTACGGCTTAGTTTGGTAATCTTCAATTTCTGCTCTGAGTTGAGTTGTATAGTATCTTCATGTTTCAGACACTCTTTACTTATGAGGAAATATAGTATCTAAATGCTATGTAGGTATTTACTATCAATCATACTCATTGTTTATAATATGTCCTTTTACACCTTATGTCGCGCGTTGGCGACAACTATTTTTGTTGGCAGTCTTACAATCGATCTTATTCGATTTTTGCTGAAATTGAATATAAAATCTAATAATTTTCATGTTCAATCAATGTTTACTTTTCTTTTGACATTACGTCAGTTGTCAAGCTGTCAATTACTTTTTCTCGAATTTTGTGTCAAAGGTTTTTCTTAGTGGTTAGGACTAAGAAGGTCACTTTTGATTTCTGTAATTTATTTTTATTTTTATTAATATGTTAGCTCAAATAATGTAATCTATTGTTAATTACTATTGTTTACTGGATAACAGTATCTTATCTTAAGTTTATATAATTAACACGCTCACAGAATTCTTCTAGGAAGTTTTTAACTAAATCGTGTCTATGACTCTGAGTTGTTTGACGACAGATATATAGTTTACAGGCGCGATCGTGAATCAAGTAAATATAAAACTCGTAAAGAGGTGGTGTTTTAATTGCCGTCTCAAAAACTCTGAAATCATGTCGACTATCCCACTTTGAGAGCGAGATTGAAGATTTATGGATAAGCATCAATATTGGCTCCAAAAATAGTTGTAACAATAAACTCTACATCAGTGGCGTATACGTACCACCACCTATTCATAGTAATACGCTGGAATTCTTTACTAAAAACGTTCATAATGTATTTAACAACAATGAACAAATTTTGATTTTAGGAGACTTTAACCTCTCAAAAATAACATGGCTTACAACAAAGGACCTTATATACTTATACCCAGAACCCAGTAACACTGATATAAACGCGATAATCTCTGAATTCTTGACCTTGAATGGCCTTAATCAATAATATAATATTTATTTTAAATAATAAGTTGAAAATATTGGATTTAATATTATGTAACACCACCGTTACTGACGTAACCCGTTGTAGCCATAGTTTATCGAAAGAGGACCCTTTACATCCCCCGCTAGAATTTTATCTACCAGTGCAAGCAGAACTTTTATTAGAAGCTAAAAGTGTAAAAAAACCAAACTTCCATCGAGCGGATTATAAAATTGTTCAACATCACCTATTTGCAATTGAGTGGGAGTGTGAGTTCAAAAACTGTGCTTCAGTTAATGATATGGTAGACGTCTTTTATAGCTTATTAAGAAAGACTATTACAGAATGTATCCCTATGAAAAAAACGGTGAGTAATAAATATCCACCTTGGTACTCACGTGATCTTATAATACGTCTTAGAGAGAAGTACAAATACCACATTCGTTTTAAAAAGTCCATTAGACCAAGAGTTTTTTGAGAGATTAAGGGATGAATGCAATGCTCTACGTTCAACATGCTACAAGAAATATATTTCTAGTATAGAAAACAATATTACACAAAACCCTAAAACATTTTGGTCCTTCATTGCAACTAAGAGAAAAGGTAGCAGTACGTACCCCGCACAAATGTCTCACAACAATAAAAACGCGTCAGGCGGACAGGATATCTGTAATATGTTTGGAGAAAATTTCGCAAGTACCTTTACTGCCCCTACAGATAGTACTTCAAGTCGCGCGAACACTGCCTTTCCCCTCTCTTCCGCAGCACTGTGTAATTTACAATTTGATGGTAACGAAATATACCGTGAATTAATCAGATTGGACGAAACCAAGGGCGCGGGTAGTGACGGCATTCCTCCTATGTTCATAAAACGCTGTGCTAAGGCCTTAGTGTCACCCATTCAAACAATCTTTAATAAATCGTTAGGTGACAGTGTTTTTCCAACCACCTGGAAAGAAGCTCTCGTAATACCTATATTTAAATCCGGAAAAAAGCATTTAGTGACCAATTATAGACCAATGTCAATACTAGTTACATTCGGAAAAGTGTTCGAAAAACTAGTCAGCAGACATCTGATGTGGTATCTTAAACAACACATCACTGAATATCAACATGGTTTCGTCAAGTCTAGATCTACCAATACAAATCTATTGTGTTTTACATCGGCTTTGTCTAAGTGTCTTGATAATCGTATACCAGTGGACGCTATTTATACAGACTTTAGTAAAGCATTTGATAAAGTAGATCACTGTCTTCTTATAAATAAATTGGCTCAACTAGGTGTGGGCGGGACCATAATAGGGTGGTTTAAATCTTACCTTGAAAATAGAGAGTCAAAAGTAGTAGTTAATGGTCACTTTTCTGATAGCTACATAGCAACTTCCGGTATTCCACAAGGATCAGATTTGGGACCTATTCTTTTCAACGTGTTCATAAACGATATCACTGAATGCTACAAACACTCCCGTTTTTATGTACCTGTATTGTCTGTTCCTGTATTTATTTTGTATCTTTACTTTTTTATTTTTAATTAAAAAAAAGTAAAGATATAAAAAAAAATGATTGTTGCCTGTTAATTAATAACTTATTCAAAATCTGTCAAATGTAGGATCTGTCGATTGTAGAATCGGTCAAACATAGAATCTGTCGATTGTAGAATCTGTCAAATATAGAATCTGTCGATTGTAGAATCTGTTAAATGTAGAATCTGTCAAATGTAGAATATGATGTCAAAAGTAGAATCTGTCAAATGTAGACTAAACGGAGAATTTGATATAAAAGAGACGCCAGAATGATTTTCTGGCAGTGTAAAATTGGATGCTGAACTAGAGCCTCATAAGTCACCTGGCATAAGTCACCTGGTCTCTCTAAAGAGCCAGAAGTCTTCAAAAATGTTCCTCTCATGAACCCTCTGCGCCCGTGATCAACGTCACCCTACACTCCAGGATCTCTACAAGCCCTGGAGTCACGTCAAAATCCATACTTCCAGAGGACGCCGCAACTTGACGTGGGAGTTGTTCTCCACACTTTATTTCAAGAGCTGAGGGCCTCCCCATAGGACTCGCCCGTGTTCTTCTCGCCATACTTCCAGAGGACGCCGCAACTTGACCTGGGAGTTGTTCTCGACACTTTATTTCAAGAGCTGAGGGCCTCCCCATAGGACTCGCCCGTGTTCTTCTCGCCATACTTCCAGAGGACGCCGCAACCTGACCTGGGAGTTGTTTCTTCACACTTTACTTCAAGACCTGAAACCTCTTTGAAGCCTGACTGTATGGTTAGGGACCTTACACCTTGATTTGATGCTGATTGATACACTGATTACTGACTGATTGATATTTATTGATAAAAGTATAATTGCATGATAAATGAGTGCACGCGGTATGAATGCTATTCGTGTACTAAATTAGCCGGCCCGGCGCAGGTAAAATGCTGACATGTTGATATGACAAGAATTTGTGTAAAATACAACCTTACTAAAAATGCTAAAATAAAAAACTAACCGACTTCAAAAAAAAAAACACTAAGAAGTGGAAAATATTTTCCAATTTGATTGTTTTTTTTGGACTGTGCTGTGCTTGCACTGTACACTCTGACTCTGAAAGTCTCGAATCCAAGTACTGTAAACCCAAACTTCCTCTGTAGAGCGTGTGTTAGATAGGTTTTTATATTTATTATTGTATTTTCTACTCCAGACTAATAATTTGTTTAATTACTTCTCCTTTTTTACTTATAGGGACAAGTAATACGACAGTTGGCCATCTTTGACAACAGAACAAACGTCATTTAACTTCAGCTGAATGGATGTCATCCATTTTAGGATGTCGGGCGTGGATACAAATTCTACGTTGAAGTTAGACTGGGGAATTTTCGCTGGCGAGATATTGGGTATCACTCGATTACTTGAATTACCGGGGCTGTTATCTACCAGTTCACTATTTTTATGTTTCCAGTATTTAATAAACCACACACTTAGCAAAATACTAAAGAAGGTCATTATTATTACGTAAAATAAATACTGCCAACGAGCACGTCTGTATACTGCGAACGGCCTCAATATAAGTGAAGGAATTAACCTGGTTAAACTCCCAAGTTGTCCGTAACGTGTCCGCAAACTTAGCAGCCGGCGCGGGCGACGGGCGCAACGACAGCACACGATAAACTTTGTCTATTAGCCGCACCACTTCGTGTGGCGGCCGCTCGCGCAGACCCACGTTATACCTGTGTTATACCTCCCCTAGCTTAATAACAGAATTGAGTCCAGCCGCTAATGTGATGTGCGTGGGTAAGTGTGCATGAGCTTGTGCAGCGTCATTGTCATTTCACTAGCAGCTGACCGCGGCCGGGGCGCGGAATAGGCGCGCGGTGGTGCGCGGTGGTGCGGTGGTGCGGCCACTATTGTTTTATTGTATTCACGGTAATTCATAGTTGATGAAAATCGGGGGAATTATTTTGGATCCTGTGCTCTGTGGCCTCGTGTGTAGTCCTGCGGCACACTATACCCACTGTGCACTTGAGCACATTAGCTCTGTGGCAGTTCTCGCAATAAGATAGCATTATTAGAATTATTTTTTTCCTTACCCTATAATTGTCCCACTGCTGGGCAAAGGCCTCCCCTGCAGTCTTCTACTCTTCTCTCTGTGCGGTTTGGAAGCTAGTTATAGCCGTGATATATCCCGGAAGATAGTAATTTAAAAGCGGTTTCTAACTATCTTACTAGGGATACAACTATGTATGTAGTATAACTGTCTAACTAGACTATAATCTAGTGAAATGTTTATAAGTATTATAATTTTCTTTGATTTGCACAACTGATTACTCATTTTTAATAGTCGCAACAAAAATAAACAATGTTATGAGCGGTAATTAAAACAATCGTTTTTTTTATACTTAGGCACAGAATCAGTACTTTATAAAAATATTCTCTCCCCACATAGAAATTTTTCATCGAAAATTTGAAAAGGTCTTTTCCATATATTTTCACCGTGTAGGGAGGTATTACAGTTTTATGAAACACTTGTTTTATTTAAATAGCCGACGAAAAATGACTATTGGGGGGGGGGGGGGGGTTACAATGATGTACTGAATACGTAGGAGCCGTTTCAGCGTCGCTGTCCCTTCCACCCCGAACAACCAGATCGTGGCTCACACTCATAATCCTAATAAGATATTTATGTCTCCCTCTAATAAGATAGTTATGTCTCCCTCTAATTGTAACTATCATCTATCTACCATGACTATCTACCTTCCTACGTCAGCACTAATTGCTCAACTCCATGTTTCAAGCATTGACAAGCGTCGTGCGCGGAATGATTTCCGTCGATTGGGCGATGTGTTTGTGGCACAAATAGCTACTGGAATGTCCCTTTTTTTTTTTTTTTTTTTTTTCGGATGGGAAATCATCAAATGACTTCTCCCGCTCTGGGCTGAGCAGGAGGGAGTGTCAGACTTTTACTGACTAAAACCCATCCATGTTCCTTCATCGCCCTTTGTGTTCCGGGGCCACGGTATCTCTTTCGAATAGTCCCGCAGCCCCGGCAGGCTTCGGCCCTTGCGGACCCCTTCACTGATGCTGACTCTCTTTGAGGCGCGCGTGGAACACGAACGCGCCGTCCTCACGGCCTGTCGTCATGAGACGTACGGACGGCGAGCTAGCCCATAGCTCCCCGTCCACAGGCCCGCGTCTACGGTGGCCGGAAGCCACCACGTGGCCCCCGCCGCCCGGGGCGTCTCCCGCGGCGGCCGGGACGTGAGGATCTCTCCCTGTCCTGTTCCGCCACCTCCTTCGCTAGCATGACTGCTTCGCAGAAGGAGGTGACGGCGTCCCATTCCGTCTCGCTCCGGACCATGGCACGAACCAGGGCCGGGAGCGAGAGGTCGCCGCCGCCGATCGCCACCTCGAGGACACGGCGGTGCTCCACCCAAGCGGGGCACACCTCCACAGTGTGCTCCACCGTGTCCTCCGGCCTATCCTCACAATGATAGCACCCGGGCGTTTCCTCCCGCCCGATTCGGTGCAGGAACTTACCGAAACATCCGTGTCCGGTAAGAACCTGCGTCAGGCGGAAGGTGAGGACGCCGTGGCGTCTCTCCAGCCACTCCTCAAAGAGGGGACTTATCGCCACTATTGTGGCGTGCCCTGCACGGGGTTGCGATAGTCGCTCTCTCCATGTCGCCATGAGATCCCGCCGGAAGTCCGTCCGCTGAGCGACAATTTGCCGCGGCAGCGGAGTTTCCCCCCGGCGTAGCGCCTCCGCGCGCCACTCATGTAGGCGCGCGAGGACTATTGCCTCCAGATCCCACGGCGGCAATCCGGCAAGGAGGTTCGCCGCCTCGCGGGAGATCGTGCGGTAGCCCCGGACCAGCCTTACGGCTACCACCTTCTGGGGCACGTTCAAGTGGTGGGCGGCACGCCGCTTCAATGAACGTGCCCACACCGGGGCCCCGTAAAGGGCCATGGACCGCACGACTCCCGCGTAGAGCCTCCGGCAGGAGGCGTTCGGCCCCCCCAGGTTGGGCAGGAGCCGCCTGAAGGCAGCCCCTGTCCGCTCCAGTTTGGGGGCCAAACGTCGGAAGTGCTCCACGAAGTTCCACCGGCTGTCGAGGACAAGTCCCAGGTACTTCAGCGTCGACTCGACGCCGATGGAAACCCCTCCCACTGGAATGTCCCTACAGCTCTACATATGATGTTGATTATCTAGATAGTTCGTATGGTTTATTAAATGTTACTTTTGTAAGTGAGCTTATTTCTCGCTATGTTCTTCTCGCTCTTGATTAACTTTCGTTCCTTTCCTGTTCCTGAGGTGAATCTTGAGGTTTTGAAACTCCGTACAGTTTCAAAACCTCAAGATTTCTTCATGAACAGACCCTTCCTTTTCGCTTCGCTGCAGACACGGGCAGGCGCACGCTATGGATAGCGAGAATAGATTTAGACATTACTGTCTAAATGTGTTCTCTCGATATATTCAATCATAAACCCAATCCGTTCACAAGTCGCCAAAGGTGTAGTGGATAGACGAGTAGTTGGGCGAGTGGGCAACTGGGCGAGTTGAGTGCTCTTCATAAGATCGTGAGCTCCGCGCTCTGACGGAATTTTTCCGACTTTAGATGTGCTGTCGAAATGCGGCGAAGAAATATGCGGGTAAAAAATATGTCAGTAACGTTGTGTTTGTGAACTGGCAAAGCATAGGCAAGGAAGAAGTAGGTCCCTACCGGCTGACGACGCTACGCCAACCTGATCTGTTGACCTATACGTACTACGTACGATACGTTGTATTTAGGCGTACTGAACTGGTAAATACTATGTCAACCTAGTACGACTAGCTGATTATGATGAAGTTGAGCCATCCTCATCATTTTCGGTGGTACATTTTAATTTAGCGGTAACAAACTCCAAGAAAATGCCACAACTATCCATCCATAAAAATAATGCAAGGCAGCTTGAACCTCAAACGATATTGAAAAATTCTACCAAAATATAGCGATGTTGCGACAGCGGCGCGTGGCGCAGTCCTTTGAAACATGATACTCGCTATAAATATTCCGGGAACGTTATCTGTAGGACGTGAGGTTACGTGACAAATATACAGACGAGATAATACTGTTCGCGATTCAAAGCGCCTTCCTCGGAGCGAACAATATGATGCAGGCGAACGGCCGCGACGCTCAGTCACCCCGCACCGCACCGCACCGCGCCGCGCCACGCGGTGTCAGCCGTGCCGTGCCGCGCCGCGCGCCGGGACAGCACCGAGCCATTGACAAGCCGCACCGCCGTAATTACACTCGGAATACGCGCACACATTTAATTTCTGTTCATTTATATTGACTAATACGTCGTTTATCGTTTATTGAATGATACATAATTGAGATAGGAATCTTTGCCAATCACATCAACAATGAATGTAATGCAAACATGAACGTTCCACTGACGTGTTCGGCGTAACAATAAGTACTCGGTACCTGCTTACACTGCGCACGGGGCAATTATAAACAACAAACAATATAGCATGTCGGTGTGCGTAGTGCTCGAGGGGTGCAGGGTGCGGGGTGCGCGACGGCGGGCCTTGTTTAAACTTTAATCACGTGCAACTTGGCGCTCTTACACTTTTCAGTTGAGTTGCTTACTCGCCGACGAATACTTTGAGCCGCGGCGCGGCGGGCAGCTCCGGGGACACTCGCGCTGTCCCGTGCGCCGGGCACCACCGCCCGTCGCGCTGTGCCAGCTCGCAGCTGCCACTCCGGCCTTTCTCTTTGTCATGTTTATAGCCAATTATTCATTCAAATTATTGTATATTATTTACAGTCTAGAAATAGACTTATCTTCATTTTCCTGCACTTACCCCAATTTATTTGGAGTCGGCGCAACGTTATGTTTCCTTCTTCCATACTTCTATGAAACTCGTCATCTAAGCGGTCACCTCCTTTCTTGCCATATCATCCTTCAAACAGTCCATGTATCGTTTCTTTGGTCTTCCTTTACTTTTATACCCATCCACAATTCAAAACTTTCCTCACGACATTTTCCTCATTCTTCCGCATCATGCTTATTACCAAGCTAATCGATTACCACACAACTTTTCAATGAATAGACTTATGATAATAATTGAAACATGTCCAAGAATCAAAAGGGATAAATCATTAAAGAGCGTCAATAAAATAGCCGCCACGCTGGGAAGATGAGACGGTGCAAGAGTGACGACGCAAGTTGCATCCCACACCAAAGACCTACCCGTCTTCGTCTGGTTTCTTTCCATCGTCACGTGCCAAGCCACTGGGTTCTAAAAGGGCTGGTACAGAGCACGACGGATGATGTCATGAATGCTAACGTGCGGCGCTATCCGGCCTGCACTGTTACGGAAAAGGCTAAAGGCTATGGTGTCTGAAGCGGCACTAGAACTATTCAATATCTGTGAAGCAGTAAGCTTGTCGAAACCTATTGCCCTCCTAAACCTATTTCACTACTTCCTGCGATGCTTACGAAACTAATTAAAAGTATCAAAAAACTTCACTGAAACTATAAAAGTTATTAGTTATGTCTGTTCAACTGCATCTGGAAGCAAGTGAACGGACGTGACGGAACTTAATCACCGCGCGATGCTAATGAAATAATGATCAATTAAAACTGTTCGGCTCGCGGTGGCTCGAATTTTGCCGAACGTTCAGGTCAACTCAAAGTTACATAATTATTTGAACATGAGTACTTGCATCTGACATGCGGCGGCTATTTATCGCAGGTCTCTTTGTGGTCACAGTCTGCCCCAGGGGTGACGTCAGCCCCGCCGCCCCGCCGCCTGCTGTTGTCACCATGTCAAACTATTCGTGAGCATACTCCTGGCGAGCAGAAACTAAGGGTTATTTTGAGAGTTAATTCGTGGGAACATTTGTACGTCTGGTAAGGGTTGTATTAGTATGGTCACGCACGCGAGGTGCCCGCTATCCGCGCTGAAGTGCTGTAGGACTGGTGGAGGTAGCTCTGCGTGTAACGAGCCCGTAAGCTAAGCAAGCTAATCGCATTATTAAGTTTGGTGATTACGAGCCATACAGCGGCGTCGCGGCGTGGTGTACTCGCTAGTCAGTAACTAATGAGAGCCGCGGGTAGAGCCAGCGGAGCAGGCGAAGCGTGCGGCGGCTAGCACTGAGCACTGCTGACGGAAAAAAGCCGCATTAAAACATTCTTTGAGTTAATCGCTTTGCTTGCGGCTCACCTGCCCGCCTGGAGTGCGGGGCGAGGGTGTGGGACGAGGCCCTATTCAGGAAAGCCACCAATTTAATTGTTTTACTGAGACTTTTTCGCAGTTTCAAAACTGTCTTAAATTGGGTTATTTTTTAAGGTTTTAATAGATAGTTCTGATAGAGCAGATTCTTAGTTATAAATGTGAAGGCAGATTTAGAGAATATCGAGAGTTGTGGCTGACAAACTCATTAGAAACAAATGTTACTCTTACATTTTCACCGAACTAGATAAAATGAGAATACATTTTAGGTATATAATTTCAGACACCTCAAAGTGATAGTACGATAGAGATCATGCATGGTTACTAATGAGAGTACTTTAAGAATAAATAAAAGTCGCACTTCTCCAAAGATAATGACAAGAATGCAGAGCGCGGTGTCGCATCACGCAACATCCGAAGCCGCCGCCACTAAAGAGGACTTCTGTTCATATATATATATATATATATGTATATATATATATGTAGTATCTATTTATTTTTAGAATAGAATAGAATACTCTTTATTATGTACACCATAAAAATTACAGATACAAATGTAAAACATTTTACAAAGGGTGACACAATGGGCGGTCTTATCGCTAAAAGCGATCTCTTAAAGACAACCTTTGGATGGATTTAAGGGGGAAGGAGAGACAATACTGCAGGTAGCCTGTGGTGTACCATTTACATATACAATAAATATATACATACATAAATATATACAACACTTATATAAATATATACAATATTATCTTTTCATTATTATTATCAAGAAACAAGTGCGAAGAACTAAAATTAAAAATACTTAGTAAAAATTAAGCTTATGGAGAGAGATACAGTTTTATCCAGTTAATTGTAAAACTTGCAAAATTGTAAAACCTGCGCAGACCGCGCTCTTCGCAGCCACGGTGACGGCGTTGCAACTTCTCGTGCTACTAATTATGATTCATTCTCTCATTTCAACCAAATGGATATACTAAGCAACTGTTATAACCTATAGATAACCGAATTCAGCACGCGTCTAGTAGGCCTCGCCAAGTGTTTCGTGGCATCTTCAGGCACCCCCCGTGTTGAGGCACATCACTCAAATGATTAGGATATGTATTCTTGTCCCAATATAATATATATATCAGCTATCTGAGGGTAGTCTGACTAAAGTCACCAGATGGGGATTTATTCCAGGGTTTGTAACGTAATAGCCGACGCTCCGCGGCATCGGAGCGGGAGCGCCGCACTCGTACTCTCTCATACTCGCATAATCACACACTGAAGCTCCCAAGTATTTCGAAAGCAGAGGCCGTCCCGTTTACTTAACACGTAATTGTGCCCCTTTCAGACAAACACGTAAATATACACTCTGTATGCCACTCTTACAGAAAGGAATAACTCATGGACTATAAGTAATCAGAAAAGTAAATAACGTGTAGACACAGATAGTATAATATTGTAGCAAATGTCTCGGAATGAATGTACGTGTGTCGTTTAGATTATTGTGCGTAATGAGCAGGCGGCGCGGGGAGGCGCGGGGAGGCGCAGAGCGGCGTCACATCGATAAAGCGGAACATTATCGTAATTAAATCAGTTCCCCCCCCTGCCCGCTAGCCGGCTGCACTATGAACTAGCGTGATTATGTGCTACAGATAGCTGAGCGATGACTCGCTGAACATGATGGCACTCAACGTCAATGTAAAGTCAATACGTGATGTATACTCTGACAATATTCCCGAACAATAATCGTACAAAGAAGAGCCACAGGGGCGCGCGGGCGTAAGGGGCGAGGGCGGTGCGGTATCGCCGATAAAGTACCTTTTTATGCATGCAGGGCCTCGCGGCCTCAGATATCGGCTCGTAAATCAGCTCCGTAAAGTCTCAGTGGTGAAGCCGGGCAGCAGGCTCGGCGCGTGGCCACCGCCTGAATAAGTAAGACTGTGGAGCGGCTCGGCGGCGCAGCGCGGCCGACTAATTAATTTATGAGCGGCGTGGAGCGCCGAATAAATAACAAATGTTTCAACAGTTTATATTTCATAAAGCTCGCGACGTAAACGACCGCTTTTAACGTTATTGTCTAAACAAAGTGAAATGAAAACTCGTTAAGCACGCGTCCGCGTGGCCGCGCACCTGCGTAGGCCGGTGTACACACACTCTTGCACTAGTACGGGAGGAGTACGTCACACACGGAAACACCACTATCTAAAGTGTACAATACGTTTGTATTGTACACTTTAGATAGTGGTTCCATTCAAATATTTGCGAGCGGTAGACGGGACCAGACTACTATTAGTCGGCTCGTCGCTCTGTCGAGTACTCTAGTGCTATAGGCCCGCTTGTCACACACGAATGCTACCTGCATCATTGGTGTGTCAAAATTGAAAATGTTCGAGACCAAAATGTTTGTTTGATAATATCAATATTCCCATGCAATGTAACTGTTTACTTTAAAATCTCTTTGGTACAATACAAGTCGGACTAGAGGCGTGTCAGTTTCTACGAGCTCTAATATATCACTGAACTAGATTGTTCCCATCTATGCACATCTAATTTTCACTTCTGACATCTAGTGCCAACTGATCTTCTGACATCTAGTGCCAACTGATCTTCTGACATCTAGTGCCAACTGATCTTCTGACATCTAGTGCCAACTGATCTTCTGACATCTAGTGCCAACTGATCTTCTCCAGCTTTACGTAGATAAAACGCACGTCAACATCGCTATAATGAGAGGTTATGCGATCCATCCTCAAGAATTAAATGTTAAGTGATAGGCCATATTGTATAGATCGGATGGATGATACTAATATAAAAGGAAATAATTAAGTAATAAGAATGTGATATATATATGAATTAGCATGCATTAAGCTTGCTAATTTAGGATACGCTCAGGCGAATTATAATTGCAATGCTTGTAAAAGAGTACTAACGTAACATAACACCAATATTGTACACTTGGTTCGCAATAAATGTTTTGCCTTGACTTAATAATATATACTTTAATAGTACATAAAACTACACGACACACCACTTCAGTGAAACGTATTTTATCTCGTTATCAAGATCCGTAGTGTCTGCGTAGAGGCACTACGTCGTAGCTCGTAGCACCACTACGGCGTAGCTCATAGCATCATTGTGTCGAACCTTTTTGATACGGCTTTTATGGATCGTTTGAGCTAGTTTCTGGTGAAAGTTAGAGCGATAAGTCACAGAGAACACCTAAATCAAAGTATATTTTCAATTTTACCAACATTTCGGGCGTGAGGTCGCTTAACATGACATATTTTGTTCAGAAATGAGTGACATTATGATAGATCACAGAAGTATATATAAGAAGCCCGGCTGTCACATTTGTCTAAGAAAACGACAAAGTGATGAATAGTGCGCACTGCCGCGCAGCGAAGTGTTTATGAGACGCAGGAAGCGTGGAACAATAGCCTTGTTAGGCGAGCAACTACAAAGTGGATTACGTCATTGTGCTAAACTTAGCACAATGACGCTGAGAACAGCTCTAATGAAGTATTACGCACCAAAAATATGTAATGCCGAAGTTGATAATTGAATAAAATCCCGGTCCATTGTTCACGCAGCGGCCGACTCGCCTCTACCCGCCGGGTACTAAACTGCGCCCCCGCGCTCAGTTCACTCGACTCTGGGGGATGATTACAAAAAGTATTGAAATAGTTTCCTGTTTTTATTTATAAAACAAATTAGTAAAAATCAAGACTCAAACTATAAGTAAGTAAAAATCACGTAATTTTTTGGGACCTTTAAAACGTCTGGCCGAAACTACGGCCAACGGGACGTTCACAAAACATACTACCACAGCTCGATCCCACATATTTTGTTAATCGGAAAATATGTAACGTCTGTGGGCTCTGGGATTTCGGATTAATACATGACAGACATACATAAAGTCACGCCTTTTGAAAATATTGTTGTTTTTTTTGTGATATCAGTCAGCATGAGCCAGACAGTCAAGCAGGAGGGCGGCGCGGGCTCAGGGGGCCAAGTCTGCTATTACAATAGTGTCACGATGGTTTATCATTGATTTTATAATTGTTGATCGATGACAATGGTCATTTTGCAAAAAATTCGTAATCTACTAAACTCATAATGGTCGATCATTGCTCGGTCAATGGTCTTGTAATAGATTTGTGTTATAATGACATTGTTCAGTTTATGAAAAAAAAAAAAACACTTTACTTTCTTTATAACGGTAAAAACGAACAGATGATCCATTCTAGAATCTCCACTACTTTTATACAAACTATAACTCTAAATAATAATAAAAATATGCACAAGTAACAACCTGTAACCGTTACAGGGCGTCAAAAAATTCGTCCACATCGCTGTGAAAAGGAAAAGTGCCCAGAAGGCTGGCAGCATTGCCACGTTGGATGGCAATGCTGATTCTTTGGCCAAAAAATAGGCCCGCCCTCTGGTCACGTGAAGAGTCGACCAACCGCTTGGCGATTTTTCGAAATACTAGGTGGGCACTCGGACCCCATGGCCCTAGTGTTTCCACCCCAAACGGCTCAAACACATAATTACCAATTAAATTATTGTATTTGCGCCGTTTCAGGTTTTCAGCACCTGCAGCAGCCGCCCCAGCGCAGCCCACTGTGCTAGGAAGATGGGATGGCGCAAGGGTGTCGACGCAAGTTGCGTCCCACACCAAAGGCCTACCCAACTTCCATGGCATTCTGGTCATACCATCTGGTCTCTTCCCATCGACGCGTGCCAAGCCAGTGGGTTCTAATACAGCTGGCACCCCGGCGGTGGCAAGAGCACGACGGATGAGATCATTAATGCTGGCGTGCCGCGCTATCCGACCTGCACTCTTACTGCAGGAAAGGCCATGGTGTCTGAGGCAGTCGACTGCTACACCACATTGACAGCGATGTGGAGCCCCACAAGGAGCGCCCAAACGCAAACATGTAGCGAGCCGGAAGGTTGTGTCACCCACAAGGTGCCTATGTTAGGTGACGGTAGTGCCTGAAGCTAGAGGCCCGACTCCCACTCACCCACAGCCAGCAGGCGGGCACGCTCAGCAGTATTGGTTGACGTATTAATAAGTTTATTCCGTACCAACCTGCAGAGCGGCTCATCCCACTGTCTCTGGGAAAACGGGTTCTCGGGCCGATCCGTGTCCGGGCAAGCCACTTTCCAGGCGTCCTCTGCGTCGGTCAAGCACGGCACTTCCGAGTTAACCAGGGCGAGAGTTAAAATTTTCCTGGTTAGCTTTTCAGTGCTGTGGAAATTTTGCGGACGCCGAGGCCACCAAAACGAATTGGTAGAGTGGCTTGCAGCCACGCTCGGTCGTCCAGGGCCACATTAAGAATGGATAAATAAATAATAAATAAAAAAAAAAAAAAATATCGCTGGACGTTAACACACAGCGCCATCTAATGCCACACTAAGCAACGAGGCTTGTGTCGTGGACACCAGATAGTTGATATACTACATATATACTTTTTGTTTGTAAATACATACTCATTATACATATAAACATCCATGACTCGGAAACAAATGTCCATGCTCATCACACAAACATTTGCTCCAACCGGGATTCGAACCCGGGACCCTAAGAACGTAAGGCAGCCTCACTACCGCTGCGCCATTCGGGTCGTCGTATGTTAATGTGTTGCGAATAATTTGGTCAATTTTGTCCAAAAGTTGGTATTTCTTCCAAAGAGGAGAACAACGGAGAAAATACATAAAATTTGGACCATGACATTTTTGTATTGCCATTATTAAAAAACCTTAATAGAAAAGATTTTCGAAAATCTAGAATTAAATTTGAAGATTTAATCATGCCAGATGTCATTTATACATGTTTTTACATATTATTTATTAGAGTTCTATGTGCTGTATTAGTAGGAAGTTCGTAAATAGCAAAAAACATTAAGTTCTATGCCATTTCTTTCAAGGGAGTGTCAGTGGTTGATCATTAGAAAGTCATAATGACGCCACTATGATAGAAGATTACCAAACTTGTCAAAATCAACAATTATGAGATCAATGATAGACTATTGTGAGTTTGTGACACTATTGTAATAGAAGACTCGCCCCCCAGGAGAGTGAGCTACAAGAAATATGCATGCAGTATGCGAGTGCTGTGTGTGATGCATCCAACAGGCGTCGTTCCAGCGAGAAGGCGTGCTCGGCGACGACCTGTCGCCTCACGACTCGTCGCCGCTAATGCGATTGTCGTGTTGTGCCGTGCCGCCCTCAAACGTTAGATAAACATACTCAATCTATCCGTAACTACAGTTCACTCATAAGTAACAAGCTACTAACAACGCACATATTGGAACCTGTAGGCCATATACCTCTCTAAAAATGTCCTAGACTGAGATCTTTTTCAGAAATTTACGATTTAATAGGAATAATATGTCTATATTTTTGGGGAAAGAAGAATAATTCTTTAACTGAACAGTGCGGAATTAATGTAAAAATGTGTCAGCACGCCATTGTTTGATTGTCAAATATTGACTGATTCTGCTTGCTGAGCGCACAGCGTGCTGCGGGGCGAGTACTTCATTCAAGCACTTTCTACTGAATTAGGTACGTTCTTCACGAGCCCTCTGTTGGCCAACATGAACCAACCAGCGCGTTACGAAAGCTTCTTTGTTGTGTAATGGGCACTGCAGTACACAGGGAGAGGTCTAGAACAGAGAGTCGAGGCGATGCTGCTGTCGTACCGAGCCCGTCATGCTCGTTCGCTGATATGGGTCCCACTTACGTAATTTACGTACTTTAGTCGAGTAAAAAGTCGAAACGCGTATAACCATTAGAAATACGCCTTTGCTGTCTTCGTGACATTGGGCATATTATTTTATCAGACGAAATACACATAATAATATAGTATATAGCTGTTGCCCGCGGCTTCGCCCGCGTGAAGTTCGGTTACTGTCCCACTAGATCATACTAAAGGGATAAATAGTATCCTACATTCTAGTTTTTCGGAAATCATTTCTATTAAGGTTTTTTAATAATGGCAATACAACAATGTCATGGTCCAAATTTTATGTATTTTCTCCGTTGTTGTCCGTTGTTGTCCGTTGTTGAAGTGCCGTGCTTGACCGACGCAGAGGACGCCTGGAAAGTGGCTTGCCCGGACACGGATCGGCCCGAGAACCCGTTTTCCCAGAGACAGTGGGATGAGCCGCTCTGCAGGTTGGTACGGAATAAACTTATTAATACGTCAACCAATACTGCTGAGCGTGCCCGCCTGCTGGCTGTGGGTGAGTGGGACTCGGGCCTCTAGCTTCAGGCACTACCGTCACCTAACATAGGCACCTTGTGGGTGACACAACCTTCCGGCTCGCTACATGTTTGCGTTTGGGCGCTCCTTGTGGGGCTCCACATCGCTGTCAATGTGGTGAAGCAGTCGACTGCCTCAGACACCATGGCCTTTCCTGCAGTAAGAGTGCAGGTCGGATAGCGCGGCACGCCAGCCTTAATGATCTCATCCGTCGTGCTCTTGCCACCGCCGGGGTGCCAGCTGTATTAGAACCCACTGGCTTGGCACGCGTCGATGGGAAGAGACCAGATGGTATGACCATAATGCCAAGGATGTTGGGTAGGCCTTTGGTGTGGGACGCAACTTGCGTCGACACCCTTGCGCCATCCCATCTTCCTAGCACAGTGGGCTGCGCTGGGGCGGCTGCTGCAGGTGCTGAAAACCTGAAACGGCGCAAATACAATAATTTAATTGGTAATTATGTGTTTGAGCCGTTTGGGGTTGAAACACTAGGGCCATGGGGTCCGAGTGCCCACCTAGTATTTCGAAAAATCGCCAAGCGGTTGGTCGACTCTTCACGTGACCAGAGGGCGGGCCTATTTTTTGGCCAAAGAATCAGCATTGCCATCCAACGTGGCAATGCTGCCAGCCTTCTGGGCACTTTTCCTGTTCACAGCGATGTGGACGAATTTTTTGACGCCCTGTAACAGTTACAGGTTGTTACTTGTGCATATTTTTATTATTATTTTGAGTTATAGTTTGTATAAAAGTAGTGGAGATTCTAGAATGGATCATCTGTTCGTTTTTACCGTTATAAAGAAAGTAAAGTGTTTTTTTTTTTCATAAACTGAACAATGTCTTTATAACACAATTCTATTACAAGACCATTGACCGAGCAATGATCGACCATTATGAAATTAGCAGATTACGAATTTTTAGCAAAATGACCATTGTCATCGATCAACAATTATAAAATCGAGAGGACTGTCACAATCACTGTCACAATCACTGTCACAATCACTGTCACAATCACTGTCACAATCACTGTCACAATCACTGTCACAATCACTGTCACAATCACTGACACAATCACTGTCACAATCACTGTCACAATCACTGTCACAATCACTATCATCATCATCACAATCACCATCATCTGGATGTCAAAATAAATGCCATATTCGTAATCAGCACCCCTGAAAATCACGGTATCGACACCCATATTGATTTTTAGACATTTCAATCCCATCGCACCCCAACAGGGGATGATGATATTTCAGGTCCGCCATATTTAATCTTAAAATCGTTGTTTTTGTAATACACCTGACCCGATACACCATACAAACTATACCCATGTTGATTTTCAGACTTTGTCACCCCATTTCCCTCTCTTAGGGGTTGAATCCTGAAGAAATCTGAAACCCGTTTCTATTCATTTATCAATAGGAGCACTCCTGTGAAGTTTCGAATAAAATAGTCTAACTAATCTTGTTTCCCCATACAAACTTTGGAACACCCATTTATCCCCCTAGGGGGTGAATTTTGAAAAATCCTTTCTTAGTGAACCTATAGACCACATGAGGAACCTACTTGCCAAATTTGGAATCTGTAGATCCAGCGGTTTAGGCTGTGCATTGATTTTTAGACTTTGTCACCCCATTTCCCCCTCTTAGGGGTTGAATTCTGAAAAAACCTGAAACCCGTTTCTACTCATTTATCAATAGGAACCCAACTTAAATCGTAAAAGGAATTGGAACAGAACAGAAACTTGGAGAACGTCCAGATTTCTTCATAGGAAGAGCGGCAGACAATCAGTTTTCGACCGGGTTCCGAGAGAGTACCAGGGGTCTTACAACGGATTCGCCCGGGATCTCTACTCTTATACTGCGGAGCTGCCCTGACTCCTGTTCAGCGGAGCTGCCCTGACGTGGAGCTCGGAGTGCCTTCCGCTCACTTCAAGTGTTGTAAACCTAAAACTTTCCCCCTTTTATCTCCCGTTTTTTCTATATATAAATAACTATATTTCTTACCTCCTCTCAATAAATTTAATTCTTCAGTCTACTTTTACCTTTTTTATTTGTTGGGAATAAGTAGATGTGACGGTACGCGTACCCGTACTCACTTCCTTATCACAGTTGATCGCCCGTTCATCATCTAGTTCTGTCTGACAATCACCACCAACCTTCGAAAACAGTCCACTTAAATCTAAAACATTTCTCAGATCGCCTACATAATTTGGTTGCTGTCAGCATTCCAAACCATAATACTAGTGGTACTTTGATCCCGGCCGCCACTTCGACAGTCAGTGACCCGAAAGTCTGACAGACAGCGTTATGCGACGGTGCCCTTTGGGTATCGCTTTACTCAGTACTTACTGTTTTATGGAGGTCAGATAGACAGTCACCCCAAGTAAAATACTGGTACTCAGCTGTATCCGGTTAGACAGGAAGTGATCTCAACATAGTGTAAGGCGCTGTAGATGGCGCTCGAGGACCGTCATGAAGTTGACGGCTGCGAAGATAGCAACGTGCGGGCGGCGGTGCGACTAGCTGGCATATTGGACCGGGGGACTGATTTCTCTTAGCTCGCGGACACCGACGGCTCAACATCAACTTAGCATTTTGTACTACATATAAGTGTATTTTTAATTAAATATTTTATACATCTCTTACCTTGTTTTTCTGAGCTCTTATAGTTCAGAAGCGGGAAGAACTATTGCAGCCCACGTAAGTGTTTTAAATAATAACTATTGGTGTACTGATCAAGTACCGTGTTTGACTATTGCTTAACCTTATTTTACACTTGATTTCACTTGACTGTGTACCCTATCTATTGCTTCGTGTGATTATTCTTCAATAATGGGACACCATAAAAAAAGTACGTATAAATAAGGACGACAGTGACAATGAGATCGGGGGGTAGTTCGGGCGCCGCGTCGAATGAGGAAAATCAAGGCGCAGATGCCACATCTGGTGGGCCTTCCTATACGCCGCCGTCACTACCCGCGGTACCCTACGTGAACCTATTGCCACCAGTACCTAACGAGATTCCGTCAGCGCGTTCCGGAGACGAGACCTCGATGGCATCACACACCGTAGCAAAGGATTCGATCCATGCGTTGGAGATAACTCTCGTGAAGTACGTACTGAAACTTGCGTGCATCGACATCGGTGATAGCCCCGTCGTTAGAAGCTACAACTACAAGTCCACCACATTTCCACCATAACGTTCATACCTCGTGCTCAACTTCCTTAAGATATGTCGGTCGTAGTGATCCAATACCGGAATTCGATGCTCATATTTCTTTGATTACAATGGAACAATGGATTAGAAAAGTTGAGGGTATTTCAAACATGTACGGTTGGGACGAAAAAACTGCCATATTTAATTGTTCCTCTAAACTAAAAAGCTATAATTAACGCGGGATGTCGTGACCCAATTAGCTTTTTAAATTACTTGTCATCGTTTAGGCGCCCGGCAGACGTAAATGTTAATCGCAATAAAAAGTACAATAGTCATTATGATGACCAATTAAAGTGCAATATTTGTAAACGGCGTGGCCATACTGCAAATAAATGTAATAATAAATCTCGGAAGCAAGACAGAACGACTTTGGTGTGTATATTCTGTAGCAAGCGCGGTCATGACGAAACGAATTGTTACATTAAAAATAAAAAATGTAGTTACTGTGGAAAAACAGGTCACTTAAAAGAAGAATGTCTTAAACTTAAAAATCGTCGTTCAAATTCTAACAAAGAAAATGACAAACAATGACATACTGTGCGCGTTATCACTGATGCGTCGGGTAGTTCGAAATATTACATGACCGTAAAAATTAATGATTTGTCTGTGTATGGTTTTATTGATTTTGGAAGCGCTTGTGTCACAATAACAGAATCACTAGCCAACCGATTAAAATTAGAAGCAAGTCCTTGCGAAAACATTGTTTAGTCCGGTTTTGGTGGCTCAAAAACCAATCCGATCGGTGTGGTAGTTGTTAAGATTCAAGCTGACGAGGCTACTTGTCATTGTAAGGCTTTCATAGTACCTGACTCTGCTCAAGATATTGGTACTATAATAGGCCAGCCTTTGACAGAGCATTCTACCGTATATGTGATTAAAACACCGACATCTTTAAAGATATTTAATGCAAATCAATTTCTTGAATTACCTGGTGCATGTAGTGACGTTGAGCGCGTCAAGTTGATTTCGGATTAATTTTAAAACCCGGTGTAAACAAAATACTATTATTTTGTTTTGATTTTGTCTATGGTTCAATTACACTGCGTGCTACTGAATATAATACGCCGAGGGCGGAGTGTATTATTCCCGAATACGACACCGAGGTTATTGATGGCAAAGTTGTCTTAAACGTAATTAATATTAGTAATGAGGTCATAAAACTACCGCGCAACCGATGCGTGGCGCGAGCGACAATTACAGACGGTAATAATAAATACAAAATAGGTGATTACCTGGAACCAAATGTCGTGACTGACCTTGAATCTTTACTGCACGACTATTCCGATTGTTTTTCGGGTAGTGAAAATAAAATTGGAAAATGTTCAGTCCAAATGCACATTGAATTAACAGATACGAAGCCGTCCGTATCGAATGTCTTTAGGAGATCGGGAGAAAGTCCGTGATATTGTGTCAGACTTATTGAGTAAAGGAATTGTGGAGGAATCAAATTCCCCATATGCCTTTCCCGTCATATTGGTCCCCAAAAAGTCAGGTGAAGTACGCATGTGCGTGGATTACCGTGCATTAAATAAAATTACTAAAAAAGAATGGTATCCTTTACCTGTAATACAAGATCAATTAGACCGGTTATCGAGGCAACGCGTTTTCACCTGTCTTGATATTATGTCAGCCTATCATTGCATTCAAATTGCTGATGATAGTAAACAGTATACAGCGTTCATAACACCGGATGGGCACTACCAGTATACGCGTATGAGCTTTGGATTGGTGAAAGCACCGTCAGTGTTTCAGCGCGCAATGGACAATATTCTCGGTTCTTTACGTTTCCAATGTGCGACAGCGTATTTAGATGATATTCTCGTTTACGCTGAAAATTATGATGATGCATTGCGCCGTCTCAAAGCCGTATTGGAGAAAATACGGGATGCTAATGTAACGCTCAGGTTAGACAAGTGTTCTTTCTTAGTTTCAAGTATAGAGTACTTAGGGCATGAGGTGTGCGATGGTGAAATCAGGCCATCTAAGTATAAGCTCACTGCAGTACATGATTTTGCTGTGCCGGGAAATGTACATCAGGTACGTCAGTTTATGGGTCTGGCAAATTATTTTAGGAAGTATGTGTCTAATTTTGCTAGCCTCGCTCGTCCTATCACTATCCTCACCAAAAAGGACCAACCATGGGTATGCGGTGAAAAACAGTCAATTGCATTCCACTGCATTAAGTCAATTTTAGTAAAGCAACCTGTGTTGGCGTTGTTTAATCCGGATTATGAAACCCAAATTCATACAGACGCGTCCAAAGTAGGATTGGGTGGAATATTGCTTCAGAAGCAGCCGGACGGTGCGTGGAAACCAGTCGCATATGCGAGTAGACAAACCACGTCTGTCGAACAAAAGTATCACAGTTTTGAACTAGAGACGTTGGCTGTTGTCATGAGCCTCAAAAAGTTTAAGATTTACGTGTCAGGTTTAAAATTTGTGCTAGTGACCGATTGTAGCGCATTACGCTGGACATGGAGCAAACGAGATTTGTCACCCCGTATCGCCCGGTGGTGGCTTGAAGTTCAAGGTTTTGACTTTATAGTTGAGTATCGTGCCGGCAAATCCATGGCTCACGTGGATGCGCTGAGTCGTAATCCTGTGGATTCAGTAATGCGATGTGTTGATAAAGATCTAATTGAATGTGTGCAGCAGGATGACGAAACGTTGCGTGGTCTCGTGAACCAGTTAAAGGATGAGGTTTCAAAGGGCATAACTAATGGCTTGACTAAAGATTTCTTGTTTGAGAATGGTGTATTATATAAAAAAGTCGGAAATAGTCAAAATGTAGTCGTTCCACGAATGTCACGTTGGTCTCTCGTTCAAAGTTTCCATGATAATAACGGTCACGTCAATTTCAATAAAACTTACAATGCCATAAGGTCAAATTATTGGTTTCACGGTATGCGTCGGTTTATTCAAAAGTACACTCGTGGTTGTATATCGTGTCAATATGCCAAAAAACCAACTGGCCGTCGTGTGGGCTTGTTACATCCAATTGAAAAGGTGGCTGTACCTTTTCACACTGTTCATGTAGACCATCTTGGCCCGTTCTGTAAGAGCCCATGAGGCAAAATGCACATTCTAGCAATAATAGATGCTTTCACGAGGTTTATATGGATCGAAGCTGTTCGAGACGTCAGTTGTAAATATGTATTGCAGACGTTTGACCAATTGATTAAAACTTTTGGTGTTCCAAGTCGTATAATAAGTGACCGTGGCAAAGCTTTTAGTTGCAAAGATTTCAAAGAGTATTGCACTCAAAGGCAAATAAAGCATGTCATGACGGCGGTCGCTAGCCCAAGGGCGAATGGGCAGATAGAACGTTTTAATAGAACTATACTCGACGCCCTTGTAGCATACCTTGGCGATGACCAAAATGACTGGGAGAAATACTTGCCTAAAGTACAGTTAGGATTAAACTCTAACGTAAATAATAGTACGGGTAAGACTCCATTGGAACTTCTTTATGGGTTTCGACCTAGACTCGTAGGCGATATAGTTGTGCCCGATAGGTCACCTAATTTAGACGAATTAAGGGAAGTCGCTGTCACGAGATCAGCTAAATTGTCTCAGCAGGCAAAGGACAAGTATGATCAAAAACGGCGTTATGAAGCACCTTTTAAGATAGGTGATCTAGTTCTTGCCGAAAGAAAGATCATTCGTAAGGGTTTACGCAGTGGTAAACTTATGCCTCGTTTTGAAGGGCCATATAAAATTGTGAAGGTCTTGTCTCATGATCGGTACGTGATTAAGAGTACACGTAACCGTGGTCGACTTTACGAAAATGTCTTGTCAATGAATTGTCAATGTTTTAATAAGTTAAAACTTTTCCATTGTAATCATTCCGATGAGTCTGATAATTCTAATACTGAGTAAAGAAATACAAAAGTAATGTTGTTCAGGATGATTTATTTAATTGATAAGTGCACAGTTTAAAAAATGTTAAATGGATCCATTTTTAGTAATTGTTTATATTAAAAATAATTTATGATCGATCTTTGTTTCAATAGCGCTAACCTTCAGAGGTGTTTAATTTTAACATAACCGTATAAACTAAATTAAATAATACATTTCGCCTTAAGAGGGTGTATTATTGATAATTGGTCGTGAGGAGGAAGACAATGCCTTAGGAGGCTATTGACACGACATTTATGATGTGGACCCTGAAGGGCAAGCCATCATTATAACCACAACAGGTTTTAGTTTATTAGATTGGGTTATGTAAACATTAAGAAGTTTATTCATACTGACATTAAGAAGTTAGTTGAAGTTGGCATTCAGAAGCCAATCGCACTGATATTAATTAGTCAGTTCAGTTAAAATTTGACGTCAATCACACTGATATTTAGACATCAGTTCAAATTGACATTTAGACGTCAATCACACTGACATTCAGACGTCAGTTCTAGTTGACATTAAGACGTCAATCACACTGACATTCAGACGTCAGTTCTAGTTGACATTAAGACGTCAATCACACTGACATTCAGACGTCAGTTCTAGTTGACATTAAGACGTCAATCACACTGACATTCAGACGTCAGTTCTAGTTGACATTAAGACGTCAATCACACTGACATTCAGACGTCAGTTCTAGTTGACATTAAGACGTCAATCACACTGACATTCAGACGTCAGCTCTAGTTGACATTAAGACGTCAATCACGCTGACATTCAGACGTCAGTTCAAGCTGACATTAAGATGCCAGTCCCACCGTGTCGTCGCCACATCGGGAGTTCGTGAGTGAGCTGGGTCGTCATCAGCACCAAGGAGCGATAGCTACGCGGGACGCGCAGCTGTATCAGGAAGGCCGACTGTAAGGCGCTGTAGATGGCGCTCGAGGACCGTCATGAAGTTGACGGCTGCGAAGATAGCAACGTGCGGGCGGCGGTGCGACTAGCTGGCATATTGGACCGGGGGACTGATTTCTCTTAGCTCGCGGACACCGACGGCTCAACATCAACTTAGCATTTTGTACTACATATAAGTGTATTTTTAATTAAATATTTTATACATCTCTTACCTTGTTTTTCTGAGCTCTTATAATAGTTTGACAAAGGCTAGGCAGATGCTTTGAGAGTAAAGATTGTGAGGAGAGAGCATCGTGTAGTTGGGCGATGTGCACCTAGTGTGCCGGCGCTGCGGGTTAAGACGCTCTCATAACCCGCAACGCTGCGCTACGGCGGCTACACGTCTCACTGCTCGCTTGCTTGGGGTCACAGACGTACTCAAACTTACGCTCAATTATTTTTACTTACATCTCCAGACGAACATATGTAGGATTTTTTTGTATGCTTGTGTATTATGTAATATGCTAGATGCAGATTTTGAGCTTTAAAATCATCTTCGCATTTTTATTGATAGTTCAAATGCCCCGCTGAGCGCTAAAGAGCAGCTCGTAACTGTAAGCCGTTTTAATAAAACTGTCCATTTGCTTTTAGGTGCAAATTTCCCATCGGAGCGTCGCGGCGTGACACGCCGATGTGACGCGCCGACGCGAAGCTAATACGACAAGCTGACGGTGACGTGCGACACTTAGCCGACTGTTCTGGAACAAGCGGTGATGAGTGAGATCACTCGAACAGAGTATCAATCAGGCTGACTGTTTGTACACATGCACTACCGATCCAGATAAGATTACTTATTTCACTTTCACTCACACTTCGCGCGAAGCGTATGGTGACGGACGTGTCGTGTTGGTGTCAGAGACCACATTGTTTAACGAAACTAGTGCAATCGTGTCCAGTGGAAAGTAAACCTTATCTTAGTACGCGGACGGTCTATTATCGTGTGCAGTACATTATTTCTCGGTAGTCGCCGAAAACATAGGCAAAATTTACGATTATGCCTTCTCCTAATAAAGCCAACTCCAATCCTGATTTGTCGTGTGCTGGTGAATCGAAAGAATCTTGTATTACGCTACGAAAAAGAAAACAGAGACCAGAGTGTGACTGCGTTGTGTCTACCTGCAATTTAAATTCATCGATCCTGTGGCTCGAGAAATCGCTGATGCGCTTAAGAGTTTTCGCTGTGAGTTGGACGACAAGCTATCTCAAATCCACAAGGACATCATAAACACTATCAAAGCTGAGCTTAATGATTTCAGAACTACATCACTTGAGATCAAACAAGACATTAACGCTTTGCGCATAGAACACTCGCCCTTCAAGTCACAAATATCCCAATTCAAACATTCACTCCAATTTCACACCAGTGAAGTCGATGATCTGAAGAAGCAAGTCACGAACATTGCTTCTCGGACGTCTTCGTTTGCCAGCATGAATGATAAGCTTTTCAGTCTCGAGCAAAAAATTGAATCTCTGGAACAACAAGCCCGTCTCAACAACATTGAAATTTGTTACCTGCCTGAGAAACGGGATCCTCGGGACCTTTCTGGACTCATACAAAGTATCGGTGCTGCCATTAAGTGTTCAATTCCACGCCAAGATGTCCTAGCCATTCACCGTGTACCCCATGCTCGTACTCAGGAAAGTAACCGACCCAAGAATGTTATTGTTAAATTGGCTTCACGTGATCTCCGTAATAACGTATTAAGTGCTTATCGTTTGACAAAACATGTGTTATCTAACCAAATTGGTATATCAGGTACTTTCCATAAAATTTATATCAATGAGCATCTCACATTATATAACAAAAACTTATTTCGTGAATGTCGTGAAATGGCTAGCAAGTGTAATGTCAAATATGTGTGGATTAAAAATGCCACTATTCTTATTAAAGCAACTGATACATCTAAAACATTTGCGGTACGTTGCCAAAATGATTTCAGTAAATTTGCCCAATGTAAACAGAATGTATAGTCTATTTTTTTGTAATGCTTGTAATAGGTACCTTAGTAGATCATCATTTTGCAATAGAAAAATGTACGCACAAATTATAATTACCTTAAACAGTTATTATGCCTCACGTAATTTTTACTTAATACCTGTCAATGTCGCAAGAATATCTCATAAACCATTGTATTTTAAATCTCATTACCTTTATCACTATTATTAGTACTACTGTAAGACTACATATTGAAGAAGTATCCTATATTATTATGTCGCACCATTCCGTACTCTGTTCAACCTGTTTTAAGACAAAACCTCGCATAACTCCTGTTGTTATTTTCATAACCATAAAGTTCATTTTAAGAATTTAAAATTTCTAACGTGATTAATGTTAAGATTCTGCTAGAGCGGCCATTTTAGACCCCCAGAACTGCAGAGGAATTCGTACCAAATTACACACTCTTTACATTAATATACTTTCCTTGTCGTTTGACGTAATTATACTAATTGAGGCTAACACCCAATATAATGGACAGTGAATTTATAGATGACCGCTACTTAGTGTTTAGAGACGATCGGGACCGGGCCGCTTCAAACAAGCGCGAGGGCGGAGGGGTTCTGATAGCCGCTCTGCGCGAGCTCCGGCCCACACGAATGTTGACACGTCCTCTCACTGGCATCGAACATGTTGTTATAAAACTGCCTGCATCGCGCTCGCGCTCCGATCAACACCATATAATTAGCGCTGCCTATATACCTCCTCGCACGCAGGATGACACAAACTTGTACCACCCAACCCAACCAACCTGTCCCAATCACTATCACAATCACTATCACAATCACTATCACAATCACTATCACAATCACTATCACAATCACTATCACAATCACTATCACAATCACTATCACAATCACTATCACAATCACTATCACAATCACTATCACAATCACTATCACAATCACTATCACAATCACTATCACAATCACTATCACAATCACTATCACAATCACTATCACAATCACTATCACAATCACTATCACAATCACTATCACAATCACTATCACAATCACTATCACAATCACTATCACAATCACTATCACAATCACTATCACAATCACTATCACAATCACTATCACAATCACTATCACAATCACTATCACAATCACTATCACAATCACTATCACAATCACTATCACAATCACTATCACAATCACTATCACAATCACTATCACAATCACTATCACAATCACTATCACAATCACTATCACTATCACTATCACTATCACTATCACTATCACAATCACTATCACAATCACTATCACAATCACTATCACAATCACTATCACAATCACTATCACAATCACTATCACAATCACTATCACAATCACTATCACAATCACTATCACAATCACTATCACAATCACAATCACTATCACAATCACTATCACAATCACTATCACAATCACTATCACAATCACTATCACAATCACTATCACAATCACTATCACAATCACTATCACAATCACTATCACAATCACTATCACAATCACTATCACAATCACTATCACAATCACTATCACAATCACTATCACAATCACTATCACAATCACTATCACAATCACTATCACAATCACTATCACAATCACTATCACAATCACTATCACAATCACTATCACAATCACTATCACAATCACTATCACAATCACTATCACAATCACTATCACAATCACTATCACAATCACTATCACAATCACTATCACAATCACTATCACAATCACTATCACAATCACTATCACAATCACTATCACAATCACTATCACAATCACTATCACAATCACTATCACAATCACTATCACAATCACTATCACAATCACTATCACAATCACTATCACAATCACTATCACAATCACTATCACAATCACTATCACAATCACTATCACAATCACTATCACAATCACTATCACAATCACTATCACAATCACTATCACAATCACTATCACAATCACTATCACAATCACTATCACAATCACTATCACAATCACTATCACAATCACTATCACAATCACTATCACAATCACTATCACAATCACTATCACAATCACTATCACAATCACTATCACAATCACTATCACAATCACTATCACAATCACTATCACAATCACTATCACAATCACTATCACAATCACTATCACAATCACTATCACAATCACTATCACAATCACTATCACAATCACTATCACAATCACTATCACAATCACTATCACAATCACTATCACAATCACTATCACAATCACTATCACAATCACTATCACAATCACTATCACAATCACTATCACAATCACTATCACAATCACTATCACAATCACTATCACAATCACTATCACAATCACTATCACAATCACTATCACAATCACTATCACAATCACTATCACAATCACTATCACAATCACTATCACAATCACTATCACAATCACTATCACAATCACTATCACAATCACTATCACAATCACTATCACAATCACTATCACAATCACTATCACAATCACTATCACAATCACTATCACAATCACTATCACAATCACTATCACAATCACTATCACAATCACTATCACAATCACTATCACAATCACTATCACAATCACTATCACAATCACTATCACAATCACTATCACAATCACTATCACAATCACTATCACAATCACTATCACAATCACTATCACAATCACTATCACAATCACTATCACAATCACTATCACAATCACTATCACAATCACTATCACAATCACTATCACAATCACTATCACAATCACTATCACAATCACTATCACAATCACTATCACAATCACTATCACAATCACTATCACAATCACTATCACAATCACTATCACAATCACTATCACAATCACTATCACAATCACTATCACAATCACTATCACAATCACTATCACAATCACTATCACAATCACTATCACAATCACTATCACAATCACTATCACAATCACTATCACAATCACTATCACAATCACTATCACAATCACTATCACAATCACTATCACAATCACTATCACAATCACTATCACAATCACTATCACAATCACTATCACAATCACTATCACAATCACTATCACAATCACTATCACAATCACTATCACAATCACTATCACAATCACTATCACAATCACTATCACAATCACTATCACAATCACTATCACAATCACTATCACAATCACTATCACAATCACTATCACAATCACTATCACAATCACTATCACAATCACTATCACAATCACTATCACAATCACTATCACAATCACTATCACAATCACTATCACAATCACTATCACAATCACTATCACAATCACTATCACAATCACTATCACAATCACTATCACAATCACTATCACAATCACTATCACAATCACTATCACAATCACTATCACAATCACTATCACAATCACTATCACAATCACTATCACAATCACTATCACAATCACTATCACAATCACTATCACAATCACTATCACAATCACTATCACAATCACTATCACAATCACTATCACAATCACTATCACAATCACTATCACAATCACTATCACAATCACTATCACAATCACTATCACAATCACTATCACAATCACTATCACAATCACTATCACAATCACTATCACAATCACTATCACAATCACTATCACAATCACT
The DNA here is from genome assembly GCA_963853795.1 of Xestia rhomboidea. Classification (NCBI taxonomy): domain Eukaryota; kingdom Metazoa; phylum Arthropoda; class Insecta; order Lepidoptera; family Noctuidae; genus Xestia; species Xestia rhomboidea. The sequence goes on from OY970759.1 coordinate 293,800, forward strand.
ATCACAATCACTATCACAATCACTATCACAATCACTATCACAATCACTATCACAATCACTATCACAATCACTATCACAATCACTATCACAATCACTATCACAATCACTATCACAATCACTATCACAATCACTATCACAATCACTATCACAATCACTATCACAATCACTATCACAATCACTATCACAATCACTATCACAATCACTATCACAATCACTATCACAATCACTATCACAATCACTATCACAATCACTATCACAATCACTATCACAATCACTATCACAATCACTATCACAATCACTATCACAATCACTATCACAATCACTATCACAATCACTATCACAATCACTATCACAATCACTATCACAATCACTATCACAATCACTATCACAATCACTATCACAATCACTATCACAATCACTATCACAATCACTATCACAATCACTATCACAATCACTATCACAATCACTATCACAATCACTATCACAATCACTATCACAATCACTATCACAATCACTATCACTATCACTATCACTATCACAATCACTATCACAATCACTATCACAATCACTATCACAATCACTATCACAATCACTATCACAATCACTATCACAATCACTATCACAATCACTATCACAATCACTATCACAATCACTATCACAATCACTATCACAATCACTATCACAATCACTATCACAATCACTATCACAATCACTATCACAATCACTATCACAATCACTATCACAATCACTATCACAATCACTATCACAATCACTATCACAATCACTATCACAATCACTATCACAATCACTATCACAATCACTATCACAATCACTATCACAATCACTATCACAATCACTATCACAATCACTATCACAATCACTATCACAATCACTATCACAATCACTATCACAATCACTATCACAATCACTATCACAATCACTATCACAATCACTATCACAATCACTATCACAATCACTATCACAATCACTATCTGATGCATATCTGCCGACTCCCTACCCACATGTTCTAATTGTTAATATAGTCAGTTGACTACTTATGTACCAACAGTAATAAACTAGCCTTTGTACCACACACTCGTTTGTTTGCTTCGTACTTCCCTACTAAGATATATATCATTGGCGACGAGATCGGTCTTACCCTCGCGTGTTGTAAAAGATAATGGCGAAGACCTTTTTGGGAAATTTAACCACCTTTGATTATAAATCATGCGAGTGGTTAATTTATAAAGGTCGGTTGACGCAATTTTTAAAGATCAACGAAGTAAAGGAAGAAAATAAAAGTGCCATTTTGATCACGCATTTGTCGGATGACTCGTATCGGTTGGTGCGTAATCTGGCATACCCTCAAGATTTGGAAGAGCTGGACTTCAAGAAGCTGGTGGAGTTGCTTGATACTCATTTTAAACGGAAGCAATGTTCATTTGCGGACAAAGCGAAGTTTTACGGGGCGAAAAGGAACACAGGCGAATCGATTGGGGCTGGCTTGTATTTATGCTTTTGCGGTTGCACAACGACATGCTTTGCTTGGCTTGGTAGTATAGATACAGGCCTACCTTAACGCTTCCCTCAGAGGCGGTAAGGTGGCGGGGTCTTGAGGGTGAGCGCTACAGTCGTGTAGATCCTCAAGGCAAGTCTGGTGTGTTCTCCTTCACGTGGTTGCCGCCCTGTTCTTGGTCTAGTTCCTTAAGAAATAGACGCAACGAAAACCACCAGGCGATATAAACACAGGGGTGGAGAGGTCATGCCCCTGGGTGTCCACCATCGAACAAGAGCAGATGTTGGATAGCAATGACCTCCCGCGTGTTTGTGCCGTGCGCGGGGACCCGTACGGAGGGATGAAGGAATCCTGGTGATTGAGTGGAGCAGGTTGCACACAACACATCTCTTTGGTCTGGATTTCCTCTCACACGGGTGGTAGTGGAGCAGCTACCCACTATCAATCGGCTGGGGCATCCCATAAGCGGGTTGTCAAGCGAGGGCCGGTTTTTTGGGGGGGGGCAGCCGGCGCGGCGTGGGGTTGTGGGATGAGTGGCGGCATAGTCTCGTGCCGTTCACAGTCCCGTAATCCTCCGTTGCGTGCGGGCTCGTCTACTTCTCAATAAGCTGGTCCTATACCGAAGGAGTAGCTCTGGCGACCACTCGTGGAACGAGGGGCGTCCCCGACTTGAGGGCTCCGTGGCGGGTGGAGAGCTCCGACGGTGAAGAATCTCAATCCTAACCCATGGACAATGAGACTAAAAATGTAACCAACACTCAGGCTGCGTCCTCTGATGCGCCTAACTCAGCAATCAACCAACCACCTAAAGCCGCGTCTCTTGATGCGCCAACCACATCTAAACCTAGAGGTGCGTCGCAAGATGCGCCTAAGCGTAAAACGCCTAAGGCTGCGTCATCTGATGCCCCTAGGCACCACAAACACAAACCGTCCGCTGCGTCCAAGGATGCGATGAGGAAGGCTGTCGCAAGGTATGCGCCAAACCAGGCTGCGTCGAAGGCAACGCCAACCCCATCTGCGTCCGGTGATGCGCGCTCTGACCCAACCTTGTCCGCAAGGCCTAGGGCAGCTCTCGCACATGGCGACTCAACGGTGGCCAGTGGCGTGGATGCGCTCACAAGGGCTGCGTCAGCGCCAGTAGCCCCGGAGAGGGACCTAACGAGTCTGACCGAAGCCATACCGGCAGGGACAGACAACACGACCGGGATCGACATGTCGTCTCTTAGGGATGCCATTCAGTCTCCGGTCGAGCAAACCTGGACCACCGTACCCCACAAGGCAACGTCTACCAAGAAGCGTCTGCCTGCACCGGTCAAGCCTGCGCAGCAAGACACTGTGGCGGCCACTGCCAGAGTGTCGGCAAGTACACCGACACCGGCAGGTGCGGCTACCACGGCAAACAAGAGCAAGCGCAGTGCCAGACCGAGGGGACGCAAAAAACCCAAAGCAACGAGCGGGGAACCTCCTGCTAGGGCGCAGAAGCGTGAGCGACCCGAGGATACCGTCACACCGACTGGGAAAGGTAAGAGGAGCAAGCCCGCTCGCTCCCACATGGTTGACGGTTCCTGGGTGAGCTACGCCGAAGCGGCCGCGTCGTACAGGAATAACGAGCTGTGCGTCGCCGTCATGACGGAGCCCTTTGAGGACATGACGCAAGAACAGGCGGAGGGTATCCGCCTAAACATTGAAAAAGAGCTGCGGACGCTGCTTATGGCAGATCCCGACCCCTCCAACCCAACCATAAACACCGCGATCCACTTTCGAGGGAAGGCGCACTTCGCCGAAGGCGTTCTGAAAACCTGGTGCGAAGACGCTTTCACACTGGCCTGGCTCAAGCGGATCACCACCAATATGACGTCCCCGATACCAGGGACTATTTTAACCGTTCGGCCCCAGGCCGAAATACCAAAAAAGGCGTTGTGTATGCTGTTTGTTCCGGAGAACACCGAAGACACTCCGGCACTACTTAAGCTTCTCACACGGCAAAATTCAAACCTAAAAATAAATACCTGGACCCTGACACACGAGAGGGTAAGACAGGAGCCCCCGGGTACCTGTCTCTTCTTCCGTGTGCCAGAGTCCATGGTCAAAACAATTAAAGACCAAAATAGGCGCGTGTACTACCTCATGGGCAGCATCTACATCCGATTCCTGGAGGAGGGTGTAGCCAGTGAGGGGGTCACCGCGCCTTCAACCGCAACGGCCGCCGCAGTGGCTGGACCGGAGCTTGATCCGCCACCACCTAGGCGGTCCCCGCCGCCACACGCGATGGAGACCGCAGAGGGGGTGAGGGAGCGGGCTTCTTCCCCGGCCGTGGAGGCCGAAATACCTATCGACCTACCCACACAGGATCCACCCTCACCCGGACTAACTTCGGACGAGGACTGCTTTCCGGCAGGGGAGGAGAGAGAGGACTATGACAGCAGCCTCTCCTCTTCTCCCATGCGGGACAACTAGGATCCTACAGACCAACCTCCAGCACAGCCAATCTGCGTCGGCTACCTTGCGCAGAGTGCTGGACAACCACCACCAAAACACCATCGCCCTTATCCAAGAGCCGTGGATTAGGGGCGGCAGAATATGTGGCCTTACGAACATCGGAGGTAAGTTGCTGCTAGACACCTCCGTAAGTAACCCACGAACCTGCATTTTTATCCCAAAACATATACCTAACCTATTAATTAACGAATTCTGTTCAAGAGACCTGACAGCAACGAGGCTCTGCAGGATAGAACAAGATCTCCCAGACATCGTCCTCGCCTCGGCCTACCTGCCAGGCGACGAGGACGTGCCGCTACCAGAGCTCGCCTCGCTGGTGGAGTACTGCGAAAGGGAGAAACTGGAACTAATCATCGCAACCGACTCCAACGCGCATCACACTCTCTGGGGTAATGTCAAAACCAACAACCGAGGTGAGGCAATGCTCGACTTTATTCTTAGCAATAATCTTGTATTACTCAACAAAGGTTCAGAACCTACTTTCATCAACGCACGATCACAAACAATAATAGACCTAACTCTATCAACTATAGGTATCTCCAACTCCATCCAGGACTGGCATGTGTCCAGCGAACTGTCATGTTCGGACCACAGATGGATTCGATACACCATCAACTTCAACCTACCGAAGCCACAACCAAGGAGGATCCCTCGAAACACAGACCAAACAAAGTTTATAAGGCTAGTCAAGGCAGAGTTTGGTAATTTACCCTCCCTTCCAGCTGATATACCCTTAATTAACTTAGATGAACACGTAAATAACCTCACATCAATCCTACTAACTAGTTTTGAGCAGTCTTGCCCACTCACTGTACCAAGGCAGGGGGCAAGGCAGTCGTGGTGGGGTCCAGAACTAGAAAGACACCGAAATAGGTTGCGTAGACTTTTTAACAGAGCCATGAACACACGGTCGCCAGGCGACTGGGACCGTTACAGAACTGGCCGTAAAACCTACAAAAAACTAATACGCCTCAGAGGTAAAAACGGCTGGAGGCGTTTTTGTACTAACATTGAGAACAGCAACCAGGCAATGAGGGTCAAAACATGTCTCGCCGCCGGGACTGATCTTTCAATAGGATGCCTTAAAAAACCAGACAATACCTTCACAATCAACGATGCGGAAACCAGTGAATTACTTCTCACCACCCACTTCCCAGGCTGCCAGATTGCGACCCAGCAGAGCTGGGCACCGTACAGTGAAAGGGCTACGAGCAACCTGGACTGGGAGGTGGCTTCAGAAGTAATAGACAAAGACAAATTAATATGGGCAATCAACACCTTCCTACCTTACAAGGCAGCGGGGTTGGATGGTATTTTTCCGGCTCTACTTAGATGGAGCGGTGACTCGCTAGCCGAATACCTTGTCAAGATATTCCGTGCCTGTCTGGCCCACCGCTACATCCCTTTGAAATGGCGCGAAGTAAAAATAATCTTTATTCCAAAACCAGGTAGGAGTGATTATACTCAACCCAAGTCTTTCAGACCCATCAGCCTCACCTCGTTTTTCTTGAAGACACTAGAAAGACTGGGAGACAGAAGGATTAGGAACCAAATTTCGCTACTTAAACCGTTACACCCTAACCAACACGCCTACTGCGAAGGCAAGTCAACTGAATCCGCACTCCACTGCGTGGTCACACGCATAGGAAACGCTCTAAAAACCAAAAACCCAACACTGGGCGCCTTCATAGACATAGAGGGTGCTTTCGACAAAACGAACTTCGCCAGCATCAGCCAGGCACTAGTCGTGCACGGTGTGGCGCCAACGCTTACACAATGGATTCACAATATGCTAAAATATCGCGCTATTCAATTTACTGTAAACACTACCACACGAGGTATCGTTAGTAGGGGCTGCCCACAGGGTGGGGTGCTGTCACCACTACTGTGGAACCTAGTAGTAAATGAGCTCATTACAGAGCTCAATGCTAGCAGTCTATACTCGGTGGGTTATGCAGATGACATAGCAATTCTAATCACGGGGAAATTTGAAGGCGTCCTATGTGACCTCATGAGGAAAGCCTTCAATATAATCGAGAATTGGTGTATTAAACACGAACTATCGGTTAACCCCACCAAAACAGAACTAATAATGTTTACAAACAAAAGAGTCCTTGGACCACACAAACTCCCTAAACTATTCAACACCGAACTAACACTCAAAGATGAAGTCAAGTACTTAGGAGTGATTCTCGATAGCAAATTGCTCTGGAATAGGCATCTTGACTACAAACTCAACAAAAGCACAATCGCGCTGTACCAATGCAAAAGAATGTTAGGAAAAACGTGGGGGCTGTCTCCAAAGATCACGCTATGGCTTTACACAGCGGTGATCAGACCAATGCTGACTTATGGCGCCTTGGTTTGGTGGACGAGAACTGAACTTGCGACCACCGCCTCTAGGCTTCAGCGGTTCCAAAGGCTAGCATGTTCCGCCATCACGGGCTGTACGAAAACAACCCCAACTGCGGCAATGGAGATAGCCCTACAACTAACCCCCCTTGAATTGTACATACAGCAGGAGGCAGCATTAGCAGCCATCAGGCTGATGCACTTAGGCATATGGGGCAAGAACCACACCAGTCCCCACGCAGGCATCCTGGACCGGGTGATTGAGTATCAACCACTCATCGCTGCCCCGTGTGATAGGACACCTAATAAACCTATGTTCAACAAAAGATATAGCATACAAACAACAGAGGAATTAAGGGATCAGTCAGGAGCCAATGAAGTACGCATCTACACAGATGGCTCTAAAACCAAAAACGGCTCAGGGGCTGGCGTACACTCCCTTGACCTCAACTTTAACTTTCACTTACCACTAGGCGAACACAGCTCGATATTCCAATGCGAGTGCGTCGCCCTAACACAAGCTGCGACAGCCGTAAAGCGTCTAGGGGTTCACAATTACGCAATCAGATTCGTATCCGATAGCCTAGCTGTGCTTAAGGCCCTAGAAAACAAACAAACTAACAGTACATTAATATTTGAATGTCACCTCGCCCTGGAAAGTATATCGCTGTCTAACAGAATTACACTCCAGTGGATCAGAGGACACAGTGGGTCCCTAGGCAATGACGCCGCAGACGAACTTGCCAAGAGAGGCTCCGAGATGGCAGTGCTAGGCCCGTACCCACTCCTTCCCTTACCTTTCTCACAATTCCGTACATGGATTCGCCAAAGATCAACTGAACTCCATAACAACAAATGGTCACGGTCCACAGACTGCAGGCAGTCAAAAATGGCGATACCAAGTCTTCATCCGCGACTAACAAAACGACTGCTCAGCCTAAGTAGAAATAACCTCAGAATAATAATAGGGACAATAACGGGCCATTGTCCCCTAAACAAACATCTTTTCAACATAGGCGCCACGGACAGCCCACTCTGCAGGGGCTGCTTCGACGCCGAAGAATCGGCTGCCCACGTAATCCTGGAATGCGAGGCAGTGGCTACCCAACGCAAACAAATCCTCGGAACGGTGGGGTCGCTCCGCGAAGCCTGTGAAGCTCCCAGGAAACTTCTGTGCTTCTGGGCGGAGCTAGGCTGGCTAACTTAGCCAGGACACCTACGCACAACGGACCGATTAAGAGTCTAAGTGTGGAAAATGGAGTCCCTACTCTACTCTACTCTACTCAGGCGAATCGATTGGCGATTGGGCGGCGCGATTGCGAGGTTTGGCGAGCTACTGCGAGTTTGGAGCGGCCTTAGACACGAACCTTACTGATCGTTTCGTCCTTGGCCTGGAATCTGGGCCCGAGCGCGACAAATTGTTTGAGCAGGATGCCTCGGCGTTGAGTTTGTCGAGAGCAGTGGAGATAGCAGAACGAGCTGAATGCTCTAGGGAAGCTAAGAAGGAGATATCTGATACAGCCTTGATAAAAGAAGAGGCAGTGAACAAAATATCGTGCAAAGGTTACAAGCGGCTGAGCGGTGGGAGCGGTAAGCGAGCTGGGAGCGATGGCGGTGCTCGGGCGAGCGCGCGAGAGGCGCGGGCGTCCACGTCGAGTCGCGATCGTGTTCGGGAGCCATCCTACGAAGATCTCCGTTGTTCGGTGTGTGGATTAAAAAACCATAACAAGGACAAGTGCCGTTATAAAAATTATAAATGTCAAAAATGGGTCATTATATTATTATTATTATCATACAGGGTCATTTAAAGAAAGTGTGTGACAAAAAGCATAAATCCGGACGTGTCCGAGTGAATAAAATGGACAATAATAGTGATACAGACACGGAAGCAAGCTGCGAGGAGTGTCATAATTTTAATATCAGGTATGTGACGGATAAACCGTTATGTTTAGACATTACCGTCGGTGACGAAATAGTGACTATGGAGTTAGATTCCGGTTCTGGCGCTTCTGTTATGTCTAAAAGAATGTATTCGGAGATGTTTTCGCATTATAAATTAAATGACTGTAACATCAAAATGTGTCTATATAATGGGCATAAAATTTCACCATTGGGGTATTTTGAAGTAACAGTTAAGTATAATAACCTTAAGAAAGAGGTCAAATTTTTTGTAGTAGACTCAAATGGCCCACCCCTACTCGGTCGTGATTTTATGTCCGCTTTTGGGTTAATTTTAACGAACATTTATAAAATAAGCCAAGACGATGAAGTCAATGCATTATTGGAACAGTATCCTAATTTATGGCGTGATGAACTAGGTTATTTTAATAAGTTTAAAGTTCATTTGAAACTGAAGGAAAATTCTGTGCCTAAATGTATTAAGGCTCGTCCCATACCCTTTGCGTTGAAAGAGAAGGTGGAAACTGAATTGAGTAGGTTAGTCGGGTTGGGTATATTAGTGCCAGTAAGTAATTCACAATATGCAACTCCTATAGTTCCAGTTTTAAAAAATAACGGCACCGTTAAGATCGCAGGAGATTTTTCAGTCACACTTAACAAGGATCTCATAATCGATAAGTACCCGCTACCTAGAATTGAGGAAGTGTTCGCGAAGCTTGGTGGGGGCGAACATTATTCAAAAATAGACTTAAAGAATGCATATAACCAATTTACTCTCTCGGAAGACTCCCAGGAGCTTACCACAATAAATACGCCCAAGGGTTTATTTAAATACACACGCTTAGTTTACGGTCTTGCCAATGCTCCTGCCGTATTCCAAAAAACAATGGAGGTATTGTTGTCGGGTATCGAAGGAGTAAGCGTATGGTTAGACGACATTTGCTTAACTGCGCCAACGAAAAGGCTTCATCTGGCGAGACTAGCTCAGGTTTTGAGTAGGTTAGACGAAGCCGGGTTGCGCCTTCAAAAAGACAAATGTGAATTCTTTAAGGAAAACGTAACTTATCTAGGTTACGTTATCGATAGAAATGGTTTACGTCCTAGTCGCGACAAAGTTAAAGCCATTTTGAACGCTCCGGAACCGACCAACATAACGGAAGTCAAAAGGTTTCTCTGAGTAGTTAATTACTACAGGAATTTCATTCCAAACGCGTCGAGCATTATGAGCCCGCTCCACGAGCTACTGTGCGCCAGCGCTAGGTGGGAGTGGGGACCGCGTCAGCGCCGCGCGGTGCGTCGCGTCGGAGCCGAGCTTGCCTCAGAGCGCGTGCTCGCGCATTTTGAGCCAAGCGCGCAGCTAGTCCTGGCAGTTGACGCGGGGCCGCACGGACTTGGTGCAGTTTTATCCCAGCGGGATAGCGATGGCCACGAACGGCCATTGGCATTCGCCTCACGGTCGCTCTCGACAAGTGAACGCAATTACAGCCAAATACAGAAGGAGGCGACGGCAATCATTTTCGGAGTAAAACACTTCCATCAGTACCTGTACGGGAGGAGTGAACCATTTATTCTTAAAACCGATCACCGGCCCCTAGTATCAATATTTAATAATAAAACAGGCATCTCGATAACTACAGCATTACGATTACAAAGGTATGCAATAATATTATCCGCTTATAATTATACAGTTCAGTACGTCTCGAGTGAGAATAACTTAGTCGCTGATTATTTCTCCCGTGCGCCTATACCTGATGTTGTGTGCGAAACAGATAAGGGCTATGACGCATACTGCTCATTAAATTTCTTAAATGCGATCGCGCCGGCCGTGTTGTTTACGGATATAAAGAATGCCACTGAAAATGATAAAACTATACAAACTGTCGTTAAATATACCAATGTCGGTTGGCCCCGAAAAATTGTATGTGCATCAGTTCGACCATATTTTTTGTGTAGAACAGACTTACAATATGAAAAGGGTATTTTAATGCGTGGACATAAGGTGGTAATTCCTATGGCATTACGCGAAAGAATGCTGCGTGAACTTCATAGCACTCATTTAGGCATTGTAAAAACGAAATGTAATGCTCGCGGTAGGATGTGGTGGCCCGGTATAGACGAAGATATCGAGCGATGGATCGGCGCATGCGATAAGTGCACAAGCGTGCGGCACGCGCCACCACGAGCTACGCCCGCGCCGTGGCCGAGTCCGGCGGCACCATGGGAACGGATCCATATCGATTACTTGTCGATAGGACAACAAACATACCTGGTGGTGATTGATGCATACTCCAAATGGTTGGAGTGTATCTGGATGCATAATGATGTCACTACCCAATCTTTAATAAAGAAATTGAAGCAACTTTTTTCCGTGTTCGGTATACCTAATACACTAGTATCAGATAACGACGTTAAAATAAATTCTAAGGATTTTAACAACTTCTGTTCCAATAATGGCATTAATTACATGACGTCTCCAATTTATCATCCATGCAGCAACGGGCAAGCTGAAAATTCAGTACGAACTTGTAAAAAGATGTTAAAAATTATTTTAAGTGAAAGCTTGTCTCTTAATGTATTGCAAGAAAAATTATTAGGGTACCTTTTCGAATACAGGAATACGATACACTGTACTACCGGAAATTCGCCCGCGAAATTAATGTTTGGGAGGGATTTAAGATCGCGTCTTGATTTAATACTTCCTAAAGAATCTAAATCGCGTGAAACAACATTAAAGAAAAATGAATGTAAGATAAGAGATTTTAAAGTTGGTGACAGGGTGTGGGTCCGGTGGTATAGTGGCAGGAAAGAGTCATGGAAATTAGGAGTAGTAAATAAGGTCATAGGGAAAAGAATGTTTAAAATTATTGTTGAAGAACAAAATGGATTTTCCATAAGGCACGTTGACCAATTGTTACATTGTAAGAACGGAAAATGTTCTAAAATTATCGAATCAGTCAATACTAGTGAACCTGAACCGTCAGCCTCATTTCCTATGTACAGTCCGATGTCTTCACGAGTTCCCCTTAGACCACCAGTATTGCCAATGCCAGAGAATAGCAGCGAGTCTAATAGAGATAGCTCAGTAGTTGGTGCAGCTGCAGAGGAACCGGTGAAGGAGGACAGTGCAGCACCGACTGATACTGCGGCTGCAACTAGTGTTGAAGCTGACAGGGATCAAAGTGCTGTCGCTGAAACTGTGAGCCGAGAACATGCACGTCAGACATGTAGTGAGGTATCCGAAGGTCAGGCTCCTCAAGCCTCGGTCGTCATACCGGAACCAGTTACCTCGCCTGTGTCACGATCACGTTCTGAGCGTCCCAGAAAGAAAGTAGACAATTCTAAATATTATAAATAGATCAGTATAAGATTGTTATGTTAAGTTATTTATTGTTATGTTATTTTGTCAACAGGTTTCAAAACTAAGTGTGGAGGAATGATGCATATCTGCCGACTCCCTACCCACATGTTCTAATTGTTAATATAGTCAGTTGACTACTTATGTACCAACAGTAATAAACTAGCCTTTGTACCACACACTCGTTTGTTTGCTTCGTACTTCCCTACTAAGATATATATCACTATCACAATCACTATCACAATCACTATCACAATCACTATCACAATCACTATCACAATCACTATCACAATCACTATCACAATCACTATCACAATCACTATCACAATCACTATCACAATCACTATCACAATCACTATCACAATCACTATCACAATCACTATCACAATCACTATCACAATCACTATCACAATCACTATCACAATCACTATCACAATCACTATCACAATCACTATCACAATCACTATCACAATCACTATCACAATCACTATCACAATCACTATCACAATCACTATCACAATCACTATCACAATCACTATCACAATCACTATCACAATCACTATCACAATCACTATCACAATCACTATCACAATCACTATCACAATCACTATCACAATCACTATCACAATCACTATCACAATCACTATCACAATCACTATCACAATCACTATCACAATCACTATCACAATCACTATCACAATCACTATCACAATCACTATCACAATCACTATCACAATCACTATCACAATCACTATCACAATCACTATCACAATCACTATCACAATCACTATCACAATCACTATCACAATCACTATCACAATCACTATCACAATCACTATCACTATCACAATCACTATCACAATCACTATCACAATCACTATCACAATCACTATCACAATCACTATCACAATCACTATCACAATCACTATCACAATCACTATCACAATCACTATCACAATCACTATCACAATCACTATCACAATCACTATCACAATCACTATCACAATCACTATCACAATCACTATCACAATCACTATCACAATCACTATCACAATCACTATCACAATCACTATCACAATCACTATCACAATCACTATCACAATCACTATCACAATCACTATCACAATCACTATCACAATCACTATCACAATCACTATCACAATCACTATCACAATCACTATCACAATCACTATCACAATCACTATCACAATCACTATCACAATCACTATCACAATCACTATCACAATCACTATCACAATCACTATCACAATCACTATCACAATCACTATCACAATCACTATCACAATCACTATCACAATCACTATCACAATCACTATCACAATCACTATCACAATCACTATCACAATCACTATCACAATCACTATCACAATCACTATCACAATCACTATCACAATCACTATCACAATCACTATCACAATCACTATCACAATCACTATCACAATCACTATCACAATCACTATCACAATCACTATCACAATCACTATCACAATCACTATCACAATCACTATCACAATCACTATCACAATCACTATCACAATCACTATCACAATCACTATCACAATCACTATCACAATCACTATCACAATCACTATCACAATCACTATCACAATCACTATCACAATCACTATCACAATCACTATCACAATCACTATCACAATCACTATCACAATCACTATCACAATCACTATCACAATCACTATCACAATCACTATCACAATCACTATCACAATCACTATCACAATCACTATCACAATCACTATCACAATCACTATCACAATCACTATCACAATCACTATCACAATCACTATCACAATCACTATCACAATCACTATCACAATCACTATCACAATCACTATCACAATCACTATCACAATCACTATCACAATCACTATCACAATCACTATCACAATCACTATCACAATCACTATCACAATCACTATCACAATCACTATCACAATCACTATCACAATCACTATCACAATCACTATCACAATCACTATCACAATCACTATCACAATCACTATCACAATCACTATCACAATCACTATCACAATCACTATCACAATCACTATCACAATCACTATCACAATCACTATCACAATCACTATCACAATCACTATCACAATCACTATCACAATCACTATCACAATCACTATCACAATCACTATCACAATCACTATCACAATCACTGTCACAATCACTGTCACAATCACTGTCACAATCACTGTCACAATCACTGTCACAATCACTGTCACAATCACTGTCACAATCACTGTCACAATCACTGTCACAATCACTGTCACAATCACTGTCACAATCACTGTCACAATCACTGTCACAATCACTGTCACAATCACTGTCACAATCACTGTCACAATCACTGTCACAATCACTGTCACAATCACTGTCACAATCACTGTCACAATCACTGTCACAATCACTGTCACAATCACTGTCACAATCACTGTCACAATCACTGTCACAATCACTGTCACAATCACTGTCACAATCACTGTCACAATCACTGTCACAATCACTGTCACAATCACTGTCACAATCACTGTCACAATCACTGTCACAATCACTGTCACAATCACTGTCACAATCACTGTCACAATCACTGTCACAATCACTGTCACAATCACTGTCACAATCACTGTCACAATCACTGTCACAATCACTGTCACAATCACTGTCACAATCACTGTCACAATCACTGTCACAATCACTGTCACAATCACTGTCACAATCACTGTCACAATCACTGTCACAATCACTGTCACAATCACTGTCACAATCACTGTCACAATCACTGTCACAATCACTGTCACAATCACTGTCACAATCACTGTCACAATCACTGTCACAATCACTGTCACAATCACTGTCACAATCACTGTCACAATCACTGTCACAATCACTGTCACAATCACTGTCACAATCACTGTCACAATCACTGTCACAATCACTGTCACAATCACTGTCACAATAACTGTCACAATCACTGTCACAATCACTGTCACAATCACTGTCACAATCACTGTCACAATCACTGTCACAATCACTGTCACAATCACTGTCACAATCACTGTCACAATCACTGTCACAATCACTGTCACAATCACTGTCACAATCACTGTCACAATCACTGTCACAATCACTGTCACAATCACTGTCACAATCACTGTCACAATCACTGTCACAATCACTGTCACAATGACTGTCACAATCACTGTCACAATCACTGTCACAATCACTGTCACAATCACTGTCACAATCACTATCACAATCACTATCACAATCACTATCACAATCACTATCACAATCACTATCACAATCACTATCACAATCACTATCACAATCACTATCACAATCACTATCACAGTCACTATCACAATCACTATCACAATCACTATCACAATCACTGTCACAATCACTGTCACAATCACTGTCACAATCACTGTCACAATCACTGTCACAATCACTGTCACAATCACTGTCACAATCACTGTCACAATCACTGTCACAATCACTGTCACAATCACTGTCACAATCACTGTCACAATCACTGTCACAATCACTGTCACAATCACTGTCACAATCACTGTCACAATCACTGTCACAATCACTGTCACAATCACTGTCACAATCACTGTCACAATCACTGTCACAATCACTGTCACAATCACTATCACAATCATTACCATCGTAATCATAATCATTATCATCGTTATCACAATCATCATCATCATCATCACATCTTCTGGATCTCAAAATAAATGCCATATTCTTAATCAGTACCCCTGATAATCTCGGTATCGACACTCGTATTGATTTTTAGACATTTCAACCCGATCGCACCCCAACAGGGGATGTTGGTATTTCAGGTCCGCCTCATTAAACCTTAAAATCGTTGTTTTGTAATACACGCGACCCGATACACCATACAAACTATACCCATGTTGATTTTCAGACTTTGTCACCCCATTTCTCCATATTACCCCTAACATTTTATTTTCTATTTTTTTACTGAATTCTGAAAAAACCTGAAATGCAAATGTTTTTCCATTTATCAATGGGAGCACTCCTGTGAAGTTTCGAATAAATAGTCTAACTAATCTTGTTTCCCCATACAAACTTTGGAACACCGTTTATCCCCCTTAGGGGGTGAATATTGAAAAATCCTTTCTTAGTGCACCCCTAGACCACATGAGGAACCTACTTGCCAAATTTGGAATCTGTTGACCCAGCAGTTTAGGCTGTGCATTGATTTTTAGACTTTGTCGCCCCATTTCCCCCTCTTAGGGGTTGAATTCTGAAAAAACCTGAAACCCTTTTCTACTCATTTATCAATAGGAACCCTTCTGTGAAGTGTCGAATAAAAAAGTCTTAACTAATCTTGTTTCCCCATACAAACTTCTGAACCCTGTTTAACCCTCTTAGGGGGTGAATTTTGAAAAATCCTTTCTTAGTGCACCCCTAGACCACATAAGGAACCTACTTGCCAAATTTGGAATCTGTAGACCCAGCGGTTTGGGCTGTGCGTTGATTTGTCACCCAGTCAGTCAGTCAGTCAGTCAGTTTATCATTTTATACATATAGATAACTTGGGTCGTGTCTTGGACTTATTCATTAGTAATACAGAATGTCAAATACAGGCTGACATCACATTGCTTCCGCCTGACAGTCACCATCCCCCATTTCCCGTTTTGACTTCACTAGAAACAAATTATACACCAATGAGACGTCAGTCCACTAAAATTAAATTTTTATAAAGCTAATTATCAAGAAATTAATCTTCAACTAGACAAGACGAATTGGGATGAGCTTTTTTAAATCTCTCCAGTGAACAGGCAGTGGATGTCGTTTATGAGTACCTCTATGGCATAATTCGCGCACACGTTCTACTCAAAAGACCTAAAACATCTAGCTCTCCCGCTTGGTTTAACGCTCCACTTATTAAAATCTTCAAAAATAAAGAGCGAGAATGGATAAAGAGGAAAAAACAGCAAAACATCTCAGATTATGAAAAGTTCTCTGTTTATCGTAAACATTTTAAACAACTATCGGATCGGTGTTACATTAAGTACATGAAGTCGGTCGAGGACAGCATTCTCCTTAATGTCAGGCACTTTTGGTCGTACATCTCCAACCACAGGAGAAGTGCCGGTCTTCCAGCAAACATGTACTACAAAAATATAACATCTAATTGCCCTGGCGAGATATGTTTACTGTTTTCGTTATTCTTTAACTCTGTGTACGAGCCTTCAACTTTCGACCCTAAGAGCTGGGTACCTCCCGATATCCTTGATAAGAAATCAGCCTGTATTCCCCATATCTATCTCAAAAATTGCGACGTACTTAAGTCATTGTTGTCCTTGGATCTAAATAAGGGGCCTGGTCCAGATGGTCTCCCACCTTCATTCTTTAAACATACGGCACAACAAATCTGTATTCCGCTCCATATCCTGTTCAACAAATGTTTAAGTGAAGGCGTTTTTTCAAGCATATGGAAAAAAGCCTTTATTACTCTCATCTACAAAAGTGGAGATAAAGCCAACATTGAAAATTATCGACCTATTTCCATTCTATCCACCTTGTCTAAGCTTTTCGAGAATTTAGTACACAGTAATTTGTTTCCACGCCTGAGACATCTCATTATTACCGAACATCATGGCTTTGTTCAGTCTCGATCTACCAGTACAAACTTAATGATTTTTACACAATTTCTATTTGAAAATATAAAGGCACGCAGGTTGATGCTGTGTATACTGATTTTCGGAAGGCTTTCGACAAGGTGGACCACAAACTGTTTTTGGACAAAATTGCTTTCAACGGCATCAGAGGGAATTTGCTCAGATGGTTTGTGTCGTACATATTCCACAGGACACATTAAGTTGTCATCAATGGATACGAGTCCGATTACACAGTTGTCGAATCCGGCGTGCCCCAAGGCTCAGTCTTGGGTCCTTTATTGTTTACCTTTTTCATTAACGACATAAAGTCCTGCATAGTTAACTCTTAATTCCTCATGTACGCCGATGACATTAAAATGTATAAATCCTGTACAAGTACAACTGCTTGCTATTACAAGATGATCTATGCAGACTTTCGCAATATTGTCTTGAGAATAAACTTTATCTCAGTTTACCAAAATGTCATTATATTTCTTTTATCAAAAATAATACAAGTATTAAATTTCCCCACACACTAAATGACATAAACTTGAATAAAACTAATTGTACGAGTGATCTTGGCGTACTACATGTTATTAAGTTACATTTTAACACACATATTGACAACATTAATAATAGAGCCTTTCAGATGTATGGGTTCATAATGCGGTCTTGTAAAGAATTTAAAAAGACTTCTACTTTTCTCTTCTTGTATAAAACTTTAGTCCGTTCTCAGTTGGAATACGTGGTGCCCATTTGGAACCCATTTTACGTAAAATATAAGCACAGAATAGAAATGGTACAGAAAAAAAATTCTTCGCACTACACATTATAAGTGTTACCATACCAAGATTTCCTATGCGGATCTGATGAAACAGTACAACATATTAAGCTTGGAGCACAGGCGTACACTGCTGATGGTTATGATGCTGTACGGCATATGCAACAATAGGTTTAATTATAAGGAGCTTTCAAATAAACTATGTTATGTAGTACCTAGGGCTGTTAAGTCGGCGGGAAGTGCGGGCAACTCGCTTGTTCTACACAGAAAAGTATAGATCAAATGCTGGGAAGAGAGCTCCAATCCACCGATTATTAGAAACGTACAACTCACATTTTATAAATTTAGATATTTTTGCTCATAATCAGAACAAATTTAGAAAAATAGCCATTGAATTACTTTCTGGTCATCCTTAACGATGACTGCTTCTTGCTGATGTCATGTTGTGATCTGATTGGTGACTGCGAACTAGATCTGGACGGGGAGTGCTATCCAGATTTGGTTTGTGTGACCTTTCAGGTTTATAAGCTTTTTTTTGTTTTTTATTTTCTTACTGTACCTTTCTGTATACGTCCGTTTCCTTATTTCTTTTAAATCGATATGATTCCGTGGACAATAGTGTGGGTTATGCGTTTTTTACTATTAGACCTAAGCTAACTATTAATTATTGCAACGTGTAACTGTTTTTTGTCACAAATAAATAAAATAAAATAAAAATTATTAAATCAAATAATTTTAAACACTACACAAATTCTGCCGTATTCTGCGCGATACGTGACGGAAACAAACCAATAACGTCGTTTTTTTATTCAATCGACACGACACTATAAAATAGCATATTTCTTCACTACGCGTGCTACGACGTAGCATACATCACTGCTACGCGTGCTACGACGTAGTAGACTACACCGCTATGCGTGCTATTCAACCGTAGCACTTTTTTGTGTTCGACTGTTCGTGAGGCATCATATTAGCTAGCTATGTATCAGATTTACATATATGTGATGCGGTGGGAATGCCGTCTTATCTTACTACTATTTTAAATGCGAAAGTTCGTGAGGATTGATGGATGGATGTTTATTACTCCACGCAAAAACAGTACGGATTTTGCAGAAACTTTACAGTAATATAGTTTATACATCAGAATAACACATAGGCTATAATTTATTATCAAATTGTGTAAAACTGTAAATCGGCGGGGCAAGCCGTGGGCGGAAGCTAGTTATTTATATATGTGTATCAGTGAGCAGCAGCTGCAATTTATATATATAAAACGAGGGTAACAATAATAATAATAAATCATTTAATAGGACCAAACATTTTGTACATTTATATACACCCACCAAACTGCGTAACAGTTTGTCGGCAGGATTAGCGCTCGTCTTATTACATTTTTGGTTCAAACAGTAATAGCTCATAAAGTAACAGTTTAGTAAATTATTACAGTATAAGTACCTAACAGTAGGCAAAACAATCAATAGTAGGTAGTAGCAAGTAGCAGATATTGTGGCAGCGCGAGCCGCCGCCGGCACACGCGCCGCTCGGCGCGGTGGCGGCGGCGGGCCGGGCCGTCACAATTATTCAGAATTATGAAGAATGAAGTAGGTACTTCATTACAACGTGTAACTCTTAAACATACGGTTTTTCTCACACAACAGATACATTAAAACAAAAAACAAAAATAGTAGGTATTTTCGCATCTTGCGGCCACTTCTTTAAGGAAAACAGTCTTTAATTTATATTTTAGTGTTCGTTTACTAATTTTAGCATTATCCTTTCTTAGCCAATCGAGATTAGTTGTCGGCCTAATTCGGGTACCTCGTTATCAGAGTCCAAGTTCGACAAGGCGTAGAAACGAAATAATAGTCTCAACACTAATCACAATCGTCTATTTATTCACTCCCGAAAACAAAACAACAAAATCTCAAATAAGCAAGCCGATGGAAATGGATTGAAGTACGGAAACGCGGTAAGTTCAATACAGGCTGGCAGAACAACTTCTGGCGCTCGTCGTTAACCAAAAAGTGTCGTGTCTCTTCTCGAATCCGTCTAATGTCAACAATGACAACTGACAGCTGACAACTGACAGCTGTCGAACAAGACCCGCCATGCCCTGTATTGACCTTGGTATTGACTTCACCCAAGCACACTGCTTGACGTTTCCGACAAACGATGCCCGTCTTCAACACATCTCATTGCCTCCACAGGCTACTATGGGAACTCCCTCCGGTACCCAACTTCAACACATCTCGTTGCCTCCACAGGCTACTATGGGACCTCCCTCCGGTACCCAACTACAACACATCTCATTGCCTCTACAGGCTACTATGGGACCTCCCTCCGGTACCATATTCAACACATCTCATTGCCTCCACAGGCTACTATGCCTCCACCTAGCACCTTTTACGAAGGCCAACATCGCCATGCTGAACGTTGGTTGCCAACTTTAAGTAGGTAAACACTTAGGCATGCAGCCACGAACAGCATCGCAATTTATGCAATCGGAGTCACTTGCATACTACATTTCCATCTTTTATACCCCTTTTTTTTTTGTTTTTCCAGATGGTAAATCATCAAATGACTCCTCCCGCTCTGAGCGGAGCAGGAGGAAGTGTCAGACTTTTACTGAATAAAACCCATCCATGTTCCTTCATCGCCCTTTGTGTTCCGGGGGCACGGTATCTCTTGCGAACTGTCCCGCAGCTTGCGGACCCCTTCATTTTTGCTGACTCTCTTATAGGCGCGCGTGGAACACGAACGCGCCGTCGACACGGCCTGTCGTCATGAGACGGACGGACGGCGAGCTAACCCATAGCTCCCCGTCTACAGGCCCGCGCCTACGGTGGCCGGAAGCCACCACGTGACCCCCGACGCCCGGCGCGTCTCCCGCGGCGGCCGGGACGTAAGGATCTCTCCCTCTCACGTTCCGCCACCTCCTTCGCTAGCATGACTGCTTCGCAGAAGGACGCGACGGCGTCCCATTCCGTCTCGCTCCGGACCATGGATTGAACCATGGCCGGGAGCGAGAGGTCGCCGCCGCCGATCGCCGCTTCGAGGACACAGCGGTGCTCCGCCCAAGCGGGGCACACCTCCACAGTGTGCGCCACCTTGTCCTCCCGTCGATCCTCGCAGTGGAAGCACCCAGACGTTTTCTCCCGCCCGATTCGGTGCAGGAACTTACCGAAACATCCGTGTCCGGTAAGAAACTGCGTCAGGCGGAAGGTGAGGACGTGGCGTCTCTCTAGCCACTCCTCAAAGAGGGGACTTACTGCCACTATTGTGGCGTGCCCTGCACGGGGTTGCGACAGTCGCTCTCTCCATGTCGCCATGAGATCACGCCGGAAGTCCGTCCGCTGAGCGTCAATTTGCCGCGGCAGTGGAGTTTCCCCCCGGCGTAGCGCCTCCGCACGCCACTCACGTAGGCGCGCGAGGACTATCGCCTCCAGATGGCGGCGGGCGGGCTCCAGGCGGCAATCCGGCAAGGAGGCTCACCGCCTCGCGGCGCTTTTAGGGCGCGTTCAAATAGTGGGTGGCTCGCCGCCTCAATGAACGCGCCCACACCGGGGCCCCGTAAAGGGCCATGGACCGCACGACTCCCGCGTAGAGCCTCCGGCAGGAGGCGTTTGCCCCCCCCAGGTTGGGCAGGAGCCACCTGAAGGCAGCCCCTGTCCGTTCCAGTTTGGGGGCCAAACGTCGGAAATGCTCCACGAAGTTCCACTGGCTGTCGAGGACAAGTCCCAGGTACTTCAGCGTTGACTCGACGCCGATGGAAACCCCTCCTACCGTCACTGAGGATCCCGGAGGTGGCGCATTCCAAGGCCCATGAAAGCACATGGCCTCGGACTTGTACAATGCCACCTCGAGACCCAGTTGCCGGATCCTCTCAAATCTTTTATCCCCTTACATAAGGTCTAACACCTTCATCATCAACCGGTCTCGTCTCGTCAGTCTTGCTAGAGTCAGGGTCAGAGTCTGCGTTAGACTCCTTGTCGTCAAAATTGTCGCTGTCAGGCATTTTTCGAAGACGGTCTTGCGCATACTTGTATGTCCGATTCGAATTGAGAGCTTTAAGTACGTACCGGTCTTCTTCTAGTACCTTTATAACTTTGAAAGGCCCTATGTATTTAGGATCGAGCTTTGTTTGATTTCGTTCTTCGTTCTGCAGCAGTACAAAGTCTCCAATAGTAAACGGTTTTAGTTTAGCTTTGGCAAAGTCAAAACGTACCTTATCGTAAGCTGAGCCTTTCTCCATATTCTCCACAGCCTGTAACCTGACTTGCTCAATATCAATTTCGGGGTCATCATCAACCACTGATAAGACATCTAAAGGCCTCGCAACCTTCCCAATTTCCGAAGTTCCAATGGGCTAGCTTGCGTGAGTCGATTCATCGTGCAGTTGAGAGCTAACTGCACGTCGGGCAGAACATCCTGCCACGAACGACTGCTTGTTTCTATAGCAGTTAGCATGTTTTTCAATGTGCTCATGACGCACTCTACCTGGCCGTTGGCCCTTGAACTACCTGTCGCTATTAGATGGAGCTTAATGTTAACAGACTCCTTGAAGTATTTACTGGCGAAGCACCTACCTTGGTCAGCGATTACACGGTTGGGCGCGCCAAATAATGAAACACTAGATTTTAAAGCCTTGATACTACTAGCTGTGTCAATATTAAGCGTATGGTAAAGTAATACGTACTTAGTGAAGGCATCTATAAGCACGAACACATATTCCTGCCGGTAATTCTTGCCGCTTAGTTTTCCCGTAGCGTCAATATGTATGGTGTGCCAGGGTATAGCTACCTTAGGAATGGGATGCATTTCTGTCTGTACTTTGCCGGAGTGTGACTTAGCACGTGGCACAGCTGTCTACGAACTTTCGTACAAACCTCGTCATTTTGTCGAACCAATAAAGTTCGTAAACCTTTTCTAAGTTTTTCTCCCATCCCAAATGCAGCAAACCTTCGTGTACGTTGTTGACAACAGACTATCGGAACGGTCTGGGAATTATTGGCAAGCACAGAGTCTTACCACGTCACTGAATTTTCCGATGCAAAACACTTGACCGAAGCTCATAGGTCTTAGCCACATCAAAAGAAAGCTTGCCATCTTTCAAGTCGGTCTCGACTTTTGAAAGCTCGCCATCCTTCTGCTGTTCCGCAATTAGCCAGTTGTCATTAAGTTCGGCTAAACTAATTTATTTGTACTTTACCTGCTCAAAAGAAGCCCTATCTCCGTCGTCTGGTAATAGATTTCTTGAAAATAAATCTGCATGAGACATTCGCTTACCGCTACGATGAACAAAATCGAAGTCAAAGGCTTGCAAGAATGCCCACCATCTGGTGGCGTTAAGTCAGTTTTCTTAAGGGTGGACTGCAATGAACTGCAATCAGTCACCACATCAAATTTTCGAATAGCATGTGACTTACCTTCTTTCAGCTAAATTAGAACTGCTCCATATCCAACAGCGCTCGCATCCGTATGTAGCTCCGTCCTTAGAGTTGGATCATAAATCGATAATACTGGCTCACTAGTTAGATTAGAAATTACCTGCTGCCTTATGGTCTCATACTCGGATTTCCATTCGATCCGACCGTTGCCGGAGGTCAAGGCATGTAGCATATAGCGGGGCCATAATCTGAGAAAATGTTGCTACGAACTGACGAAAATATGACGTTAAACCAATAAACGATGTAATGAAGTCAAACAACACGAACAGCGCCGACCTCACTCATAAGAACATTTTTGTATTACTATTTTATGTATTCTTATTTAGATTTACACTTGAAACTTTTCCAAATAATCAATAATTTTAGTGCAATTAAATATTTCTAAATACTTCCGGTTAGTACGCAAATATTCAGGTGATTAGAGGCTTGAAAAAAATTTAATTTAATAAAAATTTACGTAGGTAGAAGTCATCGGAATGTGTGACAGGGACAGCGCGAATGTCATGATGCGAACCTGTGGAATCGTTTGTGACATCATGTCGCAGCAACCAGCACTCAGCAGTGAGCACGACGCCGACCGTACAATCTGAACGACAAACAATGCATAGACACACACACACGCGCCACACACCACACGCACTAATCTATTTCACAACGATCACCGGACACTCAAAGCTCATTCTTTCTGCTGAATATAGTCGGGACAAGTCGCGCCGCGCCGCCGCGCGCCGCTGCATGTCGCCGCATGCAGCGCGTGTCGCCGGAACTCCGAGACAGCTGCTCAAATTCGTTGGCAGATGATTGAAATAAATAGTGTGCACAGTGCAATCGCACTCAGTGGTGAGTCGGCGCACACAGACGCACGGACATACAGCCACACGGCCGGCGGCGGCGGCGCGGCGGCTGGCAGGCTCGCTCGCTATTGGAACGGCTCCCGTCAAGGCTCGGTTTTAATGTGCGGAAAATTAATTTCAAGCGACACCACGTGTGCAAACACCTTGTTGTTTCTCAAGAAAATGTACCGAGCCGCGGTGACTGGTGACACGACACGATACAACGCAACGCGGTGCAACACGACGCGACGCGGTGCGGTGCGGTGCGGAACTCTCGCCCGAGTTGTGTAAAACGTTGCTCAATTTGTTTTGCATAAAGGGGTGAGCACACTGCGACTCACCTGCGACACCATAATTGATATTTATGCAAACATCGTAATTTATAATACTACAAAGATTTTCAATGGCGCGTGTCTCGATGAAGTGATATCTATGTAAATATTTGGAGAGCTGGCGTCCTCGCGTGCACTCATTTGTTGGGGCCATTTAAACAATATTTCAGCGAGTAAGTAATTTTTATAGGCATACAAACCAATATAATCAATACAAAGAAAGATCCTATACAAGTTTCATAACAAACAATTTTAAGTATTTTTTTTTTGCGCTCTAATTAGAAAGATATATTAAATTAAAAATAATTCTTTGAACCCAGTACCGAAAACGCGCCGACAGTTCCCGAAGAAACTTGAGCGCGTGCATGACGTCACAATGATAATATTTACTCATCATAACATACAGCTGGTACAGTGTTTTGACCTAACATCGATTAATTCTTGTTATTATTAATATTCTGATTATCAAACACTATCAGTGTGCGTTAATTAAGAGAGTTGGATAAAAGGATCATGATTATGGCATGATTCTTAAAATCCAAGTGCCGAAATACGGTCATTGCCATTTTGAGAGCCGAGGCTAGAAATCATAAAAAAAATAAGTTAACTCGTCATTGAATTATATAACGAATTCATCTATAGTTCCATTTAAATGAGTAGTGGTAATGATACAAATACAAATCATTTATTTGCATAACACAGGTTCAGAGGATTTTACAGAAAGTTCATAAGGTACACTGTATTATAACCATGCTAGGTGTGCAAATAATTATGTTAGGAACATTAATAGATTAGAATTTATTCATATTCAAAGTTACAATGTCATTTAGAATATAGATGGTCACACAATTAAACACATAATTAAATTTGAATTAGTAATTTACAAGTAATAATAATGTCATGCAAATTAATAATAATGTCATATGTCAAAGTAATTATATTAGCCATCATAATTAAGTATTGAACAAATAAATTATATAATTAAAATACAATATTTATTTCTTCAAGACGGGTTGGTGATTTCAGACTTACATTAATTACTCGTGCCTTCTCTGTTGAGAAGAGGCCTTTGCCCAGCAGCGGGACAGTAATAGGCTGGTGTTATTATTATAATTTTTTCTTCTAGATAGTCTTTTACATTGTAATAACATTTTATAACACATTTGCTCGTAAAGGGTCTCTTATTTCACCAATTTCAATATCGTAATGTATCTCATTACGTACTTGTGCTGTAAAGTAAAATGCACGGTTTTTACTTTTTTAAATCTTAGCAAAGAGTGTTTATGTCAGAAAAGTGGTCAACATTTTATGAATAAAATTAACTTTGGGAGATGAAATATAATAAATAAACATTTAATTATTTAATTAATTAATTTTAACAATAAATTACAACCATTTCTCTGTAAAAAAAAAAACACAAAAATAATAATTTACTTTATTAGTAATACTGGCTGTTTTTTGTGTCTTTGCATTAAAAAAAGCGCTGATGCGCGCGCCTCGCTAATTTGTGAACAAGTAAAAATTATTCCGCGCGCTTTTTCTTTTCGCTGTATTGTTTTTAATTGTTTTATTTATTTCCTCGCAAATATGTTATAAAACGTCGTATGACATACGTGCGCTTTGATAATTACAGCCTCTGCTTTTTTATCGCCCTCGCCTACGGCTCGGGCAAGCAATATCGCCTCGGCTGTAATTTTCAACTTACCGCACTTATATCATAATGTACTATTTTAATTAGGAAGGTGTATAATTTATTCTTAAATAGAGGAGTAGGTAAATTTTTAATCTCATCGGGCAATTTGTTATAAATCAGTGATGCCATACAAATAATACTTTTATTGAGTAGTGCTGTTTCCCCATACGGTATTTCTACATCTAAACTTTTTTTGTCTCGTAACTGTCTATAGTAGCTTTTAAAGACAGTCTTATAATAGCTTGGATTCGATTTCAGAATTACATTTAATTCGTATATGTATAAGGAAGGTAATGTAAGGATTTTTAAATCTTTAAAGGAAGATTGACAGCTTGTAGTACTATCTAGATGGCACATTGCTCTGATGCATTTCTTTTGGGCTTTGAATACAAATTCCTTGTCTACCGAGTTGCCCCAGAATATTACTCCATATCTTAATATAGGTGCTACAAGTCCGTGATATGCAGTTAAGGCGGCTTCTTTGTAATGGTAATATACGACGAAATCAGGTCGAGCGCTTTACCTCTTATGCCGTACATATTTAATTTCTGGAGCAATACTTTGTGGTCAACACAGTCAAATGCTTTGCTCATGTCCATGAAGATAGCACATATTGGTTTGTTTTTTTGTCCATACCAGTCAAAACAGTTTTGATTAAGTCATAAATAGCAATGTTAATGGATTTTCCCTTGCGAAATCCTTTTTGTTCGCTTACAAAATATTATATTTTTCTAAAAAGTTGTATAGTCGACTATATATGATTCTTTCAAATGGCTTTGAGAAGATGGGGATCAAAGCTATCGGTCTATAATTTCCCATGTTTTGTTTGTCATCTTTTTTATGGAGTGGAATAACAACAGATGTTTTTAGTTTTTCTGGGTAAATTCCAATAGAAATGCATAGATTTATTATGTAGCTTAAATGAGTAGCAATAGATTTTGACACATGCTTTATAACTTTGGTGCAAATACTATCATAACCCACGCTTTGGGTAATTTTTAATAATTGCATTATTTCCCTATCAATCTCCATTGTGGTTGTAGGGGCAAGAAATATTAAATTTATGTTAGTGTCAATGTTGTGATTCGAGGATGGTTGATTATTTTTAGAATTAGATGTATATACTGATACTTGGTCGATAAAATAGCCATTAAAATGATTGGCAATTGATGTAGGATCACTAATTTTGTTTTTGTCGTTTAATATTTGAGTAATGGGTTCTTTGGGAAAGCTAAATTTAGAATTATTTATAATTGACCATGTGGCTTTTGATTTGTTTTGTGAGGTACCTAAGTGATGATTATTTTGTGACTTCTGTGTTAGGTATATATTTTTTTTAAACTTAGCAGCGTATTGCTTGAAAATGTGTTTGTTGGTTTTTGTTGGATGGGCCCTATACTGCCATAGTAATTTTCTTTCTATTTTGCTACATGTTTTGATACCTTTTGATATCCATTTAGATTTCTTATTTAACGTTTTCGTTATTATTTTGTAAGGAAAACACAAATCATAAAAACATAGAAACAATTCTAGAAAACTATCATAGGCTTCGTTAGGGTCATCTGTCAGATAAAGGCCAGCAAAGGTTAAATTGTTCATACAGTTTTTAAATTTTGTAAGGTTTTCTTTACTATAATCACGTCTTCTAATACGCCTAGATTTTATCACACATGTTTTTTTAACTGGAAAATGTAATATTTGGGCTGTATGATCAGATAATCCAAATTCAATTATGTCACTTTTGCATCTAAAAGCATTATGAGCAAAATTGTCAATGCAAGTGTTACTGCTAAGTCTAGTTGGATCTTTAATTTCTAGTTTGAAATTATGGCTTTCCAGAACATTTTCGAAATCAATAGTTTGCCGGTTCCTTTTTAATATGTTGATATTAAAATCTCCGCCTAAAACAATTTTCTTATTAGTGTTATCACAAATTTCTCGTAATAGCTTTTCTAAATTATTATAAAATACTGTAATACATGAGTTTGGTACTCTATAAATACAAACTATTATAAGACTATGTTCCGTTAGTTCTATAGCACTATATTCTATGATTTCTTTAATCGAATGTCTATTATTTAATACTACATATTGATGTCCAATTCTAGTGAATATACAAGCACCTCCCCTACTTACGTCTCTTGAAAAACTAGCTGCTAAGCGAAAGTTGGGTAAATTAATAGTAGTCTCCTGTCCTGTCGTCAGTGATACATATTACGTCAATGGGAATATTCTTTAGTTCCAGTTCCTCTAAATGTACCGCCAAATTATGATGAATTTTGAAGTCTAAAGTCAAAGTTTCGCGGCAATCTTGCGTGTTTACATTTTTCACATTGTACCACACAGACGCGTATAGATTCGATAAAAAATATCAAAAATATCATTCCAAATGTTATACAACATGAAAATACCCAGATCTTAGCGTATTTTTTTACTAACACAGGACCAATACACGTAATATTCATTACCACTACTCAATTTGTATTCGATATTGACGTTGAAGACATGACATGTCGACCATTTTTTTTTTAAATCTTTGTGATGTTTGAAAGCGATTATTCCAATCGATTATTTTTTTGTAAATTTGGATTAACTCGAGTAATTAAATTAAGGAATTTAAAAATCGACAGATGGAAATTAAAATAATTTTGTTTTAAGCGTAAAAACAATAAATATTTATTATAATAATGTTTGAAGCTATTAAAAAAGGTAATCTTAATATTTTATTGTACATTGTAGACCGTACTAAACCAACCCAACAATGTACAGCACTGATTGATATGGCTAAATTCGCGCCAATTTATTCCAAATCAAAATTTAAATTAGGAATGCACTCGCTGTTCAAAATTACATTGTATTTTAATTTACTATTTTTTTTCTATTGGTTAGTTGGATATAGTGCGCCAAGGATTTTGTCAGGTATGGTAAAAATCTGTTGAAGTTATAGGAGATAAGATTTATTTATCTTTCATGGATCAATCAAAACTATGCCTACCAAGATCCTTGGCGCACTATATCCAACCTTCAGTTATTTCAAAACAAAATTCCTTTAAAATTCACAATAAATAAATATGTAGTAAATAAAAATACTCATAAATGTGAATTGCGAGCGCATTCCTAATTTAAAATATCCTATCCTAATTTAATTTAACTAAAAAATCGACACGAAATTAGCCGTATCCGCAAGAATTAAAAGTGTTATTACTCTGTAGATGATTTTTTTAATGACTAGATCTTTTTAAATGTTTCATGTCCGCTTGACGATAATTTATTGTTGTTAATTTTCTTGTGTCTGTTCATGCTTGACTTAGTAATACTTTAATTTATATTTAAATCTGAAATGGAATTGGAATTTTTGACTATTATTTTCACTATGTTATTTAATCATTTGTATGCCCAAGTGGCTGATCATGGAATGGACATTATTAGTATGTAATTATGTAATGAACACCTGCATGTAACCCATGTTTCACAAATAAACGATTTGATTTGATTTGATTTGAATTTTGTTTTTGTTTTTTTATATTAGAGATTTCTGTACTTATTTCTCATTATTTTATATCTCCTTCTCTTGAAATCAACCAACAGCATGGAATAATTACTAAATTATTAAAAATGATGATATATAATAATTTATTATTTGAAATTAGACCAAGGAGTTTTCAGTATTCAGTATCAACCCTTTTTTTCCCGACTTTTTAATTGCGAGTATCGATTAGGCTCAATGCAACTTTTTAATCGTGATGACTAAACTTGGGTTTGCGGTCAGCACTATTATAAGAAGTGCATGTAAATTATATACTAACTGGAATGAGTACGAACAAAATGCTAAATTAAAAAAAACTATCTCAAAAGCTTAGAGTTTAAATTTGTACAATGCATTCAATAGAAAAGAAAAAAAAACAAAACGTTCCGACCAAGAAACCGACAAAGGTGGATGGTGTCTCTGTCTTGCCTTGTCACCGATGTAAACAATATGGCCGATACATTTTCGCGTTGAAGTCATTTAAGTACTTTTATTGTATTTATGTGAAATAATCCGCTTTAAATATGGTAAAATTGTGTTGTGTGAAGGGGTGTAGTAGTAAGGGTTTGCTGGATGTGGAATTTCGTTTTTTAGGGAAGTTTTTTTTATTTTTTGTTGTTTATTACGACTAGGGTTACCAATGTTTTAGATTGACAAACGGGAAATATCCAAATAAATTAAGTAAGTAAGTTCGAGTATATTTTCATTTTATAAATTAGAAATATCGCACATGGTTTCGGTAGTACCTAGTTTGCTTTTTAAATACAAATATTGAAAAGAAAAGAGTCCGCCGCACCGTGTCGTGCCATGCTGGTCCTAAGGATTTTTCCATGCTTCTCCAGCAAAAGAATCCATTTGACAAGCTGCGAGTGAGAATGAATGGTTTCGGAATATAAAATAAATATTGGCGAATGTTACTAAAACATTATAGGTAAACAGTCGTAGCATGAATATGCGATTTTCTATGTCTGAAAAAATATATAATATTAACGGAGTCCTCGAATCCCCGAATACAAAAGTCGTCTGGATAGACAGGTTGCAAAATGGATAATTTGCAACTGGACGGTACAGACATACATTTAAGTAAACACAAAAAGTTAATGACATCCATTCTTGAAGCTATTTCGCCTAGAATGCTATTGAGTAGCAGGTCATCATCATTAAATAATAAAATAACAGCTACTCTTAAACTGTCTCAAGAGTTAGTATAATTATTGGACACCCTATTAGAAAGAGACAACATCCACTCTTGAAGCTTTCTCGCTCGGAACGTTTTTGGCTTGCCCGTCCTCATTCCAGTTAGTATATAAGTTTCTTGAAGAAGTGTTATGTCACAACAAGGTATTTTTTTAGTAATATTGTCAACGGCAGTTTAGACTAAGTCTATGTTGTCAACACTTTGATTGTGATTTGTCTGAAAATCATGTATGAATAACTTCGATCAATAATACTAGATTCCCGATAAGCAGAATAATTAGTATGGTCCAATCATAGCCAACAAGAAGACGTCAAAGCGCCGCAGTGCGCGTTCAAAAATAGTGTAAATAACCACCGTAACACCAAGGTTTTGGAAGGAATATCTTATTTTTGGTAAGTATAATTTTTCATAAAATAAAAACAGAATTAAATAGTAAATATAATTAAATTATCTAATATTGTAATTGTTTGGCCAATGTTTGCTACAACGCACCAACTATTGTATCAAACATTGACTGTTCTTGAACAGGGAATGCATGGAGTAGTGTTGTTATTTTATAATGTTATTTTTGTTTGTAGATTTCCTAGTGACCCATTTCGCTGTGCAGAAAGAGGAGAAGATAATACAACCCTTTTAAAAAATAAAATTCATTTTGACAGATTCGACATTACTTACTGGAAACACGCAAAGGCGTGGATTTTAAAAAAAACAGCGGTTCCCAAATAGCACGTAATTATTATAGAATAGAATAGAATTTCATTTTGCAAATATGGTTAATACATAATAGTTGTTATGACATCATATAAAAGCTCAGCCATATTTAGTAAAGTATTAAAATAGTTGGTGTAAGATAACGTTTCATTTACGTACGATAAGATGACTTTTTTTAGATTCACGGCCCATAGAAGATAATTGACGAAAGATTTATCAAATCAGGTTTTGTAAAAATCTTTATCGAAATCTGTGTATTCCCTTTTTTCGAACAAAATAATTCAAAGTTAAACCAAAAATACTGACATGCACACAAATTATGCACACTAAATAAATCAAATTATATACTGTGTAATGGTATTTGCAGAACTGTTTTTTTTTGTTATTTTAGAACCTGCTAAGACTCCATGACGCGCGCTCGCTTCGCTCGCATATTAAATAACACTCTTTGACTTCTGTCCCCAAAGTGCTGGGCCGTCGGCCTACGGCCCGGTGCCCATACCGCCCATAAAAGATATTTGGTAGTATAGCAACATTTTATGATAATCAAACGGTGTATTTAGGTAGAAATAGCGCAATAATTTGCTCATTAAAAGTAGGTGATCAATTTACTAAATTTGGGTTCATAGTACAATTTAAAGTGCAGTCATGACTAAAATATAATCATGATCTGTCAAATGACCAATTTGTTCGAAACGCCATTGTTTAACTATTGTGTCTACTTCGTGGACAGATCATGGGTTAAGTTGTACCATTGCAATTTTAGGTTTTAATTTTTTGGTTAAGGTCTAACTTTTTTGCTGATTGGTATTATTTTAGGTAATAGATGTCGTATTGGTCACAAAGTTATTTTTGGTGGTCATTATATTTGTCCTCTTTTTATTTCATCGGTTCAGAATATTGCTACGTAGTGAGTGGAGGATATATTCATTCATTCATTTCATTTCTTTTTAGATAATATGTGGTGCATTGATGAGCAGCAAGGGTGTGATAAGACTATATACGTTACAGTCAAAACTGTGAATCGTGCAAAACCACTTTTAACTGGTGTCAGTCAAAATCCTTAAGAAGTTAAAATGCGTTTTCTGCATTAAAAATATGTTATTTTAGAACGTCTTAGTTGTAATTACCTAGTCCTAGAATAACATGATGTTTTTCAAAGGGTTACAAAAAAAAACCATACAACTTTTTTAAGTGTAATTATTATGTTACATATTTTTAAATATTCCTAATATAAAAACAATATAAATAAAACCATTTAAATATATAAAAATAGTAGCCCACCAGCGCTGGGAACAGGGTCCGAGCTGGCGGTGGTCAGGGCTCTTGAGAGAGGAACCTCCTAACAATACGTGCCGTGTCCAGAAGTACTGCTTTCTGAATCATGCCCTTGATCCAGCTGCCAAGCGAGAGCCTCCTAAGATGTTTGTCAAGGCTCTTGGCTATTAAGCCATTGGCCGACACGACTATCGGCACAAAGACTGCTGTGCTCACGTCTCACATGTCAACCACCTCGCGAGCGAGATACTTAAATTGTTTATCTTTCTCTGCTTTCACGAGGTTCTCGTCATGCGGGACCTTTATATCAACAATCATTGTGCGACGCTCCAATCGATCTATCACCACAATGTCAGGCCTATTGGCAACAACAGTCCTGTCAGTGGTGATAGGTCGATCCCAATACAACGTGATATTACTATTATCGAGAACTGGGTCGGGCGCATACTTATAGTATGGCACTTCTGATTCCACAAGGTTGTACTTTAAAGCAAGTTGCTGATGGATAATCCTGGCAACAAGGTTGTGTCTATGCAAGTACTCTCCGTTAGCCAGACTAGAACTTTGAAAAAGGAAAAAGATCATACTTGAAAAAGGAAAAAGATCATACTCAGGCTATGGAAACTGAACATTTGTATAATGAATTAGTTAATACAAATTGCCACCCTCATTCCATAATAACAATAGACCTTACAGAGGACTCTTTACTAAAGCATAACTACAGCCATAAAATCAGTCAAAATAAAATTAAGAAATATGCACGATTAAATAGAATCATTAAAAAATGTAATAAATACAAGAAACAACAAAACACCATTCCAAAAACATGCAATTAAGGAAAGAACGTGTTTCTCTAGTTAATAAATTAAATAACTATCAGATTAAATTGGAAGATAGTAACTGAGTGTACTGAGTGTACTGAGTGTCAATTTCATAAATATTTATATTTATGAAATTGACACTCAGCGCCTACAATCAGAAATACAGGCTCTTAATAAGTCACTAAAGTCTTTATATAATCAAAATCAAAATCAATCAAAATCAAAGCATTTATTTCAAGTAAGCCAGTTACAGGCACTTTTGAATTGTCGAAACAAAGATGAAAATTAAATGTAGCTACAGTCCCAGTCACAAGACATAAAAACTGTGAAAGTACTGTAGTTGCCCATTCCCTAGCGTAGATCTCTATGGAGAAGAACGGGCAAGAAACTCCATGGACACTCTTTTAAATCAGAATATTCTTACAAAATCTTGGTTACATCATTCATGTTGAAATGGTATATTATGTGAGAACAATGTAGCAAGATGTGCACGTTAAAAGTGTCCACAGTAAAACCAAACAGAAAAAAAAAACAATTCAAAAACTAAAATAATTCATTAAAATAAGCCATGGCAACTGAGAGATGACCAGTCACAACCGACAGCGCCCGTTCACGGACATGACGCATAGATCAGCACCATTCAACTCAACCATTTTGAAGGGAACTAAATGATCCGACACATGCGCCACCATCAGCGAGACTTTTGAGTGAGCATGACATATTCTCAACCGCCAGGGCACATTCAAGTCAAGAAAAGACGTAGGTTTCCAGTGAATGATAGCTTTCTAGTACATAGTACTCACACAATATGGGCTATGCGATTATATAATACTAAAGAGATTGAATCTATACAATGCAAAGATAGTTGTACAATCTTCAGCAGCTCCAACAATACCATTTAATGCTATCAATTTAAGCGCCCCTGTCCTTGTGGAGCAGGACCAGCATTGAGCCAAGCATTTTTATCAGCGATATAATCGCTCAACTTGTAATATGCTTGCTTACATAGTGTGCGTTTAATACATGTTTTAAATTTCGTCTCATTCAGTTCAAGAATACTTTGTGGAATTTTATTATAGCATCTCAAACAGTACCCCATCAAAGATGAGTCTACTTTAGCGAGTCTGAAGCCTGGCTGAACTAGTTGGTCCCTATTTCTAGTACTGTAATTATGTCTGTCACCCCTTTTACCAAAAAGGTGCAGATTTTTTCTGACGTACATTATGTTTTCGTAGATGTATTGACAATGTACTGTCATGATGCCAATATCCTTAAACAGTTCCCTTAGAGAATCGCGCCTACGAAGATTATATATGGCTCTGATGGCTCTTTTCTGCAGAATAAATATAGACTCAATATCTGCAGCCCGTCCCCATAGCAAAATGCCATAAGACATTATACTATGAAAGTAACTAAAATAAACCAGTCTAGCGGTATCTACATCAGTATACTGACGGATTTTTCTAATGGCATATGCTGCTGAACTTAGCCGCCCCGCAAGAGATGTTAAATGAGAACCCCATTGTAGCCTTGAATCAAGCGTAATCCCCAGGAAAACCGTTTTATCTACGAATTCAAGTTTCTCTTTATTCAGTACTATATCACAATCACTACTTTTAACATTCGGTAAAGCAAATCTTAAGCATTTGGTTTTTTTTTCATTTAATACCAAATTGTTTGCTGTGAACCAATTTTGGACCTGAAGTAGGGCATTATTTACGTCATCTAGATTTTGGGCCCGCCTATTTATCTTAAAAATTAAGGAAGTGTCATCAGCAAATAACACCATATTTTGAGGTTGGTTTTTCAATAAATAGGGTAGATCATTTATATATACTAGAAAAAGGAAAGGACCCAATATTGAGCCTTGTGGAACCCCCATTTTTACTTTTAAACCATGTGAATTAACACCATTTATTTGAACATGTTGTTTACATTCGCCTTTAATAAACCAATTGAGAGTTCAGGTGAGGAAATAAGAGCCTCTGTAGTTTTTAACGGTACATCGGTAAAGAAATTTACAAATTCTTGAGCTACTTCCTGATCAGAGCTTTTAGGACCACATGCTGTATCTAATGTGTAGCTAGTGTTACGTATTTTCTTCCTGTTAGTCTCGTTATTTATGACTTTCCAAACTGTCTTTATTTTATTTTCTGCTGTTTTGATCTTGTTGCTAATGTGCAGGGCTTTAGCAACCTTGCATGTATTTCTAAAAATTTTTGAATACTTAGCAACATACTTGTTAAAGGTTTCAGTGTTTATAAAATGCTTAAGGCCATAATAAATATGAACACACTCAAAATCAAATTAAAGAGCATATTCTTGCTACAAATGCATTGGTAGACAAAGTGGACTCGCTGACTCTCAGCAACACTCAGTGTACTTGTCAGAGGGAATCCAGCAATGGTGCCCTCCAGCTTGAGGCAACGGAGGACCCGTCCCTAGCTGTGAGTACTCAGGACTGTATTTCTAGCCAAGATACAATACCTGACTTAGGTAATTTTGTCTCACCTAATAGTCTTGATACTAATCTTTCAGTTATGTTCTCTGATAGTATAGGTAGAGGGCTAGGGAAATTAATCAGTAATAACCTGAGTTATTGTACGCAAAATTATTGTATGCCTGGGTCGACCTACAAGCAGGTTATGGCATCAGTAACAAAAACTGTTTGTAATCCTAATACTGACATTACTATATGTGTTGGTAATAGCTCTAAGATTAAAAAGGAAGACATTACTGTGTCTCAGAGTTGTTAAAGTTAAAATGTGGTAAAATCATATTGTGTGCTTTTCCCTATTTTGAAAATTTTGGTAATAGAAAAAACAATTATATACATATGTTAAATAACCATGTACATTTTTTAGTAGGTCACTATAGTGACAGACTTATATATCTGGATATCAACACTATTGTTGGTAAACTGAAGTCGACACGGGGTAAGGTGTATCTACCTATTAGATGTAGACACAAAATAGCTCGACTATTAGCTTATAATATTCACACAGACATAAATAGTATGTCTAAGTTTAGTCCTATTATTAACACTGCGACTATTAGTAGTAATACTAATGTACAGGTGACTTTAAATGAATATAGCATTAGTGCTATAAATGTTTACAATCATTGTACTGAGGAGGATCCATGTGTCACCGTGGAGAATTCTCATTTAGGGTCTCATTTAGGGTATATTAGTGATAGGGTCTTGTTGTCTGAGGATGGCACGGGAGTTTCCGACCTCACTCCAAATATTAATTTAAACTAGAAAGTGAGACAACAGAAGGTACCATTAACAATATTGTTAATCCTACCAACAGCAAGGTATCTTCTTGCACTCAATTAGTTAGTAAAAAAGGGCCTCAGCGGAACACTTTGAAATTATTCCACCAAAATATCCAAGGCGTTTCTCCCAAATTATTAGAAATTGAATTGTTTTTAGAAAATAGTAAGTTTGACATTATTTGTTTTACTGAACATTGGCTAAAGGATTACCAAATGCTTATCAATTATGAGAACTTTATGGTAGGTAGCTGCTTTAACCGTAAAACTACGCTTCGTGGAGGTTCCCTAATATTAATAAAAAAATGTTTTAAATATAAGCAACGTAATGACATAGTAGGTCTCTCAGTTGAACATTGCGTCGAACTGTCCTGTGTTGAGCTAGATAAGCATGTAATTGTGTGTGTGTACAGACCCCCAAACTATCAAAACTTTTCCTTATTTGAATCAATAATGGAAGATGTCCTGGCAAAACTTGCAGCCAGTAATAAATCTACAATTATTTGTGGTGATTTCAATATCAATATTTTAGAAGAAAGTTCAAATAGCAGTCGGTTATTAAATCTTTTTAAGTCATTTGACTTGACCAACACTTTTATAGAACCTACTAGAGTCACTCCTTCTACTGCTACTTGCATAGATAATGTTTTCTGCGATTGTGATTACTTAGATAAGGCCATAGTAAATTGTCTGCCTTCTGACCATAGCGGACAAACTGTAATTTTTAGGTGTAATACGCCCATTGCAAAAAGTTCAAATTAAATTTAGACCTATAACTTCTAGCAGATTAAATAGGTATAATATTTCGCTACAGAATAAGTTAAGTGCTATGAGCCTTGACGATATTAATATAAATCAATTGTATGATCGTTTCTTTTCAATAGTTCACACGGAATTCAATAAAACTTTTGAAAAGAAGACAAAAAGTATTTGCCCTAAATTCATATTTAGTGATTGGGCAACTAGAGGTAGTAGTAGGGAAAGACTATTTGAGCTTTATGGCCTTAAGCCTTTTATAAACACTGAAACTTTTAACAAGTATGTTGCTAAGTATTCAAAAATTTTTAGAAATACATGCAAGGTTGCTAAAGCCCTGCACATTAGCAACAAGATCAAAACAGCAGAAAATAAAATAAAGACAGTTTGGAAAGTCATAAATAACGAGACTAACAGGAAGAAAATACGTAACACTAGCTACACATTAGATACAGCATGTGGTCCTAAAAGCTCTGATTAGGAAGTAGCTCAAGAATTTGTAAATTTCTTTACCGATGTACCATTAAAAACTACAGAGGCTCTTATTTCCTCACCTGAACTCTCAATTGGTTTATTAAAGGCGAATGTGTCTGGCTGCCTGGCTGAATTTAAATTTAAACACATTAACCCTATGATAGTTATTAAAGCTTTCCGGCAAATAAAAATCAAACTGACCGAAGATCTATGGGGAATGTCTATCAAAGTTTGTACATCCATACTTGAGACTATAGCCCCTTACCTAGCTTTAATTATTAATTTATGTGTAGACCAAGGAGTTTTCCTTGATTTAATGAAATACAGTAAAGTCATACCTCTTTTCAAATCCGGGGACAGTAAAGACACTAAGAATTATAGACTTGTATCGGTTTTACCAGCTTTTAGCAAGGTTTTTGAAAAGGTAATGCTTAATCAAATGCTCTATCATTTTAACACCAACAGAATCTTACATGATCAACAGTATGATTTCACCAAGGGACGTTGTACCACTGACGCCGGTGTAACCTTATTAAAGCACATATTTACTGCGTGGGAAGAGTCTCAAGACGCCATAGGAATTTTTTGTGACCTCTCCAAAGCGTTTGATTGTGTAAATCACGACACATTACTTTTGAAACTTGAGCATTACGGACTGGGTAAACTTGCACTTAGTTTGGTAAAATCTTATTTGAATGATAGACAACAACATGTTCAAATAAATGGTGTTAATTCACATGGTTTAAAAGTAAAAATGGGGGTTCCACAAGGCTCAATATTGGGTCCTTTCCTTTTTCTAGTATATATAAATGATCTACCCTATTTATTGAAAAACCAACCTCAAAATATGGTGTTATTTGCTGATGACACTTCCTTAATTTTTAAGATAAATAGGCGGGCCCAAAATCTAGATGACGTAAATAATGCCCTACTTCAGGTCCAAAATTGGTTCACAGCAAACAATTTGGTATTAAATGAAAAAAAAACCAAATGCATAAGATTTGCTTTACCGAATGTTAAAAGTAGTGATTGTGATATAGTACTGAATAAAGAGAAACTTGAATTCGTAGATAAAACGGTTTTCCTGGGGATTACGCTTGATTCAAGGCTACAATGGGGTTCTCATTTAACATCTCTTGCGGGGCGGCTAAGTTCAGCAGCATATGCCATTAGAAAAATCCGTCAGTATACTGATGTAGATACCGCTAGAATGGTTTATTTTAGTTACTTTCATAGTATAATGTCTTATGGCATTTTGCTATGGGGACGGGCTGCAGATATTGAGTCTATATTTATTCTGCAGAAAAGAGCCATCAGAGCCATATATAATCTTCGTAGGCGCGATTCTCTAAGGGAACTGTTTAAGGATATTGGCATCATGACAGTACATTGTCAATACATCTACGAAAACATAATGTACGTCAGAAAAAATCTGCACCTTTTTGGTAAAAGGGGTGACAGACATAATTACAGTACTAGAAATAGGGACCAACTAGTTCAGCCAGGCTTCAGACTCGCTAAAGTAGACTCATCTTTCATGGGGTACTGTTTGAGATGCTATAATAAAATTCCACAAAGTATTCTTGAACTGAATGAGACGAAATTTAAAACATGTATTAAACGCACACTATGTAAGCAAGCATATTACAAGTTGAGCGATTATATCGCTGATAAAAATGCTTGGCTCAATGCTGGTCCTGCTCCACAAGGAAGGGGCGCTTAAATTGATAGCATTAAATGGTATTGTTGGAGCTGCTGAAGATTGTACAACTATCTTTGCATTGTATAGATCCAATCTCTTTAGTATTATATAATCGCATAGCCCATATTGTGTGAGTACTATGTACTAGAAAGCTATCATTCACTGGAAACCTACGTCTTTTCTTGACTTGAATGTGCCCTGGCGGTTGAGAATATGTCATGCTCACTCAAAAGTCTCGCTGATGGTGGCGCATGTGTCGGATCATTTAGTTCCCTTCAAAATGGTTGAGTTGAATGGTGGTGATCTATGCGTCATGTCCGTGAACGGGCGCTGTCGGTTGTGACTGGTCATCTCTCAGTTGCCATGGCTTATTTTAATGAATTATTTTAGTTTTTGAATTGTTTTTTTTTCTGTTTTGTTTTACTGTGGACACTTTTAACGTGCACATCTTGCTACATTGTTTTCACATTATATACCATCTCAACATGAATGATGTAACCAAGATTTTGTAACAATATTCTGATTTAAAAGAGTGTCCATGGAGTTTCTTGCCCGTTCTTCTCCATAGAGATCTACGCTAGGGAATGGGCAACTACAGTACTTTCACAGTTTTTATGTCTTGTGACTGGGACTGTAGCTACATTTAATTTTCATCTTTGTTTCGACAATTCAAAAGTGCCTGTAACTGGCTTAGTTGAAAAAAAATTGATTTTGATTTTGATTGAATTGATTGATTGATTATATAGTTTGATTGATTTTTGAATGATTTTTTTAATAGATTGATTGATTGAATTGATTTTGATTGAATTGATTTTGATTGAATTGATTTTGATTGAATTGATTTTGATTTTGATTTTGAGAACACCCAGAAATAATGTGTCGGATCGATACTCGCGGACGGTGGCATGCCCGACATAATTATGTCAACCGTGCCATCTTTCACAATGTATTACCGGTAGTTATTCGTCATCATAACTTCGTTCATTATTGCACAGACAAAACCTTCGGTTTCCCCGAAGAGGTCACCAAAGGGCAGCCGGGATACGGACACTAAGAAGTCTACATGGCGGGCCCGATGTAGGGCCCGGTAAAAGCGTCCGTGAAGTTCCTTACCTTGCCATTCCTCCTTGCGGTGCGGTAACGAGAACTGGCGCAAGTCTAATGCTTTAGGCTTGCGCCAGTTCTCGTTAGCCAGGGAGAGTGGGGTGAGGCCCTTGTCCACTGAGACCACATCTCGGTGCATCTCCCCGTCGGCTTCTAGGAAGAATTCTCTGAGACTGCATACCTCACGGTTGTGTAGAGTCTTAGCATTTAAGAAGCCACGACCCCCGCACTTCCGCGGGATATACAGTCTCATCACCGACGACCGTGGGTGATGCATTCGATTTGCAGTCAGCAGTGTACGTACCCTCCTATCCAGGGCATTAAGTTCCGTCTGAGTCCATTTGAGTATGCCGAAGGAATTCATCAAAACCGGCATGACCCAACCGTTGAAGGCGCGAACTTTGCTTCCGCCTGGCAAAAGACTACCTAGCACCTTATTCAGGCGGCCAAAGAAGCGCTCCTTCAACGATTGCCTCATGCCAGTTACGTTAATGCCTAACGCTTCCGACATACATAAATACTTTAATTACATAGGTTTCTGTTGAGGAGAGGGATCTAAGGTGGATGGAATCCGAGAGTTGAGTTCCCACGGATTCCATAATCTCCCCTCGCTTTACACGCATGACTGCACATTTGTCCACACCAAATTCCATCCTGATGGCGCTACTGAAAGTTTCTGTTACCTTCAGTAGCTTCATCAGTTGCAAATTGTTGGCAAAGAGTTTCAGATCATCCATGTAAAGACGGTGAGATATAACCTGACCATCTTCCCTCAACAGATAGCCTAGACCTGAACGCTCCAGCAGTGTGCTGAGAGGGTTCAAGGCTAGACAAAAGCACAATGGACTCAGACTATCACCCTGGAATATACCACGCTCGATCCTTATCGGTTCGCTGGTTCCTTGGATCTGTCGATATCCTGGATAGCGAAGAACCGTTCTCACACATGTGATAGATTATAAGAAGGCCTATGATTCTTTGTCCCATACATGACATCAGGAAGGTACGTAGAGTTGCATTTATTTTTATTTTTATATTTATATTATATAAAACTACAAAGCCACTCACTGACTCATTGACATGTCGTTTCTCGGAATGGGTGAGAGATGGGTTAGGGGTATGTTTTGCAATAATGTACAAAACCATAAAGTGAGTAGAGGAAAATTATAGAGGAGATTCAAATCCAAGATGGCGGCCAAGTCTATTTCCGGTTTCGATGGGGAAAAGACTTGGAGGGGTTTCGACTCATAGGTCCTGTATAAGATCTGGAATGATTTAAAAAAAAAGTAAAAAAAAAAAAAAAAACAAGATGGCGGCTGCGCTAGCCCGTTTTGAAAATTGCCAATTTTTTCACTCGACTTTGGCGAATTGTTTTGTTCTACCGATTTCGAACGTTGGCAACATTAAGTTCACCAGTCGGGGGCCTATATCCTTGAGATTTCAGAAAAATTGTGACTTTAAAAAAAAACAAGATGGCGGACGCTGTGGCGGCCATTTTGTGAACAGTTGGAATTTTCGACTTTTTGCAAATCCATTTTTCGTGTAGTTGGCAACATCTGACGGGTTCGAGTTGTACCATGCGGTTGTGTGTTCCAACAACGAGTGTTGCCTGGTGAAATAAATTTCCCCATTTTTAGGGTACTTTCCCAGATTTTCCCCAAAAACATGAAAAGTAGAAATAACGACATTTTGAATAAAGACTTTGACTAGCTGGCAGCATTAGGGTCCCCCAAATGACATTTGACCATTTTGAAGCGTTTTAGTTGGCAACCCCAAAAAATATTGAATATTTTAATT
Organism: Xestia rhomboidea; assembly: GCA_963853795.1. Lineage (NCBI taxonomy): Eukaryota > Metazoa > Arthropoda > Insecta > Lepidoptera > Noctuidae > Xestia > Xestia rhomboidea. The sequence continues at coordinate 336,846 of OY970759.1, forward strand.
TTTGGGACTTTTTGACTTTGGCGAATTCATTTGTTCTACCAAACTCAAAAGTTGGCAACACCAAGTACACCGATCGGTAGCCTATATCCTTGAGATTTCAGAAAAATTATGGCATTTCAGAAAAACAAGATGGCGGACAGTGTGGCGGCCATCTTGTAAAAATGACGAAAAATCCCAATTTTCGACACGATAAATGGGACAGCTGGCATTCCCCGACTGGATCTTGTTGTATGAACCGGTTGTGTATTTAGTCGAGGAGTGTTGCCTGGTGCAAAAATTTTCCCCATTTTTAGGGAGTTTTCCCAGATTTTCCCCAAAAACGTAAAAAGTAGAAATAACGACATTTTGAATGGAAACTTTGACTAGGTGGCAACATTGTGGTCCCCCAAATGACATTTGACCATTTTCATCACTTTTAGCTGGCAACCCCGAGAGCCATTGGGGCTTGAATTTTCGGGTCAGACCCGACTTTGGCGAGTTCTTTTGTTCTACCAAACTCAAAAGTTGGCAACATCAAGTACACCAGTCGGTGGCCTGTATCCTTGAGATTTCAGGAAAATTATGACATTTCAGAAAAACAAGATGGCGGACAGTGTGGCGGCCATCTTGTAAAAATTACGAAAAATCCCAATTTTCGACACGATAAATGGGACAGCTGGCAACCCCCGACTGGATTGTGTTGTATGAACCAGTTGTGTATTTAATCGAGGAGTGTTGCCTGGTGCAAAAATTTTCCCCATTTTTAGGGAGTTTTCCCAGATTTTCCCCAAAAACATGAAAAGTAGAAATAACTACATTTTGAATGGAGACTTTGACTAGCCGGCAACATTGAGATCCCCCAAATGACATTTCACCATTTTCATCACTTTCAGCTGGCAACCCCGAGCGCCATTAGGGCTTGAATTTTCGGGTTAGACCCGACTTTGGCGAGTTCTTTTGTTTTACCAAAGTCAACGAACAGCCACCGTTTTTTTACTGACAGGTACCTTGTATCCTGGTTACTTTAGGAAAATTGTGACATTTCAAAAATTCAAGATGGCGACCGTGCCATTTCCGGTTTATTACCACTCACTCACTGACATAATTGTTCTCCCAGATGGTGGAGGGCGAGTGGGGTATATTTTTACAGATTCGTAAACAACTAACTCTCAAACCTATGGGAAAAGTGCCAAACCTCCCCTTTTCACCCCTCCCTATCGTATCTCGGAAACCAATAGACTTGGTACATTTTTTTTTTTCAGATTCGTATAGAGGAGGCTTGGAAAAGTAAAAACCATTTTTCAAAGTTGCCCCTTTGCGCCCCTTCTCCCCGCCCCTTTAGGCGGATCTCAGAAGTTAAGAGACTTGGAACATTTTTTTTTTCAGATTCGTAAGAAGGGGCACAGAGTTGGTCAAAATTATTTTTCAAAACTCCCCACTCTCCCCCCTTCACCCCTCCCCCCATCGTATCTCGGAAACTAGGACACGTAGCGGCATTTTGATTTTGACTATACTTTATTATTGAGGGTTGTTGAAATTTGTATACCCTCCCCTCCCTAACCTCCCGTTTCCGGTGGCAGGTAGGTCCTGAGTGGAGCGAAGGGGGGAGGTGGCGAGCGAAGCGAGCCGGCGACCTCCGTAGCGTAACGATGATTGAATGGGTGAAGCGTAACTCAGCAAACTTTAGAGTTAGTTTTTTTATGGAAAAGGTCTGAGTTTTTAAATAAGGTTTTATTAGGGGTCCGTAGGGGTTTTCATACTGTTTTAGGGGTAATTCTTACGGATTTTCCAATTCATTTAGGGGTGCCTATAGATTCTCAAAATTTTATAAGGGTACGTAATACGTCTCTAAAACACCAAACACGCGAGCTGCGCGCAGCTCGCGCACCCAAGCAAACTAGTTTATATTATATAAAACTACAAGACCACTCACTCACTCACTCATTGACATGTCCATTCTCGGATTGGGTGAGAGATGGGTTAGGGGTATGTTTTGCAATAATGTATAAAACCATAGAGTGAGTAGAGGAAAATTATAGAGGAGATTCAAATCCAAGATGGCGGCCGAGTCCATTTCCGGTTTCGGTGGGGAAAAGACTTGGAGGAGTTTCGACTCATAGGTCCTGTATAAGATCTGGAATGATTTCAAAAAAAAGTAAAAAAAAAAAAAAAAACAAGATGGCGGCTGCGCTAGGACGTTTTGAAAATTGCGACTTTTTCCACTCGACTTTGACGAATTGTTTTGTTCTACCGATTCCAAAAGTTGGCAACACCAAGTATACCAATCGGTGGCCTGTATCCTTGAGATTTCAGAAAAATTGTGACTTTTAAAAAAAACAAGATGGCGGACGCTGTGGCGGCACTTTTGTGAACAGTTTTCGACTTTTTTCAAATCCATTTTTCGTGTAGTTGGCAACATCTGACGGGTTCGAGTTGTACCGAGCGGTTGTGTGTTACAACAACGAGTGTTGCCTGGTGAAATAAATTTCCCCATTTTTAGGGTACTTTCCCAGATTTTCCCCAAAAACATGAAAAGTAGAAAAAACGACAATTCGAATGAAGACTTTGACTCGCAGGCAGCACTGGAGTCCCCTAAATGACATTTGACCATTTTGGTGCGTTTTAGTTGGCAACCCCAAAAAATATTGTATATTTTAATTTTTGGGACTTTTTGACTTTGGCGAATTCATTTGTTCTACCAAACTCAAAAGTTGGCAACACCAAGAACACCGATCGGTAGCCTATATCCTTGAGATTTCAGAAAAATTATGACATTTCAGAAAAACAAGATGGCGGACAGTGTGGCGGCCATCTTGTAAAAATGACGAAAAATCCCAATTTTCGACACGATAAATGGGACAGCTGGCAACCCCCGACTGGATTATGTTGTATGAACCGGTTGTGTATTTAGTCGAGGAGTGTTGCCTGGTGCAAAAATTTTCCCCATTTTTAGAGAGTTTTCCCAGATTTTCCCCAAAAACATGAAAAGTAGAAATAACTACATTTTGAATGGAGACTTTGACTAGCCGGCAACATTGGGGTCCCCCGAATGACATTTGACCATTTTCATCACTTTCAGCTGGCAACCCCGAGAGCCATTGGGGCTTGAATTTTCGGGTCAGACCCGACTTTGGCGAGTTCTTTTGTTCTACTAAACACAAAAGTTGGCAACACCAAGTACACCAGTCGGTGGCCTGTATCCTTGAGATTTCAGGAAAATTATGACATTTCAGAAAAACAAGATGGCGGACAGTGTGGCGGCCATCTTGTAAAAATGACGAAAAATCCCAATTTTCGAAACGATAAATGGGACAGCTGGCAACCCCCGACTGGATTGTGTTGTATGAACCGGTTGTGTATTTCGTCGAGGAGTGTTGCCTGGTGCAAAAATTTTCCCCATTTTTAGGGAGTTTTCCCAGATTTTCCCCAAAAACATGAAAAGAGAAATAACGACATTTTGAATGGAGACTTTGACTAGCTGGCAACATTGTGGTCCCCCAAATGACATTTGACCATTTTCATCACTTTTAGCTGGCAACCCCGAGAGCCATTGGGGCTTGAATTTTCGGGTCAGACCCGACTTTGGCGAGTTCTTTTGTTCTACCAAACACAAAAGTTGGCAACACCAAGTACACCAGTCGGTGGCCTGTATCCTTGAGATTTAAGAAAAATTATGACATTTCAGAAAAACAAGATGGCGGACAGTGTGGCGGCCATCTTGTAAAAATGACGAAAAATCCCAATTTTCGACACGATAAATGGGACAGCTGGCAACCCCCGACTGGATTGTGTTGTATGAACCGGTTGTGTATTTCGTCAAGGAGTGTTGCCTGGTGCAAAAATTTTCCCCATTTTTAGGGAGTTTTCCCAGATTTTCCCCAAAAACATGAAAAGTAGAAATAACGACATTTTGAATGAAGACTTTGACTAGCTGGCAACATCGTGGTCCCCAAAATGACATTTGACCATTTTCATCACTTTTAGCTGGCAACCCCGAGAGCCATTGGGACTTGAATTTTCGGGTCAGACCCGACTTTGGCGAGTTCTTTTGTTCTACTAAACACAAAAGTTGGCAACACCAAGTACACCAGTCGGTGGCCTGTATCCTTGAGATTTAAGGAAAATTATGACATTTCAGAAAAACAAGATGGCGGACAGTGTGGCGGCCATCTTGTAAAAATGACGAAAAATCCCAATTTTCGACACGATAAATGGGACAGCTGGCAACCCCCGACTGGATTGTGTTGTATGAACCGGTTGTGTATTTCGTCGAGGAGTGTTGCCTGGTGCAAAAAATTTCCCCATTTTTAGGGAGTTTTCCCAGATTTTCCCCAAAAACGTGAAAAGTAGAAATAACGCCATTTTGAATAGAAACTTTGATAAGCCGGCAACTTTGGGATCCCCCAAATGACATTTCACCATTTTCATCACTTTCAGCTGGCAACCCCGAGCGCCATTAGGGCTTGAATTTTCGGGTTAGACCCGACTTTGGCGAGTTCTTTTGTTTTACGAAAGTCAACGAACAGCCACCGTTTTTTTACTGACAGGTAGGTACCTTGTATCCTGGTTACTTTAGGAAAATTGTGACATTTCAAAAATTCAAGATGGCGACCGTGCCATTTCCGGTTTATTACCACTCACTCACTGACATAATTGTTCTCCCAGATGGTGGAGGGCGAGTGGGGTATATTTTTACAGATTCGTAAACAACTAACTCTCAAACCTATGGGAAAAGTGCCAAACCTCCCCTTTTCACCCCCCTTCTCACCCCTCCCTATCGTATCTCGGAAACCAAGAGACTTGGTATATTTTTTTTTCAGATTCGTAAGAAGGGGCAAAGAGTTGGTCAAAATCATTTTTCAAAACTCCCCACTCTCCCCCCTTCACCCCTCCCCCCATCGTATCTCGGAAACTAGGACACGTAGCGGCATTTTGATTATTGCTATACTTTATTATTGAGGGGCGTTGAAATTTTTTTACCCTCCCCTCCCCAACCTCCCCTTTCTGGTGGTAGGTAGGTCCTGAGTGGAGCGAACCTGCGAGACCGAGTTAAGCGAAGGGGGGAGGTGGCGAGCGAAGCGAGCCGGCGACCCCCGTAGCGTTACGAAGGTCAAGTGGGTGAAGCTCCCCTCCCCAACCTCCCCTATAGTTGAAATGGGCTGTAACTTAATAACGGTTAGAGATAGCTATCAGGTGTTTGAACAAATATTATAGTAGGTGTCGAAACCTGTCCGGTGGTAGGTAGGTCCTGAGTGGAGCGAAGTGGGGAGGTGGCGAGCGAAGCGAGCCGGCGACCTCCGTAGCGTAACGATGATTGAGTGGGTGAAGCGTAACTCAGCCAACTTTAGGGTAATGTTTTTTATAGGAAAAGGTCTGAGTTTTTAAATAAGGTTTTATTAGGGGTCCGTAGGGGTTTTCATACTGTTTTAGGGGTACTTCTAACGGATTTTCCAATTCATTTAGGGGTGCCCTAAATGAATTGGAAATATTTCTCAAAAACATCAAACACGCGAGCTGCGTGCAGCTCGCGCACCCAAGCAAACTAGTTTATATTATATAAAACTACAAGACCACTCACTCACTCACTCATTGACATGTCCATTTTCGGATTGGGTGAGAGATGGGTTAGGGGTATGTTTTGCAATAATGTATAAAACCATAGAGTGAGTAGAGGAAAATTATAGAGGAGATTCAAATCCAAGATGGCGGCCGAGTCCATTTCCGGTTTCGGTGGGGAAAAGACTTGGAGGGGTTTCGACTCATAGGTCCTGTATAAGACCTGGAATGATTTAAAAAAAAAGTAAAAAAAAAAAAAAAAACAAGATGGCGGCTGCGCTAGGACGTTTTGAAAATTGCTACTTTTTTCACTCGACTTTGGTGAATTGTTTTGTTCAACCGATTTCAAACATTGGCAACACCAAGTACACCAGTCGAGGCCCTATATCCTTGAGATTTCAGAAAAATTGTGACTTTTAAAAAAAACAAGATGGCGGACGCTGTGGCGGCCATTTTGTAAACAGTTGGAATTTTCGACTTTTTTCAAATCCATTTTTCGTGTAGTTGGCAACATCCGACGGGTTTGAGTTGTACCGAACGGTTGTGTGTTTTATTGACGAGTGTTGCCTGGTGAAATAAATTTCCCCATTTTTAGGGTACTTTCCCAGATTTTCCCCAAAAACATGAAAAGTAGAAAAAACGATAATTCGAATGAAGACTTTGACTAGATGGCAGCATTGGGGTCCTCCAAATGACATTTGACCATTTTGGTGCGTTTTAGTTGGCAACCCCAAAAAATATTGAATATTTTAATTTTTGGGACTTTTTGACTTTCGCGAATTCATTTGTTCTACCAAACTCAAAACTTGGCAATACCAAGTACACCGATCGGTAGCCTATATCCTTGAGATTTCAGGAAAATTATGACTTTTCAGAAAAACAAGATGGCGGACAGTGTGGCGGCCATCTTGTAAAAATAACGAAAAATCCCAATTTTCGACACGATAAATGGGACAGCTGGCAACCCCCGACTGGATTGTGTTGTATGAACCGGTTGTGTATTTAGTCGAGGAGTGTTGCCTGGTGCAAAAAATTTCCCCATTTTGAGGGAGTTTTCCCAGATTTTCCCCAAAAACATGAAAAGTAGAAATAACGACATTTCGAATGGAGACTTTGACTAGGTGGCAACATTGTGGTCCCCCAAATGACATTTGACCATTTTCATCACTTTAAACTGGCAACCCCGAGAGCCATTGGGGCTTGAATTTTCGGGTCAGACCCGACTTTGGCGACTTCTTTTGTTCTACCAAACTCAAAAGTTGGCAACATCAAGTACACCAGTCGGTGGCCTGTATCCTTGAAATTTCAGGAAAATTATGACATTTCAGAAAAACAAGATGGCGGACAGTGTGGCGGCCATCTTGTAAAAATGACGAGAAATCCCAATTTTTGACACGATAAATGGGACAGCTAGCAACCCTCGACTGGATTGTGTTGTATGAACCGGTTGTGTATTTAATTGAGGAGTGTTGCCTGGTGCAAAAATTTTCCCCATTTTTAGGGAGTTTTCCCAGATTTTCCCCAAAAACATGAAAAGTAGAAATAACTACATTTTGAATGGAGACTTTGACTAGCCGGCAACATTGGGGTCCCCCAAATGACAATTGACTATTTTCATCACTTTCAGCTGGCAACCCCGAGAACCATTTTGGCTTGAAGTTTCGGGTCAGACCCGACTTTGGCGAGTTCTTTTGTTCTACCAAACTCAAAAGTTGGCAACAACAAGTACACCAGTCGATGGTCTGTATCCTTGAGATTTCAGGAAAATTATGAAATATCAGAAAAACAAGATGGCGGACAGTGTGGCGGCCATCTTGTAAAAATTACGAAAAATCCTAATTTTCGACACGGTAAATGGGACAGCTGGCATTCCCCGATTGGATCTTGTTGTATGAACTGGTTGTGTATTTAGTCAAGGAGTGTTGCCTGGTGCAAAAATTTTCCCCACTTTTGGGGTACTTTGCCAAATTTTCCCATTCATTCAAAAACAAAACGATGATCAATTCATTTTAAAAGGAAATTTTGCATTACCACCAAGAATGGGGTGCCCCAAATGACACTTGACTATTTTCATCACTTTCAGCGGGCAACCCCGAGAGCCAATCGGGATTTAATTTTCGGGTTAGACCAGACTTTGGCGAGTTCTTTTGTTCTATCAAAGTCAACGTACAGCCACTGTTTTTTTACTGACTGGTAGCTTGTATTCTGGTTACTTTAGGAAAATTGTGACATCTCAGAAATTCAAGATGGCGGCCGTGCCATTTCCGGTTTATTGCCACTCACTAACTGACATAATTGTTTTCTCAGATGGTGGACGGGGAGGGGGTATATTTTGACAGATTCGTAAACAAATGATTTTCACGAGTAGGGTAAAAGTGCTAAACCTCCCCTTTTTGCCCCCCTTCCAACCCCTCCTTATCCTATCTTGGAACCTAAGAAAAAGAAAACACTGGTCGTGTTTTCTTTTTTTTACGGATTCGTATAGAGGAGGCTTGGAAAAGTAAAAAACATTTTTCAAATTGCCCCCTTTACCCCCTTCTCACCCCCTTTAGGCGGATCTCGGAAGTTTAGAGACTTGGAACGTTTTTTTTTTTAGATTTGTATAAAAGGGCTGATTGTTAGTCAAAATCAATTTTCTAAACTCCCCCCTCTCCCCCCCTTCTCCTCTCCCCCCATCGTATCTCGGAAACTAGGACACGTAGCAGCGTTTTGATTTTTACTATACTTTATTATTGAGAGGCGTTGAAATTTGTACACCCTACCCTCCCCTCCCCAACCTCCCCTTTCCGGTGGTAGGTAGGTCCTGAGTGGAGCGAAGGGGGGAGGTGGCGAGCGAAGCGAGCCGGCGACCTCCGTAGCGTAACGGAGGTTGAGTGGGTGCAGCTCCCCTCCCCAACCTCCCCTAAAATTGAAAGGGCTGTACCTTCATAACGGTTAGAGATAGCCATCAGGTGTTTGAACAAATATTATAGTAGGTGTCGAAACCTGTCCGGTAGTAGGTAGGTCCTGAGTGGAGCGAAGGTGGGAGGTGGCGAGCGAAGCGAGCCGGCGACCTCCGTAGCGTAACGATGATTGAGTGGGTGAAGCGTAACTCAGCAAACTTTAGGGTATTGTTTTTTATGGGAAAAGGTCTGAGTTTTAAATAAGGTTTTAGATTTTATTAGGGGTTCGTAAGGGTTTTCATACTGTTTTATGGGTAATTCTAACGGATTTTCCAATTCATTTAAGGGTGCCTATAGATTCTCAAAATTTTAAAAGGGTAAGTAATACTTCTCAAAAACACCAAACACGCGAGCTGCGCGCAGCTCGCGCACCCAAGCAAACTAGTTATATTATATAAAACTACAAGACCACTCACTCACTGACTCATTGACATGTCCATTCTCGGATTGGGTGAGAGATGGGTTAGGGGTATGTTTTGCAATAATGTATAAAACCATAGACTAAGTAGAGGAAAATTATAGAGGAGATTCAAATCCAAGATGGCGGCCGAGTCCATTTCCGGTTTCGGTGGGGAAAAGACTTGGAGGGGTTTTGACTCACAGGTCCTGTACAAGATCTAAAATGATTTAAAAAAAAACTAAAAAAAAAAAAAAAAAAAGATGGCGGCTGCGCTAGAACGTTTTGAAAATTGCGACTTTTTTCACTCGACTTTGGTGAATTGTTTTGTTAAACCGATTTCAAACGTTTGCAACACTAAGTATACCAGTCGGGGGCCTATATCCTTGAAATTTCAGAAAAATTGTGACTTTTTGAAAACACAAGATGGCGGACGCTGTGGCGGCCATTTTGTAAACAGTTGGAATTTTAGACTTTTTTCAAATCAATTTTTCGTGTAGTTGGCAACATCTGACGGGTTCGAGTTGTACCGAGCGGTTGTGTGTTACAACAACGAGTGTTGCCTGGTGAAATAAATTTCCCCATTTTTAGGGTACTTTTCCAAATTTTCCCCAAAAACATGAAAAGTAGAAATAGCGACATTTTAAATGAAGACTTTGACTAGCCGGCAGCATTGGGGTCCTTCGAATGACATTTGAATATTTTGGTGCGTTTTAATTGGCAACCCCAAAAAATATTGAATATTTTAATTTTTGGGACTTTTTGACTTTGGCGAATTCATTTGTTCTACCAATCTCAAAAGTTGGCAACTTCAAGAACACTGGTCGGTAGTCTATATCCTTGAGATTTCAGGAAAATTGTGACTTTTCAGAAAAACAAGATGGCGGACAGTGTGGCGGCCATCTTGTAAAAATGACGAAAAGTCCCAATTTTCGACACGATAAATGGGACAGCTGGCAACACCCGACTGGATTGTGTTGTATAAACCGGTTGTGTGTTTTGATAAGGAGTATTGCCTGGTGCAAAATTTTTCCCCAATTTTAGGGTATTTTCCCAGATTTTCCCCAAAAACATGAAAAGTAGAAATAACGACATTTTGAATAGAAACTTTGACTAGCTGGCAACAATTAGATCTCTCGAATGATATTTGGCCATTTTCATCACTTTAAACTGGCAACCCCGAGACCCATTGGGGCTTGAATTTTCGGGTCAGACCCGACTTTGGCGAGTTCGTTTGTTCTACCAAACTCAAAAGTTGGCAACACCAAGAACACCAGTCGGTGGCCTGTATCCTTGAGATTTCAGGAAAATTATGACTTTTCAGAAAAACAAGATGGCGGACAGTGTGGTGGCCATCTTGTAAAAATGACGAAAAATCCCAATTTTCGACACGATAAATGAGACAGCTGGCAACTCCTGACTGGATTGTGTTGTATGAACTGGTTGTGTATTTTGTTTAAGAGTGTTGCTTATTGCTAAAATTTTCCCCATTTTTAGGGAGTTTTCCCAGATTTTCCCCAAAAACATGAAAAGTAGAAATAACTACATTTTGAATGGAGACTTTGACTAGCCGGCAACATTGGGGTAACCCGAATGACATTTGACCATTTTCATCACTTTCAGCTGGCAACCCCGAGAACCATTTTGGCTTGAAATTTCGGGTCAGACCCGACTTTGGCGAGTTCTTTTGTTCTACCAAACTCAAAAGTTGGCAACAACAAGTACACCAGTCGGTGGTCTGTATCCTTGAGATTTCAGGAAAATTATGACATATCAGAAAAACAAGATGGCGGGCAGTGTGGCGGCCATCTTGTAAAAATGACGAAAATTCCCAATTTTCGACGCGATAAATGGCACAACTGGCATCCCCCGACTGGATTGTGTTGTATTAACGGGTTATGTGTTTTGTTGAGGAGTATAGCCTGGTGCAAAAATTCTCCCAATTTTTAGGGTATTTTCCCAGATTTTCCCCAAAAACGTGAAAAGTAGAAATAACGCCATTTTGAATAGAAACTTTGATAAGCCGGCAACTTTGGGATCCCCCAAATGACATTTCACCATTTTCATCACTTTCAGCTGGCAACCCCGAGCGCCATTAGGGCTTGAATTTTCGGGTCAGACCCGACTTTGGCGAGTTCTTTTGTTCTACAAAAGTCAACGAACAGCCACCGTTTTTTTACTGACAGGTACCTTGTATCCTGGTTACTTTAGGAAAATTGTGACATTTCAAAAATTCAAGATGGCGACCGTGCCATTTCCGGTTTATTACCACTCACTCACTGACATAATTGTTCTCCCAGATGGTGGAGGGCGAGTGGGGTATATTTTTACAGATTCGTAAACAACTAACTGTCAAACCTATGGGAAAAGTGCCAAACCTCCCCTTTTCACCCCTCCCTATCGTATCTCGGAAACCAATAGACTTGGTACATTTTTTTTTTTCAGATTCGTATAGAGGAGGCTTGGAAAAGTAAAAACCATTTTTCAAAGTTGCCCCTTTGCCCCCCTTCTCCCCGCCACTTTAGGCGGATCTCAGAAGTTAAGAGACTTGGAACATTTTTTTTTTCAGATTCGTAAGAAGGAGCAAAGAGTTGGTCAAAATCATTTTTCAAAACTCCCCACTCTCCCCCCTTCACCCCTCCCCCATCGTATCTCGGAAACTAGGACACGTAGCGGCATTATGATTTTGACTATACTTTATTATTGAGGGTTGTTGAAATTTGTATACCCTCCCCTCCCCAACCTCCCCTTTCCGGTGGCAGGTAGGTCCTGAGTGGAGCGAAGTGGGGCGGTGGCGAGCGAAGCGAGCCGGCGACCTCCCTAGCGTAACGATGATTGAATGGGTGAAGCGTAACTCAGCAAACTTTAGAGTTATTTTTTTTATGGAAAAGGTCTGAGTTTTTAAATAAGGTTTTATTAGGGGTCCGTAGGGGTTTTCATACTGTTTTAGGGGTAATTCTAACGGATTTTCCAATTCATTTAGGGGTGCCTATAGATTCTCAAAATTTTAAAAGGGTAAGTAATACTTCTCATAAACACCAAACACGCGAGCTGCCCGCAGCTCGCGCACCCAAGCAAACTAGTTTATTTATTTATATTATATAAAACTACAAAGCCACTCACTGACTGATTGACATGTCGTTTCTCGGAATGGGTGAGAGATGGGTTAGGGGTATGTTTTGCAATAATGTACAAAACCATAAAGCGAGTAGAGGAAAATTATAGAGGAGATTCAAATCCAAGATGGCGGCCGAGTCCATTTCCGGTTTCGGTGGGGAAAAGACTTGGAGAAGTTTCGACTCAAAGGTCCTGTATAAGATCTGAAATGATTTTAAAAAAAAGTAAAAAAAAAAAAAAAAACAAGATGGCGGCTGCGCTAGGACGTTTTGAAAATTGCGACTTTTTCCACTCGACTTTGACGAATTGTTTTGTTCTACCGATTCCAAAAGTTGGCAACACCAAGTATACCAATCGGTGGCCTGTATCCTTGAGATTTCAGAAAAATTGTGACTTTTAAAAAAAACAAGATGGCGGACGCTGTGGCGGCCATTTTGTGAACAGTTGGAATTTTCGACTTTTTTCAAATCCATTATTCGTGTAGTTGGCAACATCTGACGGGTTCGAGTTGTACCGAGCGGTTGTGTGTTACAACAACGAGTGTTGCCTGGTGAAATAAATTTCCCCATTTTTAGGGTACTTTCCCAGATTTTCCCCAAAAACATGAAAAGTAGAAAAAACGACAATTCGAATGAAGACTTTGACTCGCAGGCAGCACTGGAGTCCCCCAAATGACATTTGACCATTTTGGTGCGTTTTAGTTGGCAACCCCAAAAAATATTGTATATTTTAATTTTTGGGACTTTTTGACTTTGGCGATTTCGTTTGTTCTACCAAACTCAAAAGTTGGCAACACCAAGAACACCGATCGGTAGCCTATATCCTTGAGATTTCAGGAAAATTATGACATTTCAGAAAAACAAGATGGCGGACAGTGTGGCGGCCATCTTGTAAAAATGACGAAAAATCCCAATTTTCGACACGATAAATGGGACAGCTGGCAACCCCCGACTGGATTATGTTGTATGAACCGGTTGTGTATTTAGTCGGGGAGTGTTGCCTGGTGCAAAAATTTTCCCCATTTTTAGGGAGTTTTCCCAGATTTTCCCCAAAAACATGAAAAGTAGAAATAACTACATTTTGAATGGAGACTTTGACTAGCCGGCAACATTGGGGTCCCCCGAATGACATTTGACCATTTTCATCACTTTCAGCTGGCAACCCCAAAAGCCATTGGGGCTTGAATTTTCGGGTCAGACCCGACTTTGGCGAGTTCTTTTGTTCTACCAAACTCAAAAGTTGGCAACACCAAGTACACCAGTCGGTGGTCTGTATCCTTGAGATTTCAGGAAAATTATGACATTTCAGAAAAACAAGATGGCGGACAGTGTGGCGGCCATCTTGTAAAAATGACGAAAATTCCCAATTTTCGACACGATAAATGGGACAGCTGGCAACCCCCGACTAGATTGTGTTGTATGAACCGGTTGTGTATTTTGTTGAGCAGTGTTTCCTGGTGCAAAAAATTTCCCCATTTTTAGGGAGTTTTCCCAGATTTTCCCCACAAACATGAAAAGTAGAAATAACGACATTTTGAATGGAGACTTTGACTAGCCGGCAACATTGGAGTCCCTCAAATGACATTTGACTATTTTCATCACTTTCAGCTGGCAACCCCGAAAGCCATTGGGGCTTGAATTTTAGGGTCAGACCCGACTTTGGCGAGTTCTTTTGTTCTACCAAACTCAAAAGTTGGCAACACCAAGTACACCAGTCGGTGGCCTGTATCCTTGAGATTTCAGGAAAATTATGACTTTTCAGAAAAACAAGATGGCGGACAGTGTGGTGGCCATCTTGTAAAAATGACGAAAAATCCCAATTTTCGACACGATAAATGAGACAGCTGGCAACTCCTGACTGGATTGTGTTGTATGAACTGGTTGTGTATTTTGTTTAAGAGTGTTGCTTATTGCTAAAATTTTCCCCATTTTTAGGGAGTTTTCCCAGATTTTCCCCAAAAACATGAAAAGTAGAAATAACTACATTTTGAATGGAGACTTTGACTAGCCGGCAACATTGGGGTAACCCGAATGACATTTGACCATTTTCATCACTTTCAGCTGGCAACCCCGAGAACCATTTTGGCTTGAAATTTCGGGTCAGACCCGACTTTGGCGAGTTCTTTTGTTCTACCAAACTCAAAAGTTGGCAACAACAAGTACACCAGTCGGTGGTCTGTATCCTTGAGATTTCAGGAAAATTATGACATATCAGAAAAACAAGATGGCGGGCAGTGTGGCGGCCATCTTGTAAAAATGACGAAAATTCCCAATTTTCGACGCGATAAATGGCACAACTGGCATCCCCCGACTGGATTGTGTTGTATTAACGGGTTATGTGTTTTGTTGAGGAGTATAGCCTGGTGCAAAAATTCTCCCAATTTTTAGGGTATTTTCCCAGATTTTCCCCAAAAACGTGAAAAGTAGAAATAACGCCATTTTGAATAGAAACTTTGATAAGCCGGCAACTTTGGGATCCCCCAAATGACATTTCACCATTTTCATCACTTTCAGCTGGCAACCCCGAGCGCCATTAGGGCTTGAATTTTCGGGTCAGACCCGACTTTGGCGAGTTCTTTTGTTCTACAAAAGTCAACGAACAGCCACCGTTTTTTTACTGACAGGTACCTTGTATCCTGGTTACTTTAGGAAAATTGTGACATTTCAAAAATTCAAGATGGCGACCGTGCCATTTCCGGTTTATTACCACTCACTCACTGACATAATTGTTCTCCCAGATGGTGGAGGGCGAGTGGGGTATATTTTTACAGATTCGTAAACAACTAACTGTCAAACCTATGGGAAAAGTGCCAAACCTCCCCTTTTCACCCCTCCCTATCGTATCTCGGAAACCAATAGACTTGGTACATTTTTTTTTTTCAGATTCGTATAGAGGAGGCTTGGAAAAGTAAAAACCATTTTTCAAAGTTGCCCCTTTGCCCCCCTTCTCCCCGCCACTTTAGGCGGATCTCAGAAGTTAAGAGACTTGGAACATTTTTTTTTTCAGATTCGTAAGAAGGAGCAAAGAGTTGGTCAAAATCATTTTTCAAAACTCCCCACTCTCCCCCCTTCACCCCTCCCCCATCGTATCTCGGAAACTAGGACACGTAGCGGCATTATGATTTTGACTATACTTTATTATTGAGGGTTGTTGAAATTTGTATACCCTCCCCTCCCCAACCTCCCCTTTCCGGTGGCAGGTAGGTCCTGAGTGGAGCGAAGTGGGGCGGTGGCGAGCGAAGCGAGCCGGCGACCTCCCTAGCGTAACGATGATTGAATGGGTGAAGCGTAACTCAGCAAACTTTAGAGTTATTTTTTTTATGGAAAAGGTCTGAGTTTTTAAATAAGGTTTTATTAGGGGTCCGTAGGGGTTTTCATACTGTTTTAGGGGTAATTCTAACGGATTTTCCAATTCATTTAGGGGTGCCTATAGATTCTCAAAATTTTAAAAGGGTAAGTAATACTTCTCATAAACACCAAACACGCGAGCTGCCCGCAGCTCGCGCACCCAAGCAAACTAGTTTATTTATTTATATTATATAAAACTACAAAGCCACTCACTGACTGATTGACATGTCGTTTCTCGGAATGGGTGAGAGATGGGTTAGGGGTATGTTTTGCAATAATGTACAAAACCATAAAGCGAGTAGAGGAAAATTATAGAGGAGATTCAAATCCAAGATGGCGGCCGAGTCCATTTCCGGTTTCGGTGGGGAAAAGACTTGGAGAAGTTTCGACTCAAAGGTCCTGTATAAGATCTGAAATGATTTTAAAAAAAAGTAAAAAAAAAAAAAAAAACAAGATGGCGGCTGCGCTAGGACGTTTTGAAAATTGCGACTTTTTCCACTCGACTTTGACGAATTGTTTTGTTCTACCGATTCCAAAAGTTGGCAACACCAAGTATACCAATCGGTGGCCTGTATCCTTGAGATTTCAGAAAAATTGTGACTTTTAAAAAAAACAAGATGGCGGACGCTGTGGCGGCCATTTTGTGAACAGTTGGAATTTTCGACTTTTTTCAAATCCATTATTCGTGTAGTTGGCAACATCTGACGGGTTCGAGTTGTACCGAGCGGTTGTGTGTTACAACAACGAGTGTTGCCTGGTGAAATAAATTTCCCCATTTTTAGGGTACTTTCCCAGATTTTCCCCAAAAACATGAAAAGTAGAAAAAACGACAATTCGAATGAAGACTTTGACTCGCAGGCAGCACTGGAGTCCCCCAAATGACATTTGACCATTTTGGTGCGTTTTAGTTGGCAACCCCAAAAAATATTGTATATTTTAATTTTTGGGACTTTTTGACTTTGGCGATTTCGTTTGTTCTACCAAACTCAAAAGTTGGCAACACCAAGAACACCGATCGGTAGCCTATATCCTTGAGATTTCAGGAAAATTATGACATTTCAGAAAAACAAGATGGCGGACAGTGTGGCGGCCATCTTGTAAAAATGACGAAAAATCCCAATTTTCGACACGATAAATGGGACAGCTGGCAACCCCCGACTGGATTATGTTGTATGAACCGGTTGTGTATTTAGTCGGGGAGTGTTGCCTGGTGCAAAAATTTTCCCCATTTTTAGGGAGTTTTCCCAGATTTTCCCCAAAAACATGAAAAGTAGAAATAACTACATTTTGAATGGAGACTTTGACTAGCCGGCAACATTGGGGTCCCCCGAATGACATTTGACCATTTTCATCACTTTCAGCTGGCAACCCCAAAAGCCATTGGGGCTTGAATTTTCGGGTCAGACCCGACTTTGGCGAGTTCTTTTGTTCTACCAAACTCAAAAGTTGGCAACACCAAGTACACCAGTCGGTGGTCTGTATCCTTGAGATTTCAGGAAAATTATGACATTTCAGAAAAACAAGATGGCGGACAGTGTGGCGGCCATCTTGTAAAAATGACGAAAATTCCCAATTTTCGACACGATAAATGGGACAGCTGGCAACCCCCGACTAGATTGTGTTGTATGAACCGGTTGTGTATTTTGTTGAGCAGTGTTTCCTGGTGCAAAAAATTTCCCCATTTTTAGGGAGTTTTCCCAGATTTTCCCCACAAACATGAAAAGTAGAAATAACGACATTTTGAATGGAGACTTTGACTAGCCGGCAACATTGGAGTCCCTCAAATGACATTTGACTATTTTCATCACTTTCAGCTGGCAACCCCGAAAGCCATTGGGGCTTGAATTTTAGGGTCAGACCCGACTTTGGCGAGTTCTTTTGTTCTACCAAACTCAAAAGTTGGCAACACCAAGTACACCAGTCGGTGGCCTGTATCCTTGAGATTTCAGGAAAATTATGACATTTTAGAAAAACAAGATGGCGGACTGTGTGGCGGCCATCTTGTAAAAATAACGAAAAATCCCAATTTTCGACACGATAAATGGAACAGCTGGCATCCCCCGACTGGATTGTGTTGTATGAACCTGTTGTGTATTTCGTCGAGGAGTGTTGCCTGGTGCAAACAAAATCCCCATTTTTGGGGTACTTTTCCAGATTTTCCCCGAAAACGTAAAAAGTAGAAATAACGACATTTTAAATGGAAATTTTGCATTACCACCTAGAATGGGGTACTGCAAATGACATTTGACTATTTTTATCACTTTCAGCGGGCAACCCCGAGAGCCATTCGGGCTTGAATTTTCGGGTCAGACCCGACTTTGGCCAATTCTTTTGTTCTACCAAAGTCAACGGACAGCCACCGTGTTTTACTTACAGGTAACTTGTATCCTGGTTACTTGAGGAAATTTGTCCCATTTCAGAAATTCAAGATGGCGGCCGTGCCATTTCTGGTTTATTACCACTCACCCACTGACATAATTGTTCTCCCATATGGTGGAGGGGAAGGGGGGAATATTTTGACAGATTCGTAAACAAATAACTGTCACGAGTAAGGGATAAGTGCCAAACCTCCCCTTTGTGCCCCCCTTGCCACCCCTCCCTACCGTATCTCGGAAACTAAGAGACCTGTGTTTTTTTTTTCACGGATTCGTATATTAGAGGATCGGAAAAGAAAAAACCAGTTTTCAAAGTTGGCCCCCTTGTCCCCCTTCTTCCCCCCTTTAGGCGTATCTCGGAAGTTAAGAGACTTGGAACATTTTTTTTTTCAGATTCATATAAAGGGGCAATGCATTAGTCGAAATCATTTTTCAAAACTCCCCACTCGGGGAGAGTGAGAGTTTTGAAAAATGATTCCCGTCACCCCTCCCCCCATCGTATCTCGGAAACTAGGACACGTAGCGGCATTTTGATTTTTACTATACTTTATTATTGAGAGGCGTTGAAATTTGTACACCCTACCCTCCCCTCCCCAACCTCCCCTTTCCGGTGGTAGGTAGGTCCTGAGTGGAGCGAAGGGGGGAGGTGGCGAGCGAAGCGAGCCGGCGACCTCCGTAGCGTAACGGAGGTTGAGTGGGTGAAGCTCCCCTCCCCAACCTCCCCTAAAATTGAAAGGGCTGTACCTTCATAACGGTTAGAGATAGCCATCAGGTGTTTGAACAAATATTATAGTAGGTGTCGAAACCTGTCCGGTGGTAGGTAGGTCCTGAGTGGAGCGAAGGCGGGAGGTGGCGAGCGAAGCGAGCCGGCGACCTCCGTAGCGTAACGATGATTGAGTGGGTGAAGCGTAACTCAGCAAACTTTAGGGTAATGTTTTTTATGGGAAAAGGTCTGAGTTTTTAAATAAGGTTTTAGATTTTATTAGAGGTTCGTAAGGGTTTTCATACTGTTTTAGGGGTAATTCTAACGGATTTTCCAATTCATTTAAGGGTGCCTATAGATTCTCAAAATTTTAAAAGGGTAAGTAATACTTCTCAAAAACATCAAACACGCGAGCTGCGCGCAGCTCGCGCACCCAAGCAAACTAGTTTATTTATATTATATAAAACTACAAGACCACTCACTCACTCACTCATTGACATGTCCATTTTCGGATTGGGTGAGAGATGGGTTAGGGGTATGTTTTGCAATAATGTATAAAACCATAGAGTGAGTAGAGGAAAATTATAGAGGAGATTCAAATCCAAGATGGCGGCCGAGTCCATTTCCGGTTTCGGTGGGGAAAAGACTTGGAGGGGTTTCGACTCATAGGTCCTGTATAAGATCTGGAATGATTTAAAAAAAAAGTAAAAAAAAAAAAAAACAAGATGGCGGCTGCGCTGGGACGTTTTGAAAATTGTGACTTTTTCCACTCGACTCTGGCGAATTGTTTTGTTCAACCGATTTCAAACGTTTGCAACACTAAGTATACCAGTCGGGGGCCTATATCTTTGAGATTTCAGAAAAATTGTGACTTTTTGAAAACACAAGATGGCGGACGCTGTGGCGGCCATTTTGTGAACAGTTGGAATTTTCGACTTTTTTCAAATCCATTTTTCGTGTAGTTGGCAACATCCGACGGGTTCGAGTTGTACCGAACGGTTGTGTGTTACGTCAACGAGTGTTGCCTGGCGAAATAAATTTCCCCATTTTTAGGGTACTTTCCCAGATTTTCCTCAAAAACATGAAAAGTAGAAATAACGACATTTTAAATAAAGACTTTGACTAGCTGGCAGCATTGGGGTCCCCCAAATGACATTTGACCATTTTGATGCGTTTTAGTTGGCAACCCCAAAAAATATTGAATATTTTAATTTTTGGGACTTTTTGATTTTGGCGAATTCATTTGTTCTACTAAACTCAAAAGTTGGCAACATCAAGTACACCGATCGGTAGCCTATATCCTTGAAATTTCAGGAAAATTATGACATTTCAGAAAAACAAGATGGCAGACAGTGTGGCGGCCATCTTGTAAAAATGACGAAAAATCCCAATTTTCGACACGATAAATGGGACAGCTGGCAACCCCCGACTGGATTGTGTTGTATGAACCGGTTGTGTATTTAGTCGAGGAGTGTTGCCTGGTGCAAAACTTTTCCCCATTTTTAGGGAGTTTTCCAGATTTTCCCCAAAAACATGAAAAGTAGAAATAACGACATTTTGAATGGAGACTTTGACTAGCCGGCAACATTGGGGTCCCCCAAATGACATTTGACCATTTTCATCACTTTTAGCTGGCAACCCCGAGAGCCATTGGGGCTTGAATTTTCGGGTCCGACCCGATTTTGGCGAGTTCTTTTGTTCTACCAAACTCAAAAGTTGGCAACATCAAGTACAACAGTCGGTGGCCTGTATCCTTGAGATTTCAGGAAAATTATGACATTTCAGAAAAACAAGATGGCGGACAGTGTGGCGGCCATCTTGTAAAAATGACGAAAAATCCCAATTTTCGACACTATAAATGGGACAGCTGGCAACCCCCGACTGGATTGTGTTGTATGAACCGGTTGTGTATTTAGTCGAGGAGTGTTGCCTGGTGCAAAAAATTTCCCCATTTTTAGGGAGTTTTCCCAGATTTTCCCCAAAAACATGAAAAGTAGAAATAACTACATTTTGAATGGATACTTTGACTAGCTGGCAACATTGGGGTCTCCCAAATGACATTTGACCATTTTCATCACTTTCAGCTGGCAACCCCGAGAACCATTTTGGCTTGAAGTTTCGGGTCAGACCCGACTTTGGCGAGTTCTTTTGTTCTACCAAACTCAAAAGTTGGCAACAACAAGTACACCAGTCGGTGGTCTGTATCCTTGAGATTTCAGGAAAATTATGACTTATCAGAAAAACAAGATGGCGGACAGTGTGGCGGCCATCTTGTAAAAATGACGAAAATTCCCAATTTTTGACACGATAAATGGCACGACTGGCATCCCCCGACTGGATTGTGTTGTATGAACGGGTTATGTGTTTTGTTGAGGAGTATAGCGTGGTGCAAAAATTCTCCCAATTTTTAGGGTATTTTCCCAGATTTTCCCCAAAAACGTGAAAAGTAGAAATAACGCCATTTTGAATAGAAACTTTGATTAGCCGGCAACTTTGGGATCCCCCAAATGACATTTCACCATTTTCATCACTTTCAGCTGGCAACCCCGAGCGCCATTAGGGCTTGAATTTTTTGGTTAGACCCGACTTTGGCGAGTTCTTTTGTTTTACCAAAGTCAACGAACAGCCACCGTTTTTTTACTGACAGGTACCTTGTATCCTGGTTACTTTAGGAAAATTGTGACATTTCAAAAATTCAAGATGGCGACCGTGCCATTTCCGGTTTATTACCACTCACTCACTGACATAATTGTTCTCCCAGATGGTGGAGGGCGAGTGGGGTATATTTTTACAGATTCGTAAACAACTAACTCTCAAACCTATGGGAAAAGTGCCAAACCTCCCCTTTTCACCCCCCTTCTCACCCCTCCCTATCGTGTCTCGGAAACCAAGAGACTTGGAACATTTTTTTTTTCAGATTCGTATAGAGGAGGCTTGGTAAAGTAAAAACCATTTTTCAAAGTTGCCCCTTTGCCCCCCTTCTCCCCGCCCCTTTAGGCGGATCTCAGAAGTTAAGAGACTTGGAACATTTTTTTTTTCAGATTCGTAAGAAGGGGCAAAGAGTTGGTCAAAATCATTTTTCAAAACTCCCCACTCTCCCCCCTTCACCCCTCCCCCCATCGTATCTCGGAAACTAGGACACGTAGCGGCATTTTGATTTTGACTATACTTTATTATTGAGGGTTGTTGAAATTTGTGTACCCTCCCCTCCCCAACCTCCCCTTTCCGGTGGCAGGTAGGTCCCGAGTGGAGCGTAGTAACGATGATTGAATGGGTGAAGCGTAACTCAGCAAACTGTAGAGTTATTTTTTTTATGGAAAAGGTCTGAGTTTTTAAATAAGGTTTTATTAGGGGTCCGTAGGGGTTTTCATACTGTTTTAGGGGTAATTCTTACGGATTTTCCAATTCATTTAGGGGTGCCTATAGATTCTCAAAATTTTAAAAGGGTAAGTAATACTTCTCATAAACACCAAACACGCGAGCTGCGCGCAGCTCGCGCACCCAAGCAAACTAGTTTATTTATATTATATAAAACTACAAAGCCACTCACTCACTCATTGACATGTCGTTTCTCGGAATGGGTGAGAGATGGGTTATGGGTATGTTTTGCAATAATGTACAAAACCATAAAGTGAGTAGAGGAAAATTAAAGAGGAGATTCAAATCCAAGATGGCGGCCGAGTCCATTTCCGGTTTCGGTGGGGAAAAGACTTGGAGGGGTTTCGACTCATAGGTCCTGTATCAGATCTGAAATGATTTAAAAAAAAAAGTAAAAAAAAAAAACAAACAAGATGGCGGCTGCGCTGGGACGTTTTGAAAATTGTGACTTTTTCCACTCGACTCTGACGAATTGTTTTGTTCTACCGATTTCAAACGTTGGCAGCATCAAGTACACCAGTCGGGGGACTATATCCTTGAGATTTCAGAAAAATTGTGACTTTAAAAAAAAACAAGATGGCGGATGCTGTGGCGGCCATTTTGTGAAAAGTTGGAATTTTCGACTTTTTTCAAATCCATTTTTCGTGTAGTTGGCAACATCCGACGGGTTCGAGTTGTACCGAACGGTTGTGTGTTTTATTGACGAGTGTTGCCTGGTGAAATAAATTTCCCCATTTTTAGGGTACTTTCCCAGATTTTCCCCAAAAACATGAAAAGTAGAAATAACGACATTTTGAATAAAGACTTTGACTAGCTGGCAGCATTGGGGTCCCCCAAATGACATTTGACCATTTTGGTGCGTTTTAGTTGGCAACCCCAAAAAATATTGGATATTTTAATTTTTGGGACTTTTTGACTTTGGCGAATTCATTTGTTCTACCAAACTCAAAAGTTGGCAACACCAAGTACACCAGTCGGTGACCTGTATCCTTGAGATTTCAGGAAAATTATGACATTTCAGAAAAACAAGATGGCGGACAGTGTGGCGGCCATCTTGTAAAAATGACGAAAAATCCCAATTTTCGACACGATAAATGGGACAGCTGGCAACCCCCGACTGGATTGTGTTTTATGAACCGGTTATGTATTTAGTTGAGGAGTGTTGCCTGGTGCAAAAATTTTCCCCATTTTTAGGGAGTTTTCCCAGATTTTCCCCAAAAACATGAAAAGTAGAAATAATGACATTTTGAATAGAGACTTTAACTAGCCGGCAACACTGGGATCCCCCAAATGACATTTGATCATTTTCATCACTTTCAGCTGGCAACCCCGAGAGCCATTAGGGCTTGAATATTCGGGTCAGACCCGACTTTGGCGAGTTCTTTTGCTCTACCAAACTCAAAAGTTGGCAACACCAAGTACACCAGTCGGTGGCCTGTATCCTTGAGATTTCAGGAAAATTATGACATTTTAGAAAAACAAGATGGCGGACAGTTTGGCGGCCATCTTGTAAAAATGACGAAAATTACTAATTTTCGACACGATAAATGGGACAGCTGGCAACCCCCGACTAGATTCTGTTGTATGAATCGGTTGTGTATTTTGTTGAGCAGTGTTTCCTGGTGCAAAAATTTTCCCCATTTTTAGGGAGTTTTCCCAGATTTTCCCCAAAAACATGAAAAGTAGAAATAACGACATTTTGAATTGAGACTTTGACTAGCCGGCAACATTGGAGTCCCTTAAATGACATTTGACTATTTTCATCACTTTCAGCTGGCAACCCCGAAAGCCATTGGGGCTTGAATTTTAGGGTCAGACCCGACTTTGGCGAGTTCTTTTGTTCTACCAAACTCAAAATTTGGCAACACCAAGTACACCAGTCGGTGGTCTGTATCCTTGAGATTTCAGGAAAATTATGACATTTTAGAAAAACAAGATGGCGGACAGTTTGGCGGCCATCTTGTAAAAATGACGAAAATTACTAATTTTCGACACGATAAATGGGACAGCTGGCAACCCCCGACTAGATTCTGTTGTATGAATCGGTTGTGTATTTTGTTGAGCAGTGTTTCCTGGTGCAAAAATTTTTGCCATTTTTAGGGAGTTTTCCCAGATTTTCCCCAAAAACATGAAAAGTAGAAATAACGACATTTTGAATTGAGACTTTGACTAGCCGGCAACATTGGAGTCCCTCAAATGACATTTGACTATTTTCATCACTTTCAGCTGGCAACCCCGAAAGCCATTGGGGCTTGAATTTTAGGGTCAGACCCGACTTTGGCGAGTTCTTTTGTTCTACCAAACTCAAAATTTGGCAACACCAAGTACACCAGTCAGTGGCCTGTATCCTTGAGATTTCAGGAAAATTATGACATTTTAGAAAAACAAGATGGCGGACAGTGTGGCGGCCATCTTGTAAAAATAACGAAAAATCCCAATTTTCCACACGATAAATGGAACAGCTGGCATCCCCCGACTGGATTGTGTTGTATGAACCGGTTGTGTATTTTGTCAAGGAGTGTTGCCTGGTGCAAACAAAATCCCCATTTTTGGGGTACTTTTCCAGATTTTCCCCGAAAACGTAAAAAGAAGAAATAACGACATTTTAAATGGAAATTTTGCATTACCACCAAGAATGGGATACTGCAAATGACATTTGACCATTTTTATCACTTTCAGCGGGCAACCCCGAGAGCCATTCGGGCTTGAATTTTCGGGTCAGACCCGACTTTGGCCAATTCTTTTGTTCTACCAAAGTCAACGGACAGCCACCGTGTTTTACTTACAGGTAACTTGTATCCTGGTTACTTGAGGAAAATTGTGACATTTCAGAAATTCAAGATGGCGGCCGTGCCATTTCCGGTTTATTACCACTCACCCACTGACATAATTGTTCTCCCATATGGTGAAGGGGAAGGGGGGTATATTTTGACAGATTCGTAAACAAAAACTCTCACGAGTAAGGGATAAGTGCCAAACCTCCCCTTTGTGCCCGCCTTCCCACCCCTCCCTACCGTATCTCGGAAACTAAGAGACCTGTGTTTTTTTTTTACGGATTCGTATAGAGGAGGATCGGAAAAGAAAAAACCAGTTTTCAAAGTTGGCCCCCTTGTCCCCCTTCTTCCCCCCTTTAGGCGGATCTCGGAAGTTAAGAGACTTGGAACATTTTTTTTTTCAGATTCGTATACAGGGGCAATGCATTAGTCGAAATCATTTTTCAAAACTCCCCACTCTCCCCCCCGTCACCCCTCCCCCCATCGTATCTCGGAACTAGGACACGTAGCGGCATTTTGATTTTTACTATACTTTATTATTGAGAGGCGTTGAAATTTGTACACCCTACCCTCCCCTCCCCAACCTCCCCTTTCCGGTGGTAGGTAGGTCTTGAGTGGAGCGAACGCGGGAGGTGGCGAGCGAAGCGAGCCGGCGACCTCCGTAGCGTAACGATGATTGAGTGGGTGAAGCGTAACTCAGCAAACTTTAGGGTAATGTTTTTTATGGTAAAAGGTCTGAGTTTTTAAATAAGGTTTTAGATTTTATTAGGGGTTCGTAAGGGTTTTCATACTGTTTTAGGGGTAATTCTAACGGATTTTCCAATTCATTTAAGGGTGCCAATAGATTCTTAAAATTTTAAAAGGGTAAGTAATACTTCTCAAAAACACCAAACACGCGAGCTGCGCGCAGCTCGCGCACCCAAGCAAACTAGTAATATTATATAAAACTACAAAGCCACTCACTCACTCATTGACATGTCGTTTCTCGGAATGGGTGAGAGATGGGTTAGGGGTATGTTTTGCAATAATGTACAAAACCATAAAGTGAGTAGAGGAAAATTATAGAGGAGATTCAAATCCAAGATGGCGGCCAAGTCCATTTCCGGTTTCGGTGGGGAAAAGACTTGGAGGGGTTTCGACTCGTAGGTCCTGTATAAGATCTGGAATTATTAAAAAAAAAAGTAAAAAAAAAAAAAAAGCAAGATGGCGGCTGCGCTAGGACGTTTTGAAAATTGCTACTTTTTTCACTCGACTTTGGTGAATTGTTTTGTTCAACCGATTTCAAACATTGGCAACACCAAGTACACCAGTCGAGGCCCTATATCCTTGAGATTTCAGAAAATTTGTGACTTTTAAAAAAATCAACATGGCGGACGCTGTGGCGGCCATTTTGTAAACAGTTGGAATTTTCGACTTTTTTCAAATCCATTTTTCGTGTAGTTGGCAACATCTGACGGGTTCGAGTTGTACCGAGCGGTTGTGTGTTACAACAACGAGTGTTGTCTGGTGAAATAAATTTCCCCATTTTTAGGGTACTTTCCCAGATTTTCCCCAAAAACATGAAAAGTAGAAAAAACGACAATTCGAATGAAGACTTTGACTAGCTGGCAGCATTGGGGTCCCCCAAATGACATTTGACCATTTTGGTGCGTTTTAGTTGGCAACCCCAAAAAACATTGAATATTTTAATTTTTGGGACTTTTTGACTTTGGCGAATTCATTTGTTCTACAAAACTCAAAAGTTGGCAACACCAAGTACACCGGTCGGTAGCCTATATCCTTGAAATTTCAGGAAAATTATGACTTTTCAGAAAAACTAGATGGCGGACATTGTGGCGGCCATCTTGTAAAAATGACGAAAAATCCCAATTTTCGACACGATAAATGGGACAGCTGGCAACCCCCGACTGGATTGTGTTGTACCCACCGGTTGTGTATTTCGTTGAGGCGTGTTGCCTGGTGCAAAAATTTTCCCCACTTTTGGGGTACTTTTCCAGATTTTCCCCGAAAACATGAAAAGTAGAAATAACGACATTTTGAATGGAGACTTTGACTAGCGGGCAACACTGTAGTCTCCCAAACGACATTTGACCATTTTCATCACTTTTAGCTTGCAACCCCGAGAGCCATTGGGGCTTGAATTTTTGGGTCAGACCCGACTTTGGCGAGTTCTTTTGTTCTACCAAACTCAAAAGTTGGCAACACTAAGTACACCAGTCGGTGGCCTGTATCCTTGAAATTTCAGGAAAATTATGACTTTTCAGAAAAACAAGATGGCGGACAGTGTGGCGGCCATCTTGTAAAAATAACGAAAAGTCCCAATATTCGACACGATAAATGGAACAGCTGGCATCCCCCGACTGGATTGTGTTGTATGAACCGGTTGTGTACTTTGTTAAGGAGTGTTGCCTGGTGCAAACATTTTCTCCACTTTTGGGGTACTTTTCCAGATTTTCCCCGAAAACGTGAAAAGTAGAAATAACGACATTTTAAATGGAAATTTTGCATCACCACCAAGAATGGGGTACTCTAAATGACATTTGAACATTTTCATCACTTTCAACTGGCAACCCTGAGAACTAGAGAGGCTTGAATTTTCGGGTCAGACCAGAGTTTGGCGAATTCTTTTGTTCTACCAAAATCAACGTACAGCCATCGTTTTTTTACTGACAGATAGCTTGTATCCTGGTTACCTTAGGAAAATTGTGACATTTCAGAAATTCAAGATGGCGGCCGTGTCATTTCCGGTTTATTACCACTCACTCTATGACATAATTGTTCTCCCAGATGGTGGAGGGGGAGGGGGGTATATTTTGACAGATTCGTAAACAAATAACTCTCACGAGTAGGGGAAAAGTGCCAAACCTCCCCTATTTGCCCCCTTTTCTACCCCTTCCTTTCGTATCTCGGAAACTAAACGACCCGTGTTTTACATCTTTTACGGATTCGTATAGAAGAGGCTTGCAAAAGTAAAAAACATTTTTCAAAGTTGTCCCCCTTCTCCCCTTCTCACCCCCCTTTAGGCGGATCTCGGAAGTAAAGAGACTTGGAACATTTTCCTTTTTTGATTCATATTAAGGGGCCCACAGTTGATCAAAATCATTTTTAAAAACTCCCCTCTCCCCTCTCTCACCCCTCTCCCTCATCGTATCTCGGAAACCAGGACACGTAGCGGTTTTTTTTGTTCTTTCCTAAAACTATTGAGAGGCGTTGAAATTTGTATACAGTCCCCTCCCCTCCCCAACCTCCCCTAAAATTGAAAGGGCTGTAACTTCATAACGGTTAGAGATAGCCATCAGATGTTTAAACAAATATTATAGTAGGCGTCGAAACCTGTCCGGTGGTAGGTAGGTCCTGAGCGGAGCAAACCTGCGAGACCGAGTGGAGCGAAGGGGGGAGGTGGCGAGCGAAGCGAGCCGCCGACCTCCGTAGCGTTACGAAGGTTGAGTGGGTGAAGCGTAACTCAGGCACGACGACAAGCAACCCTTAGGGTAATGTTTTTTTTTGTACTTCTCAAATGTTTTAGGGGTGCTTAAGGGTTCTCATACTGATTTAGGGGTAATTCTAACGGATTTTCCAATTCATTTAAGGATGCCTATGGATTCTCAAAATTTTATAAGGATATGAATGAAATTCTTCTCAAAAACACCAAACACGCGAGCTGCTTGCAGCTCGCGCAGCACGCAAATACTAGTTTATATTATATAAAACTACAAAGCCACTCACTGACTCATTGACATGTCGTTTCTCGGAATGGGTGAGAGATGGGTTAGGGGTATGTTTTGCAATAATGTACAAAACCATAAAGTAAGTAGAGGAAAATTATAGAGGAGATTCAAATCCAAGATGGCGGCCGAGTCCATTTCCGGTTTCGGTGGGGAAAAGACTTGGAAGAGTTTCGACTCATAGGTCCTGTATAAGATCTGGAATGATTTTAAAAAAAAGTAAAAAAAAAAAAAAAAACAAGATGGCGGCTGCGCTAGGACGTTTTGAAAATTGGTACTTTTTTCACTCGACTTTGGTAAATTGTTTTGTTCAACCGATTTCAAACATTGGCAACACCAAGTACACCAGTCGAGGCCCTATATCCTTGAGATTTCAGAAAAATTGTGACTTTAAAAAAAAACAACATGGCGGACGCTGTGGCGGCCATTTTGTAAACAGTTGGAATTTTCGACTTTTTTCAAATCCATTTTTCGTGTAGTTGGCAACATCTGACGGGTTCGAGTTGTACCGAGCGGTTGTGTGTTACAACAACGAGTGTTGCCTGGTGAAATAAATTTCCCCATTTTTAGGGTACTTTCCCAGATTTTCCCCAAAAACATGAAAAGTAGAAAAAACGACATTTTGAATAAAGACTTTGACTAGCTGGCAGCATTGGGGTCCCCCAAATGACATTTGACCATTTTGGTGCGTTTTAGTTGGCAACCCCAAAAAATATTGGATATTTTAATTTTTGGGACTTTTTGACTTTGGCGAATTCATTTGTTCTACCAAACTCAAAAGTTGGCAACACCAAGTACACCAGTCGGTGACCTGTATCCTTGAAATTTCAGGAAAATTATGACATTTCAGAAAAACAAGATGGCGGACAGTGTGGCGGCCATCTTGTAAAAATGACGAAAAATCCAGATTTTCGACACGATAAATGGGACAGCTGGCAACCCCCGACTGGATTGTGTAGTATGAACCGGTTGTGTATTTAGTCGAGGAGTGTTGCCTGGTGCAAAAATTTTCCCTATTTTTAGGGAGTTTTCCCAGATTTTCCCCAAAAACATGAAAAGTAGAAATAACGACATTTTGAATGGAGGCTTTGACTAGCTGGCAACATTGGGATCCCCCAAATGACATTTGATCATTTTCATCACTTTCAGCTGGCAACCCCGAGAGCCATTGGGGCTTGAATATTCGGGTCAGACCCGATTTTGGCGAGTTCTTTTGTTCTACCAAACTCAAAAGTTGGCAACATCAAGTACACCAGTCGATGATCTGTATCCTTGAGATTTCAGGAAAATTATGACATTTCAGAAAAAAAAGATGGCGGACAGTGTGGCGGCCATCTTGTAAAAAATACGAAAAATCCCAATTTTCGACACGATAAATGGGACAGCTGGCAACCCCCGACTGGATTGTGTTGTATGAACCGGTTGTGTATTTAGTCGAGGAGTGTTGCCTGGTGCAAAAATTTTCCCCATTTTTAGGGAGTTTTCCCAGATTTTCCCCAAAAACATGAAAAGTAGAAATAACTACATTTTGAATGGAGACTTTGACTAGCCGGCAACATTGGGGTCCCCCGAATGACATTTGACCATTTTCATCACTTTCAGCTGGCAACCCCAAGAACCATTTTGGCTTGAAATTTCTGGTCAGACCCGACTTTGGCGAGTTCTTTTGTTCTACCAAACTCAAAAGTTGGCAACAACAAGTACACCAGTCGGTGGTCTGTATCCTTGAGATTTCAGGAAAATTATGACATATCAGAAAAACAAGATGGCGGACAGTGTGGCGGCCATCTTGTAAAAATGACGAAAATTCCCTATTTTTGACGCGATAAATGGCACGACTGGCATCCCCCGACTGGATTGTGTTGTATGAACGGGTTATGTGTTTTGTTGAGGAGTATTGCCTGGTGCAAAAATTCTCCCAATTTTTAGGGTATTTTCCCAGATTTTCCCCAAAAACGTGAAAAGTAGAAATAACGCCATTTTGAATAGAAACTGTGATAAGCCGGCAACTTTGGGATCCCTCAAATGACATTTCACCATTTTCATCACTTTCAGCTGGCAACCCCGAGCGCCATTAGGGCTTGAATTTTCGGGTCAGACCCGACTTTGGCGAGTTCTTTTGTTTTACCAAATTCAACGAACAGCCACCGTTTTTTTACTGACAGGTACCTTGTATCCTGGTTACTTTAGGAAAATTGTGACATTTCAAAAATTCAAGATGGCGACCGTGCCATTTCCGGTTTATTACCACTCACTCACTGACATAATTGTTCTCCCAGATGGTGGAGGGCGAGTGGGGTATATTTTTACAGATTCGTAAACAACTAACTCTCAAACCTATGGGAAAAGTGCCAAACCTCCCCTTTTCACCCCCCTTCTCACCCCTCCCTATCGTATCTCGGAATCTCGGAAACCAAGAGACTTGGTACATTTTTTTTTTCAGATTCGTATAGAGGAGGCTTGGAAAAGTAAAAACCATTTTTCAAAGTTGCCCCTTTGCCCCCCTTCTCCCCGCCCCTTTAGGCGGATCTCAGAAGTTAAGAGACTTGGAACATTTTTTTTTTCAGATTCGTAAGAAGGGGCAAAGAGTTGGTCAAAATCATTTTTCAAAACTCCCCACTCTCCCCTCTTCACCCCTCCCCCCATCGTATAGAATTGATCTCCCAGATGGTGGATGGGGAGGTAGGTATATTTTTACAGATTCGCAAACAACTAACTCTCAAACCTATGGGAAAAGTGCCAAACCTCCCCTTTTCACCCCCCTTCTCACCCCTCCCTATCGTATCTCGGAATCTCGGAAACCAAGAGACTTGGTACATTTTTTTTTACAGATTCGTATAGAGGAGGCTTGGAAAAGTAAAAACCATTTTTCAAAGTTGCCCCTTTGCCCCCCTTCTCCCCGCCCCTTTAGGCGGATCTCAGAAGTTAAGAGACTTGGAACATTTTTTTTTTCAGATTCGTAAGAAGGGGCAAAGAGTTCGTCAAAATCATTTTTCAAAACTCCCCACTCTCCCCCCTTCACCCCTACTTCCATCGTATCTCGGAAACTAGGACACGTAGCGGCATTTTGATTTTGACTATACTTTATTGTTGAGGGTTGTTGAAATTTGTATACCCTCCCCTCCCCAACCTCCCCTTTTCGGGGGCAGGTAGGTCCTGAGTGGAGCGAAGGGGGGAGGTGGCGAGCGAAGCGAGCCGGTGACCTCCGTAGCGTAACGATGATTGAATGGGTGAAGCGTAACTCAGCAAACTTTAGAGTTATTTTTTTTATGGAAAAGGTCTGAGTTTTTAAATAAGGTTTTATTAGGGGTCCGTAGGGGTTTTCATACTGTTTTAGGGGTAATTCTTACGGATTTTCCAATTCATTTAGGGGTGCCTATAGATTCTCAAAATTTTATAAGGGTAAGTAATACGTCTCTAAAACACCAAACACGCGAGCTGCGCGCAGCTCGCGCACCCAAGCAAACTAGTTTATATTATATAAAACTACAAAGCCACTCACTGACTCATTGACATGTCGTTTCTCGGAATAGGTGAGAGATGGGTTAGGCGTATGTGTTGCAATAATGTATAAAACCATAGAGTGAGTAGAGGAAAATTATAGAGGAGATTCAAATCCAAGATGGCGGCCGAGTCCATTTCCGGTTTCGGTGGGGAAAAGACTTGGAGAGGTTTCGACTCATAGGTCCTATATAAGATCTGGAATGATTTCAAAAAAAAGTAAAAAAAAAAAAAAAAAAAAGATGGCGGCTGCGCTGGGACGTTTTGAAAATTGTGACTTTTTCCACTCGACTCCGGCGAATTGTTTTGTTCAACCGATTTCAAACGTTTGCAACACTAAGTATACCAGTCGGGGGCCTATATCCTTGAGATTTCAGAAAAATTGTGACTTTTTGAAAACACAAGATGGCGGACGCTGTGGCGGCCATTTTGTAAACAGTTGGAATTTTCGACTTTTTTCAAATCCATTTTTCGTGTAGTTGGCAACATCTGACGGGTTCAAGTTGTACCGAGCGGTTGTGTGTATTATTGACGAGTGTTGCCTGGCGAAATAAATTTCCCCATTCTTAGGGTACTTTCCCAGATTTTCCCCAAAAACATGAAAAGTAGAAATAACGACATTTTGAATAAAGACTTTGACTAGCTGGCAGCATTAGGGTCCCCCAAATGACATTTGACCATTTTGGTGCGTTTTAGTTGGCAACCCCAAAAAATATTGAATATTTTAATTTTTGGGACTTTTTGACTTTGGCGAATTCATTTGTTCTACCAAACTCAAAAGTTGGCAACACCAAGTACACCGATCGGTAGCCTATATCCTTGAGATTTCAGGAAAATTATGACATTTCAGAAAAACAAGATGGCGGACAGTGTGGCGGCCATCTTGTAAAAATTACGAAAAATCCCAATTTTCGACACGATAAATGGGACAGCTGGCAACCCCCGACTGGATTGTGTTGTATGAACCGGTTGTGTATTTAGTCGAGGAGTGTTGCCTGGTGCAAAAATTTTCCCCATTTTTTGGGAGTTTTCCCAGATTTTCCCCAAAAACATGAAAAGTAGAAATAACGACATTTTGAATGGAGACTTTGACTAGCTGGCAACATTGTGGTCCCCCAAATGACATTTGACCATTTTCATCACTTTTAGCTGGCAACCCCGAGAGCCATTGGGGCTTGAATTTTCGGGTCAGACCCGACTTTGGCGAGTTCTTTTGTTCTACCAAACACAAAAGTTGGCAACACCAAGTACACCAGTCGGTGGTCTGTATCCTTGAGATTTCAGGAAAATTATGACATTTCAGAAAAACAAGATGGCGGACAGTGTGGCGGCCATCTTGTAAAAATGACGAAAAATCCCAATTTTCGACACGATTAATGGGACAGCTGGCAACCCCCGACTGGATTGTGTTGTATGAACCGGTTGTGTATTTAGTCGAGGAGTAATGCCTGGTGCAAAAATTTTCCCCATTTTTAGGGAGTTTTCCCAGATTTTCCCCAAAAACATGAAAAGTAGAAATAACTACATTTTGAATGAAGACTTTGACTAGCCGGCAACATTGGGGTCCCCCGAATGACATTTGACCATTTTCATCACTTTCAGCTGGCAACCCCGAGAACCATTTTGGCTTGAAATTTCGGGTCAGACCCGACTTTGGCGAGTTCTTTTGTTCTACCAAACTCAAAAGTTGGCAACAACAAGTACACCAGTCGGTGGTCTGTATCCTTGAGATTTCAGGAAAATTATGACATATCAGAAATACAAGATGGCGGACAGTGTGGCGGCCTTCTTGTGAAAATGACGAAAATTCCCAATTTTTGACGCGATAAATGGCACGACTGGCATCCCCCGACTGGATTGTGTTGTATGAACGGGTTATGTGTTTTGTTGAGGAGTATTGCCTGATGCAAAAATTCTCCCCATTTTTAGGGTATTTTCCCAGATTTTCCCCAAAACTGTGAAAAGTGGAAATAACGCCATTTTGAATAAAGACTTTGACTAGCTGGCAGCATTAGGGTCC
Source organism: Xestia rhomboidea (assembly GCA_963853795.1). NCBI lineage: Eukaryota > Metazoa > Arthropoda > Insecta > Lepidoptera > Noctuidae > Xestia > Xestia rhomboidea. The sequence continues at coordinate 370,660 of OY970759.1, forward strand.
CCCAAATGACATTTGACCATTTTGGTGCGTTTTAGTTGGCAACCCCAAAAAATATTGAATATTTTAATTTTTGGGACTTTTTGACTTTGGCGAATTCATTTGTTCTACCAAACTCAAAAGTTGGCAACACCAAGTACACCGATCGGTAGCCTATATCCTTGAGATTTCAGGAAAATTATGACATTTCAGAAAAACAAGATGGCGGACAGTGTGGCGGCCATCTTGTAAAAATTACGAAAATTCCCAATTTTTGACGCGATAAATGGCACGACTGGCATCCCCCGACTGGATTGTGTTGTATGAACGGGTTATGTGTTTTGTTGAGGAGTATTGCCTGATGCAAAAATTCTCCCCATTTTTAGGGTATTTTCCCAGATTTTCCCCAAAACTGTGAAAAGTGGAAATAACGCCATTTTGAATGGAAACTTTGATTAGCCGGCAACTTTGGGATCCCCCAAATGACATTTGATCATTTTCATTACTCTCAGCTGGCAACCCCGAGAGCCATTGGTGCTTGAATTTTCGGGTCAGACCCGACTTTGGCCAATTCTTTTGTTCTACCAAAGTCAACGGACAGCCACTTTTCTTTTACTGACAGGTAACTTGTACCCTGGTTACTTTAGGAAAATTAAGATATTTCAGAAATTCAAGATGGCGGCCGTGCCATTTCCGGTTTATTACCACTCACTTACTGACATAATTATTCTCCCAGATGGTGGAGGGGGAGGGAGTTATATTTTGATAGATTCGTAAACAAGTAACTCTCACGAGTAGGGAAAAAGTGCCAAACCTCCCCTTTTTGCCCCCCTTCTCACCCCTCCCTATCGTATCACGGAAACTAAGAGACGGGTGTTTAATTTTTTTACGTAATCGCATAGAGAAAGCTCGGAAAAGTAAAAAACAGTTTTCAAAGTTGCCCCCTTTGGCCCCCTTCTCCCCCCATTTAGGCGGATCTCGGAAGTTGAGAGACTTGGAACATTTTTTTTTTCAGATTCGTATAAAGGGGCAATGCATTAGTCGAAATCATTTTTCAAAACTCCCCACTCTTTCCCCCGTCACCCCTCCCCCCATCGTATCTCGGAAACTAGGACACGTAGCGGCATTTTGATTTTTACTATACTTTATTATTGAGAGGCGTTGAAATTTGTACACCCTACCCTGCCCTCCCCAACCTCCCCTTTCCGGTGGTAGGTAGGTCCTGAGTGGAGTAAAGGGGGGAGGTGGCGAGCGAAGCGAGCCGGCGACCTCCGTAGCGTAACGGAGGTTGAGTGGGTGAAGCTCCCCTCCCCAACCTCCCCTAAAATTGAAAGGGCTGTACCTTCATAACGGTTAGAGATAGCCATCAGGTGTTTGAACAAATATTATAGTAGGTGTCGAAACCTGTCCGGTGGTAGGTAGGTCCTGAGTGGAGCGAAGGCGGGAGGTGGCGAGCGAAGCGAGCCGGCGACCTCCGTAGCGTAACGATGATTGAGTGGGTGAAGCGTAACTCAGCAAACTTTAGGGTAATGTGTTTTATGGGAAAAGGTCTGAGGTTTTAAATAAGGTTTTAGATTTTATTGGGGTTCGTAAGGGTTTTCATACTGTTTTAGGGGTAATTCTAACGGTTTTTCAATTCATTTAAGGGTGCCTATAGATTCTCAAAATTTTAAAAGGGTAAGTAATACTTCTCAAAAACACCAAACACGCGAGCTGCGCGCAGCTCGCGCACCCAAGCAAACTAGTTTATATTATATAAAAAAACTACAAGACCACTCACTCACTCACTCATTGACATGTCCATTCTCGGATTGGGTGAGAGATGGGTTAGGGGTATGTTTTGCAATAATGTATAAAACCATAGAGTGAGTAGAGGAAAATTATAGAGGAGATTCAAATCCAAGATGGCGGCCGAGTCCATTTCCGGTTTCGGTGGGGAAAAGACTTGGAGGAGTTTCGACTCATAGGTCCTGTATAAGATCTGGAATGATTTCAAAAAAAAGTAAAAAAAAAAAAAAAAACAAGATGGCGGCTGCGCTAGGACGTTTTGAAAATTGCGACTTTTTCCACTCGACTTTGACGAATTGTTTTGTTCTACCGATTCCAAAAGTTGGCAACACCAAGTATACCAATCGGTGGCCTGTATCCTTGAGATTTCAGAAAAATTGTGACTTTTAAAAAAAACAAGATGGCGGACGCTGTGGCGGCACTTTTGTGAACAGTTGGAATTTTCGACTTTTTTCAAATCCATTTTTCGTGTAGTTGGCAACATCTGACGGGTTCGAGTTGTACCGAGCGGTTGTGTGTTACAACAACGAGTGTTGCCTGGTGAAATAAATTTCCCCATTTTTAGGGTACTTTCCCAGATTTTCCCCAAAAACATGAAAAGTAGAAAAAACGACAATTCGAATGAAGACTTTGACTCGCAGGCAGCACTGGAGTCCCCTAAATGACATTTGACCATTTTGGTGCGTTTTAGTTGGCAACCCCAAAAAATATTGTATATTTTAATTTTTGGGACTTTTTGACTTTGGCGAATTCATTTGTTCTACCAAACTCAAAAGTTGGCAACACCAAGAACACCGATCGGTAGCCTATATCCTTGAGTTTTCAGAAAAATTATGACATTTCAGAAAAACAAGATGGCGGACAGTGTGGCGGCCATCTTGTAAAAATGACGAAAAATCCCAATTTTCGACACGATAAATGGGACAGCTGGCAACCCCCGACTGGATTATGTTGTATGAACCGGTTGTGTATTTAGTCGAGGAGTGTTGCCTGGTGCAAAAATTTTCCCCATTTTTAGAGAGTTTTCCCAGATTTTCCCCAAAAACATGAAAAGTAGAAATAACTACATTTTGAATGGAGACTTTGACTAGCCGGCAACATTGGGGTCCCCCGAATGACATTTGACCATTTTCATCACTTTCAGCTGGCAACCCCGAGAGCCATTGGGGCTTGAATTTTCGGGTCAGACCCGACTTTGGCGAGTTCTTTTGTTCTACTAAACACAAAAGTTGGCAACACCAAGTACACCAGTCGGTGGCCTGTATCCTTGAGATTTCAGGAAAATTATGACATTTCAGAAAAACAAGATGGCGGACAGTGTGGCGGCCATCTTGTAAAAATGACGAAAAATCCCAATTTTCGAAACGATAAATGGGACAGCTGGCAACCCCCGACTGGATTGTGTTGTATGAACCGGTTGTGTATTTCGTCGAGGAGTGTTGCCTGGTGCAAAAATTTTCCCCATTTTTAGGGAGTTTTCCCAGATTTTCCCCAAAAACATGAAAAGAGAAATAACGACATTTTGAATGGAGACTTTGACTAGCTGGCAACATTGTGGTCCCCCAAATGACATTTGACCATTTTCATCACTTTTAGCTGGCAACCCCGAGAGCCATTGGGGCTTGAATTTTCGGGTCAGACCCGACTTTGGCGAGTTCTTTTGTTCTACCAAACACAAAAGTTGGCAACACCAAGTACACCAGTCGGTGGCCTGTATCCTTGAGATTTAAGAAAAATTATGACATTTCAGAAAAACAAGATGGCGGACAGTGTGGCGGCCATCTTGTAAAAATGACGAAAAATCCCAATTTTCGACACGATAAATGGGACAGCTGGCAACCCCCGACTGGATTGTGTTGTATGAACCGGTTGTGTATTTCGTCAAGGAGTGTTGCCTGGTGCAAAAATTTTCCCCATTTTTAGGGAGTTTTCCCAGATTTTCCCCAAAAACATGAAAAGTAGAAATAACGACATTTTGAATGAAGACTTTGACTAGCTGGCAACATCGTGGTCCCCAAAATGACATTTGACCATTTTCATCACTTTTAGCTGGCAACCCCGAGAGCCATTGGGACTTGAATTTTCGGGTCAGACCCGACTTTGGCGAGTTCTTTTGTTCTACTAAACACAAAAGTTGGCAACACCAAGTACACCAGTCGGTGGCCTGTATCCTTGAGATTTAAGGAAAATTATGACATTTCAGAAAAACAAGATGGCGGACAGTGTGGCGGCCATCTTGTAAAAATGACGAAAAATCCCAATTTTCGACACGATAAATGGGACAGCTGGCAACCCCCGACTGGATTGTGTTGTATGAACCGGTTGTGTATTTCGTCGAGGAGTGTTGCCTGGTGCAAAAAATTTCCCCATTTTTAGGGAGTTTTCCCAGATTTTCCCCAAAAACGTGAAAAGTAGAAATAACGCCATTTTGAATAGAAACTTTGATAAGCCGGCAACTTTGGGATCCCCCAAATGACATTTCACCATTTTCATCACTTTCAGCTGGCAACCCCGAGCGCCATTAGGGCTTGAATTTTCGGGTTAGACCCGACTTTGGCGAGTTCTTTTGTTTTACGAAAGTCAACGAACAGCCACCGTTTTTTTACTGACAGGTAGGTACCTTGTATCCTGGTTACTTTAGGAAAATTGTGACATTTCAAAAATTCAAGATGGCGACCGTGCCATTTCCGGTTTATTACCACTCACTCACTGACATAATTGTTCTCCCAGATGGTGGAGGGCGAGTGGGGTATATTTTTACAGATTCGTAAACAACTAACTCTCAAACCTATGGGAAAAGTGCCAAACCTCCCCTTTTCACCCCCCTTCTCACCCCTCCCTATCGTATCTCGGAAACCAAGAGACTTGGTATATTTTTTTTTCAGATTCGTAAGAAGGGGCAAAGAGTTGGTCAAAATCATTTTTCAAAACTCCCCACTCTCCCCCCTTCACCCCTCCCCCCATCGTATCTCGGAAACTAGGACACGTAGCGGCATTTTGATTATTGCTATACTTTATTATTGAGGGGCGTTGAAATTTTTTTACCCTCCCCTCCCCAACCTCCCCTTTCTGGTGGTAGGTAGGTCCTGAGTGGAGCGAACCTGCGAGACCGAGTTAAGCGAAGGGGGGAGGTGGCGAGCGAAGCGAGCCGGCGACCCCCGTAGCGTTACGAAGGTCAAGTGGGTGAAGCTCCCCTCCCCAACCTCCCCTATAGTTGAAATGGGCTGTAACTTAATAACGGTTAGAGATAGCTATCAGGTGTTTGAACAAATATTATAGTAGGTGTCGAAACCTGTCCGGTGGTAGGTAGGTCCTGAGTGGAGCGAAGTGGGGAGGTGGCGAGCGAAGCGAGCCGGCGACCTCCGTAGCGTAACGATGATTGAGTGGGTGAAGCGTAACTCAGCCAACTTTAGGGTAATGTTTTTTATAGGAAAAGGTCTGAGTTTTTAAATAAGGTTTTATTAGGGGTCCGTAGGGGTTTTCATACTGTTTTAGGGGTACTTCTAACGGATTTTCCAATTCATTTAGGGGTGCCCTAAATGAATTGGAAATATTTCTCAAAAACATCAAACACGCGAGCTGCGTGCAGCTCGCGCACCCAAGCAAACTAGTTTATATTATATAAAACTACAAAGCCACTCACTGACTCATTGACATGTCGTTTCTCGGAATGGGTGAGAGATGGGTTAGGGGTATGTTTTGCAATAATGTACAAAACCATAAAGTAAGTAGAGGAAAATTATAGAGGAGATTCAAATCCAAGATGGCGGCCGAGTCCATTTCCGGTTTCGGTGGGGAAAAGACTTGGAGGAGTTTCGACTCATAGGTCCTGTATAAGATCTGGAATGATTTAAAAAAAAAGTAAAAAAAAAAAAAAAAACAAGATGGCGGCTGCGCTAGGACGTTTTGAAAATTGCGACTTTTTCCACTCGACTCTGACGAATTGTTTTGTTCTACCGATTCCAAAAGTTGGCAACACCAAGTGCATTAATCGGTGGCCTATATCCTTGAGATTTCAGAAAAATTGGGACTTTTCAGAAAAACAAGATGGCGGACGGTGTGGCGGCCATTTTGTGAAAAGTTGGAATTTTCGACTTTTTTCAAATCCAGTTTTTGTGTAGTTGGCAACATCTGACGGGTTCAAATTGTACCGAGCGGTTGTGTGTTACGTCAACGAGTGTTGCCTGGCGAAATAAATTTCCCCATTTTTAGGGTACTTTCCCAGATTTTTCCCAAAAACATGAAAAGTAGAAATAACGACATTTTGAATAAAGACTTTGACTAGCTGGCAGCATTTGGGTCCCCCAAATGACATTTGACCATTTTGGTGCGTTTTAGTTGGCAACCCCAAAAAATATTGAATATTTTAATTTTTGGGACTTTTTGACTTTGGCGAATTCATTAGTTCTACCAAACTCAAAAGTTGGCAACACCAAGTACACCGATCGGTAGCCTATATCCTTGAGATTTCAGGAAAATTATGACATTTTAGAAAAACAAGATGGCGGACAGTGTGGCGGCCATCTTGCAAAAATGACGAAAAATCCCAATTTTCGACACGATAAATGGGACAGCTGGCAACCCCCGACTGGATTGTGGTGTATGAACCGGTTGTGTATTTAGTCGAGGAGTGGTGCCTGGTGCAAAAATTTTCCCCATTTTGAGGGAGTTTTCCCAGATTTTCCCCAAAAACATGAAAAGTAGAAATAACGACATTTTGAATAGAGACTTTGACTAGGTGGCAACATTGTGGTCCCCCAAATGACATTTGACCATTTTCATCAATTTTAGCTGGCAACCCCGAGAGCCATTGGGGCTTGAATTTTCGGGTCAGACCCAACTTTGGCGAGTTCTTTTGTTCTACCAAACTCAAAAGTTGGCAACACCAAGAACACCAGTCGGTGGTCTGTATCCTTGAGATTTCAGGAAAATTATGACATTTCAGAAAAACAAGATGGCGGACAGTGTGGCGGCCATCTTGTAAAAATGACGAAAATTCCCAATTTTCGACACGATAAATGGGACAGCTGGCAACCCCCGACTAGATTGTGTTGTATAAACCGGTTGTGTATTTTGTTGAGCAGTGTTTCCTGGTGCAAAAATTTTCCCCATTTTTAGGGAGTTTTCCCAGATTTTCCCCAAAAACATGAAAAGTACAAATAACGACATTTTGAATGGAGACTTTGACTAGCCGGCAACATTGGAGTCCCTCAAATGACATTTGACTATTTTCATCACTTTCAGCTGGCAACCCCAAAAGCCATTGGGGCTTGAATTTTAGGGTCAGACCCGACTTTGGCGAGTTCTTTTGTTCTACCAAACTCAAAAGTTGGCAACACCAAGTACACCAGTCGGTGGCCTGTATCCTTGAGATTTCAGGAAAATTATGACATTTTAGAAAAACAAGATGGCGGACTGTGTGGCGGCCATCTTGTAAAAATAACGAAAAATCCCAATTTTCGACACGATAAATGGAACAGCTGGCATCCCCCGACTGGATTGTGTTTTATGAACCGGTTGTGTATTTCGTCGAGGAGTGTTGCCTGGTGCAAACAAAATCCCCATTTTTGGGGTACTTTTCCAGATTTTCCCCGAAAACGTAAAAAGTAGAAATAACGACATTTTAAATGGAAATTTTGCATTACCACCAAGAATGGGGTACTGCAAATGACATTTGACGATTTTTATCACTTTCAGCTGGCAACCCCGAGAGCCATTCGGGCTTGAATTTTCGGGTCAGACCCGACTTTGGCCAATTCTTTTGTTCTACCAAAGTCAACGGACAGCCACCGTGTTTTACTTACAGGTAACTTGTATCCTGGTTACTTGAGGAAAATTGTGACATTTCAGAAATTCAAGATGGCGGCCGTGCCATTTCCGGTTTATTACCACTCACCCACTGACATAATTGTTCTCCCATATGGTGGAGGGGAAGGGGGGTATATTTTGACAGATTCGTAAACAAATGACTCTCACGAGTAAGGGATAAGTGCCAACCCTCCCCTTTGTGCCCCCCTTCCCACCCCTCCCTACCGTATCTCAGAAACTAAGAGACCAGTGTTTTTTTTTGTTACGGATTCGTATAGAGGAGGATCGGAAAAGAAAAAACCAGTCTTCAAAGTTGGCCCCCTTGTCCCCCTTCTTCCCCCCTTTAGGCGGATCTCGGAAGTTAAGAGACTTGGAACATTTTTTTTTTCAGATTCGTATAAAGGGGCAATGCATTAGTCGAAATCATTTTTCAAAACTCCCCACTCTCCCCCCCGTCACCCTTCCCCCCATCGTATCTCGGAAACTAGGACACGTAGCGGCATTTTGATTTTTACTATACTTTATTATTGAGAGGCGTTGAAATTTGTACACCCTACCCTCCCCTCCCCAACCTCCCCTTTCCGGTGGTAGGTAGGTCCTGAGTGGAGCGAAGGGGGGAGGTGGCGAGCGAAGCGAGCCGGCGACCTCCGTAGCGTAACGGAGGTTGAGTGGGTGAACCTCCCCTCCCCAACCTCCCCTAAAATTGAAAGGGCTGTACCTTCAAAACGGTTAGAGATAGCCATCAGGTGTTTGAACAAATATTATAGTAGGTGTCGAAACCTGTCCGGTGGTAGGTAGGTCCTGAGTGGAGCGAAGGCGGGAGGTGGCGAGCGAAGCGAGCCGGCGACCTCCGTAGCGTAACGATGATTGAGTGGGTGAAGCGTAACTCAGCAAACTTTAGGGTAATGTTTTTTATGGAAAAAGGTCTGAGTTTTTAAATAAGGTTTTAGATTTTATTAGGGGTTCGTAAGGGTTTTCATACTGTTTTAGGGGTAATTCTAACGGATTTTCCAATTCATTTAAGGGTGCCTATAGATTCTCAAAATTTTAAAAGGGTAAGTAATACTTCTCAAAAACACCAAACACGCGAGCTGCGCGCAGCTCGCGCACCCAAGCAAACTAGTTTATATTATATAAAACTACAAAGCCACTCACTGACTGATTGACATGTCGTTTCTCGGAATGGGTGAGAGATGGGTTAGGGGTATGTTTTGCAATAATGTACAAAACCATAAAGCGAGTAGAGGAAAATTATAGAGGAGATTCAAATCCAAGATGGCGGCCGAGTCCATTTCCGGTTTCGGTGGGGAAAAGACTTGGAGAAGTTTCGACTCAAAGGTCCTGTATAAGATCTGAAATGATTTTAAAAAAAAGTAAAAAAAAAAAAAAAACAAGATGGCGGCTGCGCTAGGACGTTTTGAAAATTGAGACTTTTTCCACTCGACTTTGACGAATTGTTTTGTTCTACCGATTCCAAAAGTTGGCAACACCAAGTATACCAATCGGTGGCCTGTATCCTTGAGATTTCAGAAAAATTGTGACTTTTAAAAAAAACAAGATGGCGGACGCTGTGGCGGCCATTTTGTGAACAGTTGGAATTTTCGACTTTTTTCAAATCCATTTTTCGTGTAGTTGGCAACATCTGACGGGTTCGAGTTGTACCGAGCGGTTGTGTGTTACAACAACGAGTGTTGCCTGGTGAAATAAATTTCCCCATTTTTAGGGTACTTTCCCAGATTTTCCCCAAAAACATGAAAAGTAGAAAAAACGACAATTCGAATGAAGACTTTGACTCGCAGGCAGCACTGGAGTCCCCCAAATGACATTTGACCATTTTGGTGCGTTTTAGTTGGCAACCCCAAAAAATATTGTATATTTTAATTTTTGGGACTTTTTGACTTTGGCGAATTCATTTGTTCTACCAAACTCAAAAGTTGGCAACACCAAGAACACCGATCGGTAGCCTATATCCTTGAGATTTCAGGAAAATTATGACATTTCAGAAAAACAAGATGGCGGACAGTGTGGCGGCCATCTTGTAAAAATGACGAAAAATCCCAATTTTCGACACGATAAATGGGACAGCTGGCAACCCCCGACTGGATTATGTTGTATGAACCGGTTGTGTATTTAGTCGGGGAGTGTTGCCTGGTGCAAAAATTTTCCCCATTTTTAGGGAGTTTTCCCAGATTTTCCCCAAAAACATGAAAAGTAGAAATAACTACATTTTGAATGGAGACTTTGACTAGCCGGCAACATTGGGGTCCCCCGAATGACATTTGACCATTTTCATCACTTTCAGCTGGCAACCCCAAAAGCCATTGGGGCTTGAATTTTCGGGTCAGACCCGACTTTGGCGAGTTCTTTTGTTCTACCAAACTCAAAAGTTGGCAACACCAAGTACACCAGTCGGTGGTCTGTATCCTTGAGATTTCAGGAAAATTATGACATTTTAGAAAAACAAGATGGCGGATAGTGTGGCGGCCATCTTGTAAAAATTACGAAAAATCACAATTTTCGACACGATAAATGGGACAGCTAGCAACCCCGGACTGGATTGTGTTGTACCCACCGGTTGTGTATTTCGTTGAGGAGTGTTGCCTGGTGCACAAATTTTTCCCACTTTTGGGGTGCTTTTCCAGATTTTCCCCGAAAACATGAAAAGTAGAAATAACGACATTTTGAATAGAGACTTTAACTAGCCGGCAACATTGGGATCCCCCAAATGACAATTGATCATTTTCATCACTTTCAGCTGGCAACCCCGAGAGCCATTAGGGCTTGAATATTCGGGTCAGACCCGACTTTGGCGAGTTCTTTTGCTCTACCAAACTCAAAAGTTGGCAACACCAAGTACACCAGTCGGTGGTCTGTATCCTTGAAATTTCAGGAAAATTATGACATTTCAGAAAAACAAGATGGCGGACAGTGTGGCGGCCATCTTGTAAAAATGACGAAAATTCCCAATTTTCGACACGATAAATGGGACAGCTGGCAACCCCCGACTAGATTGTGTTGTATGAACCGGTTGTGTATTTTGTTGAGCAGTGTTTCCTGGTGCAAAAAAATTCCCCATTTTTAGGTAGTTTTCCCAGATTTTCCCCAAAAACATGAAAAGTAGAAATAACGACATTTTGAATGGAGACTTTGACTAGCCGGCAACATTGGAGTCCCTCAAATGACATTTGACTATTTTCATCACTTTCAGCTGGCAACCCCGAAAGCCATTGGGGCTTGAATTTTAGGGTCAGACCCGACTTTGGCGAGTTCTTTTGTTCTACCAAACTCAAAAGTTGGCAACACCAAGTACACCAGTCGGTGGCCTGTATCCTTGAGATTTCAGGAAAATTATGACATTTTAGAAAAACAAGATGGCGGACTTAGTGGCGGCCATCTTGTAAAAATAACGAAAAATCCCAATTTTCGACACGATAAATGGAACAGCTGGCATCCCCCGACTGGATTGTGTTGTATGAACCGGTTGTGTATTTCGTCGAGGAGTGTTGCTTGGTGCAAACAAAATCCCCATTTTTGGGGTACTTTTCCAGATTTTCCCCGAAAACGTAAAAAGTAGAAATAACGACATTTTAAATGGAAATTTTGCATTACCACCTAGAATGGGGTACTGCAAATGACATTTGACCATTTTTATCACTTTCAGCGGGCAACCCCGAGAGCCATTCGGGCTTGAATTTTCGGGTCAGACCCGACTTTGGCCAATTCTTTTGTTCTACCAAAGTCAACGGACAGCCACCGTGTTTTACTTACAGGTAACTTGTATCCTGGTTACTTGAGGAAAATTGTGACATTTCGGAAATTCAAGATGGCGGCCGTGCCATTTCCGATTTATTACCACTCACCCACTGACATAATTGTTCTCCCATATGGTGGAGGGGAAGGGGGGTATATTTTGACAGATTCGTAAACAAATAACTCTCACGAGTAAGGGATAAGTGCCAAACCTCCCCTTTGTGCCCCCCTTCCCACCCCTTCATACCGTATCTCGGAAACTAAGAGACCTGTGTTTTTTTTTTTACGAATTCGTATAGAGGAGGATCGGAAAAGAAAAAACCAGTTTTCAAAGTTGGCCCCCTTGTCCCCCTTCTTCCCCCCTTTAGGCGGATCTCAAAAGTTAAGAGACTTGGAACATTTTTTTTTCAGATTCGTATAAAGGGGCAATGCATTAGTCGAAATCATTTTTCAAAACTCCCCACTCTCCACCCCGTCACCCCTCCCCCCATCGTATCTCGGAAACTAGGACACGTAGCGGCATTTTGATTTTTACTATACTTTATTATTGAGAGGCGTTGAAATTTGTACACCCAACCTCCCCTCCCCAACCTCCCCTTTCCGGTGGTAGGTAGGTCCTGAGTGGAGCGAAGGGGGGAGGTGGCGAGCGAAGCGAGCCGGCGACCTCCGTAGCGTAACGGAGATTGAGTGGGTGAAGCTCCCCTTCCCAACCTCCCCTAAAATTGAAAGGGCTGTACCTTCATAACGGTTAGAGATAGCCATCAGGTGTTTGAACAAATATTATAGTAGGTGTCGAAACCTGTCCGGTGGTAGGTAGGTCCTGAGTGGAGCGAAGGCGGGAGGTGGCGAGCGAAGCGAGCCGGCGACCTCCGTAGCGTAACGATGATTGAGTGGGTGAAGCGTAACTCAGCAAACTTTAGGGTAATGTTTTTTATGGGAAAAGGTCTGAGTTTTTAAATAAGGTTTTAGATTTTATTAGGGGTTCGTAAGGGTTTTCATACTGTTTTAGGGGTAATTCTAACGGATTTTCCAATTCATTTAGGGGTGCCTATAGATTCTCAAAATTTTATAAGGGTTAGTAATACTTCTCAAAAACACGAAACCCGCGAGCTGCGCGCAGCTCGCGCACCCAAGCAAACTAGTCTACTTTATACAACTCCACCCTCATGAGCCATGTATGAGGCACAGAATCATAGGCCTTCTTATAATCTATCACATTTAGACAGATTCTTTCGGGAGCGGCGAACCTGTTGGCTAATGACCATATCAATGAAGAGCGGCTCCTTAGTGCTGTGGGACCCGTTCCTTCATCCATTCTGAGAGGCAGACATGATAGAATTACTCTCAATATGTTGGTTGATTTTAGCTCTCAAAATGGATGTAAGAACTTTATTGAACGTTGGTAAATAAGTGATTGGTCTACAATTTTTGGGCTCCGCAGTACTACCTGATTTATGAAGCAGGTGGGTAATTCCTGTCGTTGAGAACTGGGGCAGCGACCCTGACTCTAAGGCTGATTGAAACTGGGACGCCAAGCGAGCGTGTGATCTTTGGAACCACTTGATCCAGAAGTTGTGCAGTCCGTCCGGCCCTGGAGAATTCCACTTATGCAACGGACGGACCGCACGAGCTACGTCTTGGGGGCTAATGATGATTGTCCCCATTTCTGGTATAGGATCACACGCTTGTTCAACCTCCCGGGTCCAATCGCCCTCAGTGTGACTGACAGGCCGACCAGATGCTGCGCCAGAATGAACACATAGTGTTACCATCCGGCAGACGCGTGTCAGTCACACCTTGGCCCGGTCGCTCCCAAGACCTATATACCCACCTTTCATCGCTTTGGAATGTGCGATTCTGAGTGTACCGCTCCACTCGCTGCTTGTACCGACGAATACGGTTTGCCCATGCCCAGATCTTCTGCTTCAGGAAGTCGAGACGCTCTGTGACGCGGGCCAAGTAATCTCGAAAACTAACAACAGTTCTCGAGAACGCCCGTCTCACAAAACGCATCACTCTAGGGCGAGTATTGCCCTCCCTGAAGCAGATTAACTTGCCGATGAGTGCCCTAGCTTCACCGATACGCCGCTCAATCCTGCACTGCCAAGATGTAGCAGTTAATTTTGGTCGTGTAGCTCTGTCGTTGTTGAGAAATTTGACGTGAGCTACACGACATGCCGCCACAGCTCCACAGTACAATATTGAGTAAGTATCAGCGAGGTCTTTGCTGCTGTCAAAGCAGTTTGACAGCTGCGAATCTAGAGCACACACCAGCGTCTTGTTTTTGTTGTGCATAGGCAAACGAGGTAGACGTGGTCTAAGTTCAGGCGGTGTGGAACGGTACTCCCGGAATGCACTCTCCAAAGCGCTCCTCAATTGTGCGTTGCACTGGATACTCACGAAAATAGCTTCAAATTCAAATTCATTTATTCATTTTGTGAACATAGGGTAAAAAATTCAGATTTTACATAGATAAATGTTGGTCCATACTATGTCCCGCCAGAAAGCATACAAAATAGTGCAGTTAATCAAATGTCAATTATCAAAATATGTCAAAGTCAAAGTCAAAAAATAAGACGGCACATAAATAAGTATTCATCATTTACAGCCGGTTTCTGAATTGAGCATTCTAGAGGAACTCAGTTGAGTTTTGCTCAAGTAGTTGATGAGTACTTAAGATTCCTGCGTTTCATTCGTCATAATCAGATTTTCTCAAACCGCTTTTAGTTGAGTTTTTCGCTAACTATACTTAGACGTTCCATTACAAGAAAAAAAACCGGTATTTATTAATAAAGTGATTTGGTTTCAAAATTTGCATATATAAATTGTGAAATTCATTATAGAAGTTAGATGCTATTATGTTACATCAGATTTAGAATAAATTTTATAAGTTTATGGTTGATTTACTGTTATTGCGAATAAATATTAAAATGCGTTTGTGAAGAACGAAACGTATTTTGTCATTATTCAATAAGTCAGTCGTTTGTAGGTTAAGTTCCGTTGTATTCTGCCAGATGGTAAATGTTGTTTTATTTTATAACAACAAACAAACAAATTAAGATTCCTTTGTGAATCTAAACCGATCTTTAAAATGCACATCATCGAGGGTTACAAAAAAATTTGGACTATTTCATGTCACTCTTCGTCTCCGTGGTTGTCGTATTTGAGGCTCCGGCTCCTCCATCGATGATAATGAGATATCGACATGTTTTTAGCCACAATAACTCAATTTATTTAGCAATAAGCAGGTTGAGTAAGATTTAAGTACGCAGATTCGGCTACTCAACTGTCAAACGTTTAAGATTGTATTGAGCGGGATTTGAGTACTGTCAATCGTGTTCAGAAACGCAAATTTCGAGATAAGCACTAGTTGATGTTCTAAACTGTCAAATTTGAGAATTCTCAAACTCGAATGCTCAAATTAAACTTAAACTTAATTCAAAAACAAAAATATTTTGAAGTCATACTTACGTCGTGCTTAAGACGTTCTCAGCGTTAAATTCTCAATTCAGAAACCAGCCGTTAGTCACAATCAATCAAATATAGTAATAGATGAAAGATACAATACAATGTTAATATAAAATAAAAAAAATAAGTTGTAGTTTTTTTTAAGTTTTTAGTTTAAGTTAGTTATCTTAGTTTATTTTATTAAATAAAAAATAAAAAAAAATCCATAAATATCAGGGAACAACATTTTACAGACAGATTTAAATTTATAATATTATTTTAGTTTGTCATCAAGATATTCATTTAAAGAATAATACGCCATGTCACTCAAAAAATTAAAAAGCCTACGTTTAAACTCCGTCATGGTGTTGGTCGATACAATTTGATCAGGTAATTTGTTATAAAGTTTTGGAGCCATTGCATATATACTATTGTAGAGGAATTTAGTTTTAGTGAACAACGGGTGCAGCTTTTTTGAGCGCCGTTGACTTTCGACAGATTTATATAAAGACATGTTGTTTTTGCAAGATACATGCTTCATAGATATAGAGAGATGGTACAGTCAATATTTTCAAGTTTCGGAAATGTGGCTTGCATGAATCTGTTCGTTTTATTTTACATATCGCTCGAATGCACTTTTTCTGTGCTATCAAAACCTCCTCTACCTTTGTATCATTGCCCCAAAAAATAAGGCCATGTCGCACAGCAGAGGCGACATAACCATGATAGGCTGCTAGGAGCGCTGTGTTATTCGCAATTTTGCCTAGCATATTCAGAGCATATGAAAACTTACTGAGCTTCCCACATACATTTTCGATTTGCGTCCTCCATGACATGTCGCTATCAATATACAGACCTTGAAATTTTGTTACAGTAGTTTCATTTATTTGGTCACCTTTGTAGTTTACTTGAAGATCTGAGAGTTTGTTTTGTCTAATTTTAAAAGTCATAAATTTGGTTTTAGCTAGGTTAATTTTGAGGTTATTAGCATTCAGCCAGTCCACAATCGTAACAAGACTATTGTTAATGTCATCTTCAATTTCTTTGGTACTACCAGTGTTATATATAACCGTGCTGTCGTCGGCAAATAAGGACATTTGGTGAATGATCCCTTGGGGAAGGTTGTTAATGTAGCAAATGAACAGCAAGGGTCCCACCACAGAACCCTGCGGCACCCCGTAGCGGAGAACTCTAGAGCTAGACGAGTGTACTACTTCAGTTTTGGACTTAATATCAACTTGACTAATCTGTGTAATTTGTTTTCTATCCTCCAAATAAGATTGTATGAGATTAAGCACGTTACCTCTGATGCCGTATCTATTTAGCTTACTTAGCAGTACCTTATGGTCCACACAATCAAATGCTCTGGTCATATCCATATACATTGCCATAACTGGCTTCCTATTGACCATATTGTGATGTACTTTTTCAAGAAAATTATATATGGCCATATTTATAGTTTTTTTCTTCCTAAAACCCATTTGTTCCTTGCAGAAAATATTATGTTTTTCAAAGTAATTGTAAATACCATTATAAATAATAATAATAAAACGTTTATTTCAGATAACTAAGATCCCATTTGTTAGTAGTACAATAACTTATAACTAGTGTTAGTAAAACAAACTTAATCTACTCGCCCCCTGCCTGACCCATGAATCGATGTATCAATACTCATGTGAGCATGAATATATCGATTCATGTACAGACAATCAAGTCTACTGGCTATCATATTTAAAACGCTGTTGCGACTAGCCCGTACTCTGCTCAGCATTGACGCGCACCGCTTGCGCAGAGTAGCGTGGAAGCAATCGATGCGCGCCTCTGCAAACATACGTGATGCACTACAGTGGCGGGGCAGCCGCAACATCGTTCTGAGCGCATTATTATACTGTACCCGTAGGGCACTGTACGCTTTTTGAGTATAGACTGCCCACAGGCTGCAGGTGTAAAAAGATGTACAGAAGGCTCTGAAGAGAGTGATTTTTACCTCATTTGTACATCGGACAAAACTGCGAGCAATCATGTTTGCTCTCACGGACAGTGCCCTACTTTCACGTTCAATGTCCATGTTGTCCTTAAGGTCCTCGGTAATTAGATGACCCAGGTATCTGAACTGACGTACCCTAGCCAACTCTTCTCCATACAGCTTAATAGGAGGCACGCTAGCGGGACACCTAGTACCGGCCTTAAAGACTACATACTCGGTTTTCTTTACATTATACTTCAAGCCGTGACTATCTGCATAATTTTCACAAATTTGTAACAATTTTCTAATGCCACAAACCGAGGCGCTCAGCAGCACCATGTCATCCGCATAGCTTAGATTATTTACACATACATCATCTATGCAACAACCGACCCGCTGGCCACTGAGCTCCTCGATTAGGGCATTTATATACAAATTAAAAATACGAGGCGAGCTCAAGCCACCCTGCCTCACGCCACATTCCAATTTATATGGATCTGATAGGGTGCCCGCCCACCGTACATTTTTACTCTGATTGCTATACCAGTACTTTAAGATATTCACAAGTTCTGACGGTAGCCCTACTTCTTGTAACTTTTTCCACAGAATATCATAACAGACTAAGTCAAAAGCTTTGCTCAAATCGAGGAAACAGGCATACACAATTACACAGGTGTGCCTCTGTGAGTATAGTACCTGACAGCATGCTTCATGCACAATATGACTTTCCGTCGACAGCTGAGATCTAAAACCAAATTGATTGTCATGCAGAACTATAGATTCAGCCAATTGTGCATCCAGCAAGCTGTCAAGCACCTTAGCCACCACAGTCGCTAAAGATATCGGCCTGTAATTATTTTTGTTGGAGATGTCTACGGTTCTATTTTTAACTATGGGCACAACAATAGTTTTCATTAACTGTTCCGGCAAGTAAGAGTGACTTATGCATAACGAATAAAACATAGCTAGTACTCGTGCAATGGTTGGTCCCGCATGTTGCAGATGCTCAATACTAAGACCATCATGGCCAGGAGACTTTCCCCTTCTCATTTGTCGAATAGCTTGAGCCACAACTTTTGCTGAAATTTTTAGGTTCAACCCCACGCCCTGGGACCCAGCATTGAGCATCGACACAGACGGACCAAGTGGTGACCTAACAAAGAAGTGGTCAGCTATGTTCCTAGGATCTGAATGACCCTCAATACTCACGGGAAGGCCAGGCTTACAGTTCAATTTTCTAGCGTCTTTCCAAAAACCAGAGAAATTCTTATCTGTACACAGTGTCGCTAACCTATCCATTTTAATTTGTTCTTTATGATCTTGACACCACTTCAGGCGTGATTTAAAAATCTTTCTACTTTCGCACATCGTATCATATATTTTTCCTGTTTTCAGCTTGCCATGATCAACCCAGTCCTGGAACATAAGCTTGGCCGTCCGGTGAGCATCACTCACATGTCTGTTCCACCCCATTACACTTACCTCTATGTTGCCTATTTCCCCGATATGTAGCCTTCGCAGATTCACGGAGGGCGGCCACTATATTACAATACAATTCATCCAGTAAATGTTTATGATTCTGATTACAACATATTTTGTCCCCACATTAAATAAAATCATGTGGAAAATCAATTAATCCCAATTGCTCATGACAATATTCCTTATATTCTTGTATTTGATTTAAGTTCCTATTACCCCACCTTACTTCGCAATTGACATCGTATTTATTTACATCATATAAGTTAGATAATACAGGATTAATGGCGTCAAATTTACATTCCAGGTGTAGAGGAAAGTGATCAGACCACAGTGTATCATATTTTATACTAACCTTTATGACAGCATTAAATGCAGACTTTGTGACTAAGCAATGGTCTAACCAGCTTGACGTCCCATGAGCGTCACTTATAAAAGTATAGGAGCCTGAGTCCACACCCAACTTGTCCACATCTACGCAAACCAGTTCATGTTCGTTACAAAAATGAGTCAACTCGCCGAAAAATAGTCCACTTGGGTGAGAGTTAAAGTCACCTAGGACAAACACAGATTCAACATCCTCAATGTCTATAATAGCACTCACCAGTCCCAGGCATTCCGTAAAATGCACTGTATTTTCAGCCTTTTCAGTAGGCATGTAAACACTCATCACTATTATGGTCCTATTATTATATAATATATTGATAGCACATATCCTTGGATTATCACTGTGTATCACTGACACTTCACTGAACACACTTTTCGGCCATAAGATTGCTACTCCTCCATATGGCCTGCCGACCAGCATGCCCGCCGAGGTGTCTAAATTTAGAGAAATGTCACTTTTTCCAAAGCTCTGTTAGCTTTCTTGGGTACGATATTTCAGAAGATGGTATACGGCCAGGTAAAAAGAAATTAAGGGCAGTAGAAAACTATCCTGAGCCCAAAACGGTGCATCAAATAAGACAGTTTTTAGGTCTTATTAATTATTTTAGAAAATTTATAAAGAATTGCGCTCTTATAGCAAAACCCTTCACAAAGCTTTTAAAAAAAGATGACAAGTGGGAATGGGGATCTGAACAAATTTCAGCAGTTAATAAATTGAAAAACGAGTTGTCACATAACGCTTTATTAAAAATATATGACCCCAAATTACCTACTATTTTATACATCGATGCTAGTCGTGATGGTGTAGGTTGCATACTGACTCAAATGACTGATGCTGGTGAAAAGTCAATCCATTTCTATAGTCGACAGACTTCGAATGAAGAGAAAAAGTACCACTCCTTTGAGTTAGAATTCTTAGCTATAATTGTTGCACTATAAAAATTCCGTCACTACTTATTGGGGTCCACTTTTAAAATATATACTGATTGCAATGCTGTTAAATACACAATTAATAAGCAGGAAATTAATTCTAGAATTGGTAGATGGGTATTGCTTACACAAGAATTCACGTTTGAAATAATACACAAACCCGGAACTCAAATGCAACATGTTGACGCTTTGAGCCGAAACCCTGTTGATACAAATTCTACCCCCATATGCAATGAAAGCGTGTTGGCTATTACTGAAGCAGATTGGTTATTATCAGTTCAGTTACAAGATCCGAATATTTGTGCAATTAGACAAATATTACAGTCAGGCCAGGCCGAGCTTAATAAGAAAGTGTATAATGATTATGAGCTATTAGGTAATAAGGTATACCGCCGGACTAACTATGGTAGAAGATGGGTTGTCCCTAAACAGTGTATTTGGCAAATTATAAGAGCTAATCATGACGAACTTGGCCATTTTGCCGTAGATAAGACAATTGAAAGGATAAAATCTGGTTATTGGTTTCCCAAAATTAAGAAAGTGGTCTCCAAATATATTAAAAATTGTATTAACTGTATTTAGTATAAAAATATCCATGGAAAAAAGGAAGGCAAACTGTTTCCGATGCCTAAATATGCAAAGCCCTTTCACACGCTTCACATAGACCACCTGGGTCCATTTGTAAAAACTACGCGTAAAAATACCTACCTCTTGGTTACTGTTGACTCTTTTACAAAATTTGTGTTTATATCACCTAAGAGTCAAGTTGTTATCAACGAATTAGACAAAATATTTAAAGTTTTTGGTAATCCGAAGCGTCTTATATGTGATGCTGGAAGTTCTTTCACATCCAAGTTGTTCGTAAAGTACTGCCAGGACAAAAATATTCGACATCATGTCATAGCTACTGCTGTACCACGCTCAAACGGTCAGGTGGAACGCTTTAATCGCACCATCCTTGACGCATTGAGAAGTATGGGTGCTAACACCAGCTACGACAAATGGGACACTCATATAACCAATATCCAGCAAGGCATTAACAGTACCATTAATAAAACCACTTCAGCCATTCCCAGTGAAGTGTTTTTTGGATACCGCCTTCAAACTGATTCCGACAAGCTGGCACAAGAAGATCAAACTGTTGACGTTACGCTATTAAGAAATAACGTTAATAGTCGTATCCAAGCCAATGCAGACAAACAAAAGCAGGCTTTCGATTCCAAAAGAAAAGAGGCTCACAAGTACAACGTTAACGATTTGGTAGTCATAAAAATTCCTAGTCAATCTAATGAGGGGCAAAGCACTAAATTATTACCGCTTTTCAAAGGCCCTTTTCAGGTGACTGAAGTATTAGGTCATGACCGCTACAAAGTAAAGGACATGCGTGGCGCTGAAAGAACAAGCAAGTGTTATGAAGGAACCACGTGTGCTGAGAATATGAAACCTTGGATCAAATTGGCAGATTTAGACGTTGACGGTTTGAAAATGGCCTAAGATGTTGTCAGGTATTTATTGAACCCAAATAATGATTCGATTTATTCCAAATATATTTAAAATTATTATCTACTATTTGTTAAAAGCTGTCTAGTGCATTTGCTTCAAACATAATTTTGGTATTTGGATTGTGTTGTGTTGCAGTATTTATTCATGTAAAATAAATCTGCGATAATTGGGTCTAGGGTTTGTACTCGTATGCAACTAGGGTTGGCCAAAGGCATCGCCTAGGGTGAACTGCAGGCTCTAAACTTACCAATGACTGACCGCTGATGGAACAGTTAGAAGCACATCTAGATACCAATATTATGTAAGGATGATAAGTCTTTTTAATTGTGGTTTTTCTTCTGCTGGCCGTTGATGGAATAGCAGAGTAGACGCTCAGTTCAAATGATGAGTAATTTGTAATTACAGCGTAACTTTATAACCATTGACTTATTTATATACTTTGTTCTCAGCAATTGCACCAGACTGGGACGCTATCCGGGGACGGATGCGTGCGCAGGACGGCCGGATGTTGTCGCCTCGAAGACAGCCATACATTTTTACGCATAAAATTCGTTATTTTGATTCTTGGTTTAATTATTGTTGTATTATTTGTTAAAATCATACTAAATTATAACTGTTTTTAGCACTACTAAAGAGATATTTATTTGACTATTTAAATTATAAATATTATTTAATAAATATGAAGGTTGGTAGTACTGGTGTCGCGCTGTTATTGGTCCGTTGAGTTTCCGGGCAATGGTGGGGCGACACTGGTTATTTAGATAGTTTATAAAAGGAGGCAAGGGCAGTTGGGTGGCTAGTTCGGAACGAGTAACATCTCCTTAGTAGTGCCATAATGGTATATTTGTATTTTAAAATAGAAGAGTGAGTTTTAATTGTGTGTCTGTGTAATTGATTAAAAAGTGAAGTTTAAAATATTGTGATATTTGTTCCAATATGGTTATAATACTTAATTAAATGAACTATTGGCATTTACTGTGTTTATTGTGGTGAATCTATTACATGGTCGAGTAATAATCATCGTCAAAATCATCAAAAAATCAAGTCGGTAAGCATAGTATTACATTTGTATGTTTTAAAGCTGATAGTGTTTCCCGTATAGTCATTATTATATCAAAGTAATTATTAGTCTGTCGGAAGTCATCTTCTCCGATAAATATTATACAGCTATCTATTTCCGTGTATTCAGTTAGTTTAGTATGAATATTACATAATAGATTGCTTATTCCACGATTTGTAAAAGGTAGTGACATATTTGGTGACACGGAAAAGTGTTTTCCGCTATAAGTAATATTGTGTTGATTTGGTTGCTACTTATAATACACAGTTTGCTCTTCTCTTCTTGGGTCGTCCCGTTTGTCCTCTTTTTGGTAGATTGAACTAATTGGTCCTGAAGAGTAACTTGTGTAGAGGTGATTAATTCCGCAGGCCCACATCTTGAGGACTCCTCTCTGTGTTGTTTATGTAAAGTTTCTATAAGAGGTGTATAGATAACTTAGTTCTTTTATTTGCCGTTCCAATCTCGCGCTAACTTCTTGGTTGCCTTTGCTACAAGTGTATGTTTAATATTCATGTCTTTTTAAGTTCTGAGTTTTCAATAGACAGATTATTAATCTCCGCGTGAGCCGCTTGTAATTGTGAATTAAGTTCACTAATTTGATGTTTGAGTTCCTCTATTTGTTCATTCTCGTCGTTTATAATATTTGGTACGCTATTATTTGTGGCGCCCTCTATTGTCGAATCGTTAAAACTACATTCATCGAAAGTTTCTATTGCAGATTCGGATCGCCGTCGACTGCGAAGTGTAATATTTTCAAAGAAATTCATTCTGTTCTGATGTCCTTATAAGGTAATTGAAAAAAAAAAAAATTGTATTTAGTGAGATTCGAACTCGAGTCTCTTAGATTCAACGTTTAATAGTCTACGCCTTAACCACTGCGCCAGACGATTACTACGTCAAACGCTTGAATTAGGCGACCAGGTGCTTCTTGATCTGATAACGTCAGGCGTCGGGCAGGTCTGGGCAGGTCCAAAGTTCAATCCTTTGTTTGAGGAACGTATGGTACGAACGCTTCGTCATCATCCTCTTCACCATCTCGGTCGGATCGCGGTGGCGCACTGGCTACATTTTGTACCTGTACCGCGATCATTGGCGAAGCAGACGTAACTAGATTACTCCGTGATTCGGAGCGTAGTCTATCAAGTACGGTGTCGTCCAACATATGGTTACGCTGGATGACTCGCACCTGATCCGACAGTCGTTGCGCCAACGCGCTGACACCTGGCTCAGGCACCTGAAACAGAGAGAGCATCTGACCACGATACGCAGTCAAGTTAAGTTAAGCTATGTTAGTTATTGTTAAAATAGTTTTTACTGGTCAAAAGTAATTTTGACTAGTTTTCATCTGTTAAAGTAGTTTTGACTGATTAACAGTTTTGACTGGACACATATAAGCTCTAACGTTATTAAACGAAAACTTTTGAGTCGAATTCAACGTGATTGATGAAAACTAGTCAAATATGCGTATAATGTACCCGACATTCAATGTTATCACCGCACTCATTTCAACTTAAATTGTCACTGGCGAGCCGCCCATGCTTCGCACGTACGGTCGACCAAGCTATTTGGTTTACTGTTTATTTTTGAGCTCCCGATATTTCGACGCTGTTGCAAACGCCATGATCGCGGGTTAACTGGAGAATGCGGGTGGATGGAATAAATTGTTAGGAGCAGACAAATCTGTCTACCCTCTTACTTTGTTTGTGTTTTGTCAAGGCTGACAAGAGAAGCAATTGAAATAAGAAAATGATAAATGATATTTCGGAAAGGTTACTCCAAATTAACATGCATTCGGCCATCACCATTATCCGTTATTGCTGTTTCGGCCCTAAATTAACATACTTCCTACGTGCTTCTCCTTTATGGAAGCACACTCATCTTTTAGACAAAATGGATCAAATTATCAGAAATACTTTATCATCCATTTTAAATGTGGCCTCGGACGACCGAGCCTGGACCCGAGCTACTCTTTCCATTCGTATGGGAGGGCTCGGTGTCCGCAGAATTTCTAGTATTAGTTTACCGGCTTTTCTATCCTCGGTCCACGGCACTGAGAAATTAATCAGGAAAATCCTGGCTTCCACACTGATTGATTTTGATGTGCCGTGCTTCTCCGAGGCTATCAACGCTTGGAAACTCGCTTGCCCGAATTCTGAAGAACCCGACCACCCATTTTCCCAGAGACGGTGGGATGAGCCGCTCTGCAAAGTAGTTCAGATCAATCTACTGAACACGTCTGCTACTACTGCTGAGCGTGCGCGCCTGCTAGCTGTGGGTGAGTGGGAGTCGGGTCTTTGACTTCACACACTACCGTCGTCGAACATAGGCACGTTGCTCGACGACACCACTTTCCGCCTCGCTGTTGCTCTACGCCTAGGCGCCCCATGCTGTTCTCCTCACCGCTGTCACTGTGGTGAAGTTGTCAACAGCCTCGGACACCACGGTCTGTCTTGCAGCCGAAGTGTGGGCCGTTTTGCACGGCACGCGAATTTAAATGACATCCTCCGTCGATCTCTTGTCACCGTCGGCGTTCCAGCTTTATTAGAACCCAATGGTTTGGCACGCGACGATGGCAAGAGACCGGACGGCATGTCTTTGTTTCCATGGAAGATGGGTAGGCCCTTAGTGTGGGATGCTACATGTGTCGATACTCTTGCGCCTTCCCATCTTCCTAGTTCATCGTGCTGTGCAGGGGCTGCCGCTGCGGCAGCGGAGAACCTCAAGCGGCGAAAATATAGTAACCTTATTGGAAACTATATTTTCGAGCCGTTTGGGGTTGAAACTCTAGGACCGTGGGGTCCGAGCGCTCACAGCCTTTTCAAGGAAATTTCAAAACGTTTAGTTGACACTTCCCGTGACCCTAGGGCTGGCTTTTACCTTGGCCAAAGGCTTAGCGTTGCCATACAGCGTGGTAATTCCGCCGGTCTCTTGGGGACATTACCAGTTGACAGCATTGAGGAGGAGTTTTTTGACGCCATTTTTTAAGTTTTTAGTTTAAGTTAGTTATCTTAGTTTATTTTAATAGTTTTCATGTGAAGTTTATATTTAAATAAGGTTATCTAACCTTACTTTAGTTTCTCGCCATAGTGTTCTTGGATAGCACGTGTGTTTAGAATTTTAGGGTGTTTTTATTGTGTAATCGTTATACTGCCTCTATCCCCACATTCAACATCACAAGGATGGGAGTAGTTACCGGTATACCCTCTGATATATCAGAAGACGAGGCAATTACATATTTGTCTGTGCCTGCAGGATGTGGGCACATTCTTAAAGTTCGTCGAATCAATAAAAAAGTTCAGAGAGACGGGGATAATGAATGGAAACCCACTGAAGCTTGTGTGATCACGTTTGATGGACAAGTCTGCTGTTACACATGTCGCAAGTGTTGCAGATTTGGTCATGTGGCTAATGTATGTAGGTCTAAACCACGCTGCAGCAAATGTGGTCATGATCACCCAGGTGATGGTTGCAACATTGCTGAGGGCGAGGCCTTCTGTATTCTGTGTTCGGGAAATCACTTCGCTAATAGCAAGTCATGCCCCGAGCATGGTAAACAGAGTACACACAAGCCATTGTACACACTGGGACTTACAGCTTAGTACGGCCGGTATTCCAAGTGCGTACGATGTGACTACGTTTGAGACGATTGAGCCTGGATCAGTACCTAAAACCCAACTGACGCCAAACCTAGCCCTACAGCAACTACCTAGCACCCTAGTTATCCTAGCCCTATGGTAATTACCTACCTAGCACCCTAGTAAAAGTTATCCTAACGCCCTAGCCTACCATACAAACCACACCAAACGTAAGTTACGTTGGATTTACGAGAGGGAAGTCTGTTACAAGGAGACCTACGGTAACAGACGGAATTTGGGTAGGAAGAGGGTTTTGTGTACGTCGTGCAATGTACACAGGAAATGGTTTTCTTACTGCCGATCCCACAGACTCATAGGACCGATGATGGCTAAAGGTGTCTTGGCCACAGTAAGAGGAGGTATAGGAGATAAATCACACTCGACTCCAGCTTGATGACTAATTTATTACAATAATGAACCTAATTATATACAACTTTTGTGGTAAATACACATTGATACCTATTTACATGTGTGTCGTGTGTGTATCGAGCCGATGAAGCGAAGATCTCAGTAGGCCACCTCTTAGCGCTGACGGTGTGCTGGTGTTGACGGCGCGTGGAACAAATGTGTGTCGCTCTTAATGCTGACGCTGTGATGCTGTTTTTGGCGCGTGTAACTATTGTATGTTCACGGTTGAACAGCCATTAAAACCGTTATAGTTGAGAAATCCGTTTCTTATGCTGAAGCTAGTAAATCAATTCCAGCAGCTTCCCGCAACTACGCCAACATAACTAAAACTCCAATTTCTCAGTCTTATCGCAAGACAGTAGCCCTAAAGCCTAGATCCGATGCCCCTCTTTCCCCGCCTTAAGACAAATCTGCTCATCAACAGATCATTAATTCCCCTCAACCTTCACAGCCTAATGGCTGCGCTCTAAACCACAATAATATATCTTCCAACAACAGTACTTCTTCTATTATCGATTTACTTATAAAACTCATACCTATCATTACTTCTTCTTCTACTGCTAATACTCAATCACCGTCCAACGTTGCCGACCAACTTATAACTCTTATTTTAGATATTAGAAATGGCGTCTCGCCAAGTATTCCTTCAGTGAAATGTGAGGAGCGTGTGGCATAAAAAGCACGACCTCATATTCCTTCTAAATAAATACAAGCCTTTAGCTTGTTCCATAGCTGAGACTTGGCTTTCTCCAAGTCTTAGCTTCCGTATGCCACATTTTAACACAGTCCCATGTGACAGATCGGATGGCTATGGAGGGTTGGCTCTCCTAGTCAACAACCGGGTCCCACTTTTGCCCTTTACTTTGCCTCCACTTACGGGGGATATGAGCATTGCTGCAGGAAGGGTAGAGGGCATCAGTGTTTTCCATTTATATTGCACATCCTCGCCCAGATTTTTTAATAATTTTAAAAGATATTTTTTCCAATGTTCAAGGTCCAATATGGTCATGGGCGACTTTAACGGTCACCATTTTAGATGGGGTCTGAACGCTGTGATGCCTTTGGTGTAGCTCTAGTTGATGTTTTGGATGACTTGGATCTCTGCGTACGGCGGCTGCTCGACACGACGATCTCTTCCAGGACAGCAAAAGAGTTGCGTAGACCTCACATTCTGTTCGGTTGAGTTAGCAGCATCAACTCACTGGGAATGCACAACCTTGTCGCATGGTAGCGATCACTACCCTATAGCTTACCCTTATCTTTGGTCAATAAATCTTATTTAGAAAAAACTTCCCCTCCACTTTTGAAATATAACCTGTCCAAACCAGATTGGACAAAATTTGTGTCATTATTGGAGGATAAAATTCATGCTCTTCCAAATTTAAATTCAAATTTATCAGATCCTTCTGATCACTGCCATGCCCAGAGCTGTTATGAGGGTTTCGTAACAGCTATTACCCCCAGTGCAGATTCCTGCTTCCCATTGAAGAACAGTGCCCGCAATAAAATACCCTCACCTCTGTGGTGGGATCCCGAATGTACTGCGGCGGTCAGAGTCAAAGATCAATGGAAATTACTGGTTATTATTCCTCTATTGAAACCAGGCAAACATGCAGATCATCCGAATGGCCTTAGACCAATTGCTTTGTCTTCAGTCCTAGCCAAATTACTGGAGCACCTTATTAAAAATTCTATTATATTCTACTTTCCTTGATATCTCTTCTGCGTATGACAATGTACTTCTTCCCGTACTGAGGCAAAAATTGCAAGAGCTGAGTCTTCCGGCTAAGATGACACATTGCATAAATGTGAACTACTGCTGTCCCGCTCATTGGTTCTGAGAGTCCAGGGTGAGGAGTTCGATGAAAGGCAGACATGGAAGGGACTCCCACAAGGCTATGTCCTTAGCCCCATACTCTACAATTTATACACGGCTGATATTGGGTCCTGCTTAAATAATAATTGTCAGATGTTACAATACGCCGATGACATTGTTTTGTATGTGACAGATCCCTCCATAGTTGACGCGGCGTCATCTCTAAGCCTCTCTCTGGATTCTTTGAACCATTGGCTTTTAAACCATGGGCTGTCATTATCTGCACCAAAAAGTTTGGCAGTTATTTTTCCCATAAAAGACTCATTCCTCATAATTCAGTAAACATTTTAGGCCACAATATTCCTATTGTTAATAAAGTTAAGTTTTTAGGCGTTATTTTAGATTTAAAATTAACTGGCAAACAGCACATAAATTCTCTTATCCAAAAATGTGAAGGAATTATTTCATTTTTAAAAGTTCTTGCGGGTGTTTGGTGAGGGGGTACACACCCCTAAACCATGAAATTAGTATATGATGCCTTAGTTCGTAGTGTTTTAGACTATGGAACATACCTTCTGATTCCCTGCAACAAAGGTGCTTTGGCTGGGCTGGATATAGTTCAGTCCAAGTGCCTTCGAATCATCTCAGGTTGTATGAAGTCCTCTCCCATTAACGCATTGCAGGTCGAATGTGCTGAACCTCCTCTGACCCTTAGACGTCAATATCTGGCCTCCCGTTTAATGTCTAGACTAATATGTAGATCCTCCCATCCTCTTATAGACAGATTGAACGAGTTAGATGCCTTAAGCAGAAGCTCAAATTACTGGAAAAATAAAGAAATTCCTCTAATCCTAAAATCCTTCCAGCTAATTCTAAATTTAGTAAACCCGTCCAGTATCCCAGATTACCTCTTTTTAATTTTCCTTATGAAGTTTTAAGTTATATCCCAAAAATTTTCTTTGATATTGGTATATTCAAAAAATCTCCATCAGCGAATTTGACTTTCAATGCGGTGGTGGGCGAGAGATGGAATGGTTTTCAATTATTTTTTACGGATGCTTCAAAACTAACCGATCTTAGTCACACTCATGGCGCTGCGGACCAAAGCTCCAAAATTATCTTACAGTTTTAATGCCCCAAGGAGTCTTCTGTATTCACTGGTGAGTGCGTGGCTATACTGGAAGCTTGTCTTTATATAGAGTCACACCACAATATTCAGAAAGCCGTTATTTTTACAGATTCCCTTAGCTGTTTACAACCCTTAGTTCAAAATCCCTTCAAAAGTAAATTGCACAGCGCCCTTATTTTAAAAATTAAAAAATCTTTTTATTTTTCTGCGCCAGTAATCAAAAAGATGTTCAGTTAGTTTAGATACCTAGCCATTGTGGTATTAAGGGTAATGGATGTGTTGATGCTTTGGCTAAAAATGCTTGTTCATCTTTATCGTCAGATCTCACGCACAATACCTATCAGGGTTACGACCTATTGTCCCTTCCAATACTGAATCTGCAGCGTTCCTGGCAGGAGCAGTGGAATATGTCCAGCAAAAAGAAAGGTCATTTTTTTTACGCAGTGCAAACGACCATAAAACCAAAACCGTGGTTTTCCTGTCACAAAAAAGTTTCGAAAACTGTAATTTCTGTTTTATGTAGAATCCGCTTAGGTTTTTGTTGCACTCCTGTCTGTTTACACAAAATTCATGTCCGTGACTCCTCTCTCTGCGAGTGCGGGTTGGAGGAGGGCACATATTTTTCGAATGCTCTAACAACATACCACCTCTAGATTTGTATAGCCGTCTCACTAAATTTAAAACCCCCCTTCCCATTAATTTCCCCTCCCTTTTAACATATTCCTCTCCAGAACTGCTTGTGGCGCGGATCATTTTCATCCGTCATAATAATATAAAACTATAATCTTAATTGTTCCCCCCGTGTGTTCTGTGTGTGGTATGGTTTATGTATATTTTAAATGTTCTAACATTTACATTATTTATGTAATTTTATTTTTTTCTGTTTGTTTCAGTCCAGTACTAACCCCACAAGATCTACATTAATCAATGTATCGTCGAAGATTTTTATAAATTCCTTTTTTAATTTTATATCTTTTTTTTAAATACACACTTGCCGTTCCAACTCACTTTCGCTTTTGCTTGCCATCAACAAAAAATAAAATAGAATAGAAGAAAACACAAAAATTTCAATAGAGAGGATGGCTTCAAATTGTCAAGTACGTGAAATCCAGTATTGAGTACGCTCAAAAGTAGCAGCCGGCAACATATTACGGACTCCACAAAACCTGGTGATACTGTGAGTGTGTTTTGCCGTGACTTAGTGTCGAGTTCCAGTAGTGCGCGTAGCAAAAGACAAAGTAAGAGGGTAGACAGATTTGTCTGCTCCTAACATTTTTTTATCTACCCGCCTCCTCCAGTTATCCCGCGATCATGGCGCTTGCAACAGCGTCGAAATATCGGGAGATCAAAAATAAACAATAATCACGGAAGATATCCCGTAAGAGATATTTTAAGTATAGTTATGAACCCTGAAAGCTTGAAACAGTATTTGGTTTACTTTTTACAATGTAATTAGCATGTCAAAATGTAAACCAAATAGCTTGGTCCCGCTTGGACCGTACTTTCAGAGATTAATTAATAGCGCGTACGAACGTACACGTGATTTTTATACTGGGTGATGGGCAATTGGGTGTGTTCCTTAAAATGGGTGGTACTAGACCTAATTTGTAACAATTTTGACCCCTATGACTTCGGGTTCAAACTGGGTTGATTTGGAGAAATCAAACTTTTAAAGATTTTTGGAAAATTTCCACTTTTCCACCATAAACGGCGTAGATTTTTCACAATCAGCAGGATTGCGAGAAATCTGCGCCGTTCACGATGTTAAGCGGATGCTTTTTATGAACGAATGAATCTAGCTCAAGAAAGAATGAATCCTTCGAAAATCAGCTTGTCAAAAAATCACATCTGTTTACATAATACACTGACCTGCAAAAATAAGTACTACACTTTTAAAATTTCAATTTTTCCTAAACTATAGAAGTTAGAGATTTAAAATAAAATAAAATCTTTAAAAAGCAATTTTTACCAGCTTCCTTTGAAACTATAGACAAAATTAAACTGTTTTCGAGTCCTGTTTGTTTCGAAAGTATATCTTGTGTACTTAAAAAGTTATTACAATTTTAAAAGTGTGATACTTATTTTTGCAGGCCAGTTTATATCCTAAATGTGGAATTGTTGCAGTCGCCTAATTGTTATGCACGTTAGTTTGTAAAACGATATTCGATCTGATACGCGAATAACATAAAAGTGACCGTTAGTGACGCGGTCACTCTTGTCAGGGCAAGCAGCGGGAAGCCCAGGGAACTGGTACGGTAGGAAGGAGAGGCCTTGGCCTCGATGTCAAAACTTTAATTCTTCTCGCATCAGAAACAATTTATGATAATTATTTTGCTGTTGGAACCAAAGCAAAAAGATACCCAGATGGACCAGCAGTGTGACAGCTAACAATAGTATGTGCGGGTAACAGCTAGTTATTTCACCGGCCCGCACCATCCCGCACTGGCCCGCACCGGCCCGCACCAACCCGCGCCAGCCCGCAGCGCGACCAACACATTGCCAGTGCGATGTGCGTTGTGTTCTGTTGCGGCGCGCAGACACCGCGCAGAACGTTCCTAACTCTAAAATAGAGCAATCGATGAAGCGAATGCCGAATACACCGAAACCGCATATCACTGCCGACGATTTGATACTCACAAAAAGTCCGGCTCCGACAAATAAAAACCGATCAGTTTTAGTTTGCAGAGCAATGTTTGCGGTTCACAGTTTCTTGATCTGTTCGTGGAGGCCAATTCATTTCATTTGAATCTGAAAACTTTTCATGCAATATTGTTAAATCCTACTGTTTACCGCCGCCGGCTGGGATGAATATCCAACTCCTGTATCAAATTATCCGTGACAAAAAAAGGAAGTGGTTTTGTTTTTTTAATTTGGCCGCTGCGTGCCCTCGCGCGATAGATTATTTTAAGGAATTACATCTGTAATGTCCAGAGAAATATCAGAAATATACTAATATTTAAACCTCATATTATAATATACAAAAAAAATGATTGGCTTGTAAATAGCTCGTCCTTGATTGCCTCACTATACCTAGATTTACGCCGATTTAGTCGTAGCCATCGTAGCCGTAGGCCGATTTATAGCTGTAAGCCATCCCAACACAATAAAATAAGATGCATTACATCTGTTTATATAACGTGTGATTTACATTACGTCTGATGCGGAGTGAAGCAGACGTGAGCACGCGTGGAGAGCTCATCGGCGTGGCGGACAGCGACCACACGAGAGAGGATTGCTAGACTTCGAGCGATGAAGTGTTATATCGTGGAGGGTCACTTCATCACTTGCGCAGAATACTGTAGTGGTTCACGTTGACACGAATATCCTGCGTGTTCTTATTAAAGGGCGGGTGTAATGACGGCCCGCATTCCGAGCAGCGTGTCGTGTACCCCTCCCCCACCCCCCCGCCGCACCGCACCGCAGCCCCCGCTCGCTCGCTGCCGGTGCTGCTAACGTGCTGAGCAGCATCAACGTTTTATTTGCTGGCGGCGTGCCAGCCGCTGAGGAATTAAGAAATTATATCTGTACGAAGGTATGTGGTGATACGGTCGGTCCCGGTCCCGGCAGGGAGATACAGGCGCATACGACAATGTCGAGTTAATTGCTTGCACGATTACCTACGTACAATACACGTTTGAGTGCGCTCTTAAATGAAATTACCTTGTATAAACCTCGCTCTTCCATTACGTTTCTTTTGAATCGTACAATTTCCCACGGCACGCTGTGGGCGGATAGCGCGCGACGGCCAACAAAAAGTAAGTCGTAACTTGTAATGGCGCACACGTGAACATAACGCGCACGGACATGTCGTATCGGACAGCCTGTGACACTGGCAGGACGTAACACTTCGGCCACCCGCTGTACAGAGTAAACGTTGACTCTCACAACTAACTTCATGTTATATTAAAATGATAAGAACGCTACATTTAGTAATTTATTCAAGTGTGGTCAGTGCCAAACAAACAAAAAGTGCTTGGTTTGCTTTAAGTCGCTCGGCCGGGCACGAACTCGAAGCAGAGAACGAATGCCGTAGTCGTGACTACAAGCTCGTGGATCGCGGCGTGTTTGATCAGGGAGCATTGTGTCATTGTGTCGGGGATTAGCTCGCTCCTTACACAATGCCCGCTGGACTACAGTACTGGCCAAACACGCGCACTTAAACAGGCACAAGTGTATTTATTTATGGTAATGGTAACTTTAACTTTGTATAATTCCATAATTTATGTTTTGAGTTTCTACTTAAATTTCACCGCGCCCCCTGAAAAGTAATGTTTCTGATCTTTATAGTTTTTGATTAAATACAGTTCAAATATACTGGCCTGCAAAAATAAGTATCACACTTTTAAAATTGCAATAACTTTTTAAGTACACAAGATAAACTTTCGAAACAAAAAGGACTCGAAAAATAGTTAAATTTTGTCTAAAGTTTTTTATTTTTTATTTTAAATCTCTAACTGCTAATTTTAGGAAAAAGTGAAAATTTAAAAGTGTAGTACTTATTTTTGCAGATCAGTGTAGTTTATAGTTTAACATCTGCCCATGCTGACAAATGAATAAAATGTTTGCATGAACCAAGTTTGGCGGCCACACTTCATAGAAATACCCAATCCCCGCGAACTGTATGCATGCGTGCGAGCTATTTTAATCAAATTCCTCACCTTATTTGCTGTTTTGTTAACCCACAAATGATCGCGGTGCGGTGTGTGGAACATAAAACGTTAAACATCAACACTTCCGAAATAAATATCCAAATGATTCCATGATGAACCTTGTGTGTCCCCGAGATCTTACAAGAGCACACCAATACGCCCACGATGCAATGCTATGAAACTATGATATTAAGGATATGAATAGACTAATGTTTAGCATAACCCATGGTGGGTTATACTAAACATTAGTCGAACAAAGTACACAAAGCTGGAAGTAATAATCGTAAAGAAAACGCGCACCGCAGGTTCGTAAAGAATTTACGTTTTACCTTACCCACTTAGACGGTGCTACCCGCGCCCCGTCCGCGCCGCGCCCTCGCCCCGTCCGCACCCCGCCCGCGCCCTGTCCGCGCCCTGCATACCACCGCGCGTTGATTAACATTCCACGCAAAGAGTCCGCTTTTTGTTTAGAAACGTTAGGTAGCACCGCCAGGCGCTGTGCCATCATCGGCCTGCATTATGTATGAGTTATGTAGTGCGGGACCGCTCGGCACCGCACAGTGCTGCGTGCTGCGTGCTGCGCCGCACACTCGCGTGTGCCATATGTTTCACAGCACACCTTTCGAAGATAGAGAGTAGTGATATGAGTACAAAATGACTATATTTTTTATTGCTTCTATCGTCTTGAATGCCACAGCAACATATAAGATGTTGCTGTGGCATTCAAGACGATAGACGATATCTTGCAATAAAGAAAAAAATTGTGTCCCGCGGGTTGCAAACACTTTTGTGTTGTTGTCACGAATAAAACCTATTGTTAGTTTATGAGTATATTATTCCGTCAGAATAATTAATGTGATGTGTGATGAAAGTTTGTGCAAAAAAGTCGCTCTCACAATATTGTCAACGGGTTTACAAATGGAATAACACTGTAACTGTGAAATAACGTCTAAAGAAACGTAATCAAATATGTATGGCGGAGTCGCTCGCGCTGCGCCGCGCGCCCTCGCCGTCGCCTGTCTCCGACAAAGGCAAGCAAATATAGTCTCATGAAAGCATAATTCCGTTATAGGAGACAATGGCGGCGGCGCGAGGCGCGAGCGTGGCCGGAGAGCGCCGAATAATTATAAAACTCGACCCATAAAAAGCATCACCGTCACTAGTCTCCTCCCCGCCGCCGCCGCGCTCCGCTCCACACGCTTCTGGTACCGCTCATCAATCCTGAGACGGTCGCAGCCACTCTCGTTCCTATTTGAAGTAAGTGAGCGCATGACCACCGCGGAAACGGATTTTTTCGACGGAAGAATGGGCAAATTGACAGATTGTAAAAGATTGTCGTCATATGCATGGCAATGACAAAAAAAACATGTTGATGTTAAAATTGTCGAAAAAAAACTGTTTCTATTCCTCTGAAACATTTGTCTACCCTCTTTCTTAGTCTTTTGCTACACTCAACTCGACACTCTCGCACACTCTCGACACTAAGTCACGTCAAAACATGCTCACAGTATCCACTAGGTTTTGTAAAGTCCTTAATACGATGCCGGCTGTAACATTTGTTGTTTTGTGTTTAGTTTTTTTTTTTATCTGCACCTAACAATTGTTTGCCATCCATCCGCATTCTCCAGTCATCCGCGCTTGCAACAGCGTCGAAATACCGGGAGCTCAAGATAACGAATAATCACGGAAGATATCCCGTATGTGACACAGCATAAGTTTAGTTTTGACCTCTTCTTTAGAAATGGCTTACATCACATCAGACCTAGACAAACCGACTTCTTTTAACCGACTTCAAAAAAGGAGGAGGTTATTGTGTTCGTGTGTATGTATTTTTTTGGTCCCATTTAAATTTGGTGAAGATCTAATGCTGATATTCGGAGATATACAATAGAACTCTTCAAAAATAGATGGCAAGTCTGTCTTCATTGCTGAAATCGCTTGGATGTTTATTGTTTATAAAATATCATGACCTTTTTTTTTTTTTCTGACTAAAATCCATCCATGTTCCTTCCTCGCCCTTTGTGTTCCGGGGCCACGGTATCTCTTTCGAATAGTCCCGCAGCCCCGGCAGGCTTCGGCCCTTGCGGACCCCTTCAATGTTGAACATCACGCCTGTAAGCTCTGAAGGGGTACGCAGATGTGTACAATGCACCCAGATTTCGAAAGTAAGGTATGTTTGCGGATGGATGGACAAAGATTTTATTGGCTTGTCAGAAGTATTGTGAGAGGACTTTATAAATCTGTGAACCTTTACTTTGTTACTTTGTATATTTTCATTTTATGTTATCTCTTACTCTTTTAGTTCTAGTTTTAGTTTCAGTAATTGGTTTATACAACCGTTGTAATTAAATAAATAAATAAATGTTAAGTTCCATTTATTGGGGATAAGCCTAATACCATTACATGTATTGTTAATAATGTAAAAATACATTTATGGCGACTTGTTTGGGAACAACTAAAAATGGAAAAATAATTAAAAACCTTTTACAAAAAATAAAACCGCTAAGTAAAACAAAAACACTATCAATCAAACACTAGGTCACCGACTTCTGAAGCTTGACCTTTGTTTGATTGATTTGGTGTTTTGTCACCGGCTTCTGAAGCTAGTTATTTTACACTTTTTTGTGTTTATCTTCTTAATTGTGTTTTCTTTTTGTGTTTTTTTTTTTTGAAATTGGGTTTTATTTTTTGCAAAATGTTTTTAATACTATTATTTGTGTTTATTGAGGAGCTCGTGGCTAAATAATAACAGCCGTACGGGTCGACCTTCAAGGTTAAGCCGTGCTTGCCGAGGTTGGACCGTGGATGGGTGACCATCATTACATACTGAGTTTCCTCCGTGCCTCGGGAGGCACGTCATGTCGTTGGTCAGGGTTGTCATTTGTATATCTTTGACAGTCGTTATATGTATGTAGTCAGTAGCCAACAAGTCTGACATCCAGTCTTACCAATGGGTATCGTATTACCCAGTTAATGGGTCGTGGAGGTCAGATAGGCAGTCGCTTCATTTGAGTACTGGTACTCAGCTACATCTGGTTAGACTGGAAGCCGACCCTAACATAGTTTGGGAAAAGGCTAGGCAGATGATGATTAATGTGTGTTTGACCTTTATTGATTAGGTTAGAGAAACTGACGAGATGGGTATATAGGACCCTGACAGGTTTATACCTGTCAGGGTCCTATATACCCATCTCGTCAGTTTGTAGACCGAGAAGAATGAAAGCATCAACCGGCGCTATTGATCTCACTGCTGCATACAGCAAACATTTTGTAATGGTGCATCCACACCGCAGTTACTTTTTGTAGCTACATTTCCAAATGTTATTTATTGTTATTATATGTTGCCGTGTTAGTATAAGTAATGAGTAATCTTGCTTTTGAAAACAGTCAACACGTGGTAACTATTGATAACATTGTTAAAGAATATAATGTAAAGCTTAGAGTTTCAAGTTGTACAATGGATTCAATAGAAAACAACGTTCCGAGCGAGAAACCGACAATGGTGGATGGTGTCTCTGTCTTGCCTTGTCACCGATGTAAACAATATGTAGTAGTGAGGGGTATGCTGGATGTGGAATTACGTTTTTCAGGTAAGTTTTTTAACTTTGTTTGTTTATTACGATTAGGGTACCAATGTTTTAGATTGACAAACGGGAAATATCCAAATAAATTAAGTAAGTAAGTTCGAAGTTTCGAATATCGTTGTCGTACATAAGTAATAGTAATCAAAAGTATATTTTCATTTTATAAATTAGAAACATCGGACATCGCACATGGTGGTATTAGTTTGCTTTTTAAATACAAATATTGAAAAAAAAAAGAAAAGAAAAGGAGTCCGCCGCACCGTGCCGTGCCGGTCCTAAGGATTTTTCCATGCTTCACCAACAAAAAAAGCTGGCGAGTTGCAAGTGAAAATGACTGGTTTTGGAAGATAAAATAATTATTGGCGAATGTTACTAAAACATTATAGGTAAACAGTCGTAGCATGAATATGCGATTTTCTATGTCTGAAAAAATATATAATACTAACGGAGTCCTCGAATCCCCGAATACAAAAGTCGTCTGGATAGACAGGTTGCAAAATGGATAATTTGCAACTGGACGGTACAGACATACATTTAAGTTACAGGTAATAAATTAACATAAAAAGTTAATGACATCCACTCTTGAAGTTATTTCGCCTAGAATGCTATTGAGTTGCAGATCATCATCATTGAAGGTGAAGACCAGCTGGACCTTGAGGGTCGAGAAGTTGAAGCCGCGTCATAACACTAACTTCAAGTCGTTTGTGGTGCGAGTTCCGACACAAAATCTCGACAAGTTTCTTAAGGAAGAGTTTTGGCCGAAGGGTGTAGGTAGT
Source organism: Xestia rhomboidea (assembly GCA_963853795.1). NCBI lineage: Eukaryota > Metazoa > Arthropoda > Insecta > Lepidoptera > Noctuidae > Xestia > Xestia rhomboidea. The sequence goes on from OY970759.1 coordinate 408,748, forward strand.
CTACCAACGGTTTCGCAGCAGGCTACGTGATACCGCGCAGCGTAACACGACGCCGCCACTTCGTGTGTCATAGTTTAGAGTGAAGTGCTACTAGCATAGTTTTTTAAGTTGCTTAAACTAACACAAATTGTTAATAGTACGTATTTTTAGGATAAGGTATTTATCAATGGGCCTTTTTACCTGAAATAAATGGTTTATTATTAAATAATAAAATAACAGCTACTCTGTAACTGTCTCAAGAGTTAGTATGATTATTGGACACCCTATTAGAAAGAGACAACATCCACTCTCGAAGCTTTCTCGCTCGGAATGTTTTTGGGTTGCCCGTCCTCATTCCAGTTAGTATATTATTATAAGTTCCTTGCTATCATCCGAGTCCGACACAGATTAAAAACTATGTTCGAGTAACACGTTTCGTTATGTACGTCAGAATCGCGGGTATACTTTTCAGATTAGATACTATTCACACGCGAGCGCGCACGGGCTGCAAATAGATCGGTGGCTCGCGACACGTATCTTGAACTAAATCGATGATAACGTTTGTTTTTTTTTGTTTATAAAGGCACTTCAAACCATAATATGACTGTCTATTCGTAAAAGTTCTCAAGGTTTATATCTCAAAGAACTATATCTGGCGCCCCACGTTTCGTTGTTGCTTTTACGTCCAAAAGTTTTAAACTCGTACATTTGACACATTTTTGGTCAACAAAACGTAATACTATCATAGGATTCGTAGAATATCTATAACATCACTACAATAGCTACTTCCTCGTTGTTTTGAAAACAGTATCTATGTGAAAAGAATATGTAATTGTCTTCATAGAAACTCGAGTCTGTAGCCACCGTTGATCACAACAGAATAGCACATTTTTAGACGCTCCGTTAAAGAAACAGTAAATCGAACCGTCCTCACAAGGTCGTACGTTTTGGACGCTCTTATAAGGAATAGCTTTGACAAAAGCTGTTGTTTTTACGTTTGACGATTTCTAAATAAAGAAATGGGAGTTTTGGGAGCTGTGAGGCCACTCTTCTAGTCTTCGTGTGTCTTCAATCTTCACTTCGTGTGTCTTCAATCTTCACTTTGCGGTTCTTCAATCTTCGTTCACGTGTTTTCAGTCTTCTGGCAACTCGATCCACAACACCATATTTTCACATTCATAGAGAGTTTATCTTCAATCTTCTGATTCCTAAAAGCCTGTCCCAAAAAGTCTACGGGTCGCCCCATGCTCGGGCAGAAGAGATGTCGAGTTGTATAGAAAGAAATTTGTCTATTCTTGGTAACATAGAGATGTAATTGGTCATGCTACGCATGCTGGGGAAACCATATGGACTAGGCGAGGCATCAACCGACAAGGCACGTATTGTGAGATACTTGGTAACAATACGTGCCCTGACCTACCCAAACTGACAATTCCAATAACTTTATATTGGTCTCGCAAACTCTTATAAAAATTTGAAAACAGATCTTTGAATTTCCAAACTTTACTTCTTAGCAGGATTAAAGAAAGGATTTCAATCCAATTAGCAGGCTGACAGGCTCAGCGAATACTTTTTCTCATAATATTAAGTGACTTGATTCCAACAACGTTTGTTATACCACCCTTATTTCGAGCGGAGCAATGACTTTAATATTATCTGAGCACTTCAAGTCAAAATCTATATGTATAAAATGATAAACTGACTGACTGACTGGGTGACATATCAACGCACAGCCCAAACCGCTGGGTCTACAGATTCCAAATTTGGCAAGTAGGTTCCTTATGTAGTCTAGGGGTGCACTAAGAAAGGATTTTTCAAAATTCACCCCCTAAGAGGGTTAAACAGGGTTCAGAAGTTTGTATGGGCAAACAAGATTAGTTAGACTTTTTTATTCGAAACTTCACAGAAGGGTTCCTATTGATAAATGAGTAGAAACGGGTTTCAGGTTTTTTCAGAATTCAACCCCTAAGAGGGGGAAATGGGGTGACAAAGTCTAAAAATCAATGCACAGCCTAAACTGCTGGGTCAACAGATTCCAAATTTGGCAAGTAGGTTCCTCATGTGGGGGTGCACTAAGAAAGGATTTTTCAATATTCACCCCCTAAGGGGGATAAACGGTGTTCCAAAGTTTGTATGGGGAAACAAGATTAGTTAGACTATTTATTCAAAACTTCACAGGAGTGCTCCCATTGATAAATGAGAAAACATTTGCATTTCAGGTTTTTTCAGAATTTAATAAAAAAAAAAGAAAAGAAAATATTAGGGGTAATATGGAGAAATGGGGTGACAAAGTCTGAAAATCAACATGGGTATAGTTTGTATGGTGTATCGGGTCGCGTGTATTACAAAACAACGATTTTAAGGTTTAATGAGGCGGACCTGAAATACCAACATCCCCTGTTGGGGTGCGATCGGGTTGAAATGTCTAAAAATCAATATGGGTGTCGATACCGAGATTATCAGGGGTACTGATTAAGAATATGGCATTTATTTTGAGATCCAGAAGATGTGATGATGATGATGATGATTGTGATAACGATGATGATGATTGTGATAACGATGATAATGATTATGATTACGATGGTAATGATTGTGACAGTGATTGTGACAGTGATTGTGACAGTGATTGTGACAGTGATTGTGACAGTGATTGTGACAGTGATTGTGACAGTGATTGTGACAGTGATTGTGACAGTGATTGTGACAGTGACTGTGACAGTGATTGTGACAGTGACTGTGAATTACAAAAATATTCAATTTTAGTTAATCACAATTATTAGGATAAAATAATCAATTGTAAATAGTCCGCAAGTATAGAATTTAAAAATGAAATTAACCAAATGTAAAGTAAAATAATAAGGGACAGTAAGGAAACTATTGGCAAAGCCATTTTTTGTACAGGAGGCACCTTCTTGCTCTTAAAACCGTTTATTTTACTAGTTAAATTATTTTTAGATAAATTATTAACAATTTAAATAAAATTAGTGAACTTTTTAAAATTAATCAATAATTCGACAGAGCTGTAATAGTGTTAGATTATTTTGTATTATGGAACTAGAATATATATATATATATATTTTCTTTCTCTTTGTATCTATCTGTGGAGGCTCGTTATTAGCAATTTAGTTATATATTTTTGTTACTATAATGTTATTAGTCTGTAAGCTTTCCTAAAATAAAATAAATAAATAAATAAATAATAATAAAATCCAGTTTCACATGCATTTGGTAATAAATTTCAGTAAATTTAATAATATAAGTTCAAAATTGATTAAAAAGTACTTTGAAAATAAATAATAAATGGTTAATGGACCCCTCTCGGGTAAAAGCCTCCTCCAAAGAGTGCCAAACGTCCCTGTCCCTCGCTCTCTCAATCCAATTCTTGCCCGCAATTTCCTCTATTTCATCTTGCCACCTGGAGCATGGCCGACCTCTGCATCTGGTTCCCTGTGGTCCCTTCCATGTAGTAATTGTCAATGTCCATCTATCGTCAGTAAACCTTGCTACATGGCCATTTCCACTTTAGTCTCTGGGCGAAGATTTTGCGTCAGATACCTTAGTTCTATTTCGTATGTCAGCAGCTTTTATTTTGTCTCTCAAGGTGATTCCCAGACAACTTTTCTCCATTGCTCTCTGTGTGGTTTGAATTTTCATCATTGTTTTCTTATCGAAAATCCATGTTTGGCAGCCGTAGGTTAGACATGGTAGTATTGCTGAGTTCATAACAGTTTTCTTCGCATTCAGTAGCTGAGATTTTAGTATCTCTTTATGGGCCCAAAACTTCTTCCACGTTGAGGCTATACGTCTGTCTATTTCTTCTATGTTTCTTCTAGTTTTTAATGATAATTGTTTTCCTATGTATATTCCTGTACATATTCCAATGGTTCATTCCTTATTACAATTGGTATAATTTTGACGTTGGTCATGATTTTCGTTTTACTGAGGTTCATCTCTAACCGTACCCGGTTGCTTGCAGCCTCTAGTTCGTTTATCATGATGTTTAATTTTTCAGGATTTTCGGTTAACAGGACAATATCATCTGCAAACCTAAAATGACTGATGCACCTCCCATCTATACTGATTCCTTGTGTTGACCAAGGCAGATCCTTATTATATTCTGCAGTACCGCTATAAATAGTTTAGGTGATATTGGGTCGCCTTGCCTTACCCCTCTGTTGATTTTTATGCATTCACCAGATTTTTCCAACTGACTCTGCTTGAGCTTTTGCTGTAAATGTCTTTCAGAATGTTTATATATGTATTTGGCATCTATATTTTGGTTGGTAAGCGCCTCCCAGATGCTATTGAGAAATGGAAGCTGAGCAATTAGATCGTAGCTATTAGATACTATGTGCTTCTGGATAATCCGTCTGAAAGTGATTCGGTGTGTGCTTGAAAGAAGAGAAGAAGCGAGGGCAGGTGTTCTCCGGCACGTGCAGTGCGTCGTGCTCACAGTGCGCAGTACGCCGGGTGCCTCACAAGTATCGCTATCAACAATAAAGTTATCACATTTATACCACTTGAACAGTTGACACAATGAGATTTAGAGTAAAAGACGGAATAAGTGGAGTAGGATCGTTGGGATCAAGTCTCCCTCGGTCGTAAATAACGCTACAAATGTTTAGAAGCCCACCTCCATAAACTGCTACTTTACGCGTGGCGCGCACCGTGTCGACACAGAAGGTCCGCGCTCAGCCATGACACGTGCTCGCGACACACAACACAACGCTGTCACTCCATGTACAAGCAAAGTGAACAGCCCTTGATTTTAAGCATTGATAACAGTTGAGAAGCTTAGCTGCCAAGGTTCGTTCATTTTAATTACTTTATTTTTTTAATTTTTGATTTATTATTTTACTCTGGACGCTCTTAATGTGCACGTATTTCTACATCGTTCTCACATATATGTATAATCTCAACATGAATGATGTAACCAAGATTTTGTAACACTATTTTGATTTAAAAGAGTGTCCATGGAGTTTCTTGCCCGTTCTCCTCCATAGAGATCTACGTTAGGGAATGGGCAACTACAGTACTTTCTCAAGTTATTATGCCTCGCGACTCGCCTCGACTGAGTTATTATGGTCTAATTGAAATAAATGATTTGAGTTTGAGTTTGAGTTTTGAAGATTGGACGGACTAGACTGGAGTTTTTGTAACATCCTCTGAACCTGTGTTATGCAAATAAATGATTTGTATTTAAAGTATGCCCCCCCCGTCGCGACGCCGCTGCGAGCTGACGTGTTTGTAAACGCTCCGTAAACTTTATTTCCAAAAAGTGGTTTTAACAAGTTGAAACAACATAAATCTTATTGTATAACGTAATATACTAATAGATAAACAAAACTGTGTAAAAGTGTAAATGTACTCCAAGTAATACCACCAAAAGTGACCAAAAACTTTTTAAAATTATCGTTATAAAAAGTGAACTTAACTGTGTTAGCTCAGTGATCCGTTGAGTGCGACCTTCAAAGAGAAAGCAAGGTTACGCCACTAATACTTGCGAATTGGTTTTGGCATTAGTTGGCCTATTTAGACGCAACCACCGTAGTACGTTTGGTTCCGGGGCGATAGCTCGGATTGACGAGTCATAAAGCGGCAGTTCGAATCCCTAACTCAACATTACATTTTGGATGTTTTGTTCTACAAATTTGTTGATTATCGAAGATTAAGTATAAAAACGACTACAGATTTCACCGACCCAAAGAGCCATATATTTCACATATATTTCTACAACGATTTTACTAAGTCCAGAAAACTACCTTTAATCGTAATGCGTCCTAAACAAACTTCACCTCCGAAAACAAGCGGTGATTCTGATGCTCAAATGAGCTCAACGGCTGCCTCAGATACTGAGAATGAAGATACCCGAAACGCAGCTTACCGTTCGAGATCCCGAAAACGAGGTCATGACGATGAATTGAACATGTTTATGTCAGATATTACGAAGATGATAACCGATCTAAAGGAAGAACAGAACCACAAATTGGATGAATTACAGTCTACGATCAATGACATTAGAAAACAGAACGCCGGTATTATTGAGTCCGTCGAGTTCCTATCAAATGAGTATAAGGATCTTAGAAAACAACTTGAAGATATGGAAAATGAACGAAAGAAAAATATGGATTATATACAGGTGTTAGAGAATAAAGTTGATCTATTAGAGACCTCGCATAAAAGTTCTTGTATTGAAATTAAAAATATTCCACCTAAACAAAAGGAGTCGAAACAAGATCTTCTAGATCTTATTAGCAATCTGGGGTCTGCGTTAAATTTCCCTATCCAAACAAATAATATAAGAGATGTTTTTCGGCTAAACACAAAAAAAGAAGGCAATAAGCCCATAATCGTAGATTTTACTTCTATTATAACGAAGGATAGTGTAATAGAACACTGTAAAAAGTTCAACAACCAGCATAGAGAAAATAAACTAAACACTACACACCTGCATATCAGTGGTCCACCAAATAATATTTACATATCTGAACATCTTACGGCTAAAGCTAGAAGACTGTTTTTCCTCGCACGTGACTTCGCGAGCACTAATGAGTATAAATACTGTTGGACAGCTGGAGGGAAGATCTTTATTCGCAAGAGAGAGGGAGAACGACACCTGCGTGTTAGTGCAGAAGCTGATCTAGATAAGTTAAAGACTGAACGGAAAATATGACTAGTTATTTTTCTCTTAATTGTGTCTATTGTTTTCGTTAGGTTTTGCATAAATATTTTCAGATGTTGCATGTTTACGTTTATTTTGTATTCTTTTAAAAAATGTTCTTGTTTGAAACAGCTATTAGCATTGTCTGGGTTTAATAATTACTACTCTGAGCAACTTAATTCACATAACAATCACTTACAACACTTATTTTTTTACAGAAACACAAAATACAACATGCTTCCCTCCAAACACTTATATTATCGTTTCATTTTGAAGTTCAATGTTCACATGACGTTCGTAAATCAGGTTTACACCATCAGAACTACACTTTTATACTGGCAAATCCTAAAGTGCACATTTATATATCCTACATCGAATTATGGCTGATTTTGCTATGGCTTTTAACAATGAACTGGACTCTGTGGCTGTGGCACAGTCAGCAACGTGTGAAATAGAGGACTGCAAAAATCTGTTGCGACATTCTGAAACTACTTTGAAGGTCATTACGCAAAATATACGCAGTATTCATCGAAACTTTCCAAACTTTCAAACGTTGCTGACTAGATCTAATATTGAATGGGATATTATTGCTCTGACTGAGTGTTGGCTGACACGTAACCCCATTATTCCTTTCATTGACGGGTACAAGTCCTTTTCCACTTCCAACAACCAAACTCAAAATGAAGGTGTGGTGATTTACTGTAAGAACCATTATTCTCCAACGATTGAAGAATCACAATTCTCAGATGCGAACACTCTCATGTTAAAGATCGATCCAGACACTATCCTAATTGCCATTTACCGTCCACCAGGTAATAGAAATATTGACAACTTCTTGGTTTCGCTAAATGACTGTCTTTGTAAATATACTTCGTTCAAGAATGTTATCTTAGTGGGTGATATCAACATTGATATTTCACCTGGGACCCAAGACCAAAGATCATCCGCCTATCTTGATATGATTACGTTTCACGGGATGCTTCCAGCCCATGCAATACCCACTCATAGCCGTACATGCTTGGACCATGTATTATTAAGAACTAAACTGACTGCACATTGCTACGTAGCGCAGACATCTATTACTGATCATGATTCTGTTATACTTTTCTTGAACACTAAACCACCCAAGCGAATTACTAAAAAAACCTACGATCGAATCGATTCCAAAGGTTTGAATGAAAACATGAGGAGTATTGATTTCAGTCCTATTTATGACATGACTGATGCTAACTTGGCGGCAGATTTTTTCACAGGATCGATATCTAAAGCAATTGAAAATAACACGGTAACCGTAACAAGTACTGGACGCAAAAGAATTCTAAAGCCCTGGATAACGAAGGGACTTCTGAGATGTATGCGAAACCGCGATAAACTTTACATAAAGTCTAAAAAAAATCCTGGGAATGAAACAATTCAAACCACATATCGGAGATACCGGAATTTTTGTAATAATATTTTGAAGAAGGCTAAGATTGATTATGAAAAGGATATGATTAAGAAAGCCGGAAATAATAATAAGAAGTTGTGGGAAACCATTAAAAATATCACGTACACCTCTAAGAAAAATGAAAAGTCAACCCAGTTAATTTGCCCCAAAAATCCATCCAATTCTGTCAATAATATAAACACGTTTTTCGCGGGTGTTGGAAAATCATTAGCCGAAAAAATAACTTCCAATAACGTAAAAACATCATACACTAACACGGCTAGTTCATCTCAATCAACTAGTTCCTGCGAAAAATCAATGGTGCTGTTACCTACAGATGAGTTCGAAATAAAATCATTTATACTTAACCTCAAAAATGATTGTGCAGTAGGAATAGATAATATCTCAGGAAACTTCTTGAAACAATTCATTGACGTTATTGTCCCTCCTCTAACTTTAATTTGCAATTTATCATTTTCCTCAGGAGTGTTCCCATCTGCTTTTAAAAAATCACAAATAGTTCCCGTCTTCAAAAGTGGGGATAGATGCTGTGTTAACAATTATAGGCCTATTTCTATACTTCCAACACTATCTAAGATATTGGAACGCTTAATGAATATCAGACTGGTTAAGTTCTTGGAGACAAATCGGCTTTTATCATCATCTCAATTTGGATTTCGCGCTAATAAATCAACTTCAGATGCCGTTCAACAATTGACGGATTTTATTATTTCTAAGCTAGATACTAAGAAAAAGACTCTGGCAATCTACTTGGACTTAGCCAAAGCATTTGACACAGTATCTATTCCCATTTTGATAAGCAAATTAGAGCACTTGGGTGTTAGGGGTGAAACACTGAACTTGTTTGCGAATTACCTAAAGGGGAGGACACAGGTAGTTAAAGTGAATGAATGGGTAAGTGGTGAGCTACCTATTGAATATGGCGTCCCACAAGGCAGTATCCTTGGTCCAACCTTGTTCTTGGTGTACATAAATAACTTATGTAACACAGACCTAACTAATGGGAGAGTGATTACATTCGCCGATGATACTGCATTGCTTTTCCATGGTGACACTTGGGATGAAGTTTATACGCACGCCCAAAATGGATTCAATAAAGTTTCTAAATGGCTCAATGACAACATCCTCACACTAAATGTAGATAAAACAAAGTTCATGACCTACACAATTAGGAAACAAGACGTACCAAACCTCACAATTATCTCACACAATTGTAGCCTTCCATTGAACAACAGCTCTTGTGAATGTCCACGTTTGTCAAAAACGAACGTTATTAAGTATCTGGGCGTTGTAATTGATAACCGACTAAATTTCCAACAACACATCGAGGCCTTGGTTCCCAGGATTCGTAAACTTATTTATATATTTAAATCTCTTCGACACATTGCTGACACCTCTGTAATCAAATCAGTTTATCTCGCTTTGTGTCAGTCTTTACTGTCCTATTGTATAACTTCCTGGGGTGGGGCCGCTAAAACGCTCCTGTTAAAGTTGGAGAGAGCTCAAAGAGCCATATTGAAAGTGAGTTCTTTTCTTCCCATGCGCTATCCTACAGTGGACTTGTATAAACGCTGTAAGGTACTGACTGTTCGGCAACTTTTTATTTTAGTGACTGTTACAAAGAAGCATGCTGAACTTCCGTACGACCCAAAAACATTTTCAGGGAAAAGGAGAAAAACAACTGTCTGTGCGACAACGCAATATAGGACCAGTCTGGCACATAATTTTTATGGTTTTCTGGGTTCGTATTTATATAATAATATGAACAAAACATTGATCATCTATCCTCTTTCCAGGGTAGAGTGCAAAAAGAAAGTGTTCTCGTGGCTTCAAGGCATTGACTACAGTGCAACAGAACGTTTGTTGAAACCCCTGAACTAATACATGGAACGATATACTACTCATACACGAGTTGTTCTTCACACTATTTGATTATTATGCGAAGAATCATTTCTCTCACACTCTCACTGACACACACACACACACCTACACACACGCTCCACCAAACCAAATATAACCCATTCTTGTCATCTCAAATGTCTACTTTTACTTCTACTTTTATTTATTTTGAAATGTTTACCTTATTAATCTTTGAATTAATTAATTGAATATAAAATTGTTAATTTATTTGCTAATTTTAATTTACTTAATTACTTATGTTAAATTCATCTTGTATGAAAATTGAATGCAGTTAAATGTCATTAGATAAATGTCCGACGGAGGGTCAGCCTGGTGATCTGTAATACAGGTTTTACCTAAAACAGACACCAGTCTCTTTGTAGTGAAAATTGACTTTGTACTGTTTATGCATAAGAGAAAATAAATGAATTTATTATTATTATTATTATTTGGATTTTAAGGTGTACGAAACTCAGAGAAAATATAACGCATCGCATCGAGTCGAATCAATCGAATGCGCCTTCTGTGACTACCTGCTTGGTCACAACACCGCGTGGCACGCGACGCGGCGTAAGCTTAACAACTTTTTGCGTAATGTACTTTTATCACTACATAAAAACGGGTAATGGTGCGAGTCATCAATCCGGCAGATTGGTTGCTCGGCGCGTGCGACGTACTACACGGTCATCGGCGGACGGCGCGGCTTGATTGACGACCGACCCGCTCCTCGCACCCCCTGCACCCCCGCAGACCGCAGGACGTAATGGCGATGTAATTTGCACAAAATAACCGTTTGATTCATTAATTTTTTGCAGACATTTATTAAAAGGAGTTTGAATGATGATGAACGATAAAATCGTCTTATTTGTGTGCGAGGGCAGTTGATTCGACTTCCTACTGTACCCACCTCTAATAAAACTCGGATATAATTATGGTAACATTAAGATTGATTAATTTATAAACAGAGCTCGGTGTAGCAACATTAAAAAGGTTGAGAAAATATCTCAAAATGACTGTCTCATTAAACCTTGACTGATGAAATAATAAAACTACTAATAATAGAAATTTGTAGGAAGTTTACAACTACGCTAGCTTCGTGACTATTTAGATCTTCATACATTCCACGTTAAAACGCATTCATAGTAACAAATCACGGCCACAGTGTGTGTGTGTGTGTGAGGAGCGGTCAGCAGGCGAGCGGGTCGCGGGAGTCGCGGGTGCTACACAACAATCATAATACAATTATTACGAAATGGTTTGGCAGTCAGATCAGAAACGCATTACCATAATAGCGGGTATCGGCGCGGCCGGCGGCACCGATCCGGCCCGCAGCCGAGCGGCCCGCGGCCTGCGCGCCGCGGCGCAAGGCCGCCTGATATCAACATTACAGATACTGAACACATTTTTTATTCCAGCAGCGTCGTGCCATTATTCTGATCTCACATTTAAGAGTAACAAATGTCAGTTCAAGGCCCAACCGGAGAATAGAGCACAGCCATAGCCATGTGTGTGTAATCTGTAAATATAAATAACATCTTCACGTATTTCTGTTTATTCGATAAAGAACCGCTACCAAAAATCATTTACCATCAAATCCCTCAGGCTGTTACTAAATACCTTCAAGACTTTATTAGGGACAAACAATTTCTCGTAAACTCGTCCCGAGTTTTCTGTAACAACCAAATGTAATAAAAACAAGCAACAATAAGTAAATACTTCGCCACAAACGGGCGCGGGCAAACTTCGTCCAACTTTCTATAATCTTCCATCTTGTTCGATGTGTTCCAGTATTTGATACGTTTTGGGACTCGGCGAAGTTTGTACGGAGTGCAAAATAAACGGCACAAGTATTACTAGAGGAGGATTCATATGCACCAGGCGGTGCGGTGCGGTGCGGTGCGGTACGGTGCGGTGCGGTGCGGTACCGCGCAGTACGGCGCAGTCCGGTGCCGTAAGCTAGTTAGCTTAGTGTCAGCACGGTGTGCGACATCGACTCGGGACTCGGTCAGGGTGTCGAGTCTGCTATTACAATAGTGTCACAGTGATCTATAATTGATTTCATTATTGTTGATCGATGACAATGGTCAATTTGCTAAAAATTCGTAATCTGCTAAATTCATAATGGTCGATCATTGTTCGGTCAATGGTCTTGTAATAGAATTGTGTTGTAATGACATTGTTGTATTGGCATTATTAAAAAAACCGTAATAGAAATGATTTTCGAAAAATTAGAATTAAATTTGAACATATACCTAATCATGCCAGATTTCATTTATATATGTTTTTACATATTATTTATTAGTGTTCTATGCAATCTGAAGAAGTAAGAAGTCCGTAAATAGCAAAAAACATTAAGTTATGTGTAACGCGGATTAATGAGAAACTATACAATTCAATAATATTTTATCTGTATGTAGTAAGTCAAATGTGACATTACTGCTTACTGACGATTTATCTGTTTTTATTTCTAGCGGTCGGTTGTTTTGATTTATTTTCATTTAAGTGTTTTAAATTATATTTAATATAGAAGCCTATATTTATAGCAATACAAAATGGTGCTAATTGAGCAAATTTCGGCTGGAACTGTCAAAATTTTAGCAGATTACCGCGTAAGTCAGTCATTCATTTGTCATTGTGTACGAGATTATCATTCTATGCCATTTCTTTCAATGGAGTGTCAGTGGTTGATCATTGGAAAGTAATAATGACACCACTATGTTAAAAGATTACCAAACTTGTCAAAATCAACAATTATGAGATCAATGATAGACTGTTGTGACACTATTGTAATAGCAGACTCCCCCTGGTGAGTTTCACACAGATTTTCGGAACATAAGTTCAGAACTAAGTGTGATGATAAAGGCTTCGATTTCAGGTTTTAATTCAGAACCTGGTACGATACATATTGTTATGAATAGACATCGGATGCACAGTGAAAATAAGAATAAGAATAATTTATTTAAAAAAGTTTTACAAAAGTGTACATTTTGGTGCAGTAGTGTTATTTCTCAAACAATGGTATAATTAGTGCATTAAAGTAAACTATAACTAGCATATATTTAACAGTTGCAAGAAGCGATATTGTGGAATTCAAATGTTTGGTAGCGACCTGCCCGATCTAGGTTTATTTAAACCTGTGTTTCAAGCCATCACTTTACATAGCACAAATTAGATAGGTCAGTAAAAGTTATAAAATAAAATAAATCTATTACCAACCTTAAGAATAATCAAATTGGTACAAATAACATTAAACATCAACATTAAAACTAAATTAAGTAAATACATATTTTACAATTAGATACAAGGGAATAACATAATCAAACCAGGACTTCTAGAAGTTTTTCTGTGTCCGTGTAATTAAGTATCGCTAAATAATCCGATATTACAAAACTACATTTCCTATAAGTTAGACTATAGAAGTTTAGTTTCTTGTTGAGTCCATTATACAGAAAAGGTCCCAAAAACACGTAAAAACGACTAGCAAAAGCATGTCTAGTTTGAGGCTTTGTGCAAACCAGGTCCTGCCTTCTCCTATCTGAAGGAACTGGGTCATAGGCAAGGGTAGAGTGCTGCTGTAGTATAATGTGTAAAATAAATAATTGCCGTACAGTGAGCACATTACATGCTGTATAGAGTAGGTGTGTAGGAAATCTAAACGGGCGAAAGGTTGCAACCTTTAGAATTGCTCTTTGAGCACGTTCTAGAGGGAGAAGAATCGAACTCCCCCCCCCCCCCCCCCAGGATGTTATGCAATAAGTTAGAATAGACTGACACAACGCTAAATAAACCTGTTTTATTAATTTATAATCGGATACATTACGTAAATACTTAAAAACAAATTTTAGTTTGCGCACTCTAGCACATAGTAACTCGATATGTTTACGGAAATTTAGATTGGAGTCAATAGTGACACCAAGATATTTCAAATGGTCAGCTTTTTCTAAAGTAGGGCAAGAACATGCAGTGTCAGCGTACGTACTACAGGTATGCGCGTAAATGATTAGGTTAGTAAGCGGTGTGTTAGTATTTCTCATTGTAAATGAAATGTATTTTGTTTTTTCAGCATTCAGTGTTAGAACATTATTGTGGAGCCAATTAGATACGATGTTGAAACCGTTCTGAGCATGTTCATAGGCCTCAGCTCTTGATTTAGCTGCAAACAACAGGGCAGTATCATCCGCATAAGACATTACAACACCATTTTCGAGTGGCAGGCTGCAAAGGTCATTAATATAGATTAAAAATAATGTAGGACCTAATATGCTGTCTTGTGGTATTCCAAAACTAGTATTACAAAGATCAAAACTTGTATTCGGACCAATTTTAACGCATTGCTGTCGATCGCTAAGATAATCAGATAATAGTTGAAGTTGCGCTCCTCTTATCCCAAGTGTTTCAAGCTTCTGCAAAAGAGTAGTGCAAGAAATAGTATCAAAGGCCTTCGCAAGGTCTAGAAAGATACCAACTGTATGCATCCCACTATCTAGATTTGTAGAAATGTAATTAATCAGTTTACTGCTTGGCTAGTTGATTTTTTAGGCCTAAACCCAAATTAATTATCTGAAAGTAGTTTGTTACCTTCCAGATATTTTATCAGTCTACTGTTTATGATTTTTTCTAAAATTTTTGATAGACCCGTTAGTACTGAAATGGGTCTGTAGTTAATCACACTCATTTTGTCTCCAGACTTGAAAATAGGTGTGACCTCACACTTTTTTAGCACTTTTGGAAATACCCCTTTAGATAAACATAGCTGTAAAATGTGGGTGAGCGGAGGGGCCAGTAGGTGTTTAAATCTTTTAAGTACATTATTGGGTATATCATCCCACCCAGTTGCGCAGACATCCTTTAAGCTGTTTATTATTCTAATTACTTCGTCTACGTCTGTATCTAATAAAACAAAAGAATTTTCATCCCCCCATCTCGGAAAGAGTATTTTTGCTCTTCGATATCTGAGTGCAAAAGTCGTTTTTATCCTCTAGAGGATAAAGTAAATTGAATTTAGAACATCGTGTGCACTAAGTTTGTGAATTCAAAACATCATTAAACCTATTTACTTCTACCTCCATGGTGCCGAATTTATCATAGGTACAACCTTTTTTAATTTGTTAAAAACTCAGACTCGGAACCTTCTTGGTGTACTTTTATAATTTGATTTGCGCGCGCCATTTTCTTGTCAGGTCAATTGTTAAAACCTTAGGTTAAAAACAAGTGAAAAACGTAAAATAAGTGGTTTTGGCGACGAAGAAGTTTATTTGACGCCAACAGAATTGACTGAAACTGTTAATAATGCGCAAATGAGCTTTCTCCCTCAACAATCACGCGAGAAGGATTTGAAACAGTACGATATTAAAAAAATTGAAAAAAAATAGGTAGATAATGCCCAAGGCATTAAGTCCGCCTTTGTACAGTTTTTACTTGTGCATAAAGTTTTAATAAATAAATAAATAAATATTACACTCAACTTAACTAACTGTAGCAACGTTACTTTAAATTTTTCTTAATTGTACCAAAGTATTATTTGTTATAATTTAAAGATTAATCTGTAATACTTACCTACCATAATGTAGTAGTAAACACCTAAACTGAAATAAAAGTATCTTGTGATTGTAAATGTTTTTTTTTTTGCATTTAGTAATTTCCTCGCTGAGGTGGGATGAAAAGTTACGTGTTGCACTCGAGTGCAAAGATTTTTCACCTCGTGATCTTTTGATTCCCTCGCTAACGCTCAGGATTCTAATTTTTGAATCACTCGCTGCGCTCGTGACTCAATTTTAGAATCCTTCGCTTGCTCGGTTATCAAAATTGAGCACGCGGTTAAAAAGCAACTTTGCACTCTTGTATAACAAATAACTATTAACGTGGAAAATGCCAAAATATACTTGCAAAATATGTGAAAAAAAAAGCGAAATATGCAATCAAACGTCTATATTTATAACTAGCTTTTACCCGCAGCTTTGCTCGCGTTAATTTCAAAATCAATCAAAATCAAAAGCATTTATTTCAAGTCACGAACTTTTGAATTGTAGAAACAAAGATAAAAAATAAATGTAGCTACAGTCCCAGTCATAAGACATAAAAACTGTGAAAGTACTGTAGTTGCCCATTCCCTAGCGTAGATCTTTATGGAGAAGAACGGGCAAGAAACTCCATGGACACTCTTTTAAATCAAAATATTGTTACAAAATCTTGGTTACATCATTCATGATGAGATGGTATATTATGTGAGAACAATGTAGCAAGATGTGCACGGTAAAGTGTCCATAGTAAAACAAACAAAAAAAATACAATTAAAAAACAAGATAATTCATTCAAATAAGCCATGGCAACTGTGAGATGACAAGTTGATAGCGCCCGTTCCCGAACATGACGCATGGATCAGCACCATTCCACTCAACCATTTTGAAGGGAACTAAATGATCCGACACACGCGCCACCATCAGCGAGACATTGAAGTGAACATGACATACTCACAACCGCCAGGGCACATTCAGGTCAAGAAAAGACGTAGGTTTCCAGTGAATGATAGCTTTCGCGACATCGTTAACATGCGATTATATAATACTAAAGAGATTGAATCTATACAATGCAAAGAAAGTTGTACAATCTTCAGCAGCTCCAACAATACTATTTAATGCTATCAATTTATGCGCCCCTGTCCTTGTGGAGCAGGACCAGCATTGAGCCAAGCATTTTTATCAGCGATAAAATCGCTCAACTTGTAATATGCTTGCTTACATAGTGTGTGTTTAATGCATGTTTTAAATTTCGTCTCATTCAGTTCTTTGTGGAATTTTATTATAGCATCTCAAACAGTACCCCATAAAAGATGAGTCTACCTTAGCGAGTCTAAAGCCTGGCTGAATTAGTTGGTCCCTATTTCTAGTACTGTACTTATGTCTGTCACCTCTTTTACCAAAAAGATGCAGATTTTTTCTGACGTATATTATGTTTTCGTAGATCTGTATTGACAATGTACCGTCATGATGTTAATTTCCTTAAACAGTTCCCGTAGAGAATCGCGCCTACGAAGATTATACAGGGTGTTAAAGTAGTCGCGTGCCATAGCTTAGGGGTGAGTTCAGTATCGATAAAGGAACCCGTAAAAAATAAAAAATAAAACTTTTTTTATTTTTTTTTTTAAACCTAAAATTAGGGTGATAGTGTGAACACCGTTATCATTGAAACCAGTGGTTTGGTTTCATTGGTAGAACGTAAAATCATTGAAAAAATCAACCTTTTTTTTTTTGAAGAAAATCCATATTTTACTCATGATCATTTCACCCTAATGCGCTCGGAAACAGCTGACCACCGAACAGGCGGCACTCGGGGTCATCGACCGCGCCGCAGTCAGCTGTCACTAGAGCGAGCGCGCGCCGGCGGCGGCGCACGCACCGCCTCCCGCCTCTGCCTTACCAGTCCTGATCTGTTCTCAACCCGCTAGGAGTAATAGTGTTCTGTGTTCTCAACGCAGAGCGCACGCCGCCTAAACTGCTTACTGTTCTACTTATACCCGCTTACCGTTTATGCGCAATAGTGATTTCGTCTTAGAATAATAACGCGATTTCGTATTCCGCCGAAGTGTGGTCAGAACTTACCGTGCTATCCTAAACCCACTTCTATGCTTGTGAACTTTGACTGCTTTTGTCTCTCTGCCGATCTGTGCTTTTTACTCCTTCATAGGTACTTCTTGTGCTTTATTGGTGTACATGTGCTTTGGAAGGCCTAAGTTGACTACAATACTTACGTGACGACTTTCATTCCATCGCCCCAGTTCACGCCTGTACCTAAGGAAGTATCTACGACGACAAGGTAGGATTTATCCATACTATTCCGGACTACAAACCTAATTTAGTAGGCACCTACTAATTAAATAGCAATCGTTTAGAATTGATAAAAAAAAATGGCTAGAAAAAGTTTTTATTTTGTTTAAATGCTAAATAATAATTTCCTAGAGTTAGGTACCTACCTACTAACGAACGCAATGAAATACCTACGCTCGAACACTTCGATAACACCGGGTGAACGATAGGTTCCAAGTATTTCTTCTTCGTACAAATTGAAAATCTTGTCCCTTCGTCTGTGAACCCCGACCGAATCGGTCTGACGCCATTGTTTAACTATTGTGTCTATGTAAGTAGGTTTAAACCTCAATAATTCAGCAATAGTAGAAGAACGAGTGGGTATTTTAAATTTTAAAATGGAATCAAGTACATAGGTACTTAGGTATTTACAATGAATTAAAATCAACTTATTTACTCACTTGTTGAAAGTTATCACAACACAACGTTTTTCACTTCGTAAAGTTATTGGTATTAGGTACTTATCTATCATCAGATACATATCACAGATAGTTTCGCGGTACACAACACAATATTGTTTATAATTGAAGTCGTACAGTTATTGAAATCACCTCTTTAAATCGTCTAAAGATGTAAAAAACATTAGTTAGATTATGTGATTTTGGATACGTGCTCAAATCAAACGAAACTTGTACGTTCCTAATTCAAAAACATTTTACGTGCAATTTTTACCGCCAAAGCGAAGGTCAATGACCGCACGATGCCAGCGCGCCTTGCTATCTCTTTTCGGTTAGTAACGGCCCACATAGAACTATCCTTGTCCATCCACTCACACTTTACTATTTATGCAAGTTCAGTAGTAATTAGGTCAAAAGGAGACGATGCAGTTCTGTTGAATACTAGTTAAACAAGATATTTTTTGTAGGTTTTGTATTTTGACGGTCCTAAGCCCGTTAAAGTACGAAGGGAAAATTGGAATTGTAATTTACATAGGTACCATGCATCGTAGCGTTAGGGGCGCACATCTTGCGCCATTTGTCACGAGCCGTTTTGAGTAGCAATTAGCAAATAATGCGCCGACACCGCACGGCGAGAAGTGAAGGACAAAATGACAACACGTTCGATAGTAGGTTAGTAATAGCATTTAAACAAATAAAATAATTTTAATTCTAAACGATTGCTATTTTAAGTTAATAGGTAGTAGGTACTAAATTACGTTGATCTTGCAATTTTTTTTTTTATGTTTTTTTTTTCATTTTTTTTTTTCGATTTATATTTTATTTTTCCTGGGTTCTTTTATCGATACTGAACCTACCCCTAAGCTATGGCACGCGACTACTTTAACACCCTGTATATGGCTCTGATGGCTCTTTTTTGCAGAATAAATACAGACTCAATATCTGCAGCCCGTCCCCATAGCAAAATGCCATAAGACATTATACTGTGAAAGTAACTAAAGTATACCAGTCTAGCGGTATCTACATCGGTATATTGACGGATTTTTCTAATGGCATATGCTGCTGAACTTAGCCGCCCCGCAAGAGATGTTAAATGAGAACCCCATTGTAGCCTTGAATCAAGCGTAATCCCCAGGAAAACCATTTTATCTATGAATTCAAGTTTCTCTTTATTCAATATTATATTACAATCACTACTTTTAACATTCGGTAAAGCGAATCTTATGCATTTAGTATTTTTTTCATTTAATACTAAATTGTTTGCTGTGAACCAATTTTGGACCTGAAGTAGGGCATTATTCACGTCATCTAGATTTTGGGCCCGTCTATTTATCTTAAATATTAGGGATGTGTCATCAGCGAATAACACCATATTTTGAGGTTGGTTTTTCAACCTCGAATTAAATGTAGCTTACATACAATACAATAGCTAATTCGAAAACTTAGATAAATGATATATTGCAAAAATAATGGTGTGTAATGGATGTGAAGTAAAGTGTCCAGTGAAATGTGCAGGTGTGTAGTTAATGTGTGCAACTGAAGTGTGTGAGCAAAGGTAGGATGATGACCACCTTATTACTGTAAGTCACTTATTTGATCTCTTTATTGTACTAAGAATGCTGTGTACACTTATTAGTACGTACTTTAGAAGTTCTGTAACATGTGTACTCTTATCGATAAATGTAATATGTATTGTACCTACTGTTGGTGCACCTATTTTATAAATAAATAAGAAAGACGAAACACTGACCAAAATAAATAAAATGATGGTGTGGGTGTGGATGTGTCGGGTGACACAGTCATAAACTATTAAATGTGTACGGGTTGTAGTAGTTAACTCCGTACACCAATTTGTCGTGAAGGTTTGTAAGTTTAGAGAAACACGTTCCACTTAGATGCACTAAGTAGTGTTACAGCCTCTCAGTTGTTGATAGCTAACAGTTCTAAGTTCACTATATTTTAATTCGTTAGTCATGTTGTTATAATATGCTAAATTATGACGCGCATCGTTGGCCTAAAAAGTTACCGAGTAAACAGAAAAATGTACGACGATGAGACCGTACAAAATGATTATAAATAACGACGAGGGTATGAGAAGTAACTGCTCTGTAATGTCATAGCCTAGTTGTTGCAACTGTTGAGACTTTAATCTTGCAATGATTATTTGGTAATGAGGAATTTGACAATCTTTTACTAATTTTGTGGTACAAATAGTTAGCAAGAAAACCAAAATGCCGACGGGAGAAAGCGGTGTGGAAATGATAGGACAAACTGCGTGTTTGCGTCGCTTTTTATCAATATTAGATTATTGTATCAAGTAATGATGGAGGAGCTCGTGGCTAAATAATAACAACCGCACGGGTCGACCTTCAAGGTTAAGCCGTGCTTGCCGAGGTCGGTTCGTGGATTGGTGACCATCATTACATACCGAGTTTCCTCCGTGCCTCGGAAAGCACGTTAAGCCGTTGTTCCCGGCTGTCATTTGTGGATCTTTGAGAACTTTACTTCACTTTACTTCACTTTACTCCACTTTACTTCACTTTACTCCACTTTACTTCACTTTACTTCACTTTACTTCACTTTACTTCACTTTACTCCACTTTACTCCACTTTACTTCACTTTACTTCACTTTACTTCGCTTTACTTCGCTTTACTTCACTTTACTTCACTTTAATTCACTTTATTTCACTTCATTTTACTTGCCTTCACTTCAGTTTACTTCATTTTACTTCCCTTCAATTCAGTTTACTTCCACTTACACTCTGACATACCTACGACAGTATGTATTTACAGGCATCACCTGGTAACATCATGAACAGGCATTATCTGTTAACATCATGTACTAACAGGCATCATCTGTTAACATTATGTATTCAAAGGTATCACCTGTAGTAAATTGCATTACGAAGTCCTTACAGAAGGAGAATCATGTTCTCTTTTAAACGAGGATCATTATTTGATACAGTCATCTGCCTAGCCTTATCCCAAACTATGTTGGGGTCGGCTTCCAGTTCAACCGGATGCAGCAGAGTACCAGCACTTCACATGAAGTGACCGCCTATCTGACCTATAACCCAGTAATTGAGCAATATGATACCCATTAGTAAGACTGTATGTCAGACCCCTTGGCTTCTGACTACATATCCCTTTCCACCCGAGTTAAACTGATCGTGAGATTCGACTTTACAAAATTCTAAGCAAAAATTTAAACAACTTATGCGGACGCAACCGGCGTCGATCTATCGTGAGTCTAGCTATGAATGAGACAAAAAATACTTTTGCACTCTGCGCGCGCGTTTTTTCCTGATATTTCGTCGAAAGCCAGATGAGGGATGGCTGTGTGTTTTAATCCCGGCACCCCCGCACGAAAGTGGATCGATTTTTAGTAATTGTATTGGAATAATTGATATTATTAGATGTTATTTGATTAAATACGAGTGTCTTTAGGTTTACTCATCAAATTTTTGCAAATTAAACAAAAGTTTCGTAATTATTTTCTGTCAAAATTGAACTCACACGATCATGCAACATCGATCGTAGCACGTAATGTTGTTTCATTTTGTTATTTTGTATTTTATGTGGTATTTTGATCCTATCCAGTGTTCAAATGGCCTTTCCTTCTTTATTATGGGTCCGAATTACGGATTATGTAATATTAGACCAAATGATGAACGGAAATCTATCAGAGACTGAAGATTTTAACGATCTTTGATTTTAAACCAAATACCCTATTTGATCTATTGGCTTGCGAATATCTCTCCAATGGTGACAATCCTAATACAATCTACCTTATATCAGGCATGCAAATATTAATGGAATTGTTCAGTAATGAATATTGAAAATAAATTAAAATTATGGATTGCAGGTAAAAACAAAGTCAAACAATAGTCGGAATAGTACATTCATAATACAAACGGGTGATGCTCGTAATCTAAAGTTTTGTGTACGGATAACGCCCGTTTATTGAATTTTGAAGACAATATTCATACAACATTGTTAGTTTAATTTGTACAATGGTGTGAATAAATACTGTATGAAATAAATAATGAATGATAAAAGGATGATGCCCATTTGGTGACCTAAATTAGACATTCTTTATTTGTTTCAATGTCCACAAATTAAAATATCATGTCAAGTTTTACTTTAGAAATATTGAGTACGATGGTGAAGCAGGATCTGTTGGAGCTATAGGGGAACGTTGGAAAAGAAGATATTGATATTGTTTAACAAAGAGCAATACTATTCTTCCTGTGCTAATAAGTTCTCAGCGCGTTATAAAGAATTTGCATGAAGTACACTGGGATGTCATTTGGGTGGACTAACGGTAGTCTGATGACATGTTTTGTCCCAGATGCTGATCAGGGCCCTTCGAATTTTGGTGAAGGCAAACATCGTGTCCATTGGTCGCGTTTCCCAGGTTTTCAGGAAATAGGTTCGGGTGTGATTGTGGAAAGTGATTTCTTTATGTTGGAGGATAACATGCTGGCGCGCATCCGTTCGCCAACCTTCAATTCGGGTCGAATCGAGGCATCACTCATATGAGCTGGAGACGTTGGGCGTAGTTAATGGTATAAAAAAATTCGTTTATATTTACATGGAAGGAAGTTTGTTTTGGTAAGCGACTGCAACACTTTTAAGTGTTCTCGTAACAAGATTGCGATACATGTAAAGAAGCAAAGTGTCATTCATGCAGGGTACAGGCAGAGTTGCACCCTATTACAAAGGTTGTAGTGCCATGGCGCACGGTACACATCGATTCGACCAGTGAGCTCAGCGGAAAACGAGCTAACAAAGAGCATGTGTTCGTACTCATTGATACGTTTACAAAGTTTGTCCTTTTACATCATACGATGCGTATTGCCACCGCCCGTAGTATAAAAGCTGTGACAAGGAGCGTATCATTGTTTGGAGTACCGGTACGGATTATTGCCGAATAAGGTCGTTGTTTCACAAGTCACGAGTTTAGGAAATTTTGTGAGAGTTAAGCATTAGGCTTCATTTAGTAACTACGGGATCATCGCGAATAAACGGTCAAGTTAAGCGCACAATGACGACGTTAAAATCTATGCTTTCCGCGGTTGAAGTGAACGAAGATAGGTCGTGTCAGGATGCGTTAGGAGATGTGCAGAGGGCGCTAAACTGTACAGTCTATAGGGTAACAAAAGTAAGCCTGCTCGAATTACTAGTCGGTAAAGTCACGCGCCCTCTTAGTCTAATAGCTTACGACGATGACACTGACGCAGATCTCGTACAAGTTAGGGAAAACTCAGCTCGGTTAATCGGAAAGTCGGCGCTTTATAGTAAAACAAAAAAAAAAAAGGGGTGGAGAGCACTAAGGCGCGACTGTAAAAGACTAAATTGGACTTCAAATAAAAAGGACCTTTTAGAGTTGTAAAAGCGTAAGAGGGGGATCGCTACACATTGAGAGCATTAAGTTCTAAGCGTACTTACAAGTACGTGAATGATAGGTTAAGGAGAATGCCCAAAGGCCAAGTACTGTTTGAAGTAGAGAAATTTAGAGTCGGAGATAGTGGGGAAACTTAGTTCGGTTGGTAGGACCGTATCAGTAGCCATTTCGTAGACGTAGACCGGTAGAAGTTGGTGTCTGCTTGTAGCAGTCTAATGAAGCGCGGCGCGCGGGTAGGTCGGGTCTGGCAGAGACTATGGAGTCAGGTGGTACTCGGTGTTCTTAAGGAACGTAGTAAAACAAACAGGGGTTTGTTGGAGGGCCTAAATGTTGGCTGTAGGCCACGAATGAGATTCCTGCTTTGGGTGAGGATTAGATGGATGAAGAGAAAATTATCTCATCAAACAAAAAATTAAATAAGGAAGGGATGTAGTGTCTGTGAGTGAAAGAGAGGGAGGCATTATGTCGTCTCTAGCGCGCGTGCGGTGGGAAGGCACTAAGGCAGTCAGTTAGCTTTGGGCCGCCGTAGAGAATGGACGTGCGTGCGATTGAGAGCCGATAATATAGAGGGAAATACCACAATATGGCCGTTGACTCAATCACCAAGATATCTGCCGTATTTCGAAAAAAAAAGTTTAACTGGTAACTGACCTTCACTATTTTCTTTGAAATGCCATATTAATTAACTGTTGCCAATTTGAAGAAGCTAGCTTTGTTCTTGTAGAAGTTATTACATTTTCGCATTAAAAACGCTCTTCTGGAAACTTGTGATTTTGTAGATAACCGTTTGTTCTTTGCTGCCGTCGAAATTATCGATTAATAAGAATTCCGAACTAAAAACGGCTTGTAAAACTGAATATCAAGACAAATAAACACATAACCAACAATAGGGGGGATCTAGATCCGTTATGGTCACAGTTCTAACCCTAATGATTCACCAACAATAGGGGGGATCTGGCGTTAATGGCCCCTTTTCTAACCTAATCCAACCCAAAGGATTCAATAACGCTACATGGTACCCCGCGCAGGTATATACGCGTAGTGTATACGAGAAGAAAAAAACACAAAAAAAAATTATGAATAAAGGACTTAGTACAGAAATATTAATAACAAAGAAGACAAGAAGACATTACAACAACATTTGCAACATTACATATCATATACTAACACGGCAACATATAATATCAATAAATAACTTAAAATCGGAACATCGAAATTCGGAATAAATATTTATGAGTATTTGGGTGTGCCCCTCCTGTTTATCCTTGGTTCATGTTTTCCATAAATGGGAACAGACTATTCTCACAGGTATAGGCAGGTGCTTAGTATGTATTTCCGATGTATAAAATTAGGACGATACACTGTTCGCCCTATTTGACCCATAGGGTGGGCGGACAATGTAAATTACATTTTATTTGATCTGATTCAACGACTAAACGCCTTTTAATTATTACCCTCAACGTATACTCAAACATATGATCACTAGTTCACATCCCTACAGTACTCTCCATAGAAGTAGAGGATGTAACGGAGGATACGATCGGCCGGAGAGCATACTCTACTGAACTCCCGGCGAAGTCGGGAGTTGGAGGTACATGCAAAGACGTTAAAAACTGGGTATATGGGTCAGCGCGGGCGGCAATCTGCAGAGGCGTCGGCAAGCGTCGTCTGTGTGTCCCCCGCCCCACCCCGCCCCGCCCCGCCCCGCACTCCGCACCGCACCGCGCGCCACACGCCTTCGCTTCGCTCGCTTTCTACTTAAAACGTTGACATGGTGAATGCAATTTTCCACTTAGTCCAAACAGAGACGAACCTATAACAGCTAAGCTATCGTTACACACCCTTAACCTGCCACCCCTCGATATCTACAACAATATTTTAGTGAAAATCCTCGAATGGAACGTTTACAATAGCTCAAAGCGATTGTTGAGAAATTTAGCGAATTTCATCCAAAATAAATCTGGCAGCTCTACGTTCGGTTACAATAAAAATGCTCTAACCTAGTTTATGAGTTGAAATGGCTGCATCAGTGCTGCGCAATCGATGCTGTATAATATTACATGGACGAAAAGAAAACGTAGCAAATGTCCGAAATGCGACGCGGCGACGGCGACGGGGCTATCGTGTAGTCGCGAGTAGAGCGGTCAGAGTTGGTCTGATGTTAGTGCGAGACAGAAGACCCACTCGCATTGAAATGACGCCGTTGTGCAACTAATGAACATTCTGTCAGTGGTGCACGACTACAGTTGACTGCTCGCAGCCTGCAAGCCTAGCTCGCGCCGCCGCCGCCCGGTGACGGCGTGCACCTTCTGCCGCATGTCTGTACCGCGGCTTTCTTATTAGACGGCGCTGGCCGGCGCCGGCCCGCACCGCGCTCTTGATGTGATAGCGTGCACCTTCTGCCGCGTGTCTGTACCGCGGCTTTCTTATTCACTCTCGGTACATATCAGACATTTAAACTGCTCCAGACTCACTGGCTGATTTACTGCAGCAATTTCGCTTTATAATTCAAAAGCTGTTTGTCTGCCTTCTTTTTCGTGAGATCAACTACGACTTGAAATGGCCTTTAATAAAAGCCTTCGTCACCCAAGAAAAGTTTCGTTTCGCCGGCAACTGTTTATATTTGCTATCTGTATTCCACTTTCAAGTCGTTTTGTGTCTGCAATTAGGCTGTAGCGGGGCGGGTATGCTGGGAGGGGGGAGTGTCGCAGAACGTCCAGTGCTGTACACTTCCTGTATGTCCGCCACTTTTCAGCAGAATGAGGAAGGAAAGCCGCAACTGAGTCCAGGAGCGCGGCACGGGCGACGCCTCTGTCAGAGACTATCACAACTCTAAAACATTCGGATAAACAGCTAGTAACTACATCGTTCCTTTTCAGGGTTCCGTACTCAAAGGGTAAAAACGGGACCCTATTGCTAAGACTCCACTGTCCGTTTGTCTGTCACCAGGCTGTATCTCATGAACCGTGATAGCTAGACAGTTGAAATTTTCACAGAATTTGTGTTTTTCTGTTAAAACAACAAAAATACTAAAAACAGAATAAAATAAATATTTAAGGGGGCTTCCATACAACGAACGTGATTTTTTTGACGTTTTTTGCTCGACATTAATAACGGCAACAGGTAGACGCTTGAAGTACCTATTCACAGAATATTTAGTTATATATTCACTTTAAAAATAAATAATTAAGGGGGGCTTCCATACAACAAACTTGATTTTTTTGCCGTTTTGACTAATGTTGTAGAGATAATGGTACGGAACCCTTCGTGCACGAGTCTGACTCGCACTTGGCCAGTTATTTTTTTACTTTTAATAAAGACTCGTATTTGTAAATACACACAGTTTTAAACACTTCTTAGCACGAAAGCAAGTATGAAGCAAGAAATTATGTTAATTTTCGTACCTATAAAAAGATTGAGCATGTTATTGGAAGCTAGCATCAGTTGAGTGTGTGAGACAAGAGCGAGGTATCTCGGTGTCGGTATTTGGGTGTGATGGCCCATTTGCACACCGAGTCGCACCGAGTTGCCGTCTGCTCGGACACGTCTTGAACACAAACAGAATTACCTGCGTATTGACTGCCTGAACACTGCCTGCGGTTTGTTCAAATGATGCGTGCTACAGCGTGTTCTTGTGCTTCACTGGTGCGTGTCGAGTGTTGTGTCACTACTAGTTTCTACCTCCAGTTCTTAAGCTCCACAGTCCACAGTGAGGCCAATCACGCAACGACTTGCGAAAGTTTGAATCTCAACATTTACATACATAATGTAGCTATCCATTGCTGATAGAATTTTTCAAATCGGTCCAGTAGTTTTTAAGTTTATTCGTTACATACAAAATTACAAATCTTTCCTCTTTATAATATTATATGATTATTAGTAATTAGTAATAATATAATTATATTTAATGTCGATATACATCAAATTCGCAACTTAACTACATTCCTATTCGAAAGACGATCGTCGACTAGTCCGAATAAGATCGCCAAAGCGGGTGCGGGCGGGCGCACCCCGGGTTCGAGCCGAGCGAGCATCGTTTCACCACTTTTCTTTCTTTGGTTCACACCGCGAACCACAGAGCTGAGCTACGCTTACGAGGTGAACAAATAGCATCACTAGCATTGTCGGATATTTCGTTCGCATCGTTTGTATCGCTGAAGTAGCATAACTCTGTAGGTCGCGGTGTGAACCAACGTATGAAAAGAGGTGAAAAGATGCTCGCCCCGCTCGCTCGCTCGTTCGCTAGCTAGCAGTGTGACCTGCGCTTTACCCCGCATCCCGCACGGGATTCGCTTTTGTTGGCCAGAAATCTGACTGTGAAAAATCGAAATCCTCGGTTTTGATAATATTCATGTTCTTCTGATAAATAAAACATTTTTGATAATACTTCCCAAAGTGAACGGCTTGTTACCTCACAAAGGAAAGTGGGAAAAGATCACGTTGTGCCATTACCAAACAAATTGGGGTACTTAGGTCAAGAGATATAGGATAGGATAAGGATAATAATAAGGATAATATAGAGAATAATATAACCGGCGAAATGTGGGTGTACTAGTAAGTACCTACACCTCTGCCTAACCCTTCGGGAATAACAGGCGCGATAATGTGTTTATGTAAGATATAGAAAGATGATGAACGTGTTACGGCACGAGCGCCGTCCGGTTCGCAGACTATGTCTGTTCCAGGCTGCTAGCTTCATTCTCACCTACCTTCAATGTAATATAGTATCTATTAGTAGAACTACCTCATGTCACAAATAAACTATTTGAAGTTATCTCGTAAAAGGGAGGTCGTTAGTTGAACAAATCTCCAGCATCCCCTAAGTGAGGCGAAGTGTCGGGAGGCGTGGGCCAGGGAGTGCGGTCATTAGTGCTGTGCTCGTGTGCCCGGGTGGGCCGGGTGGGCCGGGTGATCGCGCTCGGGCCCGGGTGTGCCGCTTGCGCCTATGGCGTACAGAACTGCGAGCCAATCAGCGTTAACCAGGAATCACGCGATTCATGACCGAGACAAAGTCAAAACCTCAAAAGGAAAAAAAAACGGATCCCTTTTAACCGAACGTAAAAAAACTTATAACCGGAACCCTCATAAGATCACTTTGTTGTCCGTCTGTCCGTCTGTCTGTCCGTCTGTCACCACCGATTTTCTCAGGAACGGGTGGCAAGACCTAGCAAGTTTAAATTTATACCATATACTGAGGTCTATAGTCCCTATTAGGTGTATAAAAATAAAGGTCCTTTGCCCATATCTTTTTATCATGTTGACCCACAACATGATAAAAAGATATGGGCAAATTTCGATTTTCGCGAAAACTTGTAAGTACTTACCAAAATTTACCTTAATTTTCATTTTTTTTATTTTCAGACTTTTCCCTTTACTTGTGCTGTAAGACCTTGCTTTGAACCAAAATTGACAATTCTAGGTCAACCGGAAGTACCCTATAGGTTTTTGGTCGAAAACCTATAAATTATGGTACGTTGATCTAGAATCACGAAATTTGGCAAAAAGCAAGGTCTTACAGCACAATCAAGGGAAAAGTCTGAAAACCGTAAATATGTAGTTTAATATTAAAAAAAAAAACGATTTTACTATTACAAACTTATTATTTGCGGATGGAACAATAGACGTTTCTAGGGATCGAACAGCAAAGTTAAGTTTGTCCTTTAAAAAGTTTGTACAGAACCCTCGGTGCGCGACTCCGACTCGCTCTTGGCCGGTTTTTTTTTTGTATTGTTTTGTTTAAAAAAATACTTAAAAATGTAATAAATAAACGAAATAATAATAAAAGTGTTTATTTCTCACCACAAGCCAAAAAATACAAACAATATTTACACATAAGTCAGCCGACGATTTTTGGTTGTGGATCGCTGGCGCCTGTGGTAGGTAGTAGCACCTGTTATACTGGTCACCAGGTCCCCACCTGTTTCAAGTTACACATTTGATAGCTTACGTCTGGTATCACAACAAATAACAAAAGTTTTAGTGAGCTTATTTAAAAATTCGAAACACAAGAGAGCATTAGAGTAATATAATTAAAACAATTAAAAAGTTAAAGTACGTTGAGTGGTTTTTATGAATGTAATTTTGTGTGTGTGCGTGTTTGTATGTGTGTGTTGGAGTGAATGTTAGTGGATGAGTCTGAATAGACGTAAATAATAATAATAATACGTTAAAGAGAGCTTCTGTTTGGCTTTGTAGCCAGGCATGTAAAGCAATTTTACATTTATGTTTGTTTATTGTAAAGAAGGGTCCGAGGAAAACAAAGAATCTTTGACTAAAAGAGGTTTTAAGTGGAGTAGCTAAGGGAACTATACGGTTACGGCGATTTGTTTGCTGTAAATAGTTGGATATAGAGTGTTGCTTAATAGCAGTGGTCATGCAGTACAAACAATTGCCTAACCGTAAGGACTTGGCAATATTCATAGAGCTTGACGGTGGGATGAAGACTTGACGTTTAATCTGAATATAGTGGAATTTGGCTGCCCCGCCCCAGGACGAGATACATTAGACCAAAATTGATTGACACAGTGCCTGATATGTCATTTTCATGACAACAGCATCTGCTGAATTGCGTAGTTGTTTAAAAATATACATTAGTTTGCGCATTCTATTTGATAGGTGTATTATGCACTGTTTGAATGTAAGGTTGCAGTCAATCACTATGCCAAGATACTTTATCGAAGTGACTCGTTCAATGTTACAGTGGTCATGGGTGCCACCGCCGTCGCTACTACCATTAGATAGTGTCAACTAGGCAGCAACATTTGTGAGCTTGTAACTAACACATTGGTATTTCGAATCGAAAAATTTATTATTTTGGTTTTCGATGTGTTTAGGGTAAGCAAATTGTCACTGACTGTATGGAACCCTTATGAGCAAGGCGATATGCCTCTTCCTAGTTGTCCGACGCAAATACGAGTGCTGTATCGACCGCATAGGAAAATATTGTACCGCTTAAAAATAAACTGGGGCCAAGAATACTGCATACTGCACACTGAATACTGACCCATACTGTGCCCTGTGGCATACCAAAAGCTACATTTAGATCAGAGCTGGAGTAAGTTCCAATTTTGGCACTCTGTGTTCTCTTTGTAAGATAGCTCTGAAACAAGGATAGCTGGGTACCTCGTATTCCCAGGCATTCGAGCTTAGATATTAAGATGGGAATCGAGACCGTGTCGAATGCCTTCGCGACATCCAAGAACAATGCAACACATTTCTTAAGGTTGTCAAGTTTCCGAGCTATTAGTACAACTACTGCTATGTGTATTGCGAACTAAGTGTACAATACACATGTATGTTTCTATTCAATTATAAAGAGCCTGTAAATAGTTTAATTGAAATAAATGCTTGAAGCTGCGCACTTACATCCAGCTCAAGGCGCAGCGCCCCCTGAGCAGCAAACAATCCGTCTGTCGGCATCTGAAGCTCGCTTCACTTATTGTTACCTTACAACGATTGTTATCTATCTGCGGAAGTATAAGCCATTTGTATGTTTCATTACGGCTTTGAGGCCCTAGCAGGAACGTGCGGTGTTAACGTGACGTAAATAAGTCGTTTTTTAAACAACAAAAAAACATCGTTTTATACAGGTTGGAATTTTGTAATGCCACCTGGAGGGAAAGTACTCTTAATACTGCAGATAGAAAATTTTACTTAAAGGAAACATTCCTTTATTTTTGAATAGAAAGCAAACTGCATTCAAATATTTTCGAAAATTCTCTTCTCCCACACCCGGGAATCGAACCGGCTAAAATCTGAAAAAATTATACCCTGTACTCGAAAAAAAAAAAATTGAAAAAATGAAATGAAAAGAAAAACCAGGAATGAAAGGAAAACCAGGAAATCTGAAGTTACAAATTCAATGAGTCAAGTTAAAGCTCTTTAACTAACATCCATCTTTTGTAATGCAGACTCCTTTGCGACATACTCGTAGCTACGTGTATGAGGTAATTTAAATATGGAATGTTAGATAAAAATTTGAAAATTAGATTGTCATAGTTGTTATTCACATTTGATTGTTTTTACAACTCATTTCACATTTTGTCTCACGGTGAAAATGGCTTATCAAGAACAGTTTGATTTAATGGAAGCTTATTTTTTTAATAACAAAAACGTGAATCTAGCTCTGCGGTGGTATGGAGAGAGATATCAAGACCGACAGGCACCAACTCGGTTCGTATTGAAAAGAATGGAAGAAAATTTAAAGAATACGGGTGGTTTCAAGAAGAGACGGCAAACCTTTCAGCAAAACTATTTCGATTTTGAACTAGATGTTTTAACATACTTTGAATCATTTCCGAAGGCTTCAAGTAGAGATGCTGCCGATGAATTAGGAACAACCCACACTCGCGTACTTAAAGTGCTGAAAAAGTACAAGTATAAAAGCTATCGTGAAGGCCGGTTGGTGCAAAAATTGCATATTGGGGATCGTGAGAGACGATTACAATTTTGTGAAAACATGCTTGGAGAAATTGACCGAAACCCTAATTTTTTGAGTAACATTGTTTGGTCTGACGAAACCAACTTCAGCAATAATGGCATGTACAATCGCCGCAATAACCATTATTGGTCTCAAGTGAATCCTGTTCGTGTTCATGGAACTAACAATCAAGTAAGATTTTCTTTCAACGTTTGGTGCGGAATTATGAGAAATAATGTAGTGTTAGTCCACGTGTACGAAGGTCATTTAAACACTGTCAAGTATATTGATATACTGGATCTCTTAAGAAACGAGTTAAATGGTTTCCCCGAGGAAGAGCGAAACCAAATAATTCTACAGCAAGATGGTGCTCCAGCACATAACAGCAGAATCACTACTGCCTACATTAATAACCATTTTAATACCTGGATTGGTACAAATGGCACAATCAGATGGCCTGCGAGATCACCAGATCTCACCCCATTAGATTTTTTTTTGTGGGGATATGTAAAAAATCAAATTTACATGAAATCTTATGCGAATGACAACGAGTTGAGAGTTGAAGTTCAGAATACGATTTATAATATTCACCACAACACTTTAAAGGTTACTAGAAATGAATTCGTTAAAAGAATAAATTTGTGTATCCAAGAGAATGGAGCCCATTTCGAGCAACTAATTAGTTAGTTTACCATTTTTTGTAAATAATTAAATTAATTTAAGATTTCCTGGTTTTCCTTTCATTTAATTTATCATATTTGTTAGAGAGATTTCATCCTTATAATTGACCCTAACGATCGATGCAATAAAAGTACAGGGTATATTTTTTTCAGATTTTAGCCGGTTCGATTCCCGGGTGTGGAAGAAGAGAATTTTCGAAAATCTTTGAATGCAGTTTGCTTTCTATTCAAAAATAAAGGAATGTTTCCTTTGAGTAAAATTTTCTATCTGCAGTATTAAGAGTACTTTCCCTCCAGGTGGCATTACAAAATTCCACCCTGATAATGTTATAATAATTTCATAATTTTAAGAATTTATTGATTGTGCTTTTTGCAAACCATTTAAATAGAATGCAATAGGATAATTATTGTATTTTCGATTAAAAAGTTACGTATATATTTCGATATTTGTATTTCTTAATTTTATAACTAATTAATTTAAACACGAAAAGTACTCGTTAAATCAAACGCTCGTGCAGAACCTATCTACGGCCCCCTCGGGGCGGTTCGGGCCGGCTCGGGTCGGCTCGGGCCGGCACGGGTCGGCACGGGTCGGCTCGGGTCGGCTCGGGTCGGCTCGGGTCGGCTCGGGGAGGCCTAATACCAAGTGCTCCTTCACTTCGATTACCTTTGGAGCCATATTTACCCAACCGAACGACGCCACAGTTTATGTGAAGATAATGGTTACATGATATGGTGAGAGCGATCACCGCTAATACCTTGAAATATGAGGCTTCTCTTGACAACGCTCAAGCAAATAATCAATTTCTTTCGCAATTAAATATAATGTAGGTACAGGTACATCCTGAGGACTTTCCTTTTACATAGTTTAGTTTCTGAAAATACGTACAAGGAAAACGGAACATTACAAAGGATATATCAACTGTTATGAACAAAAAGAAAACCAAATTGAATTTGGTGCACAAAGCGTGAGCCACTTGACAAGCCGGAGAGCGGCGCGGCGCGGCAGAGCACAACAATAAATCGCCGCGAGGGGACAGCGCAGTGCTCCGGCGACAGCTCCTCCGGCTCGCGCCCCCGCACCCCCGCGCCCCCGCGCCCTAGCGCCGCTCCCGTAAGAACACAATTTTTGTTTGATCCCCAATTTGAATGTAGATGGAGAGCCGTCGCGTAATACTCATTTAAATGACGAGCCGGTCAAATTTCGATTGGTTTTTGAACAAGATACTGAAATAAGCCACAATCTGCGTAACGCATACCAACGAGCGGCAAATTAGCTCTGTGATTGGCAGTAAGTACCGGCCGGACGCGACGTTCGGCGCGCGGCGGGCAGCTGTCACCAGAGCAGATGTGTTGATGACACACTGCAGCGCGCCGCACACGCACGAGACTGCACTCAGTACTACTGTGCTGCCAACAGTCCAACAGTCCGACACACGACCTCGCACAATAAGCAGAGATCGCTTGAGATCATCCGTTGCTCTCTGTGCAGAACTTTCGCTTTTATTCCGGAAAGAATTGGCACAGTATCAAAATGGCACATTTCCTAGTTAGGCACTAAATTCATATTGTTACAAGATAAATATGAGGTTCTTGATATTATGTATTTTTCTGCTCCGTCTGGCTATCATTTTCTATAAAATACCGCCAGATGTCACGCCAGCGGTTTCTTGGTAATCACGACTGCACAATTTTTGGACTGTAGGTCCCTCATCGTATCTTTAATTGTCGCGCAACTAGGCAGGGAATTATTAATATGAAATCACATCGCCCGGAGTCTTGCTGATGCTGCTGCAGAGCGTCCGCCGCGGAATTACAACCCAAAAATATCAACCCGAGATAAAATGTCTATCTCCGACGGCAGGAATTTCAGCTATGCCTGCAATAAATCCGAACACAAGTACAAGCGTAGACAGAATTTTAAAGCCACTCTCTGTGATATGAGGCGAACACCGCGCCGCCCCGCGCCATGCCGCGCCGCACATCGTATTCAATAGTATATTCTAGATCGAGGGACTAAACGAAGCCATAATATACCAGAGGTGGGTTTTGCGAGGGAGTCAATGAAACCGAGGGTATATTAAGTTGGCATTTAGTCTCGTGGTGCAAACTGTACTTTTCACTTTGAGTGCGAGAAAAATAGTTAATTTGGTACAAAAACATTTAATAAATATTACTTAATAAAATAAAAATCACAAATGTTTCGGATTCCTCCAGTCCATAAAACTATCGTGTTTTTAGGTAAATCTTCCGCGATTTTGGCGGCAGAATATTATCTATTATGTCTTTTGCTCTTTGCTCGACGTCAAACTCTTCACTGTCACTGGACATTGTTACTAAATTTTTTTTTTTTTTTTTTTTTGGTTGGAAGAAGTGGCAACACTGCCCGAGTGACATGTCAAAATTTTGTTCCGTATTTTAAAATTTAATTAAATTAATAATTAAGTTAAATTAAGGTGTAATTATATGTAATATCGTATTTTAAATGTGTAAATACCGAGGAAAATTATTTTCCCGTTAATTAATAAAGGATTCGGTTGTACGGCGACGTTACCGGTAACCTAAAAACAACAGCTGATGTCGGACTACGGATTCATACGGGGAGTATTTGTTTACTTTTATATTAGAATAGCACACAATCGTCCCTTAATCGTAACTATATAACATGTCCACGTCAATTTAAGTATAGATTTTTTACTTTTTTTGCTAAATTATTAACCATAATTCTAAATTGCTTTGTTGACAAATGTCATTTCGTAAAAAGTAAAACTTTAATGATCTAAACTTGTCTAAGTACATCAATCTTTTCAATATTAGTTAAATATAAAGTTCGTGATAGTTATTTTATTAACGTCTTGAAGTAATATTGTAATAATCTTAAGTTTTTAATCTAGGCAATCTACCCACATGCAAAAGTAAAATCAGTAAAATTCTTATTGAAGCAATAAAATTAATTATTCAGTAAGATAAAATCATTCTTAGCAAGCTAATATAGCAGCCTACCTCATTTTATTTGAGTAACACAAACTTTTTACCTGTTTTTCCCCTTATTTAACTCTAAATTTTCTTCATTGGTCTATCCTATTAGTTCTCACCGTTTCCTTATTTCTAATTTTCAGTAACCAATCCGGAAACCATGCCTGTGATGACCCGTAAGGCTACTGCTCAGGATTTGGAGCTAAAATTGAGAATGGCCCTCCAAGAACTTAAGGACTCTAAACTCCAATGCCAACAGCTGTTGCAGGAGAGAGAAGACAGTGAGGAGGAGGTCATTAACGTGAATAGCAAAAACTCTAGCTTAAAACGGGAACTAGTAGACCTTCATCAGGAATTCTTGAATGTTGTCAATGAACGGGATCAACTAAGGGCGGTCACGGATGGGTTCAACTCTTGTAGCAACTTGTATGAGGAGGCGTTATGTAAAATTAGGGACCTAGAGGATGAATTAATCCATGCAAACGTCAAACTTTTAAATTTGAAAAAGGAAAAAGATCATACTCAGGCTATGGAAACTGAACATTTGTATAATGAATTAGTTAATACAAATTGCCACCCTCATTCCATTATAACAATAGACCTTACAGAGGACTCTTTACTAAAGCATAACTACAGCCATAAAATCAGTCAAAATAAAATGAAGAAATATGCACGATTAAATAGAATCATTAAAAAATGTAATAAATACAAGAAACAACAAAAACACCATTCCAAAAACATACAATTAAGGAAAGAACGTGTTTCTCTAGTTAATAAATTAAATAACTATCAGATTAAATTGGAAGATAGTATAAACATTTATGAAATTGACACTCAGCGCTTACAATCAGAAATACAGGCTCTTAATAAATCACTAAAGTCTTTGTATAATAAATATGAACATTCTCAAAATCAAATTAAAGAGCATATTCTTGCTACAAATGCATTGGTAGACAAAGTGGACTCGCTGACTCTCAGCAACACTCAGTGTACTTGTCAGAGGGAATCCAGCAATGGTGCCCTCCAGCTTGAGGCAAAGGAGGACCCGTCCCTAGCTGTGAGTACTCAGGACTGTATTTCTAGCCAAGATACAATACCTGACTTAGGTAATTTTGTCTCACCTAATAGTCTTGATACTAATCTTTCAGTTATGTTCTCTGATAGTATAGGTAGAGGGCTAGGGAAATTAATCAGTAATAACCTGAGTTATTGTACGCAAAATTATTGTATGCCTGGGTCGACCTACAAGCAGGTTATGGCATCAGTAACAAAAACTGTTTGTAATCCTAATACTGCCATTACTATATGTGTTGGTAATAGCTCTAAGATTAAAAAGGAAGACATTACTGACTGTGTCTCAGAGTTGTTAAAGTTAAAATGTGGTAAAATCATATTGTGTGCTTTTCCCTATTTTGAAAATTTGGGTAATAGAAAAAACAATTATATACATATGTTAAATAACCATGTACATTTTTTAGTAGGTCACTATAGTGACAGACTTATATATCTGGATATCAACACTATTGTTGGTAAACTGAAGTCGACACGGGGTAAGGTGTATCTACCTATTAGATGTAGACACAAAATAGCTCGGCTATTAGCTTATAATATTCACACAGACATAAATAGTATGTCTAAGTTTAGTCCTATTATTAACACTGCGACTATTAGTAGTAATACTAATGTACAGGTGACTTTAAATGAATATAGCATTAGTGCTATAAATGTTTACAATCATTGTATTGAGGAGGATCCATGTGTCACCGTGGAGAATTCTCATTTAGGGTCTCATTTAGGGTATATTAGTGATAGGGTCTTGTTGTCTGAGGATGGCACGGGAGTCTCCGGCCTCACTCCAAATATTAATTTAAACTAGAAAGTGAGACAACAGAAGGTACCATTAACAATATTGTTAATCCTACCAACAGCAAGGTATCTTCTTGCACTCAATTAGTTAGTAAAAAAGGGCCTCAGCAGAACACTTTGAAATTATTCCACCAAAATATCCAAGGCATTTCTTCCAAATTATTAGAAATTGAATTGTTTTTAGAAAATAGTAAGTTTGACATTATTTGTTTTACTGAACATTGGCTAAAGGATTACCAAATGCTTATCAATTATGAGAACTATATGGTGGGTAGCTGCTTTAACCGTAAAACTATGCTTCGTGGAGGTTCCCTAATATTAATAAAAAATTGTTTTAAATATAAGCAACGTAATGACATAGTAGGTCTCTCAGTTGAACATTGCGTCGAACTGTCCTGTGTTGAGCTAGATAAGCATGTAATTGTGTGTGTGTACAGACCCCCAAACTATCAAAACTTTTCCTTATTTGAATCAATAATGGAAGATGTCCTGGCAAAACTTGCAGCCAGTAATAAATCTACAATTATTTGTGGTGATTTCAATATCAATATTTTAGAAGAAAGTTCAAATAGCAGTCGGTTATTAAATCTTTTTAAGTCATTTGACTTGACCAACACTTTTATAGAACCTACTAGAGTCACTCCTTCTACTGCTACTTGCATAGATAATGTTTTCTGCGATTGTGATTACTTAGATAAGGCCATAGTAAATTGTCTGCCTTCTGACCATAGCGGACAAACTGTAACTTTTAGGTGTAATATACCCCCATTGCAAAAAGTTCAAATTAAATTTAGACCTATAACTTCTAGCAGATTAAATAGGTATAATATTTCGCTACAAAACAAGTTAAGTGCTATGAGCCTTGACGATATTAATATAAATCAATTGTATGATCGTTTCTTTTCAATAGTTCACACGGAATTCAATAAAACTTTTGAAAAGAAGACAAAAAGTATTTGCCCTAAATTCATATTTAGTGATTGGGCAACTAGAGGTATCCGAAAAAGTAGGGAAAGACTATTTGAGCTTTATGGCCTTAAGCCTTTTATAAACACTGAAACTTTTAACAAGTATGTTGCTAAGTATTCAAAAATTTTTAGAAATACATGCAAGGTTGCTAAAGCCCTGCACATTAGCAACAAGATCAAAACAGCAGAAAATAAAATAAAGACAGTTTGGAAAGTCATAAATAACGAGACTAACAGGAAGAAAATACGTAACACTAGCTACACATTAGATACAGCATGTGGTCCTAAAAGCTCTGATCAGGAAGTAGCTCAAGAATTTGTAAATTTCTTTACCGATGTACCATTAAAAACTACAGAGGCTCTTATTTCCTCACCTGAACTCTCAATTGGTTTATTAAAGGCGAATGTGTCTGGCTGCCTGGCTGAATTTAAATTTAAACACATTAACCCTATGATAGTTATTAAAGCTTTCCGGCAAATAAAAATCAAACTGACCGAAGATCTATGGGGAATGTCTATCAAAGTTTGTACATCCATACTTGAGACTATAGCCCCTTACCTAGCTTTAATTTTTAATTTATGTGTAGACCAAGGAGTTTTCCCTGATTTAATGAAATACAGTAAAGTCATACCTCTTTTCAAATCCGGGGACAGTAAAGACACTAATAATTATAGACCTGTATCGGTTTTACCAGCTTTTAGCAAGGTTTTTGAAAAGGTAATGCTTAATCAAATGCTCTATCATTTTAACACTAACAGAATCTTACATGATCAACAGTATGGTTTCACCAAGGGACGTTGTACAACTGACGCCGGTGTAACCTTATTAAAGCACATATTTAC
This sequence comes from Xestia rhomboidea, assembly GCA_963853795.1. Lineage (NCBI taxonomy): Eukaryota > Metazoa > Arthropoda > Insecta > Lepidoptera > Noctuidae > Xestia > Xestia rhomboidea. The sequence goes on from OY970759.1 coordinate 448,154, forward strand.
TGCGTGGGAAGAGTCTCAAGACGCCATAGGAATTTTTTGTGACCTCTCCAAAGCGTTTGATTGTGTAAATCACGACACATTACTTTTGAAACTTGAGCATTACGGACTGGGTAAACTTGCAATTAGTTTGGTAAAATCTTATTTGAATGATAGACAACAACATGTTCAAATAAATGGTGTTAATTCACATGGTTTAAAAGTAAAAATGGGGGTTCCACAAGGCTCAATATTGGGTCCTTTCCTTTTTCTAGTATATATAAATGATCTACCCTATTTATTGAAAAACCAACCTCAAAATATGGTGTTATTTGCTGATGACACTTCCTTAATTTTTAAGATAAATAGGCGGGCCCAAAATCTAGATGACGTAAATAATGCCCTACTTCAGGTCCAAAATTGGTTCACAGCAAACAATTTGGTATTAAATGAAAAAAAAACCAAATGCATAAGATTTGCTTTACCGAATGTTAAAAGTAGTGATTGTGATATAGTACTGAATAAAGAGAAACTTGAATTCGTAGATAAAACGGTTTTCCTGGGGATTACGCTTGATTCAAGGCTACAATGGGGTTCTCATTTAACATCTCTTGCGGGGCGGCTAAGTTCAGCAGCATATGCCATTAGAAAAATCCGTCAGTATACTGATGTAGATACCGCTAGACTGGTTTATTTTAGTTACTTTCATAGTATAATGTCTTATGGCATTTTGCTATGGGGACGGGCTGCAGATATTGAGTCCATATTTATTCTGCAGAAAAGAGCCATCAGAGCCATATATAATCTTCGTAGGCGCGATTCTCTAAGGGAACTGTTTAAGGATATTGGCATCATGACAGTACATTGTCAATACATCTACGAAAACATAATGTACGTCAGAAAAAATCTGCACCTTTTTGGTAAAAGGGGTGACAGACATAATTACAGTACTAGAAATAGGGACCAACTAGTTCAGCCAGGCTTCAGACTCGCTAAAGTAGACTCATCTTTCATGGGGTACTGTTTGAGATGCTATAATAAAATTCCACAAAGTATTCTTGAACTGAATGAGACGAAATTTAAAACATGTATTAAACGCACACTATGTAAGCAAGCATATTACAAGTTGAGCGATTATATCGCTGATAAAAATGCTTGGCTCAATGCTGGTCCTGCTCCACAAGGACAGGGGCGCTTAAATTGATAGCATTAAATGGTATTGTTGGAGCTGCTGAAGATTGTACAACTATCTTTGCATTGTATAGATTCAATCTCTTTAGTATTATATAATCGCATAGCCCATATTGTGTGAGTACTATGTACTAGAAAGCTATCATTCACTGGAAACCTACGTCTTTTCTTGACTTGAATGTGCCCTGGCGGTTGAGAATATGTCATGCTCACTCAAAAGTCTCGCTGATGGTGGCGCATGTGTCGGATCATTTAGTTCCCTTCAAAATGGTTGAGTTGAATGGTGCTGATCTATGCGTCATGTCCGTGAACGGGCGCTGTCGGTTGTGACTGGTCATCTCTCAGTTGCCATGGCTTATTTTAATGAATTATTTTAGTTTTTGAATTGTTTTTTTTTTCTGTTTTGTTTTACTGTGGACACTTTTAACGTGCACATCTTGCTACATTGTTCTCACATAATATACCATCTCAACATGAATGATGTAACCAAGATTTTGTAACAATATTCTGATTTAAAAGAGTGTCCATGGAGTTTCTTGCCCGTTCTTCTCCATAGAGATCTACGCTAGGGAATGGGCAACTACAGTACTTTCACAGTTTTTATGTCTTGTGACTGGGACTGTAGCTACATTTAATTTTCATCTTTGTTTCGACAATTCAAAAGTGCCTGTAACTGGCTTACTTGAAATAAATGCTTTGATTTTGATTTTGATTTATTTAAAACCGAACAAATTTACAGTCGACAAAAATTCTGAAATTTTCGCGGTCAGTTTTTTCTTCTAAACCAGTCTCAGATTATAGTATATTTTATAACGAGGGACTAAACAAAGCCATAATATACCATAGGTGGTTCCCTCGCAAGCTCGAGAGTCAATGAAACCGAGGGTATATTAAGTTGGCGTTTAGTCTCGAGGTGCAAACTGTACTTTTCACTTTGAGTGCGAGAAAAATAGTCAATTTAGTACAAAAACATTAATTATTCCTCCAGTCCATAGAACTTTAGTAAGTTTTTAGGTAAATCTTCCACGTTTTTTGGCGGCAAAGGATTATCTATTATGTCTTTTGCTCTTTGCTCGACGTCAAACTCTTCACTGTCACTGGACATTCTTAATAAATTTATATAAAACCGAACAAATTTACACTCGACAACAATTCTCAAATTTTCGCGGTCAGTTTTTTCTTCTAAACCAGTCACAGATTAAGAATTTGCCACCTTCCTTGCGGAAAAACCATGGAACTAAAACCCTCAACATTTTCGCAATGAAGATGGTCCACACTCCACAGATAATAGTAGTATATTAACTGGCTGTTTGAGTTTGTCTATGTCACTTGAAGGAAATTAAAAAACGAATTACTTTTTACTCCCTAGGGACTAAAGTAGTCACTTTAGTCCCGCTTCGTAGGGCTATATTGGCGTACTTTTAGAGCATGAGAAGTGAAAACAATATAAAACACATGGCGCCACCTTGCGGAAAAACCATGGAACCAAAACTCTCAACATTATCGCAATGAAGATGGTCAACACTCCACAGATAATATTATATTTACTGACTGTTTGAGTTTGTCTATGTCACATGAATGAAATTAAAAAAATAATTACTTTTTACTCCCTAGGGACTAAAGTGGTCACTTTAGTCCCGCTTCGTAGGGCTATATTGGCGTACTTTTAGAGCATGAGAAGTGAAAAATATCTTTATCTAAAAAAAATCTGCTGTTCCCTACAATTATGTTCGCATAACTCAGCAAAGTGTATGGAACAGCAGATTTCTCTTTCGCGATTCAGGGTTTGGTCCCATAGTAAAAGTTTGTTCATAATGATGACCGGTCGAAGTTTATCGATATCATCCTGAAACACATCGTATACATGATATTTACATTTTTAAATATTTGTCGGGCATGTAGTGGAAATAATACGAAAGAAATAGTTAGGTAAATCAAATTGATATATTTTCCAAGTACATTGCTATATTACTCGGGCTATAAAAAAAATGATGATTTAAATCATATTAACTATAATCACATCATAATACATAATAACATGAAGCATAAGGCATGGAATAAGCAAAAATAGGAAGCAATACAGCAAATACACAATTTATACAGCTGTTCAGTAAATAAGTAACTAATAAAATTGTCACATCAATATAAAGTAATAATAAACACAACGCTACCTGACAGTTCAGAGTACCTTTGTACCGTGTCTGCTACTAGACAACTTCTGATCTGTCGACGAATAGCATTCGTTCATTCATTAAGGGGGTGCGGCAGGCGGTAACGGGGCGCTTGGCCCCCTAGCCACGGAGCCTATACCTGGGCCCGCTACAGCGGAGCCCGTTTCTTGGGTGGACATTGTCCATGGCCCTGAAGGCGCATGTTAGCAACATGCGCCCATGTGTGTGGTTGCTATGTTGTATACTGTAGGCGCGCCACAGCGTTGTTGCACAGCGCTGTTTTCATCACAGTGCCTCGGCGGTCCATCTCCGCCGGGTGAGACCCCCGGTTACCCGAGGGAAGCCCAGCGGGAGACAACCAGCGGCAGAGGCACCGACTTACAGCGCACCTACAGTGGATGTGTGATTCCCGCCCGCCCCACTAACCAGAGCTAGCCGGCAGTGATTCGGGCTGAGGAAACGATGTGTGTGTGTGGACGGTATTGTGTGTGTAACACCGCCCATGTATGCGTATTCCGCGGGCCCAGGGGCCGCGTCCACGCGTGTGTCTACATGCTTGTAGAGGAATGTATTAATGGTTATAGCTGCGTGTCCTGCCTATATTAACTTAGAACAGGTCGCGCAGCTGGATGCATGTAGTGAGTGTGGAGTCGTATTGTGCAGGTAAGCTGCGTGTAACGGTGAACAGGTTACCTGGGTCAATCCGGTGGTGCAGGCGGCGGAGGGGGGGCGACCTTGCCTTGCAGGCCGCGGGCGTCCGAAGAGTCATCCTTGACGGCCTATCCGTGGTACAAGGAGAGTAACGCAGCTAGGCCGTCAGGACGACCACTTCCGCGTCCTGACCCTGCCTGATGGCCTTTATCAGGTCCATCAGCAGCTGAATGGCGCGGGCTGTAACTCCCTTCTTTTTGGTTTCGGCGTCGGCAGCTGGGCGTTGGTGGTGCCGCTCCTGGCACGAAGTTCCCTTTGAGGCAGGGCCGGGGGCCGCGCAATGCTGGCACCAGCTGTCGGCCTTGCAGTCGTCCTCGCGTCGGGCTGCGTCGGAGCTACGGTCGGAGTTACAGCCTGCGGCAGGGTCGTAGGCAGGTCGTCCGGTAGGTGCTTAGGTGCGGTGGGGGGCGTGGGTGCCTTACCGTTGCCCCCTCGCTTCCTCTTCTTTCCCCTCCGCCGCTTCGAGGAGGGGCGAGCTGCTCCCCTGTTGGGGGGCCCGTTGGCCGCCGCCATCAGCGACTCACCTTGGGCCTCAGTGGTGGCCACGTCTGTTGGCCCCTCGTCGGCCGTTGCCGGTCGAAGTGAGGTGGTAATGGCGGCGGCTATGCCCGCTCGGCTGTGGCGGCTTGCCCATATCTCTGCCTGGAAAGAGGGGCACTTGATGTTATTGGCGGAATGCTCGCCCCCGCAGTTCACGCTCGTAGCTGGCGCGTCACGTGGTCGGGGGCAGTCCCGCGCTGTGTGCCCCTTTCCGCAGCGGACACAGGCGAGCGTTCGGTGGCAGTGGTGCGATGAGTGCCTCCATTCCCACCGATGGCACTGGGCGGGCCCACGCTTGCTCCGCCAGGCTTCTATCTTGACACCCCTCGTGTATTAAAACACGGAGGTGTCGAAGATCCTGCGTACGTCGGGCTCCCTCTTCAGTACGGCGTGGAATACGCAGCTGGGTCGTCCCTGGCTCGCCTTAATGTGGCAAACGTACTCCGGCTCGTACCCCAACGCGCGAAGCTCCTCCTCGATTTCAGGAGGGGTGGTGTCCACAGGCAGCCCCCTGATGGCCACCTTGAAGCTTCGCTCCACCTGAAGCGAGTAAGCAAACCAGGACGTGCCTTCTCCAGGCTAGTCAAGTAGTGCTGGACCACCCTATATTCGGCTTCACTCTCCGGAGTGAAGCGAATTCCAGTGCCAAATGCTTGGGCACTGGGGGGATGGCCCAGCTTCTTGATCTGTCGAGCGCCGCGCACCCTGTTTTATACTCGACTAGGTCGGTAGGTGGGGGAGCGGCGCATTACGAGAAGTCAATACAATACTTTTTATAAATCGGAAGTTTACTAACATATTCTAATATAAAACAATATAAAAAAAAACATTTAAAAATACAAGTTACATTAAATTAAAAACTTAAAAAAACCCCGACAGGTAGGGTATTTTAAGGTTATTTTTTTCTTAGTCGGGTTTCACGGTTTTAATTTTTTTTAAGTAGGGTTTGTTTTTGATAAACATTTTAAAAAACCCCATAAATAAACCACATAAATAAATATAATTCTTTATTTTATGCTTTTTGTAGGGACTCCTATATTTTTTATTTCATTTCTTTTATTTTCTTGCGTTATAAGATTCAGGTAATTTTGTGTTCGTCGGAGGTTAAAAATAGTAGCCCGCCAGCGCTGGGAACAGAGTCCGAGATGCCGGTGGTCAGGGCTCTTGAGAGAGGTTCCTCTCTTAACAATACGTGTCGTGTCCAGAAGTACTGCTTTCTGAATCAAGCCCTTGATCCAGCTGCCAAGCGAGAGCCTCCTAAGAGGTTGGTCATAGCATAGGCCATTGGCCGACTCGATAGTCGGACTCGTAGTGATTGTGATAGTGATAGTGATTGTGATAGTGATTGTGATAGTGATTGTGATAGTGATTGTGATAGTGATAGTGATTGTGATAGTGATAGTGATTGTGATAGTGATTGTGATAGTGATTGTGATAGTGATTGTGATAGTGATTGTGATAGTGATTGTGATAGTGATTGTGATAGTGATTGTGATAGTGATTGTGATAGTGATTGTGATAGTGATTGTGATAGTGATTGTGATAGTGATTGTGATAGTGATTGTGATAGTGATTGTGATAGTGATTGTGATAGTGATTGTGATAGTGATTGTGATAGTGATTGTGATAGTGATTGTGATAGTGATTGTGATAGTGATTGTGATAGTGATTGTGATAGTGATTGTGATAGTGATTGTGATAGTGATTGTGATAGTGATTGTGATAGTGATTGTGATAGTGATTGTGATAGTGATTGTGATAGTGATTGTGATAGTGATTGTGATAGTGATTGTGATAGTGATTGTGATAGTGATTGTGATAGTGATTGTGATAGTGATTGTGATAGTGATTGTGATAGTGATTGTGATAGTGATTGTGATAGTGATTGTGATAGTGATTGTGATAGTGATTGTGATAGTGATTGTGATAGTGATTGTGATAGTGATTGTGATAGTGATTGTGATAGTGATTGTGATAGTGATTGTGATAGTGATTGTGATAGTGATTGTGATAGTGATTGTGATAGTGATTGTGATAGTGATTGTGATAGTGATTGTGATAGTGATTGTGATAGTGATTGTGATAGTGATTGTGATAGTGATTGTGATAGTGATTGTGATAGTGATTGTGATAGTGATTGTGATAGTGATTGTGATAGTGATTGTGATAGTGATTGTGATAGTGATTGTGATAGTGATTGTGATAGTGATTGTGATAGTGATTGTGATAGTGATTGTGATAGTGATTGTGATAGTGATTGTGATAGTGATTGTGATAGTGATTGTGATAGTGATTGTGATAGTGATTGTGATAGTGATTGTGATAGTGATTGTGATAGTGATTGTGATAGTGATTGTGATAGTGATTGTGATAGTGATTGTGATAGTGATTGTGATAGTGATTGTGATAGTGATTGTGATAGTGATTGTGATAGTGATTGTGATAGTGATTGTGATAGTGATTGTGATAGTGATTGTGATAGTGATTGTGATAGTGATTGTGATAGTGATTGTGATAGTGATTGTGATAGTGATTGTGATAGTGATTGTGATAGTGATTGTGATAGTGATTGTGATAGTGATTGTGATAGTGATTGTGATAGTGATTGTGATAGTGATTGTGATAGTGATTGTGATAGTGATTGTGATAGTGATTGTGATAGTGATTGTGATAGTGATTGTGATAGTGATTGTGATAGTGATTGTGATAGTGATTGTGATAGTGATTGTGATAGTGATTGTGATAGTGATTGTGATAGTGATTGTGATAGTGATTGTGATAGTGATTGTGATAGTGATTGTGATAGTGATTGTGATAGTGATTGTGATAGTGATTGTGATAGTGATTGTGATAGTGATTGTGATAGTGATTGTGATAGTGATTGTGATAGTGATTGTGATAGTGATTGTGATAGTGATTGTGATAGTGATTGTGATAGTGATTGTGATAGTGATTGTGATAGTGATTGTGATAGTGATTGTGATAGTGATTGTGATAGTGATTGTGATAGTGATTGTGATAGTGATTGTGATAGTGATTGTGATAGTGATTGTGATAGTGATTGTGATAGTGATTGTGATAGTGATTGTGATAGTGATTGTGATAGTGATTGTGATAGTGATTGTGATAGTGATTGTGATAGTGATTGTGATAGTGATTGTGATAGTGATTGTGATAGTGATTGTGATAGTGATTGTGATAGTGATTGTGATAGTGATTGTGATAGTGATTGTGATAGTGATTGTGATAGTGATTGTGATAGTGATTGTGATAGTGATTGTGATAGTGATTGTGATAGTGATTGTGATAGTGATTGTGATAGTGATTGTGATAGTGATTGTGATAGTGATTGTGATAGTGATTGTGATAGTGATTGTGATAGTGATTGTGATAGTGATTGTGATAGTGATTGTGATAGTGATTGTGATAGTGATTGTGATAGTGATTGTGATAGTGATTGTGATAGTGATTGTGATAGTGATTGTGATAGTGATTGTGATAGTGATTGTGATAGTGATTGTGATAGTGATTGTGATAGTGATTGTGATAGTGATTGTGATAGTGATTGTGATAGTGATTGTGATAGTGATTGTGATAGTGATTGTGATAGTGATTGTGATAGTGATTGTGACAGTGATTGTGACAGTGATTGTGATAGTGATTGTGATAGTGATTGTGATAGTGATTGTGATAGTAATAGTGATTGTGATTGTGATAGTGATTGCGAAAATTCAAAATTCAAAATGTTTTATTTAAGAAATTTGTTACAACAATGGGTGGTTGTGTTTGGGGACTCCTTTTAAGCATGCCTGTGTTAGGAGACCCCGCTCTTCCATAGCAATATAATTACAACAGTAACAAATTATGTGGGTAAATAAACTTATACTTAATATTTATCTACTTATTTCTATTATTATTATTTAAATTAAAAAAGAGTAAAAATAAAAGCATATTAACAGCAAAAACAAGAAAAATTGTGTAAAAGTGTGAGGGTGTGATGAGTGTGAGTGTGCGTGTTTGTGTGTAAGAGTGTAAAGTGCGTGTGTGTGTGTGTGTACTATGTTTTTTATTTGATTTTTAAGTGTCAGTTTTTGTGAGATTGTATGTATCTGTGATCAACATGTTGGATACTATTTACCCCTTTAGTATGATCCAGTGGGACAGTTACCGAACTTCACGCGGGCGAAGCCGCGGGCAACAGCTAGTAATGTAATAAAAGAGATGAAACAAGTCTTATCTTACGAGGTTCAAAAATGAAAGCCAGGAGAAAAGTGCTGGCTACAAAATAGACTGACATAAATAAAATAATCCAAGCCATGTAGCCATTCACTTTGCTTTGTTTCATTAGCATCAGTTAAGATAATCTCGTTTCCGTCGAGTGTGTACAAAGTATGTACTGCGAAGCGGCGTGTCATTCAATTTGCGAGATACCGCGCGTTCGCGCCTGCTCCGCTCCGGTTCGCACAGCTTCGCTCCGCTCTGTGCCGTTTGGCTCCGCACCACTTCGCTGGGCGGCTGCACAGCACTGATCAGCGGTAATCTAATCACAACATGAACAACGTTTTGAAATGCTCCCGACTGAAATGAAACACTCGCCAGCGCTGTTTAAAACATTCACTTGTTGAAATAATAGAAATAGTTTAGATCTGTAAAGTGAATCACCTGATGGAAATGTGTATATGGAAGTTATTCAATGTGGCCGCGGAGCCTTGCGTTCAATTTTCAGTCAAATATTTAGTAGTATTTCAGTATTTTTGATGCGGCTAGAATAGAATAGAATATACTTTATTGTTCACCAAAATTGAAACAACTCATCATCATCATCAGGTGCCGTGCGACTCGCATCCAGCAGGTCCCCGCAACCTTCACCAGGTCATCGCTCCACCTAGTGGGAGGCCTTCCAACGCAACGTCTTCCGGTTCGCAGCCGCCACTCCAAAACTTTTCGGCCCCATCGGCAATGCGTTTAAACACAAAACAACATTCAGTTTTACAATATTGCTTCATGGTTAAAAAGGCAGTGTTATCGCTGACAACGATTTCTTCCAGACAATCTTTTGATGGAGTGTACGAACATAAAATATAAACAAGGGGTAGTCAGTGGTCCGGGGCTGCGGGACTATTCGAAAGAGATACCGTGGCCCCGGAACACAATGGGCGAGGAAGGAACATGGATGGGTTTTAGTCAGTAAAAGTCTGACACTCCCTCCCGCTCCGCCCAGAGCGGGAGAAGTCATTTGATGATTTCCCATCCAAAAAAAAAAAAAAAAAGAGGTATTCAGTGGTGTATCTACTTCTAATACTAATGCTAGGTTTTATCCAAAATTTCTTACCATTTAAATACCCAAAATGTTATAAGGTCCTGTGTGAGCAAACAGTAATCTTTTTTACACGTTTTGAGCAACAAATAAATAAATAATACCGAATTATTTAAATGTATAATTATTAGTGTTACCGGTGGTCGGGTTGAAGTAAAGGAACGCATTCGAGGAGCGATATCAATTCTGTTGAAAGGGTGTCGCTAACAGCGATTGTTATCGGAGGTGATACAAAGGGATCGAATCCAAATCCCTCACTGAAGGCTAATGTTTCAGCTTCGGCAGGAACGCCGTGCTCCCACTGCAATGTCGGTGCGGTGCGGTGCGAGGCGGCGCGGCGCGGCGCGGATTGACAGACGTTCACAATAAAAGTATTTCTTATGTTAGAGATCAGACCAGCCGCGCATACGAATGTGCTTACCGTCCTCCGAAAGTGACTAGATTTAGTAAAACATCGCGCCATACTTTGCTACCGTAGTACTCAGTACAGCTATACAGATCACCGTTGGTGCTGGGGGGGACTGAGAGCGGCGCGCGAGGGGACGCCTCCGAGCTCCTCACAACTCACATAATCGTAAAATACTGACAAAATGGCAACCACGCATTTTTGCGAAAACCTTTCTGCATCAGCAAATTAACTTTCAGTGAGAATATTGGGGAAAATGTAACACTCGATTCTACTGAAGAGCGGCAACGTTACCTATGCTATTAGTAAGAGAGGTGAAAGGGTATAAGTTATATTATATTATGCCAGATAGTGCGTTACTGTTTCATTAAGACAAAATTATTGTTTTTGTTTGACTAATAAGACATTCGTGTCATTGAGTTCTGTTTGGGGAAATGCGCATAAGGGGTTTTGGAACAGTTTTGTAAGAAGCGTGGCGCCTAACGTTTGAGAGGATTTGCACTCTCACAAAACTGCTTTGTATTGATGCCAGCTATTAACTAGTACGGGTAGGTTAGTCTTATGAAAATAAATTAAATTACAAAAGTTACGTCGCCCAAATAATTGAAAGCCCTTTATACTTATTAACTGCCCGTTGCTGAGTTGCGTTGAGTATGAGGTCCTAGGATCGAATCCTAGGTCGGGCAAAGTGTTATTGACTTTTCTACCAGGAATTTCTCAGTAGTAGCCATCATAAACTGGCAGTTTATGACAATAGGCTCACTCCATAACTGGCGAAACGTGGCTGTAGTATTAAATACACCCCTTTTTTTCGGATGGGAAATCATCAAATGACTCCTCCCCTCCCCTAAATCGGGGTTCTGTCGCCACGTGTGTGCGGATGCGGGGCGAGTCGGTGGTGGACATCTCGTTCGCTAGCCCCGCTCTGTCACGTGTCGTTGACTGGCGTGTCATGGAGGGGTGGAGACCTATTCCGACCACCGGTACATCCGGTTCGACGTCTCCACCCAGACCTCAAGCGCGCCGGTCCAACAGGCACACCAGTTTGGTTTCCGCAAGGGGCGCTCTACGGTGGACGCCATCATGCGCGTGTGAGCCCTAACGACGGATGCTGTGTCCCGGGGTGAGGTTGTCTTGGCGGTGTCTCTCGAGATCGCCAACGCCTTCAACTACATGCCCTGGAGCTGCATAAGGGAGGCACTCTGGTATCACCGGGCGCCAACCTACCTCCGTCGTGTGGTCGGGGACTACTTGACGGACAAGGCCGTCATCTACCCCGGTCGCAACGGAGAGTGGAACCGGCAAGAGATGTCGTGCGGTGTTCCACAGCGATCGGTTCTAGGGCTGCCCCTGTGGAACATTGGTTACGAATGGGTGCTGCGCGCCGACCTCCCTAGCGTGGTGTGCTACGCTGACGAAACGCTGGTGCTGGCACAGGGAAGGTCGCACGAGGCGGCGGCCGAAACCATTAAATACACCCCTGCCTAACCCTTCGGCGTGTTAATCCGGGTGATGACCCCCTAACGACTACAGGTGTGATGTTATATGTTTAGATACTTATTAAAGCTTTGTTCTAAACTTATGGATTTTAATGGGAATCGATTTTCAATAAACTCAGTCTCGTCTGTACATTTAGCTTTATAATAACTACGTAATAAACAGGCGTCGTCTTTCTAGCGCGAGATAACTCCACGGTTATTGAATATTTGATGGAACAAGATATTGAATAGAAGCGGGCCACAGCATGCCTGAAAGTAGCGTCGGTGTGCGCGCGCGCAGCACCACGCGGCGTGCCACAGTGACGTCACTAACTGACCCCGCTACTACTGCCGCTCACGGTACTTTGTGGTTATGTCGCCATCTTGTTTTTGCAATACAGTATTACAAATGTTTCAGAACGCGACCTCCTGGCATTTCAATAGAAGCGCCAAAAGAAACATGCAGCGCGCTGGATGCCTCACGCGATCAACAGCTTACCATACTCGGGCTGCGCTGACGTAGCGCGCCTGGTGCTGGCTCCCTACCGGCGAGCATACCGGATGCTATACCACGCCGCACACGCTGCGCTCTATCTACATCAAGCTATTTTTACGACATCGCACAAGTTCGCAACCCTTCCACCGGAGCGCGACCCCTGACCTCCCTCCCCCCCTCTCCTGCGCGCTCTAGCCCGACCTCACCCCGCCCTCCACTAAAACCGTTCATAAATTACGTAATTATGTCGATAATGGAGAGAACAAAATGGCCTCAGAGACATAAAGTAATGACTCTTAACGACGGCCATGAATAAAATATAGGAAGCCTCGCGTGGCCTTTCAGATAATCCAACAAAAAACACTCCAATTTGGGCCAAATTGCACCCGAACCCGGTTATATTTTTTCCATTGCTATCATTTGTGTAAGGTGCCGCCAATATGATTGCCTGCATACATAGGTTGATAAGGAACACGCAATATCTGCCGATATTACTCGAACATACGCTGAATCTGTAATACGGTCGGCATGATCTCATAAGAATCGTAGCGTCTGTTACAAGGATTCGCACTCAAATATCAAACAGTTTTCCATGTTTTCTATAACATTGGCGTTGTCTGTCCCGCTGTCTACGACGACCCTCGGCGTAGCGGTCTACGTAGCTGCTACGAATATGTACTACGAAGGGCTACGAGCTACGCAGTTCGTAGAGTGCGTAGCTCGTAGCTGGACAAGCTACTCGGACTGTCAAGCGACATAGGTAAGTCAATGTGTACTAAGTAAATCATTTAGTTGCAAATATAGATGATGAAGGAGCAGACGACCGCAGTGATCGTTTTCCCACAGTAACACTGTTCATGTCGCGGCACTCGGCCGCTTGTGCTGTGCCGAGATACTGCTGAACCGAAAGCTCATACCACGACTTTAGACATTATATCAGTTGCTGAGTAAATGTCTACTGATTTATTGTTTTAATATTAGATAATAACATAACTGTTGTGCAGCGCACAGCTGGCGTGTTCTGTCTGTTCCCGCTGACCGGGCCCAGCGCCCAGCGCACTTGTATGAGCTTAATTGTGTGCTTCTATTGCAGTAGTTTTATGACTTAAAATTACATACCAACTACATGTTGTTTGTGTAAATAGCGCGCCATGAGTGGCCGATGTGCGACCTGCTGTAACGAAGCTTTCGCACGCCATCAATGTATTTACGTGCCTTTGTCTATGAGACACGATGTTGATACAAGTTTTCACGTGAACTGCAACCATATGTGACGTCACACGCGCTTTATTTGAGGCCATTGATTCGCAAAACTGTGCTGGCACAAACAGGAATATTTCATTAAATTTGTGCCTTCCGTAGTGCCAAACAAGGAGTGCACTTGTGTGGCGCACAGTTTGACAAGCATTTGCGTTAACTCCCGGTGCAAGTGGCGGGCGCGGGGGGAAGCAGTACCTACTGCATCAGAAGCAGCTGAACACCAGTAGTTCAGATGGACAGACTGCCCGTTACATCGGCCCCCACAACCCAGCTTCTGGGCATCACAATACTCTTTGATAATACTGCTTGTCACACTTTCAGGCTTCTGACTACGATTCTTTCTCAGTTGTGATTCCGTGACAAACAGCGAAGGAGCTATATTCATCTTACACGGTGTGGAGTAGAAGTCTAATAAGTCGAAGATCGAAGCACTATAATATCATTAAGAAATACCTAGATCTGTGTTGAGAGCGTGAGTGCGCAACAGTAACGTACCGGCGGCGACAAGGTACCTGCGGCCGCCGCCGCCGCAGAACGCAATCCATCAACATAAGTATCTCATTGCGCAGCGTGGCTCTGTTCGCGACGAGTGACTGCTAGATGAGGATGCTGCTACCCCTCGCTAAGCAATACTCTGTCGACATAATAATGACGTCGCTCCGGAGCTTACGATCATGGCCCGCACGCGACGAGCGATCAGCGAAAGCAACCAGAAATAAGCTAAATCAGCCGCAGCGAGTCGAGGACGCGCCGGAATTGATTAAAATCTGGGGAAAGATTAATCGTCATCAATCTTTTCTTGTCGGCGTGGAGTGAATCGTGCTCGCTCCCCTCCCGCCCGCACCCGCCCGCACCGCGCCGCGCCGATATTGAAGTTTCAATGAACGATTCGTACACGAGCAGCACCCGCCCGCCGCGCGCCCCAACCTTATTGTGATGCTAAACCGTACATCGTAATATTCACCCGCACGCTCCGAGCGCTGAGCGGCTCACAGCCACTTTGTTGCTTTGCACAGAACAGCTACCAGCGAGCTGTCGACGTGCTGCTAATACTACCGCTCTTTACCGGAGTTCTAGTACGAAAATGCCCTGGTTCGAGTAGGCTATAATGGTTTAAAACATTTGAAATCAACTTAACTGTTTAATATAAGTAACTATCAAGAAGTTTCCGCTCGGCAACGTTATTATTAAAAGTTTATTTGATATATTTCTCTCTTTTCTTGCCAAAACTGTAAGAAACCACATCTAAGTGGTAGCGTGATCGTATTGAGTGTTAACGAAACGCCCGACGTTCGTGTTCCTACGACCTGAGCCTTTTCACGAAACACATACGTTTCTTTACACCGAGCCCGCCCGCCCGCGCCCCTCTCGCCCCCCCCCCCCCCCGCGCCCTTCCCACGCCTAACGTAAGCAACGCTACGTATGTGTATCTGAACGGTATTACGCACATATCTTTATTACATTCCGTATGGAAATTGACGTACTAACACAATAATACGTGTTTACACGTACAACGAACACCATACATCGTGAGCGAGTGGATACATCCCGCGGAACGGATTCACGTGCAACTCAGTGGAGGAGAAAAGAGGCGCAGGGAGACGACAAATGATATGGAACGATGACATTCAGGCGGGCCGCACCGCACCGCACCGCGCCGTACCGGACCGCACCGGACCGCGCCGGACAGCACCGGACAGCGCCGGACAGCGCCGCCGGGCGGACTGCGACCCGTCCCGCGAGTATGGGTATTATTCGACGGTTCTTGGAAACGGAATATTATGAGATTGTTAACCTCACACGTTCAACGTTTAACCTCTGCTCTATTCAATCTATTTATTCCGTCGCAACAGTTACAAAATATTTTCTTGAACTTTAGGTAATTTACCTTATGTTTCTTTATTATTATCCCTTTCAGCTAACTGGGTCGGTGGGTTGCTTAATTAATTTCCCGTTTAGTTATTGTGTAACTGGTGTGTAATTTTCGTTCATCGATTATCAAGTATTGCATGAGCATCGCACAACCCATTCATCGCATGATTACACAAATCACAACACAACTGTACGCAGTGTACGTGTGTACGTTCGCAAGCGGTGCCACACACAATGCGACGCGACGCGATGGGGAGCTCTCAATCTGCGGCAGTCTTCACAAAAAAAACTGTAAATGGACTTGAAGATGACAGGCTTCGCTGCGAACATACTTAGGTAAACGTTGCTAAGTTACATTAACAAAGTTATCTGTGCGCGCGGCGCAGTCCTGGGCCGGACGGGAGGTGGCGGCGCGGCAGGGTGCGGCACGGCATCAGGTGAATTTATAAATCGCGTGAGCTTCTCCGCTTGTTTGCTGCGATTTGTTTTCTCCCCGCCCCTGCTCCCCGCTAGTCCCCGGGGAGTACCAGGCGGCAGCTGGCGGTAAAACCCACACACGAAGTATCATTTGATGTGAGTATTAGCGGCTTACCTACGCCGAAACTAAAACGAATAGGTATCCAAAAGATACTGGTCGGGCTGGAAATGAATAAAGACTGAACTGGGATCGAAACACCAGTAATAGTTGGCTGGAACAGAATGCCTGGTGATGAGTCAGTTGTTCGTTATGTCACGTGTCACTCCTGTATGTCACGTGACGGCACGCCGCACGCCAGCTGATGGCCGCTCTGTCAGGCAGCACTACCTACAGCTCAGTTTATTCTATTTACCTCGGATCACAACTGTTAGGTCAATTATTTTGAATGGCTTCACAAATGAAAGAGAATCATTCATCTTCCGCCTGGTGGCGATAAAATTAAAAGTAAAATATTTTTATGATCCAACTTTGAGACAGAAGCAGGCTTCTACTACGCACCCCACTCTGCAGCTCGGGTGACACAGTACAAGTCACTGCAAAAGTCAGCGGACTGGAAAATAATGTAATGACATGAATGTTAGTAACAATGTGCGAGGTGCTCCCCTTGTCGGCGGCACGGCATCCAGAGTAAATAATATGTCTGTACCTCAAGATAAATCTAACGTCATTATTCATCCCTGATTACCTGACATTATTTAGAATAGCCGAGTTTAAGAGCCAGGCGCCAGGGGTAGCCAACGCAACAATATCAAAGATTTCTTATATCTTTGTGCAAATTCCGCCACTCTGGTATTTCCCGCGAGAAATCAACTCCTCATGGAGAAAACGATGCGTGTACATAATTTAAGCAGGATTACTATGTAAACCGTCAATTTCAATTAAAAGCTGAATAAAGTGTCGACAACTTGCTAAAGTTTGTGTAGCAAGTTGGTGTCATTTACAATTCAATTAGAGAGGCTGTTGTCGCGTGCATCATGTATGAGCGTCTCCGCGGGCTCGTGCCGGCCCATTACGAGTATTAGCGACGTCCCTAATCCCCCGGCACCCGGCGGAGGGCCGCGCCGCGCGACACACGTGCCGGCTGCGGCGCGCACTCAGGAGATACACGCCGCCGGGAGATGGATCACTAAAGGGATTATCGGCCAGTTACGAAAATAACAGCTTGGAGTGAGTGGGCCGCGCGCCAACCGAACCAATCAATAGCCCCGTGCCCGTGCGCCCGTGCGCTCTGCCGCCACTCGCTACCCGCCACACGCTGTTCTAACCCGGCGCACCATTACACCACTAACCACCCTACATTATTTATCACAAATAATTAAGCTCTACAAATACCTGTGTGAAATGATTGCCCGTTCGAATATTGCACGTAGTCCCTCCGCCGCGGCTCCAGATATAGATATTCGATGGTCGATACTCCACTTTAGCCGATGGAGGCTCGATTGAGATTTTTCATTAGGTATGCAAAATTAATTAACAAGCTATCATTTTAGAGTGAGTCGGGCTCGAGTTGAACAATAAATCTCGTCGATCGGAGGAAGGAAGCGCCGCTCGGCCGCTCTGCTAATGACGAATATAGATTAGCTCTCGTTCAGTTGATTCCATTTCTATATAATGTACATGAATAGGGTCACCCTAACTTGGTTCATAATTAAAACAGATTCAAGAGTGACTTGGATGACGGTGCACCACAGTGAAGAGCAAGTCGTCTAGTAGTTCATATAAAAACGCTCCCCGCTCAGGTAGAGGTCAGTGATGTGGGACCGTTGCGTCGGAATGCGGGCAGCGTGACGAGGCGAGCTTGAGATGAACGCGCGGCGGGAGGCGGGCGGGGGTGGGGTTAGGGGCGAGGTGGAATCTGTCCTTATACCTGTCTAATCGACGCACATCGTCTGAGGTCATTTACTTCATTTTTCTCGCACCGGGAATAATAATTACTACTTTTACGCAAAATCCGCAAATACATTATTTGACGGTTCTCAACTTTATAAGTAACCAAGGCGTGCTTAATGACCGCCCGGTAGCCGTGTACCAGTCTACAAGTCACGGTGTAGGCCTCCGTCATTTTTATCTGAAACATTGTGAGCATTTCCTAGCGATCCGGTGAGGCATCTGATACATTCAGAGACTGTATTAATCTATATGACGACCCGAATGGCGCAGCGGTACTGAGGCTGCCTTAGGGTCCCGGGTTCGAATCCCGGTAGGAACAAATGTTTGCGTGATGAGCATGGACATTTGTTTGCGAGTTATGGATGTTTATATGATTAATAAGTATGTATTTATAAACAAAAAGTACCTATATCAACAATCTGGTGTCCATGACACAAGCCTCGTTGCGTTACAAAATATCAACTTTTTACTGAATGCATATGAAAGTACATTAAACAGTGTGTTTGGCTACCGGTTAGGTACCGATATCGATATTATATTTAGTGTTCGGTTGCAAATATTGTACCGAACACTATCGACAAAATACACGTCTAAAACTACTCCTAACCGTTGTTTTGTTAATCGGCTGATCTAGGGTATGTTCAATGAGATGCTGATGATGATGATGGTCTTTGAATGTAAGAGACCAAGAGACGTGCAAATGATTTTTAACCGATTTCAAAAAGGAGGAGGTTGTCAATTCGTCGGAACCTTTTTTTTATTTTTATTAACCGACTTCAAAAAAGGAGGAGGTTCTATGTTATGTATGTGACGCGATGTCTCCCCCATTTGTGGACCGATTGTCAAAAATATTTTTTTATTTGAAACAGTATACTCCTGAGGTGGTCCCATTTAAATTTAGTGAAGATCTGATGTTGATCTTTGGATATAGAACTCTTCAAAAATAGACGGCAAATCTGTCGTGATTGCTGCAATCGCTTGGATGTTTATTGTTTATACAACATCATGACGTAACATCAAGCCTGTATGCTCTGAGGGGAATAAGCCTATTACCATGACATGTATTGTTAATAATGTAAAATAAATTAATGGCGATTTGTTTGGGAACAACTAAACATGGAAAAATAAATAAAAAACTTTTTGGCAAAAAATAAAACCGACTTCCAAAAAAAAATCACAAACAAATTGATTGATTTGATGTTTTTGTCATCGGCTTCTGAAACTAAAGTTATTGTTTTACTTTTTTGTGTATTTTTGTTGTTTAAGCAAGAGTAAACAACGATTCTTTCTAATAATTATATACATTTTCTTGAAAAATTAGCAAAACGAGCCTAAAAAGATAAAAAAATATGAATTTTTACATAAAATGAGTTATTCTTTTTGCATTAATTTGCTACTCTAGTGCAAAATTAGCCCAGTAATATTGCGTAGGTTTTTATGTTAAATGAAAATTATTTGAGTCAACCTACAAAGTGATATCATCATATTCACTCAACACCAATTATTTTAGGAGTTATAGCCATTTGAACATAGCCCTGTCCCAGCGCAAAGGCTCCACAATGTTACAGGTATCCCGTTCCTTGTTTGAGCTGGTAGATTAGGCACCTACTAGTGAAAAGGAAAGGAAAGTAAGTGAGCGAGTGCAGTGGCTGAATAATAACAGACGGGTCGATCTTCAACGTTAAGCTGTGATTGCCTAGGTCGGTTCGTTGATGGGTGACCGTCTATTACATACCGAGTTTCCTCCTTGCCGTCCACTCACTTACTTACCTTACTGGTATCTCACTCCCACTCGTAAATTTGGTGCCTTATCTATCTGCTGCCGGGGTACCTGCGTCATTGTGGAGTCCATGTGCTGGGGCAGAGCTATATTCAAATTACAATAACTCTTAAAATAATTGATTTCAAGTCAATATTAATATTAATATTATTTCGTAGGTTGACTCAAATACTTCTCATTTAACATAAAAACATACGCAACATTCCTTCCGGGGCTAATTTTGCACTAGAGTTGTAAAAAGAATAAGTATTTTTTTTGTAAAATTTCGTATTTTTTAGGCTCTTTTTGCTGTTTTTTCATGAAAATTTATTTGATAATTTGATAGCTTCGTCGTTTAGCCATGCAATAAGATCATTTGCACCTCTCTAGGTCTCTTACATTCAAAGATATTAACATTTCGTTGAATATAGAGCAGATCCTAGATCAGCAGATTAAAAAAAGAAAATGGCTGCCATTCGCAGGGTGTGGGGTTAAGAGTATTTATAAACATGTATTTGTCGAAAGAAATGAGTATAATATAATATGCCGGTAGCCAAACACACACAAAATAATACAAAAGGATTTTAAAATGGTATATCATGACTATATTTTAATTAAAAAAGATACGCGCGGATGACTAGGTAGGTTTGTGAACTTTACAGTGATAAATGTACACCAAAATAAATAACATAAAAAAATCCGAGTGCGTAAAAAATAACTTTAAATAAAAACTGAAAAGAAAAAAACAAGTTCAATAATAAATTCTAACACAGAACATATTATTGACTGCAACAGTCGGGACCCATTAGATAATAATAATAATCTAGACTAAAATCATTACATCCCATATGGGTCCCGACTGTTGCAGTCAATATGTTCCGTATTAGAATTTATTATTGAGCTTGTTTATTTCTTTTCAGTTTTTATTTAAAGTTATTAGTTATTTTTTAAGCAGTCGGTTTTTTATTTTTTTAAATACTGTTGTACAGGTGTGTCCGAGTCCGGTGTGACGGCAGGTGTCCTCTCGGCAGGACAGCAGGCGACACAATGCTCCGGGCGGCGCGCTGCGCGGCGGGCCGCCCGCCGGCCCGGTCTGTCGACGACTAATTAATTCCGTCACCTGTCGCACTATTAATGGCGCCGAGCCCTAGATATCTAGATTAATTCTCGTCCCGCTGCAATCCACTTCGCTCAGCCTAATGAAAACTGAAACCACTATTTGAACATTAATCCCTATCGACAAAGATAGAAGCGGCGAAGGTTTATGAAAATCATTTCCCATCCGCAGTAAGTGAAGTTGTGATTCAACTTGAAGAGTTTCCGCGGCGAGCGGCGAGCGGCGAGCCTGATGTTAGATAAATACTCGCCATCATCGACCGAAGTAAACGTTACAAACGTTATAACGTTATTAATTTTGTGCGTGAGGGGCGCGTGGAGGGGCCGCCCGGCCGGCCAGGGGAGGGAGGGGCAAGCAGCTCGGTATCATCACACGACAAAATATCGTTCATTCTGTATCGCGTCACGTATGTGTTATCGCGAGTTCATCTAAATAGCGTCCTAATCTGAATGTATAATACATTACATAGGACGCTATTTAGATAAAGTTTCTCCAAGAATTTCTTTTGCGAGTAAAACAAAATAGAAATTGTGTAACTTATTCAGAGTTTATGAACGTAACATGTACATGTATACAAGGCAAGGAATAACACAAGGATTCAATGAAATAAACCGCACGGTGTGTCCCTGCTGCGGGCTGCGGGCTGCGGGCTGCGGGATGCCAGCGATACAACATAAAGCTGTCATTGTCGTCGTTAGAGATCTGCTCTGTTGTAATAAAGATAAGGCGATAACTGCGTCGGCGGGTACGCAACCCCGGCGACGTGACCGACGGCGGCGGCCACGCCAATTTAGCGTGCAGTGTGCGCCCACTCTTAATGGCTCCAAACAACAGTACTACTAAAGTTTATGTGTCGAGAGTTACGGACACTACAAGTAACGGTCCGAAGATTGCGCCTAACTCACAGTGTCGCTAGTCTGCAGGGAGCCTTGGCAAGCGGATGTTCTCGAACATTCGGCACAAGGTCGAGTGCTCCGCGTGTTCCACAATCTTGTTTCAATAACTGGACGCGAACGTATAATAACCCATATTGAATGGACTCTATTGCATTGTTTCAGTTATCGCGAGATGTTTCCAATAAAGAAGATTAATGATGGCACGTACTGTTGCTACAAGGGGGAGAATCGTAACGCAGTAATGGCAGCCGAGTACACTTCATTCCAGTAAACGACATTTCCATGGAAATTGTACCGAAGCCACTTCGAGCTATCTGGCTGAGTATGCAGTTAGTTAGCTGCGGTTTCCGGCTAGGTGGGCTGTAGGGATCAAAGAGTCAAATGCTACTGTGAACAACATGAGTCGATCTAAACATCGCTCGTGTGTTCGACTAGTATCCCGCAGTGTTGTGTGTTCACATCGCAGCCATACATTACCCGTGCTCGTGGCTGTGCCTGCCCACACCGCAATCTATTCCGAGCGCGGCGGACGCGGGGCGCGGGGGCGGGGGATGATTATTTCGACCTCCTGACCTATTGACCCCCAGCCACTGTTCCACAAACAGTCGCTTCCCTACAATTCCTATTTAAAACTTTGCAATATCACAACGTTTAAAGTCAATGAAATCTGTCAGTTTCTCGCCGCTTCGCAACTTAGATCAATGTTCTTACGAGTTTTGTCTCTTGAAGTGACAACGCGAACGTCAGCCGAGTTGTGAGCAGATAGCAAACAAACATTACGAGACAGTAATACCTCCGTAAAGTAAGATGCGAGGAGAATCACTTCCTCAGCATTACAGTGGACGTTAACGAGCTCATGTTATGAAACTGCAAAATGTAAGTTACCCTGACCTACCACAACACTGATTGAAATCACCTCTGGCACTCGTATTGGTGTAACGTGGCGGGTGGCGGGCTGCCCCCCGCGGTGTATCCACTCACTCATAACTATCACCCTTTCCTTCTTCAGCGGGGAGATAAACAAGACAGCTCAAATTAAAACCTCTGGATGTATCAACTTCACCCAACTGCGGAAATGAAAGGAAAATGTATGAACATTTCCTTGAACAACATTTGATTCGTCATTTAACTTTTTGCGTAAGCATGTACCTATAGCGGAAAACACTTTTCCGTGTCACCAAATATGTCACTACCTTTTACCAAATCGTGGAATAAGCAATCTAATAAGTAACATTCATACTAAACTAACTGAATACACGGAAATAGATAGTTGTATAATATTTACTATCGGAAAAGATGACTTCCGACAGACTAATAAACTTTGATATAATAATGACTATACGGGAAACACTATCAGCTATACAACATACAAATGTAATACTATGCTTACCGCCTTATGAATATGATTATTACTCGACCATGTATAATAATTATAACCTGTCCAAGGATACATTTTCGAGCTCGCGTCGCTCGCTCTTCAAACTACCTTCTCTGGACTTTGTTTAAAAGTTGACCAAGTAATTCCTGTATGAAGGATCGAAACAATTCAAACCTGAGTGTCCAAAGCAAAGTCAAAAAAAAATCGATCTCGGCGCGCTCGCTCATGCAGGCAAGTTCCTCTTGAATCTTAACTCTGTAAGTCGCCCAAGTAACTCCTATATGAAGGGGCGAAACAATTCTAATCTGTCCAATGTAGGCTGTTAAAATTTTGGAGCTCGCTTCGCTCACTCTTGGAGCCTTAGTTCTCTTTTTTTTCTTAAAATTGTCTCCCTAAATCGATTAAGTAACATCATCTATATATCACAGTCAAAACTGTTAATCAGTCAAAAATACTTTTGACCGGTGAAAACTATTTTAACAATTATACAATACCTAACTTTTACTAAGAAACTTATTAGGTCATTAGGTTTTTTTTTGTCATTTTTTGTCATTATACTTTTAATGCAGAAAACGCATTTTAACTTCATAAGGATTTTGATGAAAAGTTTCAATGTGGGGGTTCAGAATGAGGTACTGAACACACCTAGTATAAGAATGGTTATTTCACTATATCCGTTGTGTCGGTCGGTGTCGGTCTCATCGCCGTACATTTTTCTGCTTACTAGGTAACCTACTATTGGCCAACGATGCGCGTTATATTTAAGCATAATAAAACTACATGACTAACGAATAAAAATATAGTGAACTTATAACTTGGTAGCTATCGACAACTGACAGAAATAATCGCCTTCTACTCTAGTACTGTAACTCACTCTTACCTTAAATAAACTTAACTACTTAGTGCATCTTAGTGGAACGTGTTTCTCTAAACTTACAAAACCTTCAATTTGTTTGTCCCATCTTAGACCGCTATCAGTCTGCACTCCAAGGTACCTTGCACTGTCAGCTCTGGTGAGTGCTGGACAGACACAGGGTTCGTTTAAATTGGGGCATGAGTGAGCAGTTACAAAGAAAGTATGAGAAGGTGCAGTGTTACGTCGGATTGCGAAAGGGACGTATGTTGTTTTGCTTAAGTTGAGTGTCAGGAGGTTTAAACTAACCCTCTGTCCTCGTCGTGCCACCAACTTGTTCCACCAGTGGCACGAGAAGGAATTGTCATTCCCCGTCGTACCACAAGCCATTTCATTATTTTGCACAAGGCATCTTCTGTGGTAGCCTTGACCATATCCCATGTAGGTCCGTAAACAAGTATCATCAGCATATGCATAGATGTTACAGTTGGTAAGGCACATCTTGCGGTTACGTATCATAATAACTAAGTTTATCCTAACTATTTTCGATATAACTACGGTTGATTCACATATTTTAAATTTAACTTAAATTTAACTTACCTAATTTTGATTCAACTAAAATCAATCGCACTAACGAACGATTAATCTAATGGTTTTTAAGATATTTGTTATGACATTGATTGGATAAGACTGTCGAACACTGACGCGACGCTGACTGTTATGAAACAGTCCGACGTACCGACCTGGGTTCGAGCGGCGCTCTTCGCACCCAGGTACAATGGGGACATAGCGTTGCTCCAGACGGTCCTGACCTGCCAGAACCCCTGGTACGCCATCGGTAGGTGGTCCCTGTACAAGGCGACATCGGTCGGTGGTGATAACTACGGGACTTATGTGACCCTGGGTATCCCACCGGACGAGGTCGAAAAGGTCTTGGGGAGGGAGCGACGGATATCGTACCTACTTGGGTCGATATAAGTGCGCTTTTTCCCCAACAACCACCCCTCCGACACCCAGACTGACACAACTGGAGGAGATGATGAGATGAGACGGCGATGGCTGATGCCAACGCTGTGAGGATGCCAACCTCAACATCAGGGTGGACGGAGCAGCTGCTCTCATCATCACCGGCACTCAATGAAAACCAGCACGGGCTGGAAGAGGGGGGGGGGGGGAATCATCCGATGGATCAATTTCCTCGTAAATCCACCCCACTGCCACCCACATCCCGTCCCTTAAATATTATCCAGACCAACCACCAGCATAGCCAGACGGCTACCGCTTGCCTGCGTAGGGCACTGGAGATGGAACCCCGAACCATTGCACTCATCCAAGAGCCGTGGATCCGTAATAACAGAATATGCGACCTCGGTTACATTGGTGGTAAGCTAATCCCCGACACACAAGGCACAGATAAACCACGAACCTGTGCCTATATACCCAAATGTACCACCACACTCACGCAATTATGTTCCAGAGATCTAACAGCCGTCAGGCTCAAAACCGACGGCGACGCACACGATACGTCGTGGTCGTCCTGGGGGTTTGTCTCCACCGATCACACGAAAAAACAGAGCAGTATCACCCGCATAAGACACTACAAGACCATGTTCGAGTGGTAGGCTGCAGAGCTCATTAATATAGATTAAAAATAATGTAGGACCTAATATACTGCCTTGTGGAATTTCAAAACAAGTATTAGGAACTTGTATTGAGACCAATTTTTACACATTGCTGTCGATCGCTAAGATAATGAGATAATAGTAGTAGCTGCGCTCCTCTTATCCCAAGTGTTTCAAGCTTGGTGTTGAGTTAGAATCATTAAATGTGTGCAGTAGTTTAGCAAGTACGTATGCATGTGTGTGTGTGCCCTCATATCCATAAGAAATTGTACTTGAAACTAGTCGCAAATAAATCAGCATAGAGCAAACACGTATTTCTGTTACTCAAAATTCCCACAGTCAAAAGTGAATCTTATTCCTATAACACTTGGCAAGGTCTAAAAATATACCAACTGTGTGCATTCCACTATCCAGATTTGTAGAAATATAATTAATCAATTTGTTTACTGCTTGACTAGTTGATTTTTTAGGCCTAAACCCAAATTGATTATCTGAAAGTAGTTTGTAATCTTCCTGATATTTTATCAGTCTACTGTTTATGATTTTTCTAAAATTTTTAATAGACCCGTTAGTACTAAACTGGGTCTGTAGTTATTCACACTCATTTTGTCTCCAGACTTGAAAATAGGCGTAACCACAGACTTGTTTAGCTATTTTGGAAATATCCTTTTAGATAAACAAAGCTGAAAGATGTGAGTAAGCGGAGGGGCCAGTAGGTGTTTAAATCTTTTAAGTACATTATTGGGTATATCATCCCACCCAGTTGCGCAGACATCCTTTAAGTCGTTTATTATTCTAACTACTTCGTTGACGTCCGTATCTAGTAAATCAAAAGAATTTAACGTGGAAGATGTCCTAGTTGTGTTTTGAGTGGGAGGATGGCTAATATATTTTATGGATATTTAGCCAAGTTTTTACCAACGTTGACCAAATAGTGGTTTACCTTATTTATTGCTTCGGATGGGTTTATTTTTGTCGATAGTAAATCTAGCGGAGGTTCGAAATTTTTAGACCTCAATGTATGGGTTTTTATAAATTTCCACACAAGTTTACTATTTTTTCCAGCCTTCTCGAGTTCATTTTTATTGTGTTGGTTTTTTAGTTTTTTCAAGAGATTGTTACAGAAATTACGATATCTTTTATAGGTAGCGGAAAGTATTACGTCATCAGGTGCAAGTTTAGATTTTAGGTGAAGTTTTTGTCTGTGTCCTATACAACGAACGAAACCGGGAATATGTAGTTTAATAACTAAAAAAGCGTTTTTACTATTACAAACTTATTATTTGCGATTGGTGCAATAGCCGATTCGTGGGATCGAACAGCAAAGTTAAGCTTGTCCTTTAAAAAGATTGTACGGATCGGTGCGCGAGTCCGACTCGTTCTCGGCTGGTTTTTTTATATGCCATCACGGCCTGCGAAAAGGGGAAAGGACCCTTAAAAATTGCGTGTGAATGTTTACAGCGTGTCCTTAGCTAGTTGTGCGCGGTTCAATGTGCCGCGCTGGCAATCCTTCGCTACAGTACGGCTGTGGGTTCCGGCAACAACGAAGACAAAGACAAAGACATTTATTCGTTGGATATGGTAGGCACAGAGTTGTTAAATAAAAATAGCAGGACAGGACATATCCGCCGCTAGTCGGGGCATACGAATATTTACATAGTTACACTTAATAATTACACATTAAACACTAAAACACACTAAATTAAACTTAAGCACTTACATAATATTAATTCTAGTAAGAAAATAATTAAATAAGAAAGCCTATGACTCGGTGCCACATACATGGCTCATGAGGGTGCTAGAGTTGTATAAAGTTGATGCAACTCTGCGCACCTTCCTGATGGCGTGTATGGGGCAATGGAGGACAGTCCTTCGCTATCCAGGATGTCGGCAAATTCAGAGGAATAGCGAGCCGATAAGGATAGAGCGAGGTATATTTCAGGGCGATAGTTTGAGTCCACTTTGGTTCTGCTTGGCCTTGAATCCTCTTAGCACACTGCTGGAGGATTCAGGTCTAGGCTATCGGTTGCGGAAAGATGTTCAGGTTATATCTCACCTCCTTTATATGAATGACCTAAAACTCTTTGCCCCCAACGATTTGCGACTGATGGAGTTACTGAAGGTAACTGAAACTTCAGTAGCGCCATCAGGATGGAATTTGGTGTGGTCAAATGTGCGGTCATGCATGTAAAGCGAGGGGAGATTGTGGAGTCTGTGGGAACCCAGCTCTCGGATTCCATAACACTTAGATCCCTCTCAGCAACCGAAACCTATAAGTATTTGGGTATGTCGGAAGCGCTGGGCATCAATGTTGCTGACATGAAGCAACCGTTGAAGGAGGGCTTCTTTACCCGCCTGAAAAAAGTATTTAATAGTCTTTTATCAGGTGAAAATAAGGTGCGCATTATCCCTGGGTGTTCTCGTCTAGCTAACGGAGAATACTTGCATAGGTACAACCTTGTAGCCAGGATTATCCATCAGCAACTTGCTCTAAAATACAACCTTGTGGAATCGCAAGTGCCTTACTATAGGTATGTGCCCGACCCAGTTCTCGATAATGACAGTATCACATTGTACTGGGATCAATCCATCATCACGGACAGGACTATTGTAGCCAATAGGCCTGATATAGTGGTGGTGGAACGTTCAGAGCGGCGCGCAATGATTGTTGACATAACGGTCCCGCATGATGGGAACCTCGTGAAAGCCGAGAAAGATAAACAAATCAAGTATCTTGACTTGGCTCGCGAGGTTGTTGACATGTGGGAAGAGGACTCAGCGATCATTGTGCCGATAGCCGTATCAGCCCATGGCTTAATTGCCAAGAGCCTCGATCAATACCTGAGGAGGCTCTCGTTAGGCAGCTGGATCATGGACTTGATTCAGAAAGCGGTACTGGACATGGCTCGTATTGTTAGGGGGTTCCTCTCTCTGGAGCCCTGACCGTCGGTAGCTTGGACCCTGTTCCCGATACCGGTGGGCTATAACTTTTTATATTTTTAAATGTTTATGTTTTTTTTTGTAAGGAATATTTAAAACTGTAATTAATTTGTTAAGAAATAAATAAAAGAAAATATTCTACAAATAAATCTAAATTTTAAATTTTTACGCACATATACCTAATCTTAGCTTACCTACTTACATTCAAATAAAATACAAAAACAAAATTAAAAGGTGTAAAACTGTATAATCTAATATATAAGTAATATAAAACACAACATTAACCTAAAGTATAAAAAAAACCAAATTAAAAAACAACTAATAAAGCCAGCTATAATAAACAACGAGCTACAACAACAAATTAAACGCAGAGATGATTTATCTGTTCGCCGGCAGAGGGCGCCCGGTGAGTGCTACCCGGACGAGTTCGATACCGTAATGTGCACTTACAGCAATACATCTCACTGGATGTACTGAATACGGTTGACGGGTTCGTGAAGGGTCCGTTTACACCTCATTATATTTATATATATTTTTATTAAATATATATATATAATGTCCGTTTATCGATGCGACAGCGGCAGCTCTCGACTGCACACTGCCACTGCAACACTTCCATCACTCTGTAACCTGTCACGGTAATCATGTATGAATATGAACAAACTGCGCGGTGATGAGAGTGAGGCCTGCCGGGGCTCGCTCGTCATCAAGCACGCCCGAGGCACAAGTGAGCGGTGTGAGCTCATGGCGTCAGAGGCACGACGCACAGCGCCGCCTCGCGCGACTACAATCCATAAACAATAACAACAACAATATTTGTACAATATTTATTTGGTCAAGACTTAAACCTAAAGGGTGTAAAAGACTCTTCCGAAAGGCACTTGTTTTCCCCACCATTGCGATATTTTTTTTGTTCTAGACCATACCTGGGAACCTTCTAGTTACGCAGATATTAGGCGTCTAAGTTCCAACTTTTTCACAGTTTTTTTTTTAATCAAATCAAAAATAAAAATCTTACATTCAATTAATTTGAATGAAAGATTTTTATTTTAAACCTCTTCACGACCCCCGTTCTATTCAATCCATCCTTCAGCACAATGTCTTAAGTGCGTTACATTGAGTCCTACCGAAAAACGTGATATTCCACCCAAAAAAAAAGCAATTTCCCAGCAAAAACATTTGAGTAGAGTTACTTACTTTGATGTACTTATAGAAACACATATTAGAGCACAGCATAATACCTGAAGTCTCATAAATAATAAATAAATAAATAATATATTAAATGATACACGCAAACATTGTAACCATATTAAATTTATTTAGCATAAGTATCACTCACTTCGTAATAAAACAGAATTAAATAGTTCAAAATTAAATAAAATAAATAAAAATGTAATCAATTTATGAAACAACATAAACGCTTTTCCTTTTTATTCGTCCTAATTAGTTCCATACATTTTATTTAACTGTATGTGAGTCAATCAAAATAAAGTTAACAATCTACGAAAACAGCTGTAGTATATTTTATTCTCTTAAAACATCAAATCCTAACCTCGTCTTATAGAACAACAGAAAAGGGCATTACCAGTAATAAACAGATGTTATGTACTTAACTTGAGCACTCCAGACAACACTTCCAGCGGAATATTCTCACTAGTTGCCCTCTTTGCAGCAATCAGCTTTGTCTTCAATAATTTTTATAATTAATTTTTAACGAGGCCGACCCCGCTTGTCCGTTGTCGAGATTTTTCTCTCCCACCGCCCGGTCGCGCGGAGTCAAGCCGTCGTTTCTCAATTCCAAAATAAGCCGCAAAATAACTTTTCTTTATCAACTAAAACAATACTCAATTTATCCTCAAAAGCCTCTGTTAACCGCCCAGTCACCCAAAAATTCTCCCTCCGTTTTACACCATTTTTGTTCATCTGTCCATTGACAAAAACCCCCAAGTCCAGGCTTTTAGGTCAAAAATAACCGCTATAATGTAAAAAATTATATTTCCCCCTAGAATCCACTGCTGACTGAGCTATGCAATGATCACAATTATAACAGTACATAATGCTTGGTTGACGACTTCGTGAAGAGTCTGTGTGCACCCCGTATTTACAATAATATTGTACCTTAATTAGACTAACTTAATGGCAAAATACAAGACAAGTGCAACTGGGTTTAAACTAGGAGGACTTCTGTGCTATAGGCACCAGTTATTTCCGTCACCACCACCATCAACAGAGGTTCGTCAGTAATTGAGTGTAATTTCGCCGAAGCGCTTTGAAATAACTGATTACACAAATCTACACAAAACTATAAATGAAAACAAGTTTGAAAATGAAAATGCAGCACTTGAAGAGTACTTAAAATCTGTGATCAACAAAAATAAAACTGAAAAGACGAAGATTCTTAACCCACCTAAAACCGATTGGATAAACTAAGATATAATTAAAACTATCAATACTAGAAATGAACTGGGTAAGAAAGTAAAAGAGAATCCTGAAGACGCAGAAATAAAGAGAAATTTTATAGCTGAACGAAATAATGTGACAACTGTTATTCAGAATGCAAAGAGTTCTTATTATTTAAAATCTTTCAAAAATTGTATTGGAAAGCCTTTTAACATGTGGAAGTTGATTAATAATATAACTTGCAATAAAATAAAAAATAACTCAACCCCTACAAAACTTGAAGGTCCGATTACCGATACAAAACTTATATGTGAGAGTTTCAATCACTACTTTTCAACAATCGGTACAGTGCTAGCAAGTGAAATCCCAAAATGTTATCAAAATAATGTAACTGACACGCTTTCGAGACTGAGTACAGGTGCACAGGCTGGTATAGAACTTACAAAGTTGTCACCAACCACTACAAAAGAGGTTTCAAAAATTATTGATGAATTGAAAACTAACACGAGCACAGGCATCGATGGCATCAGTACTAAAATAATTAAATGTATTAAAGATTTACTTTTGGAAGACTTAACAAAATGCATTAACAAAAGCCTTCAGGAAGGAATATTTCCTGATACATTAAAAATCGCCAAAGTCACACCAATAGATAAAACCGGAAACAACGCAGATGTGAATAATTATCGTCCAATATCAGTCTTACCCATTATTTCTAAAATCAACGAAAAAAATCGTTCATTATAGGTTACAAGCTTACTTAAATTCTATAGCTTTTATTTCCAAAAACCAATATGGCTTCCGACAGAAATCAAACACCCTATCCGCGACCTTATTACTAACTTAAAAACTAACATTGATAAAAAACAAATAGCTCTTGGGATCTTCATTGATTTAAAAAAGGCATTTGACACTGTAAGTCACAAACTTCTTCTTAAAAAACTGGAAAGTATCGGTATTACTGGCTCTGCATTAAAAATATTAAGTTCTTATCTTACCAACAGGTACCAAGTAGTCGGTATCGGTGAACATCGAAGTGAACCCAAACCCATTACCTGTGGAGTACCACAAGGTTCTATACTAGGACCTCTATTATTCCTTATATACATCAACAATATTAATGAAATTGGACTTAAAGGAGTTATTTCACTGTATGCCGACGATACTAGTCTTTTTTACTTTGGCAGTAATATAGAAGTTATTGTTAAAGAAGCACAAAGTGATTTAAATAAACTAGCTATCTGGTTCCAATGCAATCTACTTACCATAAATGCTAGTAAAACCAAATACATGATATTTAGTGCTAAAAATAAAAAACTTCATACACATGGTGAATTAAATATAAATGGTCAACCATAATTAAAAACAAATGCTGAGAAATATTTGGGTCTTACTCTTGATGATAAACTTACAATGAAACCTCACATTGAGAAAGTAAGTAAAAATATCATCACTGACTGGTGCACTTAGAGGAATTGTCCGATGTCTCCCGCTAAGGGTCAGATATATTATTTATAACTCGATGGTTAAACCACATCTCGATTATTTAATCGAAGTATGGGGAAGTGCTGCCAAAACTAACCTGAAAAACTACAAACATCTCAAAATAAAAATATTAAAGTCTTATTCAATTACGATTATCTAACATCTTCTCAAAAGATTTTCAAAGAAACAAAATTAATGAATATTGATCAAATTTATAAATATAACGCTTGCATACTTGTACGTAAAATAATTAATAGAGACATACACACACAAATAACATTTACAAAAAGAATGCAAGTTCAAAAGCGCATTACGAGGCAGGCTAACCATATAATTTTAAGAGCACCGAAGACAAAGTACGGTAGAAAGACTGTCCTATATGAGGGGGCTGAACTCTATGACTCTTTACCTAAAGTAATCAAGGAATCGAAATCACTTCCAACTTTTAAAAGACTATTAAAACACCACTTAAATAATTTATAAATTGTAAGTTTTTGCCGTTTTTTAGAACTTAATTTTAGTTTATTACTAAGCGAAACCGTCGTTTATAGTATCTTAATTATTACGTGTTTCCTCATAGAAGTGAATAATTGTATTCTTTTTGAGCGAAATAAATTTCTTAAACCGTAATGTTAATAGAGTAGACGACAAAAAATCTAATTAGTGCGTCAGATAGATTTCCAAAAAATATTGGAAACGTTTTTTTTCTTTTTTCACGTTAAAATAAAATATAATATAACAAAAAATGACGACGATACAGTGCTTCGAAAATTCTAGTGACATCACATTTGAGTACATTTCACCAGCCCCCATTCATGATCTATGACGCGTTTTATCTTGTAAAATGTTATTAATTTGATAAAACAAAAAACACGTATCCAATATTTTTCTATAATCTAACTGACGGACTAAACAGAATCATATTTTTTTAGGCAGTCTCTATTCTCATCATCATCATCATCCCTATTAAGACGAGATCCGTTTTCGTCTGTTGAGAAAGGCTCCGTCAAACAAGCCGCACGTACAGTCGCGACACTTGTTTGTGATTTTGTGTGTTTATGAAATCAATATCGAAGAGGATCTGACATACTTTGATGTCTGAGAGGATCTGACATACTGATCATAGTTTGATGTGGCTTTATGTGCACGTGCACATAAAGCCACATCAAACTATGATAAGTACATATTCACATGAACTAATCCTAACTATTATGAGCACTATATTGGCATCTGTCTTGAGTCCAACAATAAATGACATGCATCGTAAAACTTTTAGGGTTAATAATATACGATGACACATCCCAGGCAACCGTGGCCGGACAGCATGTGTGGGGAAGTTTCCAACGAAAATAATAATAATTTATTGTAATGCGCGCATTGAGAGCGAGTGACCGCAGCCTCACCGCCGCCGCCCCGCAGTCGCCCGCCGCCGCCACGTCACCGCCACGCAGCCGTCCGCAACGCACATAAATGCACCAACATTTCGGAAACACGTCCCACTCAAAAGGTTAGTAGGTACAGAAGGACCACTGTAATTTAGTTAGTTTTTAAAGAATAAACAATTTCACTAATTAACCCCTGAAATGAATAACTGCACTGCACACTAATCACAGATTAATAAAACCTGATAATGCTACAGTGCTTCGTATTTCGTAGCACCTGCTACGTGCTATGACAAACTTTCGTAGCACTTGCTACGTGCTACAACACAAATCCGTAGCTCCTGCAACCCTTGATCTGTCCACGAAGTAGACACAATAGTTAATCAATTGTGTCTTAAACAAATCGGTCTGTTGACAGATCATGATTTATCACACTTTCGTAGCTGCTACGACGTAGCGGGCGTAGCACCAGCCCATGACGTAGAACTTGATCTTCTGCACTGCGTCTACGAGGCGCATACATCGTGCAAACGGTATAACTCTTGGAGTGGCCTGTTCAAACAAACGGTTGTGGGGCTTGGGCGCGACTGTTATTATAAGAAACCAAGCCGCAAGGTGGACAAACGAGCCGCATGTACCGAGTGCGCGCACAGGGCGACCCGACCGGCGCCCGCGTGCCGCAATCACTCACCCGCAAGAAGACTCACACTCTGCACAACATAGAGTAAAGCACGGAGTAACTTATTACTTACTAATTCAAATTTAATTATGTATAATGAAATTGACCATCTATATCCTGAATGACGTTGTAATTTATTTAATACATAATTCTAATCTCATAATATCTATCTAAATATTAAAAGAAGAAACAACTGACTGAGTGACTGACATATCAACGCACAGCCCAAATCGCTGGGTCTACAGATTCAAATTTGGCAAGTAGGTTCCTTATGTAGTCTAGGGGTGCACTAAGAAAGGATTTTTCAAAATGCACCCCCTAAGGGCGTGAAACGGGGCTCCAAAGTTTGTATGAGGAAACAAGATTAGTTACGACTATTTTATACGAAACTTTACAGGAGTATATCTGGGGAAATAAGATTAGACTATTTTATTCGAAACTTTAAAGGAGTACTCATATCGATAAATGAGTAAACATTTGTGTTTCAGGTTTTTTCGGAATTCAACCCCTAAAGGGGGAAATGGGGTGACAAACTCGCTCGATTGGTCGACATTGACAAACTCGCTGGTCTATCTCGCTCGATTTCGTAATGTCAAAAAAAGATAGACATATGAATTTCCGAATCGAAAATCGAATCGAAGCGCGTTGTGAATAAGGAGCCTGCTCAGGAAGAATCAGTGTTTGTTCCACGTATTCCATTAATACCGAATGATCACCCCTTCAAATTCAAAAGGCTCCAGTTTCCCCTAAAGGTCTGTTTCGCCTTGACCATAAATAAGTTGCAAGGGCAAACTCTCAAATTCGCCGGAGTGGACTTACGTCAAGACTGTTTCTCCCATGGTTAGTTCAGTTCTATGTGGCATGATCCCGTGTAAGTTCACCTCAAAGTTTGGTTCTATTGCTACTACCTTCAAACATGGCAAAAAATTATGTTTATAAGGAAGTACTTTAGCACGTATAAAGTTGTTATACACTTCATCTATTTAAAAAAAAAATTACAACAAAATTTGATTTCAGATAAATAGGAACATAACAAGCGTATCCAAACATGGTAAAAGTTTGATTTGAGAGACCAGTTGCTTAATATTCAAAGTATTTAAGAACTCTACTGGATCATTTACCTATTGCATCGTCAGTGTTCACCAACGTGTTTTTTTAATTGTAAAGCATGTGTTGGACCTCGAACCCACCAGATGGTAAATGGTGTATTTCTGTCCATCAAAGGACTTCGGTATTTATAATCGCTGCTTGGTTGTTATCAGATCTTGTACTGTTGTTACTGTAGGGCACAGTGCAGATACTTTCACTGAAGGCCATTAATTAAGTCACGCTTTTATCTCATCGGCACGTTCCCCTTGGGCTTATCGGAAAAGTAATCATGAATATCTTCGATCCTTATTTCTGCCAAAATTAAATTAAATTCAACAGTTTTGCCGGTTCTTAAAATGTAAACTGACTTATGTTCATCTGCTAATGAATCACAATTATTAGGTATTACTACTGATACTGACCAACCTCTCTAAAGCTATCACATTGTTATGTAATTTACCGGCCATAGTACTTCCATTTAGGTTTTACATGATACATCTGCAACGTTCCTCTGTTCTGCTTTGAAGCCTACTAATTTATGAGCAACGCCTGGAGTTGTCTATCTTTAAAATTCTTCTGGATCTTGAAGTGTACTCATTGTTTAGAAAGGCACTCACTTTTAAATTAAAATTACCCCGTATTCAACGCAAGTGAAGCAGCGGACAAAGCTATCTAATATATACAAATCTCGTGTCACATTGTTTGTTATCGAAGTCCTCTGTTACGGCTTGACCGATTTTAATTTTTTTTTGTGTATATTTGGTAGGTCAGAGAACAAGTCGTAGGCTATTTTTATACCCGTAGGTGACAAGGGTGGTTCACGCGGACGAAGTCGCGGCCAACAGCTAGTTCCTAATATATTTGCAGACCTCGATGTTTATAATACAGTGTACCTGAACTTTTTGTAACTTCCTCTGACCCTGTGATATGCAAATTTTAAATGATTTCTATTTGGAGGTTTAACTTATGATACTAAACTGTACGTCGATAAAACTAACTATACAAAATACAAAAATATTTATTACCTTTCAAACATAGTGTCATACATAAATTGAGGCAGCCCCAGTAAGTTACAACAGTACTTGTGTCGGAGCTGTCTCGGTCTTCCCATAAGTGGTATCCTAACGATACTGACTCAGGGTTCAATCGATTCTTGCATGAATTATATTTGGTATTTTATTTCCGGATTGTGTTTCCACCCATTTGATGAGCGACGAGAACTTGGCACCAATTACTCACCGTGTGTCACTCACATCGGAGGAGCTCTTAAAACAAGCAGATACATAAAGTTGTTAAACTTGTGAACACGAAAGTAACGTTAGTAACCGTAGCGGGTCTAAGGCGGGGCACACGCCACACGCCACCCGCCACACGCCACCCTCACAGTCACAGGGACTTCGGTAACGCAATTTAAGCTACTCGGCAACTCCTTATCTGCCGGAACTCTGACATCGATCGCGTCGGTAATGTGTCACTACTCACACACTCGCAAATCGTGTACGGATAGCACTACGATGTCAAGAACACGGGCAGGCTGATAACGTAACGGCAGACCTATCTGTAAACACGGTGATGCGAGGAGCAGTCAGGGCTGCCGCTGCGCGCTGTGACGTTACACGCACGTGCGACACACGTCACTCAGTTGTGTACACTATTATAATACGATAGTAATTTAAACATAATTAAGAAGATTATTTAGAATAACATTTTATTTATGAATATTTATCATTTTAAATAAAAAGGAGTCTAGTTCATGGGTTTAATTACATTTTCAGATACTTCTACATAGTGAAGTACCGCATGTGTTCCTTCAACATTACGGAGCAATCGGCAGTCGGTCGTACCGCGAGCTCCTCGGCAGCAGCACGGCGCGGCATGCGACATCCGCCTCGTCAGGAGTCATAAACGAATGTACAAACATCCTGTTTGCGCGCACTCACATCTACTCGCTGTATCTCAGCCGGTGACGTCACGCCCGAGCATGTTTGTTGGCTCAATCAAGTCGCGCCGCTTCTCTTCATTTCCTTAAGTTATAAGTTATGAGGTCACGATGGATAATAAATCAAACAGAATGGGAGCAGAGAATCTATTCATGAACACGAAACAGGCCAATAATCCGTATCGGGATATTGTGTAGAGTTGTATGTTGAGACACAACGCCGACCAGTACAGCGCGGGTTCATTATTGTACTGTTCCAGCAGATGAGTTTGTTCAGTTCCATCAGAGCAGACTGCGTCTAAACAAAGCAATGCGAATGTTAATTAATCGCTCGAGCGATCGGGCGGCGCGGGGCGGGAGGGTGTCGGCGCGACATCTGCGCGGCAAGTGCCGAGCCGAGCCGCAACTTGCAGATATGCAAAACTAATCTCCGACTACTGATACCGATATTCCAACTTCCAATCGGTAATTTGATTTAACTGTGCTCCGGTCCGGGGTGCTCTCGTCCCGCGTCTTGTCGCCCCGCCGCCGTCCCGCCGCCGTCCCGCTGCTTGTCCGCTACAGCCGTAATATATTCATATACCTATTAACTTTAAATACTGTGCAGTATTGTGCCGATGATTTTCTCAAACTCTGGCATTCTAATAGATATTGTGAGACACACAGGGCTCATCAGTTTGTATTTATTTTAATTAACAGCAAAGAGTTGAATGAAAACTAGTATTACAATATTTGTATTTTGCTAATAATGTAACCCACAACGCTGTCCACGGGTCATAATAATATATAAAAACCGGCCAAGTGCGAGTGTGACTCGCACACCGAGGGTGCCGTATAATCTTGTAGGTATTTTGTTATTAAACTACCTATTTACGGTTTTCAGATTTTTCCTTTACATGTGCTGTAAGACATTGCTTCTCGCCTAATTTCGTGATTCTAGAACTAGATTCGTAAACCCATAATATATGGTAGTACCCGTTGACCTAGAATCACGAAATTTAGGTAAATTTTGGTACTTACAAGTTTACTCGAACATCTAAATTTGACCATATATTTTTGTCGTGTTGACTCAGGACCTTGATTTTATACACCTAATAAGGACTATTATACCTCAATATCACTACATATTATAAAACAAAGTCCTCCCCCGCGTCTGTCTGTCTATCTGTCTGTCTGTTCGCGATAATCTCAAAAACTACTGCACCGAATTGCTGTTTGAATGCTGTTTTCACCAATGGATAGTGGTTCTCGAGGAAGGTTTTAGTATATAATTTGTCAAGTTTTTGTATACATTAGCTAAAATATAATGATATTAGTTGGAGGGGTCGGAAAAAAATAAGGGACGTCTGGGAGCTTTACTTTTGGTCGCGATAACCGACATCCACGCGGGCGAAGCCGCGGGCATCAGCTAGTATGGTATAAATTTCAATTTGCTCGGTCCACCCGTTCCTGAGAAAATCAGTGGTGACACACGCACAGACAGACGGACAAGAGAGTGATCTTATAAGGGTTTCTTTTTACGTTTTGAGGTTTTTTTTTTCATTTATTTAAACATATAGGTAGTCTCAATGCAGGTTATGTTTGTTTTGTACCGTTTAACTACAACTACATGGTTTGTATTGGTACTCACATTCGCTAAAACAACACTGCTTAATCACTACTAATCAAATATAAGTCAACGTATCTTATACGACAGATATCAATCCAAAGTCTTCGTTTTGAGATTTAGGTTTTCCTACCACTTCTAGCACGTTATCTAGGCGCTGTTGTTCTACATTACGCTCACATTGTTTTAGTGAGCTGATTTCTAGTTCAAGGTGAGTTTATCTAAGGTTGTACTGCTTTTCCAACTCATATGTTTATTTTGGGTTTCCACAGTTTTTGTTAGTTCGTCTACTTTCTTGCTGATAGGTTGTAATTCTTTCTTTAAGACTATCTTTAGTTCGGATTTAATGTCCTTCAGAATTTTGTCACTATCTATGTTGCAGTTACCTAGGTTTCTACTGGAGGTCGCGACTTCTTCGTCTTCCTCGTCCGGAATAAAGAAGGATGATTTCCTATTAGGCGAGTTGTGGCAGCATTCATCACATATCCAGTCCAGGCTGTCCGCATTACGAAGTGCAGATAGTTGTTTCGCAGTGAGTCCAGAGCAGGCTTTACTAGCATGAACAGTCT
This sequence comes from Xestia rhomboidea, assembly GCA_963853795.1. Taxonomy (NCBI): domain Eukaryota; kingdom Metazoa; phylum Arthropoda; class Insecta; order Lepidoptera; family Noctuidae; genus Xestia; species Xestia rhomboidea. The sequence goes on from OY970759.1 coordinate 487,654, forward strand.
TAGCACATGACCTGCATTACAGTCCTGGTGATTTGCTGGTTATTCCTTTATTGCAATTATTACACTTGGTCATTTTTGTTAGAGTAGGCGGTAGTTAGCGCACAAATAATTAATACGTTGACACCGCCGGACCGATACGTACGACAGAGCGTTAGCGAATGATAGAGGTACGGAACCCTAAAAACTAACCAAGGATGAATAAAAATTAAAGAAAGATGACAAATCAAAATTATACAACCAGGACATTATTTAACTAGAAGGGATTTCTGGAAAATAAAATAACAATCCCCACACGCAACAATAATTTGAAGAGTACATAATTATACGTTACATCTACATAGGTGTATCTGTTCATACACGAAATCTCGTAAGGGGTCATTGTACTCATCATTATGAACTACTTTTACTTTGGGAATAAACCCAAAATCGCGAAAAAAAAATCTGTTGTACCATACATTTTGACGAGTTAATGCGAACATATTGTACAGGGGATTATTGGATATTGGGAACAGCTGATTTTTTTTTCGCGATTCCGGGTTTGGTTCCATAGTAAAAGTTGTTTATAATGATGAGTACTATGACCCCTTAAGAGATTTCGTGTCCGTTTCGACTGCTCGGCCACAGTGTCGTAGAAGAAAAACGACTACGTCAACATTACGAAGGAATTTGTAAAACACTAACAATGAAAGTCGCAAATTCGTAGATCCAACATTCAGAAAGTTATAAAGGTTTAACCATGGCCGCGCGGTCCGCACATGGAGAACCGCGCGGCCACGCAGTTCTCTTATACGGAGGCTTCGTAGAGGTCCCATTCTTTTTGTTAACCACTGATAGGATTTCGAAGAAAATGTAGATAGCATAATCATAGCCCTAATGTTTGGATTTCACGACCTACAGCACTTAAATGCTATGGCCGCGCGGTCCGCACATGGAGAACCGCGCGGCCACGCAGTTCTCTTAAACGGAGCTTAGTAGAGGTCCCATTCTTTTTGCTAACCACTGATACGATTTCGAAGAAAATGTAGACAGTATGAATAAAGCGCTAATGTTTGGATTTCACGACCTACAGTACTTAAACCTATAATGCAAGTTAGAAGTAGGGTGACCAAGATTTATGGTGCGTCAATCAGGCATTTCCAAAAGCGTCGTTTTTGTATCACATACGTAGGTAAGTAGTATCTAATATCATAATGAGGGAATAAATATGGTTAATTGGATGGAGAAGTAATCATGTCATGCGAAAATATTAACACCGTATTCGTATACTTAAATACAAATTTTAACATTTTGCTAAAGAAAACACTCATTTATATTACTGTAAATTAACAATTATGCAACGTCATAAGATTTGTATACAAATATGTAGTTTTATTTAGATACCTACCTTCTTGGTCATCACGGGATTGACACTCTTTTGTATTTCTGACAAATATATTAATAGGTAGGTATAGGTGTCGGTATCAGAGTTGAAGTGAAAGGTGTATGTGTCTGTGTTTTTTTGCCATAACGATGCGAGCGAGATAAACATACGAGTTTACGAATCAAAATCGAATCGAAGGGTTTTGGAATAGCTGTGCTGATTGCTTTCGCATCGATACTTGTTGCGATACTGTGTGCAATATCGTTATCACTGACTTCAGCTTTGGCACCGATACCTACGATACTAAAAACAGCTGATAGAGATAAAACACCACGCGGGACGCAACCCCCGCCTCACTCCAGTCTTTTGTTTCGTTTTTGGGTGTCGTTACGTCTCGAATGAAGACAAACAAACGAAAATGACTTTTTTGTGAAATTATTTAGAATGGCTTATCCCACGGATATCAGATATCTATGGCTTACCAGCAAAGCAAGTACACTGACATACACATGCAATAAACTTTTGCAAAAATACGTGCACTATCTACTGCAGTAAGCTATTTAGGCGTCATCATTAAAAACAATAAGTACCTACATCAGTTTTTTAAACGAACGCTTGGTTTAGTGTTTACATCATAAGGAGGCAGGAAGGTATATTTTTCGTACCGGTAGGTAGGTACTAATCGAATACACAATCATTAATCCTTGTTAGAATAAAAGGTACTTACATATTTATCTTAGTAAAATTGAAAATGTCTGATTGACACACCATAAATCTTGGTCACCCTACTTCTAACTTGTATATGGTTAGAAGTGCTGTAGGTCGTGAAATTCAAACATTAGGGCTTTATTCATACTGTCTACATTTTCTTCGAAATCATATAAGTAGTTAGCAAAAAGAATTGGACCTCTACGAAGCTCCGTAATAAGAGAAATGCGTGGCCGCGCGGTTCTCTATGTGCGGACCGCGCGGCCATAGCATTTAAGTGCTGTAGGTCGTGAAATCCAAACATTAGGGCTATAATTATTCCTCGCGCGCCTACATGAGTGGCGCGCGGAGGCGCTACGCCGGGGGGAAACTCCGCTGCCGCGGCAAATTGTCGCTCAGCGGACGGACTACCGGCGGGATCTCATGGCGACATGGAGAGAGCGACTATCGCAACCCCGTGCAGGGCACGCCACAATAGTGGCGATAAGTCCCCTCTTTGAGGAGTGGCTGGAGAGACGCCACGGCGTCCTCACCTTCCGCCTGACGCAGGTTCTTACCGGACACGGATGTTTCGGTAAGTTCCTGCACCGAATCGGGCGGGAGGAAACGCCCGGGTGCTATCACTGTGAGGATAGGCCGGAGGACACGGTGGAGCACACTGTGGAGGTGTGCCCCGCTTGGGTGGAGCACCGCCGTGTCCTCGAGGTGGCGATCGGCGGCGGCGACCTCTCGCTCCCGGCCCTGGTTCGTGCCATGGTCCGGAGCGAGACGGAATGGGACGCCGTCACCTCCTTCTGCGAAGCAGTCATGCTAGCGAAGGAGGTGGCGGAACAGGACAGGGAGAGATCCTCACGTCCCGGCCGCCGCGGGAGACGCCCCGGGCGTCGGGGGCCACGTGGTGGCTTCCGGCCACCGTAGGCGCGGGCCTGTGGACGGGGAGCTATGGGCTAGCTCGCCGTCCGTACGTCTCAAGACGACAGGCCGTGTCGACGGCGCGTTCGTGTTCCACGCGCGCCTTAAAGAGAGTCAGCAATAAGGAAGGGGTCCGCAAGGACCGAAGCCTGCCGGGGCTGCGGGACTATTCGAAAGAGATACCGTGGCCCCGGAACACAAAGGGCGAGGAAGGAACATGGATGGGTTTTAGTCAGTAAAAGTCTGACACTCCCTCCTGCTCCGCCCAGAGCGGGAGAAGTCATTTGATGATTTCCCATCCGAAAAAAAAAAAAAAAAAAAAAGGGCTATAATTATGCTATCTACATTTTCTTCGAAATCGTATCAGTGGTTAGCAAAAAGAATGGGACCTCTACGAAGCCTCCGTATAAGAGAACTGCGTGGCCGCGCGGTTCTCCATGTGCGGACCGCGCGGCCATGGTTAAACCTTTATAACTTTCTGAATGTTGGATCTACGAATTTGCCACTTTCATTGTTAGTGTTTTACAAATTCCTTCGTAATGTTGACGTAGTCGTTTTTCTTCTACGACACCGTGGCCCAGCAGTCGAAACGGACACAGAGATTTCGTGTATGAACAGATACACCTTATATGTATTAATTACTAAGAGTTCTGAAGAAAAGACCTTTTAATTTTCCTGTTGAGCTATGATGTTTCGCATGAAATAGATGCGTCGTCGCCACGTGACTGAGGCGAGAGACTACAGCGCACAGGAGGAGCACGCTCGTAGGGACACGTCTCTCGTCGACTCTTTTGTCTCGCTTTACTCTGGCACCGCGCGGTTATCTCACCTCCACATAACTAGCCTCACAGCATCGGTTCACTAACACCAGTCACCGGCCGCCGCCGCCATGTATCCACATAATGATGTTTCATATTTACATTTATATTATGCAGTAAATAGGCTTTTTACATTCATGAGCGGATGGTCGACTGGGAGTTCGTTAATATTGTTTACTGAATAACAATATGCTCCGGGGCAAGCAAGCAGAGCGTCGACACAACAGACTGATCAGCAACGCTTATTTATGCACTGAATTACGTATTACGTGAAAATAATAAGTAGCAACTAATTTAGTAGCTGACTAAAATAGATACTTACACATTGGACAATCAAGGATGGAGGAAGACCAAAGAAACGATGGATGAACTGTACAAAGAATGATATGGCAAGAAAGGAGGTGTCTGATGAGATAACGAGCAATAGAGAAGTATGGAAGAAGAAGACATGCTGCGCCGAGCATAAGGGCAAGAGAGTGATGATATTAAAAATAATATTAATTACACACATGACCTCTCAGATGATTTGTTTCAATGATGGTGGTATTCATTCCCCAGCAGAGAGCCCGAGACGCTGCGTGCTGTGTACGGCATAGAAATAGGAGCGTAATCAATCTTATAAGGAACAAAGCCGCCATCACTTCACCAGTAGCTCAATGTATTCACAACTACTAATACACACGACATCATAAACACCTAAACTAAACTAATACATAAATTATCTCTAGTTTTTTTTTATTACGAAATGGGCCTGCTCTTGACCTCGATCACACCTGATGGAAAGCGATGGATGAGGTCTATGATGGAACGAGCGTGCCCAGAAGATACTGTAGCGTAGCTAACTTGATGTGTCATTTCGAAGTAGATTACCATAGTGGGTACTTAATAATTCCATGGCAGATATTTACAAGTCGCTGTTCTTGACAGCTCAATATGAAACGTGACAAAGAAATGGCTCGCCGTACTGTATCTGAAGCAGACACAATCCTGAAGAAAATGAGGGGCTGTGAAAGCGCGCGGCCGGTAGCCAGTCCAAACATTTATTTCTAAAGGTTTTTAAACTTTATAAGAGGTGGGGACGAATTTAGTTTCATAATAATGATGTTAACCGTCTAAACTTTAGAGAACGGCCGAGTAAATATGCAGATTATCCCCATTGTAGCTTAGGCAAGTTTTTTTTTGTCCTGGGAGATAAACAACAATGGACCGAAAGAGAAAGCAGTGTGGTGCCGGAGCCGGGGCCGGGGTTAGTAAACTACCGGCTCGGGCGCAGTGCATTATCAGGCCGGGGTTCAGGGTCAGTTGGGACTGGTCATCTCTTAGCTGCCACGGTCCATTTTAATTATTTTATTTTTAAATTGTTGATTTAATCTTTTACTCTGGACGCTTTTAATGTGCACGTCTTTCTACATCGTTCTCACATATATGTATAATCTCAACATGAATGGTGTAACCAAGGTTTTGCAACAATATTTTTGATTTAAAAGAGTGTCCATGGAGTTTTGTGCCCGTTCTTCTCCATGGAGATCTACGCTAGGGAATGGGCTATGCCTTGTGACTGGGACTGCAGTATTGTTTTTTTTGTAGTTTTGACATTCAAAAGTGCCGTAATGGTCTAATTGAATTAAATGCTTTGAGTATGAGTTTTGAACCGCGTGTGGATGCCGCCGTTGTAAACACGTATTCCACAGTGTAAACGCTTGTTGTATACCACGCAAGGACAGTTGCGCAGCGGCAACCGTTGCGTGCGCACATCATCATGACCCGCCTAGCCTTTTCCCAACTATATTTGGGGTCGGCTTCCAGTCTAACCGGATGCAGCTGAATACCAGTATTTTACATGGAGCGACGCCCTATCTGGCCTCCACAACCCAGTTAGTACTAGGTAATACAATACCCCTTGGTAAGACTGGTTGTCTGACTTTCGGCCACTGACCATTTGTGACGATTGTCAAAGATCTACAATAAAATTGGTAGCCGGGACCAACGGCCTAACGTGCTTTCCGAAGCACGGAGAAAATCGGTATGTAATGGGTGGTCACCCATCCGCGGACCAACCTAGGCAAGCGCGGCTTAACCTAAAGATTGACGCCAAGCGGCTGTTATTATTTAGCCAAGTTGCGTGCGCACGTGCATACGTGCAAACGTGACGTTTACGCTAGAAAGACAGGATATCAGCGAATTCCACATCGCAATGCGTTCTTCCAAACAAAGAGTCGACAACACACTGAGGTGGGTCAGGTGAGCCTTGTTGTAAAGTGTGGATGCAAACACCAACCTTGGGCTCCACAGGCCTTCCACCAAGGTGACCCCTGTTGGAAGCTTGTTTAAAACAGTCTGGTCCAGCCTTAATGCAAACAGTGTTGCCATCTACCGTATGCTTCATCACGTACAAAAAGAACATCGCTTACCAATAGCAAGAGTTCATGGAACAAAATATTAAATGCATGAAACATCTGATTTGCAACTAAATTGCCGGCAGAGGAGTGGAAGAGTAATCCACTTAGAAGCTTTGTGCATGAGGACATAACGCAGACACGTGCAGAAGGTAAATATACATATATGGGCAGGCGATCCACGCGCACATCTGCTATGAAACCACCATGTTACGACAGAGTGCGCGGTAGAACATGTCCCATGCTGCCTTCATCTGAGATAGTTGTCGTGCGAGTTGGCTGCAGGGAGTGAGTCTTCTCTCGCTGCATGTTCACTCGCGCGTGAGGGGCGCCGGCCCGCCTAGCGCGCCGCCACTGTGTCAAGGCCCCGTTCAACACACCAGAAATACTCCACTGGAGAGATGTACCCGTCTGAGCACTCACTTAATATAGTGCGCTATCACACACAGTATTTCATTACAAAAAAAAACTGGAGTTTTACTTGTTTCAATATTGGTCTCGACGCTCAGATTTTATTTCAGGAAAAGAAAATGTAAAAATGACTTGAAAAGAGTCGTTGGCAACCATGTTTTGAAAAGATGCTTTATGCATCACTCTCACTTTTGAAAGAAAATCTTTAGACTACCCGTATTCTTCATTCATTGACAACCATCCATCGTCCCATTCATCACATAAAAACAATGTGTTTCAGTGTGGCGTGCGTGCGCCTTGCGGCAATGCGCACACAGGAGCGCCGCGCGGCGTCACTTGCCCCACACGCGACACCACTGCCACGCGCTTCAGCTTTATTAATCATTTGCGCCACGCCATTGTCTTTGCGACACGATATTACGATGCCAAAGATGGAAACCGCTTGAAAAATTGCTTAAAATTAATGTGTTTCGGTTCTAAATTAATGAGACTTCATCTGGTTTCTGTCGATACATATCTCGCCCGTCGTCCTCCGAAACTCCTAAGTACTGAAACGTGTTCAAATTTCCTAAACACGGCTCGAAACTACGATCGCCGATACAGTACGAGGTCGTAGTTACATCAAGTGGCTCTCGGCGGACCTGTTACCGGCACATAAACAGACTATTAGAGCGAGTGGGCGAGCGGGCGAGCGGGCGAGTGGCGCGAGACACACAGACACGTTACAAGAGGTTGCGATACTATACGAGGTCGTAGTTACATCAAGTGGCTCTCGGCGGGCCCGTAACCGGCACATCAGACTATTAGAGCGAGCGGGCGAGCGGGCGAGTGACGCGACACACAGCCACGTTACAGCCCGTTAGAGGTTGCGATACTGCACGAGGTCGTAGTTACATCAAGTGGCTCTCGGCGGGCCCTTTACCGGCACATAAACAGACTATTAGAGCGAGCGGGCGAGCGGGCGAGTGGCGCGAGGCACACAGTCACGTTACAGCCTGTTAGAGGTTGCGATACGGCGGAGTGGGATGTATTTGGGGCAGGTTAAAATCAGGAGAAATTTAAACCGGCCGCGGCCTTGAAGCCCGGCCAAAACCGTGCGAGCGGCGCCGCCCGATCTAGCAAGCGAGTGAGGGCTCACTGCTTATGCCTATTGTTAGACAATAGGTACAAGCCGGGCCCAAACCGCCCGTCAGCATTTGCTTATGTGATGCCACTTTAGGGAAAATGGAACATTCTTATCTGAAACTTATTTCCCGGGACAGGATTGTTGCGATGTGTGCATATTGTATTAACAGATAAAATCCGGTCTGTGGTAGTCCGATGTCATCATGTGACTTAACGTCACCTCCGTTCCTACAAGTTATCGTTTGCTTCGTTTGTATTTTTCTTATTGTCCGACCGGAGGATTACTCTAATCTGCTATCGCCACAACCTTCGGCTGAAGCTAAAGGTTTAATAACCCTAAGCAATTCAGATCGAGATTATTTATCTAATAGGGTAGATGACCAAAAAAATAAATAGTAATGTAATTAGTCCGTCAGATAGATTTCCAAAAAATATTGGACACGTATTTTTTCTTTTCTCACGTAAACAAAAATGAAGACGATACAGTGCGTCAAAAACTCGAGTGACGACTCATTTCGGTACACTTTATACCGGAAAGTGACGTCACAAGCATTATCTTTGATGCGTTTTATCTTCGTAATTTTTTCTTGATTTGATAAAACAAAAAATACGTATCCAATATATTAACTGACGGATTAAATAGAATCATATTTGTTTTACTCAGGAATAATCCCTATTGATTAAAAACCGTCGGCTTTGTCCAAAACTTCGGCTCATTTTGGCCATATATATATAACTATACTCTTTGGTAGTTTCGTTGGCTCAAGGTGGTCGAAACCAAAGCCTAAACCTTTCAGACATTAGTAGTGAAGTAATTAAAAGAATTGCTAAGGGAAAGTCACCGGGTCACGACGGTCTCAGCATTGAGCACCTCAGGACGGTGTGCTGGGGTATATTTGCCTAGAGTGCTGGCGCTGTTTTTCACGCTTTGCGTTAGCCACTCATACCTTCCACCCGATATGCTGAAAACAATAGTGGTACCAATCGTGAAAGATAAAACTGGCGATGTATCTGACAAGGCGAATTACAGGCCGATATCCTTGGCCACTGTAATTGCTAAGGTGTTGGACGGTTTGCTGGACAAGGAACTTGATAAATGGATAACTGTACATGACGCTCAGTTTGGGTTTCGGCCTGGACTTTCCACTGAGAGTGCGATCCTCTGTCTAAAACAGACCGTCCAATACTATACGGACAGAAGTACTCCGGTGTATGCCTGCTTCCTTGATCTCTCAAGGGCATTTGACCTTGTGTCATATGACGTCCTTTGGGATAAGCTCAGGGGAGCGGGTGTACCACCGGAGTTGACGGGTTTGTTCCAGTACTGGTACTCTAAACAGTTAAACCAAGTTCGTTGGGGAGACGTTCTATCTGAAGCGTACAGGTTGGAGTGTGGGGTGAGGCAGAGGCGCAGGGCACTAGCAGCCAGATGCAACATGCTGGCTCACAGATTCGCTCGTTGTAGCAACGAAGTCAAAATAACTCTGTTTAAAGCTTATTTTCAAGAAATCTACACGAGCAGTTTGTGGGTCAGCTATACGCGGAGGGCTCTCTAAATGCTCTGCGTGTGCAATATAATAATGGCTTCAGGGTGCTGTTGAGGTTGCTCAGGTTCTGCAGCGCGTCAAACATTTTTTCTGCAGCACGAACTGACGACTTTTATGCCATTATAAGGAAAAAGACCGCATCCTTAATAGGCAGAATGAGGGCTAGCTGCAACAGTATTTTGAAAACCCGAGCTGAACAGCACGATGCATTGTCCGGTTGCTCGTGTGGCTGGGATAAAAAATAATAATTATTATTAAGTGTACTTAGTTCATAAATACCAACAAGTTGATAAGTTTGTTTGTGTACTAACCAATGGAGCAATGTTGTCAAATAAAATAAAATAATAATAATTAGGTAGGTAGGTAATAATTCTTGTAATCTAGTGTCTACTTGCCTTATTATTATCATAATTATACTGTTTGACATGCCTACTTTCCTAAATCAGCGATTTAAGTACAGTTTTGCTTTCTTTTCAACAGATGTTGGGGTATTCTCGTCGTTGACTGAGCCAAAGAAAGTAGTTCATCAAAGAAACTTGTTGTAGGAAAGTGCCGCAAATGCCTTAACCGCCGCATCATATTATTTCGGTAAAAAACTTTGTTATCTACTTCTACTGATGAACCGATAAGGTCCGTCGTCAGGTGGTTGTAATGGCTTCCGTCCTGCATCATTTTTAACAAACACACTACTATACAAATCTTGTGGGGTGACCTGTTTTCTCTACCGGCTGGCTTTGATCTATCAATGTTGATACAATACCCATAGTTTACCCTTCTCCAAAAACTACATGATATCGGCATCAGGAATACTGCCCACGACATGTTCCGGTCTTATCTCTCTAATAGACAACAAATTGTTCGGATTGGTGATATACAAAGTAATTGCGAAACTTTAACCTACGGCGTACCGCAGGGTTCCATTCTTGGTCCCTTGGTGTTCTGGTGTTGGTGTTCGCGTCTATCTATGTACGTCAGTGTTGCCAGTGAAAGTTAGGACACACAGTTTGGTTATGTGGGGTGTAGTTGTAATTATTATTTTCTTCGTATTTATATATACTAGACGAAAAAACAACATTTGCTTAAGACCACCTCGAACTAATTACGGAAGAAAAGATATACGAAGCAGCAGAGTTGTATAATAAATTACCTAATGACATTATAGAGATACAGTCCTTTACTTTATACAAAAATAAACATAAAGCATCTTATAAGATTTCTCTAGGTATTAAATTTAACCCACCACACAAATGTCTGTATGGTGTCGGACTTAAAGAATAGCACCATCCCATATCTTCCCGTGGGTGTCGTAAGAGGCGACTAAGGGACTTACTAGAGAATGGGCAGCAGCGTTCTCTGTGTTTTTGTAACAACCGTACTGCGATCGCCAACCCGCCTGCCAAGCGTGGCGATTATGGCAAAACCCCCCCACATGAAAAGCGCATTAAAGAAATGGCCCCTAGTGCCCGGCAGCCCGTCTACCCTCGACTACGGCAGCGGTCGAGGCTAAGGCGTGGCAAGGGGTGCGAAGAATCTCCGGAAGGGATCCGGCTGCCAATACCAGCGACTGGACCTGGCAACATATAACACACGCACACTCCGGACCGACGAGAAGATAACGGAACTCGAAGAGGAATTGAGCAGGCTGCGATGGAGTATTGTGGGCTTATCAGAAGTCCGAAGAGAGGGGGAGGACACGATAATCCTGAAATCCGGCAACCTGCTCTATTTCCGAGAGGGTGACCGGCAGTCCCAGGGTGGTGTCGGGTTTATCGTCCACAAGTCCCTCGTGAACAGCGTAGTGAAGATCGAGAGTGTGTCGACCAGGGTGGCGTACCTTATACTCAGAATATCCTCAAGATATTCGCTGAAGGTCATACAGGTTTACGCCCCGACCTCGGCACACCCCGACGACGAAGTGGAGACCATGTATGAGGATATTACTAAAGCCATGCATGGTTCCAAAACTCACTTTACCGTTGTCATGGGGGACTTCAACGCGAAACTGGGCAAACGAGACGGGGATGAGCTGCAGGTGGGGCAATTTGGAGTTGGACGTCGGAATCGCCGGGGTCACCAACTGGCTAGTTTTATGGAGAAGGAGGGCCTCTATATGATGAACTCCTTCTTCAAAAAGCCTGAGCACAGGAAGTGGACCTGGCAGAGCCCCGATGGTGCAACGAGAAATGAGATTGACTTCATCATGTCTACCAAGAAGCAAATGTTCAATGATGTCTCTGTGATCAATTCGGTGAAAACCGGGAGCGATCACCGCATGGTAAGAGGCACATTGAACATCAATATCAAGCTTGAAAGGTATCGACTGATGAAGTCTACGCTCCGTCCAGCACAGATTCAAATCCAAAACCCCGAGAGCTTCCAGCTTGAACTCCAGAACCGTTTCGAGTGCCTAGGAAGCTCAGTGGACGAATATAACGATGGGTTCGTGGAAGCTGTCCATGCGACCGGGTCTAAGTTCTTCAAGGCACGTCGTACAGATCAGAACAAGAGACTCTCCGATCACACTCTCAAGCTCATGAAGGAGCGGCGTGAGATGATCCTGCAGTCTTCAGACGAGGCGTGTAAATACCGGCAGCTCAATAGACGGATCTCTAAATCCTTGAAGAGCGACCTCCGCTGCTTTAATACCTAGCGTATTAAAGAGGCGATTGAGCGGAATAAAGGCTCCAAGGTATTTGCAAGAGATCTGGCTATTGGGCAGAGCCAGCTCACGAAACTGAAGACCGACGATGGTAGGATCTTGTCCGCCAAACCGGAGCTTCTGAGGGAGATCGAGAGCTTCTATGGACAGTTGTACACGTCAACCAATAAACCCGTCGTAGATCTAGCAAACGACCCAAGAGCTAGACTGACCCGACACTATACCGAAGACATCCCGGACGTCAGCCTGTACGAGATTAGGATGGCTCTGAAGCAACTCAAAAACAACAAGGCACCGGGTGATGACGGAATTACAGCCGAACTCCTGAAGGCGGGTGGAAAACCGGTTCTTAAGGCCCTTCAGAAGCTGTTTAATTCCGTCATACTTGAGGGAAATACGCCACAGGCATGGTGCAGGGGTGTGGTGGTACTCTTCTTCAAGAAGGGCGACAATGCCCGGTTGAAGAATTATAGGCCCATCTCACTTCTAAGCCATGTCTACAAGTTGTTTTCAAGAGTCATCACGAATCGTCTCGCGCGCAGGTTTGACGATTTCCAGCCTACCGAACAAGCCGGTTTCCGAAAAGGCTTTAGCACCGTGGACCACATACATACGCTGCGGCAGGTTATACAGAAGACCGAAGAGTATAACCTGCCCCTCTGTTTAGCGTTTGTGGACTACGAGAAAGCCTTCGATTCGATCGAGACCTGGGTTGTACTGCAGTCTCTCCAACGGTGCCAAATTGACTATCGGTACATCGAGGTGTTGAAGTGTTTGTACAAAAACGCCACCATGTCAGTCCGACTTCAGGACCAAGCCTCGGAACCTATCCTCCTACAGCGAGGTGTGAGACAGGGAGACGTCATATCTCCGAAACTATTCACCGCTGCACTGGAGGATGTCTTCAAGGTTCTGGACTGGAGAGGGCTAGGCATCAACGTCAATGGCGAGTACATCACTCACCTTCGGTTTGCCGACGATATAGTGGTCATGGCTGAGACCATGGAGGACCTCAGGACGATGCTCGATGACCTCAGTAGAGCTTCCGGAAGAGTGGGTCTTAAAATGAACATGGACAAAACCAAGGTCATGTTGAATGCCCATGTCACACCCACTCCTATCAAAATCGGAGACTCTATACTCGAAGTTGTAGACGATTATGTGTACCTGGGACAAACGGTCCAGTTAGGTAGGTCTAACTTCGAGTAAGAGGTCAATCGTCGAATCCGACTCGGCTGGGCAGCGTTCGGGAAGTTGCGCGGTATCTTCTCGCCCAACTTACCGCAGTGTCTCAAGACGAAAGTCTATGACCAGTGTGTGTTGCCAGTGATTACATACGGGACCGAAACGTGGTCGCTCACAATGGGCCTCATCAGAAGGCTTAAAGTCACCCAAAGGGCAATAGAGAGGGCTATGCTCGGAGTTTCCTTGCGCGATCGAATCAGAAATGAAGACATCCGCAAGAGAACCAAGGTTACCGACGTAGCCCGAAGAATTGCCAAACTTAAGTGGCAGTGGGCAGGTCACATTGCTCGCAGAACGGATGGCCGATGGGGCCGAAAAGTTCTGGAGTGGCGACCGCGAACCGGAAGACGTTGCGTTGGAAGACCTCCCACTAGGTGGACCGATGACCTGGTGAAGGTTGCGGGAGTCCGCTGGATGCGAGTCGCATGGGACCGGTCAATGTGGCGACACTTGGGGGAGGCCTATGTCCAGCAGTGGATGTCTTTCGGCTGAAATGATGATGATGATGACACCAATTTAATTTAAATCTACATCAATTGTTATTATTTACTAATTTGCTAAGTAGCTATAAAAGCAACTAGGATACCTACTCTGTATTTCCGAAACATTAGAGCACATATAAATAGTTCAATGTGTAATTGCTATTGACTTGCCTTCAAGAATCGATATGTAATAGTATACACTCACTTTTTCCTTTTACCCACAACACTGTAAAAATTGTGTGTCCAGTGTAGACTACTTAACTTATTTATTTAGTTTTAAGATTACCTTGTATTTCTCATATTAAGTGAATTATATTCTTTTTGAGAAATAAATGTCTTAAACCGCAATTACGTCCTTTAACTTGTTAACATCGTGTGTCTTCACATTACTGGTGTCGTAAAAGTCTGGTAACCTAATATTACTGCCATACATCATTTGCACTGCGGATACGCCTGTATCTGCCCTTATCGTGGTAGGTATATCCCCAAACATACAAAAATTATCTAAACGCCTGGGTAGTTGCGAACTCGCCTACCCAGCATTTAGTTTCTTAATGTGCTTTCAATGCAAATTTTAAAGATCTGTCTCAGAGTTCTACTGTTCCATTACATTGAGGATGATACGGTATGGTTCGTGTTTTCTGAATTCCCATTATAGACATTAACTGTTTCGAAGAGGAAGTCTTTGCGTCCTGCCATTATTTTTTTTACTTTTTTTAATCTATCACATTGTAGACAATGTTTATTGGATTATTTTGAAGACGTTTTGACTTTTGTAATTGAATTGGAGGAATTCCCTAACTCTAAAAGAGTGAGTTACCATTTACATTGTTTTTTAGAGTATAATAGCCCTGTTTTGATTGATTCTTTGCGTCAATATATTGAAATATTAGCTAATGGTTCTCGATTTTATTTGCAAGCGTGTAAATCTAGGAAGTCGTGTATTAAATGTTTGTTGTCGTGTGTGTTCTGAAGATGCATATTGTTTGTATAATTGCAAAGAATCTGAGTTGCATATTAATATGAGGGTCCCGCTTTGGGCTAGGCGAACTTCGAGGTTTCGTTTTGATGATCCGTTTGTTATTGAGCATCGGTTTTGTTATCGCTTTTTACAAAAGGTATTTGCGGATATTAAAGAACCGGTTGGAAACGTACGCTTGCGACCTATTTATGAATGTTATGGTATTTAGGTTTAAAGATTCTTTATTTATTCAAAAAGAACATACATTGTTCACTTAGCGAATAAATACATAGTTATAATATAGTAACGTGTAGTCCAGTAGTTAACAGTTATTTTTTCTTAATGTAGGTAGGTCGACATTTTCTATTGTGTGAAAGACTGGTTTTTATCGTTAACTTAATAGTTTTGTGTTGTTAGTGACGTGCTGCTTGAGTTTAGCTTTAAATAATTTGAAAGAAGATGTGCTCCTGATATCTGCCGGTAGATTGTTATAAAGTTGAACACCTTCGTAGTTTATATTTTCCCTGCCATAATGCGTTCGCGGGGGGCGGGTCTGTATTTGGTTAGGGTTTCTTTGGCTGTATTTTGATGTTTTCGTGTTGAAGGATAGCTGTGTGTGTATGGTTTTGTTAAGAATTTTTCTTATGAGAACGCAGGAATTGAATGTGTAAAGTTGATGAATACTCATTAGTTTGGTATTTTTGTATAGTTCGGATTTGGGTGTGTCGTACCTAATCGTAGTTGAATAGAAGTTTGATTATTTTATGTTGTGCTATTTGTAAATCTTTAATTGTAGATTTTGTGGCGCATCCCCAGATTTCGATTAGATAATTTATGTGCGAGCGAATTAATGAGTTGTAGATGTTATAGCGGATTTTTTTGCGATAGTGGTGTCGATTCTGTTGTGCACAAACTAAACTTAATTTAGGCTATTGCTATCTTTTATTAAAAGGCAGTGCAAGAAAAGGACGGGTGTAGCTATGAACTAAGTTAGAGATGTCAAACTACTTTATGCCTTGCGCTTCACAGTGTTTTTAATCGAAATGTTTTTACGTGCACCCTTTCTTTTTCGGATGGTGACGGCGTCCCATTCCGTCTCGCCCCGGACCATGGATTGAACCAGGGCCGGAAGCGAGAGGTCGCCGCCGCCGATCGCCGCTTCGAGGACACGGCGGTGCTCCGCCCGCGCGGGGCACACCTCCACAGTGTGCGCCACCGTGTCCTCCGGTCGATCCTCACAGTGGAAGCACCCGGGCGTCTCCTCCCGCCCGATTCGGTGCAGGAATTTACCGAAACATCCGTGTCCGGTAAGAACCTGCGTCAGGCGGAAGGTGAGGACGCCGTGCCGTCTCTCCAGCCACTCCTCAAAGAGGGGACTTACCGCCACTATTGTGGCGTGCCCTGCACGGGGTTGCGACAGTCGCTCTCTCCATGTCGCTTTACGTGCACCCTTCATTTGTATGGAAATATTAGTTCCAATTAAATTTAACAGCTCTAAATGACGTCCGTCTCTTTCTCGTTTTATTAGAGAGAAAAAGATAGCAATAGCCTAAATTAAGTTTAGTTTGTGCACAACAGAATCGACACCATTGTTTATGTACGCGCGCATTGATCCTATTAGCGACGTTATTTTTGTATTTATGTCATCAATGTATGCTTGCCAATTTAGTTTGTTGTCTAACCTAAATCCGAAGTATTTTTCACAAAATAATTACTTTTGATGATTTTTGTATTATTTATGTGTAAATCTGGGTGGTCAGAGTTTTTTTTTATTTTTAGCCGAGAATATCTTTGGACATATCTTTGGATATAATTGGACTATGGAAGTAAGTATGTATGTGGTGGAATGATTATTTGAAGTTGCTTTGAAACGTAAGCAGCTTTATTTATATGGGCCTTGTAATGTAGGTAAATCCACTTATCCCATGATCTGTCCACGAAGTAGACACAATAGTTAAACAATGGCGTCTCGACCAAATCGCTCATTTGACAGATCATGATTTATATTTAGTCAGTTCAGTTCAGTTCTCATTAAAGACATTTCTGTAAACAGATTACTTTCAAACTGTCTTCTATTCCCTAACCACTTGTGAGCTTAACCGTTTGGGCAACACGTTTTCTTCTTCCATTCTCCCCTCTCAGACGTCTCGGCATCCTTTACTCCTTTCTCTTTCATATCATTCTTCACACAAGGCATCTTTTCGTTGCCCTTCCTCTCCCTCTCCATCCATCCATACCTGATTCGTATTTTTTTAGATCAGTATTTCTGCATCACGTGCCTAAAAAATACCTGCCAGCCTGCCTGCCTTTCTTTTAAATACCTGCCAGCGAGTACATTGCGTGGAGCGGTGTTATCGTGTGCAGCGTGCGCTAGCGTAAAGTAATAGCAGACGGCGGCGGCGGCAGCTAGACGCAAAGCTCGCCTTGTCTAGCTAGTCACTAGTGCCTAGTGCCGGCTGCCAGCCATACTTGCATTCCACACGATTTAGACAAATAGCTCGGCGCGCCCCCGCCGCTGCCGGGCACCTGCCCCGCCGGCGGCACGCTCGCCAGCTACTGCATACATTACTCCTTTTGAACGAAGATTGCAATCAAAGCTCTAACTCCGAGGGTATTGGATCGGGTATAGATGGTAGTGTGGCTGGCGAGTGCGAAACTTATATTAGAAGAGTACCGGTTATCACGTCCGCAGTTGTCGGAATGGTTACGTGACGGCACGAACACACCAATCTTGGCACGAACCCCATACCTTCTCGGTTTCTACAAATACTTTAAGTATAGAGATCTTAACCCAGATGCAAATGTTGCTGGTGCTTTAGTTTTAAATTCGCCTCGCATTACATTCACGAGCGGAGTGTGATACGTGATTTAGAAAAGTGTAACACTGAAGAACACGTCTCCGTAAGTTCAAGAATACGAAACACTTCGCAACGAATGCACGCTACCACGAAGAACTGAACACCGTAGTCATGCGATCTCGAATAACTAAACCTCGAAAAGTCATCGTAAAAAGTCTTTATAAATTTATCAATCAATCAATAAATCAATCAAAAATATAATTATTTGGTTGATTGACACATAATATGACATATAGTATGTTTTTTTTTTTCTCAAATGTTTGATTTGGTTGATTGATAAATGAATTTATAAAGAATTGTCACGATTACGTGTTTCGAATATGTGAAATTAGAGATTTGGTTATTCGAGATCGCATGGCTACGGCGTTAGGTTTTTCGTGGTGGCGTGCATTCGTTGTTAAGTGTTTCGTATTCGTGAACTTACGGGGACGTGTTCTTCGGTGTTACACTTTTCTAAATCACGTATCACACTCACGAGCGGCAGTTCAGTGATGCGCTGATTAATATACTTAGTATCAGCTCGTAACGTACAGCGTCCAGTTTGTAACCGCATCAACGCGGCGAGGTAGTGAAACGTGGAAAGATTGCTCTCAATTCGTCCCCGTAACCCCGTTAACAGCCGAGCTTGTTTCGCACGTGATCTGATAAAATGGTATAATGCAATTAGGGCTGCTACCGCACGTTCCGGCACAAGCTCGCAGCTCCGGTATCGTATCTTACCTACACACAAACTGTATCGGTTTTATTTCCTGGACGTGCTCGCCAACTCCCCGGGGCGGGCACGACGAAACATTTGCCAAGTTCATTGTAAACTAGCTGTTGCTACCATCCATGTAGGGACTTAGTATGTCAGTCGGGGGTACGCACAAATGTAAGAACGAGTATAAGTATTTGTTTGTTGTGTGACGGTTCTGGAACATGTCCATCACTCTCTCTTGAGAATTAAGTACGTTGTATTTGATCGTGATCGTTTGTCTTGATATCCGCTCCACGCCAAAAAAGATTCGTGTCACGAAAGTAAGAATTAAAAACACTTCAACCTTCCAACGTAAGTACATTTATATTTTTGGTTGACACGAAATTTATTGTTCACCGCAAAATGTAATACTTAGATAATACAAGGTAAATGTCACATCAAGTCAGTCAATGTAGCTGTTTGAAAGTTGACTGATTCTTCAACGTTAGATAGGTAGGTACTTACCGTTAGCCACAGGCGGCAACCCTAAATGCAATCCCAGCAGGCGTTGATTTTATTACGCAATATCTGGAAATGAACACAACTCGCACCATAGCTGTACTTTACGAACTGCGGTTATCATACACCTCTCATATCGTCATTTAAGGTGAATGCGCCAGGGTGGCCCGCGAAATTCAAATTTTCTTACGTTTATTGCAATTCGCAGGTCAGTGTCAGGTTGTATGTTGATTAAAATATGATTCGCGGCTGTAACACGTATGTAGTTATTATACTATATAAAGCTGAATTACCACTGACTCACTCACTGATTGACAGAATTGTTCTCCCAGATGGTGGATGGGGAGGTGGGTATATTTTGACAGATTCGTAAACAACTAACTCTGAAACCTATGGGAAAAATCCTAAACCTCCCCTTTTCGCCCCCCTTCTCACCCCTCCCTATCGTATCTCGGAAACCAAGAGACTTGGAACATTTTTTTTTTCAGATTCGTATAGAAGAGGCTGGGAAAAGTAAAAACCACTTTTCAGAGTTGGCCCCCTTTCCCCCCTTCTCCCCCCCTTTAGGCGGATCTCGGAAGTTAAGAGACTTGGAACATTTTTTTTTTTAGATTTGTATAAAGGGGCTGATTGTTAGTCGAAATCATTTTTCAAAACTCCCCACTCTCCCCCCCTTCACCCCTCCCCCCATCGTATCTCGGAAACTAGGACACGTAGCGGCATTTTGATTTTGACTATACTTTATTATTGAGGGGCGTTGAAATTTTTATACCCTCCCCTCCCCAACCTCCCCTAAAAGTTCAGAGTGGAGCGAACCTGCGAGACCGAGTAGAGCGAAGGGGGGAGGTGGCGAGCGAAGCGAGCCGGCGACCTCCGTAGCGTAACGAAGGTTGAGTGGGTGAAGCTCCCCTCCCCAACCTCCCCTATAATTGAAAACGGCTGTAACTTCATAACGGTTAGAGATAACTATCAGGTGTTTGAACAAATATTATAGTAGGTGTCGAAACCTGTCCGGTGGTAGGTAAGGGACCCGTATTTTTTTATTTTTACGGATTCGTATAGAGGAGGCTCGGAAAAGTAAAAACCAGTTTTCAAAGTTGTCCCCCTTTCTCCCCTTCTCCCCCCCTTTAGGCGGATCTCGGAAGTTAAGAGACTTGGAACATTTTTTTTTTTAGATTTGTATAAAGGGGCTGATTGTTAGTCGAAATCATTTTTCAAAACTCCCCACTCTCCCCCCCTTCACCCCTCCCCCCATCGTATCTCGGAAACTAGGACACGTAGCGGCATTTTGATTTTGACTATACTTTATTATTGAGGGGCGTTGAAATTTTTATACCCTCCCCTCCCCAACCTCCCCTAAAAGTTCAGAGTGGAGCGAACCTGCGAGACCGAGTAGAGCGAAGGGGGGAGGTGGCGAGCGAAGCGAGCCGGCGACCTCCGTAGCGTAACGAAGGTTGAGTGGGTGAAGCTCCCCTCCCCAACCTCCCCTATAATTGAAAACGGCTGTAACTTCATAACGGTTAGAGATAACTATCAGGTGTTTGAACAAATATTATAGTAGGTGTCGAAACCTGTCCGGTGGTAGGTAGGTCCTGAGTGGAGCGAAGGGAGGAGGTGGCGAGCGAAGCGAGCCGGCGACCTCCTTAGCGTAACGATGGTTGAGTTGGTGAAGCGTAAGTCAGCAAACTTTAGGGTAATGTTTTTTATGGGAAATGGCCTCAGTTTTTAAATAAGGTTTTATTAGGGGTCCGTAGGGGTTTTCATACTGTTTTAGGGGTAATTCTAACGGATTTTCCAATTCATTTAGGGGTGCCTATAGATTCTCAAAATTTTATAAGGGTAAGTAATACTTCTCATAAACACCAAACACGCGAGCTGCGCGCAGCTCGCGCACCCAAGCAAACTAGTAGAATTATAATCATCAAAATCATCAATACAACCCTCCAAGCGCATAAAGGTGTAGGAATGACTTTGACCTTGAAAAAGCAAATTCATACACCTTTATGAGCATGGAGGGTTGTATTGATGATTGAAAAAAATTGAATTTCGCGGGCTACCCTGTAGCATCCACCTTAATGGCGGCCACTCCGCTCAAGGAACTTATATACTAACTGGAATGAGGACGGGCAAATCAAAAACATTCCAAGCGAGAAAGCTTCGAGAGTGGTGTTGTCTCTTTCTAATAGGGTATCCAATAATCATACTAACTCTTGAGACAGTTACAGACTACTATTATTTTATTAGTTGTGGTTTAAGAACTTAATTTGTCAAAAATAATTACAATCACTTATATGAGGAAAAACTTATTTCTACTTAGGACACATTAGCGACGCGACGGTTACACAACAAAAACAGTTTAGAGTATTACACTACCCGGAGATATCTTAATTTTTAAATCCGCTAAAATGTGGTAATTACATTATATTTTATATATCGCTCCGACAGCTCCACGACGTGCACACTGTTGTTTGTTACGATAGTTTAGACCTCGCACACCAAAATCCCGATTTTTCGAAATTACGCGTCGCGTGATCCGGCTCGAAGGACCAAAATATGTCGGGGTACGCAGCGAGGTGTCGGGTGTTGTTGAGTAGATACCAAGGTTTATGTTTACCACTATTTATTGTCTCACTCAAAATGTTCTTAATGTTAAAATGTGAATGAAATGTTGATGTTATTATAATATTTGAATACACCCGGCTAACGCGGTAGACAAAAGTGCACTGAATATAATATAAAATACTAAGTAATAACTGAAGTCTGTTAATTAGGTTAACGCGTCACGCCGATAGTGCAAACTAAGGTGTTCGGTGAAAACACCGAACAATATGTGTTATTAAGTAATTTAATGATGATGACCTGCAAATCAATAGCATTCTAGGCGAGATAGCTCAAGTGGATGTCATTAACTGTTTATGTTAACTTATTACCTATAACTTAAATATAATATGTCTGTACAGTCCAGTTGCAAACTATCCATTTTACAACCTGTCTATCCGGCTTTTGTATTCGGGGATTCGAGGACTCCGTTAAAATTATATATTTTTTCAGACATGGAAAATCGCATATTCATGCTATGACTGTTTACATATAATGTTTTAGTAACATTCGCCAATATTTATATTACTTTCTGAAACCAATCATTTTCGGATTCTTTTGCTGGAGAAGCATGGAAAAATCCTTAGGACCGTCATGGCACGGCACGGTGCGTTAGACTCTTTTCTTTTCAATATTTCTATTTAAAAATCAAATCTAAAAAAAACCATCCACCAATGTCAGTTTCTCGCTCGGAACGTTTCTTTTCTATTGAATCCATTGTACAAATTCTCTAAGCTTTTGAGATAGTTTTTTTTTTTAATCATTTTGTTCGTACTCATTCCAGTTAGTATATAAGTTCCTTGACTCCACTATCTTTGACAAAATAAACAGTTTTAATAACCGCATCGGCTTCGCTTCGGAACGGAACGAAGCGGCCGCAGTCACTGTGCCCATTGCACGTCTCAAATGTGCGAATGTGCAAATAGCGCGTGTTGTGCTTGTGAAGCACGCGTGGCCCGGAGCGCGCACGTGGCGCACTGGAACGCACCGTTATCTAACAACTTCATTATTTCTATAGACCAATCATTTCAAAACATTACAACAATTCTTCTTCTTCTCGAATCTTTGTCAAATATTTATTATCAAATATTTATTTATTATTCTCTCTACTCAAATGTCCGTCCATTACATAGCAACCAGGACAGCAGCTCTGGCGTTTGCCTCATTCAAGTCCCTAACAGTAGGTACCTACGTACAATTAAAAGTTTTCGTAACCCTCATGATCTTGAGCAGTATTATAATGCGAAGTTCCTCAAGAAGTGCTAAGTGCAGGCCATTATAACAAGCCGCTCCTTTGTTGCAATCCGCGTATGGTCATGTAATGTTAAGCAAGCGACCAACAATATCTAGGATTCTGTCGGCTAAATGCGTATAATGTTGTAGCACTTGTAGCGAAACTATTTAACAAAGTTTGCTTGAATGGTGAACTTTGTTAGATAGTTTCGCTACAAGTCAAGCCTTCCGTAACGTCCCGGCGGCGGCGACCCAATCTCTGGCAGTTCCAAAGAGATTTATCTCTCGGAAAAAATTGAACATTTTTGGTCAGTTTAGTACAGGTGTGCCTACCTACTCGTAAAAGTGTCAATCACATTAAGAGGTGTCATGGTTTTGTCCAAAGAGTATAATAATAATATGGGAGAAGAGAGCCCTCTTGTGCCATTTTGAAGCATCCGATTTGAAGCGCCCTCTGGATTTCTTAACGAGAACTAAGGCTCTATAGGTAGCTATAGGTAGATAGGAATGTATGTATACCTTCTTACGTATAGGTCAATATTTGTTCACCTATAGGTGATCATTCAAGTTTTTTTGTTTTTTTTTTGCAAATAGCAGCTGTTTTGTTTACGTCGTATGTTGATAAGTCATAATTCATTTAATCATTTGTTAACACAGGTAGGTACAATAAATAGTTGTTATAAAAGATTACAAGCGCGCTATGTTATGCCCGAAGGCGTACAAATATTCATAGAGGTCATTGACATTAAAATTAATAACCTTTAAATATAATAATGGAATGCATAAAGTATTAATTAATTCTGACAAAAAAAAAAAAGCAAGGAAAAAATATATAAATGTCAAAAATGTAACTTTACTACGTCAAAAATTAAAATAAAGTATAAACAAAATAAAAAATGAAAATATCAAAGAAAAGGATTATTAAAATAAGTAATACAAAATGTCATGTGCAAAAATGTAAAAAAAAAATAAAAAAAATGTTAAATGGAATTGAACTTGAAAGATAATTATACTATGTCAATGAGTACCAACTATGGTCAAAACAGTCATTATATTTTGTCTGTTAAAAATTCCGAAATGCTGTAATATGCTTTATTCAAAAGCAAAGATTTAAGCCTTTTCTTAAATAAGAGTATGTTTAAATCCTTAATTGAACTAGGTATGTGGTTGTATATGATTGGTGCCATACAGAAAACACTTATATGCATCAACGCTGTGTGGGACCTTTTTACGCACAAGTTATTGTTATATGGTCGAGTTCGTGTGTTATAAAATGATATTTTGTTAAACAGGTGTGATCATAATGAAATTTGCGAATACATAATTTAATGATGATACATTCTAATACGAGCCATCATTTAATTCGCGAATTGCATTTTTATCACATAAATACGATGTAAACACACCTTCTATTTGCAAAAAACAAGAAAGAATTTCGCCGGCTACATTTATATTTGAACAGAATTGACAGTTACACAGAGAATTTGTATATAATTAAACCTAAAATGGACCAACGAAACACATTCAAGCACAAGCGCAAGTTGCGGCAGCCATAATATATCATGATCTGTCAAATGATCAATTTGTTCGAGACACCATTGTTTAACTATTGTGTCTACTTCGTGGACAGATCAAGGAGATGTTGCCAGATTATGTTACACAAAATAGGATTTCCAAAACAAGTTTGTGGTATAATTGATAATACGAAACAGCCTTGAAATTTCAAAACGTGATAATTTTTATGAAAAATGTAACAATTATTCTCTAGAAAACTACTTTATATTAAATTATAGAACTTATTTTATCTTCATAATTGAACAGAGACATCTATCGTTAATTATGAGATATTTCGTTTTTAGTTTATTGGTTAAGAAAAGTAGATGGCGACTCTTTCTTCACTGAAGTTGTGCATGTTCTAACTGTCTCTGGTTTTGTCTCACGCGGCTCTCGTCGTAACTGGCGCCGCGATCTTATTTTGTCAATAAAATTTACACAGACTATTTTATTTTACAAATGATTACAGACCGCGCCTTCTCGGCAGTTTTTCAAGCGCGAATGAACTATGCAGCACGTTTTTTTTATTATTTGAATGCAGTTTTTCTTGTTCCCCCTAAAATTGATGATACGTTTTCTTCTACATGTAATTGAGCTGTTAGGCAGTATGGCCCGAGAGAAGTCTTGTTCCTCATTTTTAAGTCATTCCTATGGCCTTTATTGACCGAAGCATTGACGAGGAATAGGTAAGGGTACAGCTACGACCCCCTTCTTGCCTATCTTGCATGGCAACAAAGTGAGTAGGTATTATTTTTAGGTGTTCGTTTGGGTTTCGCTAAGTGATACTAAAAACAGACACCAGCTACACGCCTAAACTGCTATTGCCCTGTTGGAATTTCAACTCTTGCCGAGGGTTCAGAATCCAACAGAGCGCTTTCTATAGACATTCATTGAGCAATCGCCTGTCAGTGGAAAAGGCAATTCTAACAATGATTGACGAACGAAACCCACAGAAACTGTCATCAATGTAAATCTAGTTATTTCAAAGCCAACAAGTTACCTACATAAAAACGCATGGTGAAACAGAAATGGTTATTTTTGGATCTGCTCATGTCAGACAATAACACTCACTTGCAAGAAAGATTTTTATCTTTTTAATGCCACTTTAAACCCTAATGTTTCATTATAATATCTGTGATATTATCACAGAACTTAAAAAAACAGTAGAAATCGCATAGCGCTTTATTAGTATTGGAACCAGCGTACCCCAAACTAACACCTAAACAGTTTAATTGTACTTCGTAACACTAAGAAAAGCGTGGTGTGATTGGTAATTTAAAATTGAATGAAAGTAAGTAATATATTAGTCTTCGTTTATTTGAAAATAAACCATAATCATATGGTGATAGAGTGGTTTATTATCTACTCTGTTTACGTATTAGCTCATACGGAATAGTTTCACGAGCAAGTTCTGCTACTCGCCGCTAAATTTCACTACACTAAATGCATTTAATAAACCTTTAATTGTTTTGTAATAAGATTGATATTTCCGTAACGAGCTCATTATTATTTGTGTGCTATCCGTTCCTTTCTAGGGTTGTACCACTGCCGTTGCCTTTATATCGACATTGCGTTTTATTTTCAAATAAAATACAAGAGCCGATAAATATTTTTAAATTTCAAAATCAATTAAGTACTTACTTATGTTTGAAATCAAGTGTTATAAATTTATAATAATGCTTATGATTTATAGAAAGAATAATTACGAATTTATTGTTATGTTATACTATTATTTTGCCTTCCAGTCGCTTCAATCCATTTTTCTTTTCTGTCTGGATCCATAAGAAATCTGAAGCCATAAAATAATACGAAAACCACTTTTTTATAGGTGCGAGTCTTTGTGAATGACCTAAGATCGATAAATCTTTTCTCAAAAAAAAAAGGTTGGAACAATCATGAAAATATGTACTACCTATTACTAATACAGAATCATAAAAAAACGCACACGGTTAATTTTTCGCCGATACATCATAAAAGTTTAAAATATCGATAACTCATTATCGATAACGTCAATCTCTAATTGAGTAGCGGACTTGGAATCTTCGAGAATAATATATTTGAGTTAAAATAAAGTAGACCCTATTGTATCAACAATAAAGTCTATTTGTACTTGTCTTGTCTAATAAAATAATGTTTTTCAAATTTTAATCTAATTAGAGTAAATCAAGACTTACCGATGGTATGATTTACCACCATTTGATACGTTTTTGGTTCTGCTATCGTGTTTACACTCTAAGGCACAATAAGGCATTTTAGTATTTTTTTAGGTTATTATCACTGTGACGCTTCTATCTAGACTGATGTGCGTGGCGTAGGCATGGGGGAAACATTTTGCGGGGCAACAATGCTCGGGGTACGCGCGCCCCGCCCACATACGACTTCTACTGTTTTTTATGTTCTGTGGGTATTATTAAGCCTATAATTATCGTCCCACTGCAGGGCAAAAGCCTCCCTTCTCTCCTTCCACATTTCGCGATTTAGTGCGATTGTAGGCCAATCCTTTGCAAAAGAGTCTTTACCCCACCTATCTAGTCTAGTCTGACTAAGTAGGTAGAGGTAGATACTAGATTTATGTGCTAACGGGTAGGTAGGTGATTTTGCCGGTTTTCACTAACACTATGTGTTATGTACCCTTATTCATTTAGTACATCTTCTATACAAATAAATAAAATTGAAGTGTCTGTTTGTGTAAGTGTCTATTTGTAAACTAACAGATTTTTATTGAATTTAAAGGCACGTGGGTACTTGTATCAGAATCACGTTCATTCGTTCAATCAATCAGTCAATGTCAATATAAGGCAAGAAACTTATATACTAACTGGAATGAGTACGAACAAAATGCTAATAAAGTAAAAAAACCCTATCTCAAAAGCTTAGAGTTTAAATTTGTACAATAGATTCAATAGAAAAGAAAAAAAACAAAACGTTCCGAGCGAGAAACCGACGAAGGTATCCCTGTCTTGCCTTGTCACCGATGTAAACAATATGGCCGATACATTTTCGCGTTGAAGTCATTTAAAGTACTTTTATTGAAAATAAAATAAGTGAAATAATCCGCTTTAAAAATTGTAAAATTGTGTTGTGTAAAGGGGTGTAGTAGTAAGGGTTTGCTGGATGTGGAATTTCGTTTTTTAGGGAAGTTTTTTTAACTTTGGTTGTTAATTACGACTAGGGTTACCAAGTTTTAGATTGACAAACGGGAAATATCCAAATAAATTAAGTAAGTAAGTTCGAAGTTTCGAAACACCGTTGTCGACCATAGTAATCAAAAGTGTATTATATAAATTAGAAACATCGGACATCACACATGGTTTCGTGGTTTCGTTAGTACCTAGTTTGCTTTCTAAATACAAATATTGAAAAGAAAAGAGTCCGCCGCACCGTGCCGTGCCATACCGGTCCTAAGGATTTTTCCATGCTTCTCCAGCAAAAGAATCCATTTGGAGAGCTGCGAGTGAAAATGAATGGTTTCGGAATATAAAATAAAAATTGGCGAATGTTACTAAAACATTATAGGTAAACAGTCATAGCTTGAATATGCGATTTTCTATGTTTGAAAAAATATATAATATTAACGGAGTCCTCGAATCCCCGAATACAAAAGTCGTCTGGATAGACAGGTTGCAAAATGGATAATTTGCAACTGGACGGTACAGAAATACATTTAAGTTAACATAAAAAGTTCATGACATCCACTCTCGAAGCTATTTCGCCTAGAATGCTATTGAGTTGCAGGTCATCATCATTAAATAATAAAATAACAGCTACTCTTAAACTGTCTCAAGAGTTAGTGTGATTATGGGACACCCTATTAGAAAGAGACAACATCCACTCTTGAAGCTTTCTCGCTCGGAACGTTTTTGGCTTGGCCGTCCTCATTCCAGTTAGTATATAATTTCCTTGATATAAGGTTTTCTTCCTAGATGTCCTGGTCCTGGTAGAGGTCCTACTAGATGGCGCTAGGAACGCGCCATCACATTCACTTATTTATTCAGTAATACATTTTAAGCTCAGTACCCGGCAATAAATATTGCACATCGACCTTTGGAAAGAGACAATCGGCTAATTTCGGCTTCGTAGAGCGTTATCTCTGTCGCACACTACCTATGTGACGTTTGTCAGTCGTTGTTCAAGTGCGATAAAGTGCGGTCGCGTCCAGTTCAAAATATATATTAAGAGTTGTTAACACCCCCAAATTTAAATAATTTAAAATTGCACAATGGCATCTTTAGGAAAAAGAGGGAAACCTTTACGAGGTCAGTCACGCGAAATTATCTACAATGTTTATAAATATTTTGTAACCGAAACTGACAGATTTAAAAAAAATGAAGATGAAAATGTAAGTTGTTATTTTAAGAAGGTTCAAGAGCGAGTTGCAAATGCCACTGGAATTTCAAGAAGAACTTTGAACAATATATTAAACGAAGTCAGTACTGAAACACATTCTACTGAAATAAAGTTCAGCACTCCAAAAAAAGGGAGACCAAAAAAGCAATTTCGTTTGCATATGGACGATTTTGATTATGATGTTGTTCGAAGAATGGTGTATGATTTTCACTTACGATTTAATGAACTGCCAACAATAAAATCATTAAAAGCTAAATTATCTGAAGCTATTAATTACAATGGGTCTGAAAAGACGTTGAGAAAAATACTTCACGAGATGGGATTTCGGTTCACTAAAATGGAAGATAATCGAAAACTTCTAATGGAAAAGCACGATGTAAGTCTCAAACGGATGGAATACCTCGATAAAATACGCAAATTTCGCGAATCAGGAAAAAATATCGTCTACATGGATGAGTCTTACATACATACATCCCACACTAAAGGGAAATCTTGGAGTGATGACAAGAAAAAAGGAGTAAAAAAGCCAATTTCAAAAGGTCAACGTTTGATAATAGTTCATGCTGGTAATGAAAAAGGCTTTGTACCCGGTGCCTTTTTAACGTATAAATCCACGGACACTACAGGTGACTATCACAATGAAATGAATAACGATAACTACGAAAAATGGCTGGTTAATCAATTAATACCAAATATACCCAGTGATTCTGTTCTAGTTATCGATAACGCACCCTATCACAACAAATATGTTGAAAGACCCCCCAACTCAAACACCATTAAACAGGAAATGATCCACTGGTTAAACAGACACGAAATTCCAGTAGATCCAAAATTAACAAAAACCCAGCTTTACGCTATTATATGTCAGCACAAGGAGAGGCATACAGAGTTTTCCGTGGACAAAGTACTTGCCGAACATGGGCACACTGTGTTGCGATTGCCACCATATCATCCGAATTTTAATCCAATAGAAAATATATGGTCTCAACTGAAAGGCTATGTAGCCTCTAGAAATGTGGGTATGAATTTAACTACAGTAAAAACATTATTGACTGAAAAAGTAAACATGATCGGGGCTGAAGATTGGAAAAAGGTTTGCGATCATGCAATCAAATGTGAGAATGAATATAGAAGCATTCAACACGGTTTAGACAATTACACTGATAGACTAGTGATAAATACGGCTGACAGTGACAGTGATATTGATCTCTTTGAGAGCACAGATAGTGAAATGGAAGTAATTGAGAATTAGAATTATTATTATTTTTATTACAATGTCTCATTTTAACAATATGATTAATGTTGTTTATTATGTACACTACAGCTGTAATTTTCCAAAATAATTAAATACGAAAACATAATGGGAACATGTTTTTTTTATTTTATTTTACCCCAACCTAAAGCCATCACTATAGAAAAATTGGTGTATTTTATACAAATAATAATTATCAAAAGAAGCAAATCATAATTGTTTTAACAGCTCCTAATAGATACCGGACTGTTTGTATTTCGTGCGAGAGAGATAGCGCTCTACGAAGCCGAAATTAGCCGATTGTCTCTTTCCAAAGGTCGATGTGCAATATTTATTGCCGGGTACTGTAACAGTTTTGTACCAAAACTTGAAAGGTAACAATAATCATATTGCAATGTCAAATAACATCTTTTAATTATACAAAAAGCAAAATAAAAATTATTTATGTCAAGTGGTGAGTTACACATAATTATCACAAATAACATAAATAGGTCCATAGTCAAAAATAACATGAAATTAAATGAAATGATTTATTTTGCGAATAGGATATTAAAAATCACTTTTACACGTCAATATTTTGTTATAAGAGAACGTTGGCATTTCCTAACTGACTACCCCTGAGAAGAAATACCGAAACAAACTCAGGGATCGTGGTCTCTTTTAAAGTCCAGCCACTATTATTTGAAATGATATCAATGTGAGTGTGATCATGTAGGCATTGTCTGGTATGGTATTTTGAGGAAAGAGCCATAGCAGGTTTGAGTTGACCTGTCCCGACAGACGGCACGCATGCATCAGTCATCGTGTAGCTCAACCACATTTTAGGGAGCTCAACGACCTGTCACACGACACTACCAGATCTGCAGAATATTTGAGTAGGCCACTTACAAAGTACTCAAACCCGTCAGAGAGTCTGGTGTCACGTAATAAATATTGAGTCGTTAGCGTACATGATACTCACATTTACAAACAAAAATTACATTTGACTGAATTAATATTATTATCATGTCAATGAGTTAGGTATGTCCATCATGTCAATGAAATATGTCATCGTGAAAAAAAAAAAGAAATACGAAATTAAATAATAATACAATATTTGAGGCAATTAATTCAGTGTCAAAAATAAAACTAATATTTAAAATAAAAAAATGCAGTATAACATGCAGAGGCATTTATGAATAAGATATCACTGGCTAAGCGAGCACCTCATTCCCAAGCGAGTTTATCATTTAGGTAATCTGATATTTATCTGGCTGTATCCACGTCAGATATTTGTCGGATCCTTTTAACAGCATAGGCGGCTCAACTTAGCCGTCCTGACAATTTGATTATGTGAGGGCCCCATTGAAGTTTGGCTTTAACGGTTATACCAAGAAATACCGTTGACTCAACAGGGTCCAACTCTACTCCATTTAGTTGTACTTTGGTACTACGCTGCCGGACATTTGGCGTTGAGAATTTAATTAATTGAGCCTTTGATCCATTTAAAAGAAGATTATTTACATTAAACCAATGAACAACTTTAGAGAGTGCATTGTTAACTTCAAAAGTAATCAAGCTAACGCTTGATTTTAAAAATAAGTGATGTATTATCAGCGAACAACACAATCTTCTGATTATCCCTTATGTGATAAGGTGAGTCGTTAATATATATAAGAAATAAGAAAGGACCTAGAATTGAACCCTGCGGAACTCCCATGGTGACCGCAGATCCATTAGATCTCTTACCATTGACATCTACCCTCTGAACTCTGTTATGCAAATAGGAAGTCAGAAAGGATAGGAAGTCATGATTAACTGCTTTTTCATAGTATAATTCATGTAATTTTTGCCTACTTTTGTAAATACCTGGCGTTGCCCAATCGCTAAACATTGCTCGATCACAAAGGGAAATTGACTTGGTTGTAAATACCTTTTAAATTCACAATTAATCAAGTTAAATAACAAGGTATAAGCTTGATCTGGGTTGTCATGATAGGCCAATTCAGGCAGTTTCTCCAACAAATTATTTTTATTGACAGGAATAAAACTAACAGTTTTTCTTGGAGCTCTAATTGTTTTGATAGGAAAAGTAACTAACTGACCAGAGTGATCAGAGTCTAACACATTAATAACCAGTTTGTTAGAAGGTTTCAAGTTTGTAAAAATGTTATCTACATATACATGTAGCACTAGAGCTAGTTATTCTAGTTGGCTCAAGGAATATACTGTACAAGTTGAATGATTTAAACAAAGTAATAAAGTTATTAACAGTAGCAGTTTTTTCTAGTATATTAATGTTAAAGTCTCCACAGACAACGTTTAACAACTGTTTTGTTACTGTTCGAAATTTTAAATAATATCCTCCAAATAACTCTCGAAAACTACATGATGCACATGGAGGCCTGTACACACTTAATACAACGAACTGCTCAAGCTCAACACATGCAATCTCGATTACTCGCTTAACAGAAAGGTTCAGAATATCCTTTCGTTCTTTGAATTTTATAGTGTTACGAACAATAATTAGGGAACCACCTTTTTTTTTTTTAGGATCTGGGCGGAGCAGGAGGGAGTGTCAGACTTTTACTGACTAAAACCCATCCATGTTCCTTCATCGCCCTTTGTGTTCCGGGGCCACGGTATCTCTTTCGAATAGTCCCGCAGCCCCCCGGCAGGCTTCGGCCCTTGCAGAGTAAATATGATACGAGGTGGTTCCCTAATTGAAGGGGTCCCCCTTCAATTAGGGAACCACCTCGTATCATATTTACTCTGCTGAACGAGCTGCCTACCTGGTGGTTACTAAAGCTGAACATAAACTGATGGTTTTTTAACCATTGTTCAGTTACACATAAAATATCTATACTATTACAGTTCATGAACAAAACCATTTCCAACTCTTTACCCTTCAAATCTTGAATATTTTGATGGACTTGTAGGCTGTACCTACATTACCTACAGTTCGGCTGCTCCGAACATTGCTGAGATTACCCGAGCTGCGCGGCTAGCGGCTCGACACGCCGCACGCCGCCGCCTCCTCCCCGCGCGGTACACGCGCCCCTCGGTCGCCCTCGCCAGTCCACGTTTACCATTGTACCGGTCGGCATATATTTAAAATCGCTCCGCGCATCGAAATTAAACTTGTACTTATTTATATTGTGTTAAAGCTAATAAACTTTATTTATAATTGTTAGAGCTGTGTTTTTTGTGAAGAGTTCCCGAAACCTCCAATACACACATAACACTCTACAGTGGTGACCCCGAAAAGTTAACACGTGCTACCAGTGCCACCTAACACAGTGCAAATTACGTGGACTCATAAACTATTCAGTGAAAAATAAATACTTAGACAATCAAAATGAACGATCCCGAGCAGGTGAAAGTGGATGATCCTCAAAAATCTCAAGATGTTTTTCGTGTAGGTGTGCGCGTCCCGCCATTTTGGCCGGAGAAGCCTGCAATTTGGTTCGCACAAATAGAAGGACAATTCGCGATATCCAATATTACGGCGGACACAACCAAATTTTATTACGTCGTCAGTCATCTCGATCCGCGGTACGCAGCAGAGGTGGAAGATATCATCGTTAATCCACCAGCGACCGATAAATACCTAATATTGAAGGCGGAGCTCATTAAGCGACTCTCAGAATCCCGCAAAAAGTGCACCAACTGCTGACGCATGAAGAGCTTGGCGACAGGAAGCCGTCGCAGTTCCTCCGACACCTGCAGCACCTCGCTGGTCCGAAAGTACCTGAAGAGTTTTTGAGAACAATTTGGTCGAGCCGCCTGCCGAGCAACATACAGTCTATAATCGCGTCTCAAGCATCCGCGCGTCTCGATGTGCTAGCTGATCTCGCCGACAGAATACATGATGTCGTGCCGAGAGATCATCAAGTTGCGGCGACATCAACACATGGGGTGAGTGATATGGAAACTATGTGTAAACAAATGACCGAGCTAACGAGGCAAGTGTAGTCGCTAACGAAAAAGGTCAATGACCTTTCCCGCCCAAGCCGATCAAAAAGACGCGAAAACCGCTCGAAATCCCGCCAAAACCGATCTCAGTCAAGTGGTAATCATTCAACATGTTGGTACCATTACAAGTTTGGTGCAAAGGCCACAAAGTGTGTTCAGCCATGTGATTTTCAGCCGGAAAACTGCACAAGCAGTCAGTAATGGCGGCTGACGACTGCTCGACGTGTAAAGGCCGCCTATTTATCACAGATAAACGTACAGGAATACAGTTTCTCGTAGACACATGGGTTCAGACGTGTGTGCATACCCTAAAACATATTTACGTAATCAGCTGCAACTGCAACATAATAACAAAAGTACCTACGAACTCGTCGCTGCCAACGGCACTCCGATACCTACATACGGTACCTACATCTATACATATAATAAAATCGTTGAGACCAAAAAATCTGTTCATTGAAGATTAAAAAAAAAAAACCAGCCAGGGTGACTTGAAATAAGTAACTGAACATATTAAAACCATTTTAAAAAAAATTGTTTGTTTGTTTGTTTGTTTGTTTGTTTGTACGCGCATCACGTAAAAACTGCTAAACCGATTTTGTTGAAATGTTCACAAATCTGTTTAAATACATTCAGAATAACATATAGGCTATAGAAATTTTGGATTTTTTTGGAAAAGGGGGTGAAAAGGGGGGGTAAAGTTTGTATGAAAAAAAAAATTTAGATTGTTCTAGAATCATGAAACTCAGAATAAATACTTATTAATAAAAATAAAGAAATACCTGTCTTAGCATTTGTTTTAAATCTCATCCAGAGGCGCAAAAAAGAGGGTTTTGTGTTTAAAATTAATAAACTTCAAACACCTATACAATCAAAACCAATGAAGTGTAACCTTTTAAAGTTGCTACATATACTCCATATCTAATACAGGTAAATATAATTTCTCAGTTTTCTTGAAATTTGATTTTTGAGGTGAATACGCACAAAATAGCGGAACTCAAGAAAATCAGCTTTCCTTGGTTTAAGTAGTTGGTACGAAATGTTTGTGCGCGCATCACGTCTAAATTACTGCATAGGCTTCTTCAATATTTAAACTATATATTATCACGCTACTTCCTTAAGGGGGTAGGCAATTTTGCATTATTTCCGTGTACTTCAATTGTTTGACGTTGCAGTCATGACGTAAGTACATGAGAACGGCTATTTGTGGCTTATGTCAACGAAGTAAATAGCCTTGCGGTTTCATGACCGCTCTGTAAACTACGGGGTTGCAGGTTCAAACCCTCCTCCAACATTATTTTCAGTTTTTGTGATTTGTTTAATTTTTTTTTGATGCTGTGAGATTTCCTATACTTATTTCATTTTGTATTTAAGTTGTGTGCATTTCTTATTTTTTTCGTGAAATATTTTTCCAAAAAGTAATAGAGTAGTACATAAGGAAGAAGAATATATATATCATGCTACCCCCAAATAAATTGGGATAAGGGCAGGAGTATGATGATGAGGATGATTTCTCCAAAAAGAAGTATAGCGAACACCAGAAGCCTGATAAATCCACGTGTTCTTGCCGTGCAAGAACTGTGCTATGCTATTCGCAATAATCAATAATCCATACGCAGTTTACGTAAATTATATTTACAGCTAAATTGTTATTGGCCTCATATCGTGTTTTCGGGCGGGAGGAGACGCCCGGGTTCTTCCATTGTGAGGATCGACCGGAGGCCACGGTGGAGCACACTGTGGAGGTGTGCCCCACTTGGGCGGAGCACCGCCGTGTCCGCGAAGCGGCGATCGGCGGCGGCGACCTCTCTCTCCCAGCCCTGGTTCAATACATCCGAAGCAAGACGGAATGGGATGCCATCACCTCCTTCTGCGAAGCAGTCATGCTAGCGAAGGAGGTGGCGGAACGTGAGAGGGAGAGATCCTTACGTCCCGGCCACAGCGGGAGACACCCCGGGCGTCGGGAGCCACGTAGGCGCGGGCCTGTGGACGAGGAGCTATGGGCTAGCTCGCCGTCCGTCCGTCTCATGACGACAGGCCGTGTCGACGGCGCGTTCGTGTTCTACGCGCGCCTCAAAGAGAGTCAGCAAAAAAGAAGGGGTCGGCAAGGGCCGATGCCTGCCGGGGCTGCGGGACTATTCGAAAGAGATACCGTGGCCCCGGAACACTAAGGGCGATGTAGGAACATGGATGGGTTGTAGTCAGTAAAAGTCTGACACTTCCTCCTGCTCCGGGAGGAGTCATTTGATGATTTCCCATCCGAAAAAAAAAAGCTATATCGTGTTTGGGCTCAATTCATGCACCTTGATGAGAACTTTCGACCTAGCTGGAGTATGACTGTCATCGAGTGTCTAAGGATGAAAACCTAAGGCTGTCGAGGGAAGCCCCAAATTGGAAAAACATAGTACAATATTTTAACGATTATTGCATATAATTCCGAGAAATTAAATTTTTACCTACTTGAATCTATACTTATTATAAAGGAGAAAAGTTTGTTTGTTTGTTTGGTTGGTTGAACGCGCTAATTTTAGGAACTACTGATTCCAGTTAAAAACATTTTTTAGTGTTGGACAGCCCATTTATCGAGGAAGGCTATACGTTATATAACATCACGCTACAATCAATAGGAACGGAGCATCAATGAAAATTGTTGCAAATACAGCGAAAAATTATTGCTTTTGAGAGCTTCCTTTCCGTGCGCTGCGTAAACGGTTAAAGTTACTCAACAATCATACATGTATGACGGGATTGTTCCTCTTAAAAAGTCCGCTAAAGCATATTATCTGCATTTTTTTTAGGTTGACTCACACTCTCTCTAAGCCTCTCTCTCTCTTACGTAACGCAGACGAAGTTGCGCGGGTCAGCTAGTACCAACTAAATCTCAACCTTGGAATACGTCGTGAGTTTTCCTGGAAGTTTATTATTGCTGATGTTTCTAGACCAATCATAGGCGTCGATTTTTTAAGTTTTTATAACTTATTAGTCGACTGCAGACAACAGAAATTGATCGACACAATAACAAACTTGACCGCCGGCGCGCCTTCATCTCACGGAATAACACACGAACTGCTGTCGTTGAAAATGTTTACAGGTCATTCAACCTACCTAGACTTATTACGATGTTATCCGGAAATACCAAGACCAGCTGGATCACAAAATGTGCCAATTCATAATACCAAACACCACATAAGAACGACGTCTGGCCCACCGGTAACATCACGACCGCGTCGTTTGGCACCGGATCGTCTGAAGATCGCGAAAAAGGAATTTGAGGAAATGCTACAAAATGGAACAGCTCGTCGCTCTGACGGTCCCTGGTCGTCCCCATTACACCTCGTGCCCAAAAAAGACGACGGCTGGAGGCCATGCGGCGATTACAGGCAATTAAATGCACAAACAGTACCTGATCACTATCCAGTGAGACACATAATACACGACTTCGCATACCAAGTGTCAGGATCCACCATATTTTCTAAAATTGACTTAGTAAAAGCATTTAATCAAATACCAGTTTTTGAAGATGATATTAAAAAAAACAGCGATCACAACACCATTCGGGCTTTTTGAGTTTACTGCCATGACCTTCGGTTTGAGGAACGCTGCGCAGACATTCCAAAGGTTTTTGGATGAAATCCTTCAGGGATTAGACTTCACGTTCGGATATCTAGACGATATCCTCGTGTTTTCGAAAGGGGAGTAAGAGCACGTTGGACACCAAAAAAAAATATTCGACCAATTAAAAAAATATGGCGTAGTAATTAACACCAACAAATGCGTCTTAGGTGCTAGTGAAGTTACTTTCTTGGGTCATCACGTATCTGCAGAAGGCATACGTCCCCTCCCAGAGAAAGTAAAGGCGATTCAAGAATACCCCCTCCCTAAAAATGCTAAAGAGCTGCGAAGATTTTCGGGGATGATTAATTTTTACAGAAAATTTCTCCCTGGCGCCGCTCAAATCCAAGGCCCTCTCAATCAAGCTTTAAGTGGCCCTAAACTCAAAGGAACGACGCCCATCACCGTAACACCTGAAATGCAAAAAGCTTTCGACGCATGCAAAAATATCTTGTTAGAAGCCACTCTCATCTCGCATCCTGATCCGCAAGCTGAGTTAGCACTGTTCACCGACGCTTCAGATGTGGCCTTCGGAGCTGTCTTACAACAACAAATAAATAACAGCTGGCAACCACTAGGATTCTTTTCCCGCAAGTTATCTCCTGCTCAGACGAAACATAGCACTTGTGACCGTGAATTGCTCGCAATCCATGAAGGAATAAATACATACTTACTACTACATACTTTAGGTATATGGTCGAAGCGAGAACATTTAAAGTGTTTACCGATCATAAACCCATTACATTCGCCTTCACGACAAGAAGAGACAACTGTTCACCTCGTCAACACCGCTATCTCGATTACATCTCTCAATTCACAACAGACATCAACCATATATCAGGAAATGACAACGTAGTAGCCGACGCATTTTCAAGACTGGAAAGCATCGACACTACAATCAACTACAAAGAACTGGAAAATGAACAGGAAAACGATCAAGAGTTACAGAGTTTGCTACAAAATAGCACGGCGTTACAGTTAGAGAGAGTGAAAACTATGGATGCCTACATTTACTGTGACCAGTCTACTTCACGTCCTAGGCCATTCATCACACCAACTTTCCGAAAAGCAATCTTCAACAACCTACACAATCTCAGTCATCCAGGCCCTAATGCTACAGCCAAACTAGTATCAGAACGGTTTGTGTGGCCTAAGATTCGTCGTGACTGCAAAACATGGGCTCAACAATGCACTCATTGCCAACGCAACAAAGTTACCCGCCATACCCACTCTCCCCTTTCCTCATTCCCTGTTCCTTCCAACCGTTTTTCCCACGTCCACCTTGACATAATAGGCCCTATGCCACTTTCTTCTGGTTTCAGGTACTGCCTTACAGCTGTAGACAGGTATACTCGATGGCCAGAAGCCTACCCTCTAGCCGACATCACAGCGGAAACCTGCGCTAGCGCTTTCATTTCTGGCTGGGTCGCTCGCTTCGGATGTCCAGAGAAAATAACCACTGACCGAGGAAAACAATTTGACTCGCAGCTGTTCCAGTGCATGTCGTCAATTATAGGCGCCTATCATTGTCCCACGACAGCTTATCACCCTCAGTGCAGCGGCCTAGTTGAGAGAATGCACAGACAGCTGAAAGCCGCCATAATGTGCCACAACAACGCGCAATGGTCGGAGGTACTTCCTCTTGTTCTCCTGGGTATGAGAAGTGCCTGGAAGAATGATCTACAAGCATCTTCAGCTGAATTGGTGAGATATGAGCGCCGCGCCGGCGCGCCGCCGTCGCCGTGAATTCATGTCGGCGCGCCGCCGCCGAGTTTAGCGCGCGGCGCGCCGTCGCAACGAGTCGCAACTTGCTTTCTCGCTCGCACGCGCGGCCCGACCGCATAAGTGCTCATGCGGCACGTCGGGCGGCGCGTTGTGCGGCGCGTCTTGCGGCCCGTTGCGCGTTTTCCCGTTAACGGAGAGACGGTGTCATCTGCGATATATTTGTTTTTGCGCGTGTGTCAGCTTACGCGCGTAAAATCGCTTCTCCGTAAACACTCTCATACATCGTCAATCGTCATAGTAAGCATGTTAGAATTGAGAGCGAGCCGCGCCGCACAACGCACCGCGCGACGCGCCGCATCTCCGTAAGCCTAGTCGCTTCGCCACACTCGTCGCTAACGCAGTCGAGTCGAATATTTTACCGAGTAAACGTGTATTGTTGTGTGGTGTTAACAACAAACAAAATATGTATATGCCAACAGGTTCGTCGATCCCGCTAATATCTGTCGACATGTTGGATAGATTACAAGAAAGCCTATGACTCGGTGCCACATACGTGGCTCATGAGGGTGCTGGAGTTGCAGAAATTAGATGCAACTCTACGCGCCTTCCTTGAGTCATGTATGGGGCAATGAAAGACGGTT
The DNA here is from genome assembly GCA_963853795.1 of Xestia rhomboidea. Classification (NCBI taxonomy): domain Eukaryota; kingdom Metazoa; phylum Arthropoda; class Insecta; order Lepidoptera; family Noctuidae; genus Xestia; species Xestia rhomboidea. Next base: position 527,247 of record OY970759.1, read on the forward strand.
CTTCGATATCCAGGCTGTCGACAGATCCAGGGGAGCGATGAGCCTGTATGGATTAAGCGGGGAATATTCCAGGGCGTTTGGTTCTGTTTAGCTCTGAATCCTCTAAGCACATTGCTGGAGAATTCAAGCCTAGGCTGCCGGTTGAGTAAAGATGGTCAGGTTATAGCTTTACATGGATGATCTAAAACTCTTTGCTCCCAACAAATTGCGACTGATGGAGCTACTTAAAGTAACTGAAACTTTTAGTAGCGCCATCAGGATGGAATTTGGTATGGACAAATGTGCTGTCATGTATGTAAAGCGAGGGGAGATTATGGAATCCGAGGGACTTCAGCTCTCGGACTCCATACACCTAAGATCTCTTTCCTCATCCGAAAGTTATAAGTATTTGGGTATTTCGGAAGCGTTAGGCATTAACGTAACTGACATAAAGCAATCGTCGCCTGAAGAAGGTATTAAATAGCCTTCTTTCAGGGGGGAACAAGGTGCGCGCCTTCAATCGGTTCGGTTGGGTCATGCTGGTTTTAATGTACTCTTTCGACATACTCAAATGGACTCGGACCGAACTCGACGCCCTGGATAGAAGAGTTCGTACACTGCTGACCGAACACCGGATGCATCACCCACGATCATCGGTGATGAGACTGTACATCCCGCGGAAGTGCGGAGGTCGAGGCTTTTTAAACGCGAAGACCCTCCACAACCGCGAGAATATTTTTTAAAAGTCGAGGTGGGTATGCACCGAGATGTGGTCGCAGTGGACAAGGGCCTCACTCCGCTGTCCATGGCTAAAGAGAACTGGCGCAAACCTGAAGTACTTACCACCGATGACCGCAAGGAAGTATGGCAAGGCAAAGAACTTCACGGGCGCTTCTACCGGGCTCTTCATGGGCCCGATGTGGATTTTCTAGCGTCCGTGTCCTGGTTACGTTTCGGCGACCTCTTTGGGGAAACTGAAGGTTTTGTCTGTGTGACTTCGTACCGGAAATATATTATGAAGGATGGGACGGTTGACGTGTGTCGGGCTTGCCACCTTCCGGGTGAGTCCATCAGACATATTATTTCTGGTTGTTCTCGTCTGGCTAACGGCGAGTACTTGCACAGGCACAACCAAGTAGCCAGGATTATACAGCAGCAACTTGCCTTGAAATATAAACTTGTGGAATCTGTGGTACCGTACTACAAGTATGTGCCCAACCCAGATCTCGAGAAAGACCATGTCACGCTGTACTGGGATCGGTCTATCATTACTGACAGGACTATTGTCTTATTGCCATAAGCTTGACATAGTGGTGATAGACCGATCAGCGCGCCGCGTAATGATAATCGATGTTACCATTCCGCATGACGAGAACCTCGTGAAAGCTGAGAAAGAGAAACAAATAAAATATCTCGACTTGGCACACGAGGTTCGCGACATGTGGAATATGAACTCGGTTATCATTGTGCCGATTGTCGTGACGGCCAATGGCCTTATAGCCAAGAGCTTCGATGAGCATCTATCGAAGCTCTCTTAGGCGGTTGGATCAAGGGCCTGGTTCAGAAGGCAGTACTCCTCGATACGGCTCGCATTGTGAAGAGGTTCCTGTCTCTGCAGCCCTAACCACCGGTGGCTTGGACCATGCTCCCGACACCGGCGGACTCCTATTTTTTAATGTTTTTATGTTTTATATAAGAAATATTTAAAAATGTAAATAATAAGATCAAAGATGAACAAAATATAAGATACTAATTAAATACTTATATTTTCGATTTTTTTAATAGTTTTTATTATTTAAATAGATAGTGCTCTAATTTTAAAAAAATCTGTTTCTCTTCAATCAAAATGCTGAAATGATTATTTTTCAGTAAAGTGATCTCCAATTATTATTTAGAAGACTGTAAATTTTTTTGTAACAACAATAATTATGGTTTCTTTGTTATTTTTAATAAATCTCTCCCTGATAATAAAAAAAAACTAAGGCCCACGGCCGGCCATGCCGCGCCGCCGCGACGCCGCCGCCGCCGTGAAAATTTCCAGGCCACGCCGCCGCCGCGGAATTGGCCATCGGCGCTCATATCTAATTGGTGTACGGCGAGCCACTCCGGTTACCTGGTGAGTTCATAAAACCACAACATTTATGGCTCGATAATACCACCTTTACCGCAACCAACATCACCAGCGCCATCAGCTCATCACCAGCGCCATTAGCTTCATCACCAGCGCCATCAGCTTCATCACCAGCGCCATCAGCTTCATCGCCAGCGTTGCTACTACCGCAGCCAGAAACCACCACAAGAAGCGAGAGGACCGTTAGATTCCCGCGACATCTTTCTCGCTATAGACCGTGAACCGGTCTCAGCGGGAGAGTGATGTAGGCTGTACCTACATTACCTACAGTTTGGCTGCTCCGAACATTGCCGAGATTACCCGAGCTGCGCGGCTAGCGGATCGACACGCCGCACGCCGCCGCCTCCTCCCCGCGCGGTACACGCGCCCCTCGGTCGCCCTCGCCAGTCCACGTTTACCATTGTACCGGTCGGCATATATTTAAAATCGCTCCGCGCATCGAAATTAAACTTGTACTTATTTATATTGTGTTAAAGCTAATAAACTTTATTTATAATTGTTAGAGCTGTGTTTATTGTGAAGAGTTCCCGAAACCTCCAATACACACATAACACTCTACAGACTATATTAATGTGGTGTTTATTGCTGGTGATTTTATTCATGGGGTTTGATGGGCTTGATGTTATTGTGTTATCTACTTTTTTGCCAGAGTTTAACTTAGCTGTCTCAGCATTCAGTGTATTTATATTGTTCATTAAAACAATTGAATTTTCGATGCAAGAGATTGACTCTATTGTCTCATGTTGTAATTTAAATTACTTGGATCTAACTCGCAAGTTTTGTTGATAAAACCTACTAGAATCAGACTGCTCAATAGAAGCAGTTAGTTAGCCGAGCATTTGGCACTGTTAAAAATAAGAAGAAGAAGATGAAGAAGGGAGTGAAAACTCGACCGGGGAAGAATGAGGTGATATGCCTATTGATACGGCCGCCTTGGCTGTATGGTGGCTAGTGCTATCATCTCCACTGTAGCCAACGGTATTCGGGAACGGTGCCAATTGACGGTTCGATACTGTTGATGTTTCCCCATTGTCCCGTCGAATAAGAGAATAGTGAGGATTAATTTCAAGGAGTTCAGCTTCTTCGACTAAAGGGTCTGTTTTTTTTGATTTGTCGGACATTCTTCTTTACCAATATCGGGCCTGGTGTAAGCCAGGACGGCAGTGAGTCTCCGTTCTGGGATCTTCTAGGGTATGTAAAGAGTTTTTCATGTGGGGTGGCATTAGTAGCTGTACATAAAAGAGAACGTACACAGTGCAATGCATCCTTCAGTACCACTTCCCAGTTTTCTGGGATAGTTCCTTTGACCGGAGGCTGAGCTGGATAGTGCGCCAGAGAGTTCCGTTTAAACGTTCCACTTGTCCGTTACCCTGGGGGTTGTAAGGTGTTGTTCTAGATGAGGCTATGTTTGCTTTTCTTAGGAATGACTTGAATTCTTCTGACATAAACGATGAGCCTCTATCGCTATGAACATAGAGAGGCTGGCCAAACGTAAGGAAGAGATCTTTCAAGCAGTTGATGACAGTGGCAGATGTCATATCTCTACATGGATAAGCAAATGGAAATCTGCTGTACTCGTCGATTATCGTTAATATGTACTTATTGGAGGTGTTAGACGGCAATGGCCCCTTGAAGTCTATGTTGATACGTTCGAGAGGGGCCATAGCTTTGATCAAGTGTCCTTTGATTTTAAGAAACCTTGGTTTTATCTCGGCGCAGGTCGGGCACGAAGCAGTCATCTTCTTGATGTCGTTCGCTGAATAGGGCAAGTTTTTGGATCTCACCCAATGATACATCCTTGTCACCCCTGGATGACAGAGTGCGTTATGGAGCTCTTTTAGTTTACTGATATTCATATAGGCGCATACACGGGATAGAGCGTCCGCAGCTGCATTTTCGCAGCCTGGTCTATAAATAATGTCATATTTGAAGCAAGACAATTCTAATCGCCAACGTGAGATTTTCTCGTTCTTGATTTTACTGTTATGATTCTGATTGAACATGAAGGCTACCGATTGTTGGTCTGTTATTAAAAGGAAATGTTTGCCAATAAGGTAGTGTCTCCACTTCTTTAAACTTTCCACTATAGCGCAAGCTTCTTTTTCGATTGAGGATTGCTTGCATTCGGAGTATGACAAAGTTCGTGAAAAGAATGCTACAGGTCGTCCTTGTTGAGTGAGTGTAGCCGCCAGAGCGAATTCTGAAGCATCAGTTTCAACGGTGAAGATTTCGTCATTAATCGCTGCTAGGGCCGCCGCCTTGATGTCCTGCTTTATTTCCTCGAAACATTTTAGAGTGTCGCTCGATAACGGGAAGCTTGTTACGCAGGTGAGGGGTTTTATCTTTTCCGAGAATCGCCCAATCCATTTTGCATAGTGCGCGAACATTCCTAGGACTCGTTTCAGTTCACTTGATTTAGTCGGTGCGGGGAGGTCTAGTAGAGGCTTTAATCTATCAGGATCAGGTCGGATAGTATGATTTTCCACGGTATAGCCAAGAAGACTGATCTTAATTTTATTTAAAACGCTTTTTTATTCATTCAGAGTTAGATTAAACTTTTTAGTGGCGTCCATAAAACGTTTTAGATTGCGCTCGTGATCCTTAGCATCCCTGCCGCAAACGGTTATGTCATCTAAGTAGGCGTACGTCCCATCTAATTTTTCTTCAGATATTATGAAGTCAAGAGTCCGTTGGAAGGCAGCTACGCCATTAGTAACTCCGAACGGAATACGTGTGAATTGATAGAGTTTTCCATTCGCTTCGAACGCTGTATATATCTTCTCATTTTCCAGGATTGGGACCTGATGATAGGCTGATTTTAAGTCTATCTGACTAAAGACTTCAAATTTGGATACGTTGTTCACAACCGTTTCGATATTTGGCAAGGGGAAGGCATCTAGGTCAGTAAATTTATTGATTGTCATTGAATAATCGATCACGAGCCGCTTGCGATGGGCCCCTCCTCCCGCTACGAGAACTTGGGCCCTCCAAGGGGAAATACTTTTTTCAATTACCCCATCTTGGAGCAACTTAGACACTTCTTCTTTTATGAAGTCAGCGTCTTCTTTAGTGTAGCGCCTGCTTCTTACAGCAATCGGTTGGATATTTGGCGAAAGATTGGTGAATACGGAGGCCGGCGGAACTGAGGCTTGCAGAACATTACAGATTTGTAGGGGCTCGCCGGGGCCTCCCAGATTGAATTGGATGCTTGAATGTTGTCTAAGTAAGTCGTGACCAATGATAACGTCTGCGCAGAGGTTGTCTACTACTAAAAGAGGTGTTTGCTTGTAAGTATGTTGATTCATTTTAATAGTTGCGAAACATACCCCTTCAACGAAAGAGACTTGATTAAGAGAAGCGAGATTGACAGTTTGTCTGCACTGTCTCTTGGGCAACTTCATGATGCGGGCGACTTTGCTGTTTATGAAACTGACTGAACTTCCAGTGTCGACGAGAGCATCAGCTTTATATTCGTTTATTGTGATACGGATCGTCGAACTCCTAAGACTTGAAGGAGAAGCAGCGGAAAAAATAGCCCTGCTATAAAACTGGTCATTGCTTGAGTTGGGACTAGGATGTTCCTCATTCCACATAGAGTTTATGTTATGCCCGAACCTGCAAACGCTAGCAAAATGGCCTTTCTTCGAACACTTATTACAAGTAGCTTTGCTAGCTGGGCACCTTATTCTAGGATGAACATTTCCGCCGCAGAAGAAACAGCGCTTGGCTGATTGTGACGAGGAAGACGGTGCAGCCGAAGCATTCTGAGGCATTCGTGACGATGACGCTACCGCCAGATTACTCGATTCTTTGTCTCGAGAGATTTCAGGTACAGCATTTAGTTGTGGAGAGTTAGTACCGATCGTCTGAGCATCTTTCTCAGCAGTTTCCAAGGTGATGGCTTGATTAAGAGCTTCAGTAAGAGCAAGCGTGGAGTTTTCTAAGAGTCGTTGACGGATTTTTCTTGAGAGCAGGCCGGAGATAAGAGCACTACAAATTGCCTGTTCTTCATGTTCTGTCGCGGTGACTGCTTCAAATTTACAATCATTAGCCGACAGTCGAAGGGCTCTAGCATATTCGGAAATAGTCTCATCCGTTCTTTGTGCTCGATTGAATAGGACATGTCGAGCTAGTATCGTGTTTTTTTGTTTGACATAGATGTTTTCTAGAGCTTTCATAGATGCTTTATAAGTCGTGCAAGACTTGATATGTTTGTAGATCGATGCGGATAAATGGTTGATTAACAGCTTACACTTGAGAGAATCCGGTACGTCTTCAGTATTTTCTTCGGCGAGAAAGCTTTCGAAAGTCGATTTCCAATGTAGCCATTTTGCGTCGGCGTCCGCGACATCAGGTTCGACGTCAAATTTGTCGGGTCGGAGATACCTTGATAGCGATGATTTGCCTAATTTTTCGTCAGGCATCTTTAGCTAAATAAATTGTAGCATAATAAGCGTAATACCAAATAGAACGTGGCTTTATTTAGCTAAAGAATTACAGCTAGGCAGAGATTGATTATGTATCCATGACAATAGGTATAACAGTTGTCGTTGACAGCACTAGCCACCATACAGCCAAGGAGGCCGTATCAATAGGCATATCACCTCACAGTATAATAGCGATTATGCTATCTGTCCTTTATAAAAATTACAAGGATAATAATTATCTTTAGTCAAAAAATATTTATTACTAATGAGTACCTACATTAGAGTCAATAAAATTTATTTATTCATTATAATAATAATAATAATAATAATATAATATCTGTGGCCCGAGTGTCAAACTGACAAGACATAAATTTTTCCCGTTCCGAATTTTAATTTACTCTATAACAATTTAAACCAGGAAAATAACATTATACAATGATAAAGAAAAAAAAAAAAACCTCAAATATACTGGACAACTGGAATTTCATAAAAATGGACCCTATGGAACTTGTTAAAACCACTTCAAAATAATCGAAATGTCACCTATGTTGACAAGGCACCGGGCCAAACTACAAAAAGAGGCACACCCACCATCTCCGGGCTCGTCGCCCAGTTCCGCCTCGCAGCCGCCGGGATGCGCCACACCCGTGAGCACCGTGTCACCGGTCGCTGCAGTTGCGTCGAGCTCGAGCGACGAGTTTTTCTCCCCGCCGTCGACACCACCACCACCACCACCACCAAGAGGACGACGACGAGGAAGAGGACGGCCACCAGCGGGCTTGGGACCTCGAGGCCAACAGGCCCCGAGCAGGGTCCCCGCTGCCGGTGGAAATGTGTCGCGCATGCGATGGACTCAGTCCATTAATGAAAATGTGATGCGCGCATATTATGGGGCTACTGAGGGGGGAAGCAACTTGACTGCGTACCGTGGTCGGATGCTCTCTCTGTTTCAGGTACTAGAGCCGGCTGTCAGCGTAGAAGCACAACGACTGTCGGATCAGGTGCGGGTCATCCAGCGTAACCATATGTTGGATGACACCGTACTTGATCGACTACGCTCCGAATCACGGAGTAACCTAGTTACGCCTGCTTCGCCAATGATCGCAGTGCAGCTAGAAAATATTCCCAGTGCGCCACCGCGATCCAACTACGATGGTGAAGAGGATGGTGACGAAGTTATATCCAATGCAACGCACAATTGAGGAGCGCTTTGGAGAGTGCGTTCCGGGAGTATCGTTCCACACCGCCTGAACTTAGACCACGTTTGCCTCGTTTGCCTATGCACAATAAAAACAAGGCGCTGATGTGTGCTCTGGATTCGCAGCTGTCAAATTGCTTTGACAGCAGCAAAGACCTCGCCGATACTCACTCAATATTGTACTGTGGAGCTGTGGCGGCATGTCGTGTAGCTCGCGTCAAATTTCCCAACAACGACAGAGCTACACGACCAATATTAGCTGCTCCAGCTTGGCAGTGCAGGATTGAGCGGCGTATCGGTGAGGCTAGGGCACTCATCGGCAAGTTAATCTGCTTCAGGGAGGGCAATACTCGCCCTAGAGTGATGCGTTTTGTGAGGCGGGCGTTCTCGGGAACTGATGTTAGTTTTCGAGATTACTTGGCCCGCGTCACAGAGCGTATCGACTTCCTGAAGCAGAAGATCTGTGCATGGGCAAGCCGTATTCGTCGGTACAAGCGGCGAGTGGAGCGGTACACTCAGAATCGCACATTCCAAAGCGATGAAAGGTGGGTATATAGGGCTTGGGAGCGACCAGACCAAGGTGTGACTGACACGCGTCTGCCGGATGATAACGCTATGTGTTCATTCTGGCGCAGCATCTGGTCGGTGCCTGTCAGTCACACTGAGGGCGATTGGACCCGGGAGGTTGAACAAGTGTGTGATCCTATACCAGAAATGGAGGCAATCATCATCAGCCCCCAAGACGTAGCTCGTGCGGTCCGTCCGTTGCCTAACTGGAAATCTCCAGGGCCGGACGGGCTGCACAACTTCTGGATCAAGTGGTTCCAAAGATCACACGCTCGCTTGGCGTCCCAGTTTCAATCAGCCTTAGAGTCAGGGTCGCTGCCCCAGTTCTTGACGACAGGAATTACCCACCTGCTCCATAAATCAGGTAGTACTGCGGAGCCCAAAAATTATAGACCAATCACTTGTTTACCAACGGTCTATAAAGTTCTTACATCCATTTTGAGAGCTAAAATCAACCAACATATTGAAAGTAATTCTATCATGTCTGCCTCTCAGAATGGATGTAGGAACGGGTCCCGCGGCACTAAGGAGCTGCTCCTCATTGATATGGCCATTAGCCAACAGGTTCGCCGCTCCCGAAAGAATCTGTCTACATGTTGGATAGATTATAAGAAGGCCTATGATTCCGTGCCTCATACATGGCTCATGAGGGTGCTGGAGTTGTACAAAGTAGATGCAACTCTACGTACCTTCCTGATGTCATGTATGGGGCACTGGAGAACGGTTCTTCGCTATCCAGGATGTCGACAGATCCAAGGGAACAGCGAACCGATAAGGATCGAGCGTGGTATTTTCCAGGGTGATAGTCTGAGTCCATTGTGGTTTTGTCTAGCCTTGAACCCTCTCAGCACACTGCTGGAGCGTTCAGGTCTAGGCTATCTGTTGAGGAAAGATGGTCAGGTCATATCTCACCTTCTTTACATGGATGATCTGAAACTCTTTGCCCCCAACAATTTGCAACTGATGAAGCTACTGAAGGTAACAGAAACTTTCAGTAGCGCCATCAGGATGGAATTTGGTGTGGACAAATGTGCAGTCATGCATGTAAAGCGAGGAGAGATTATGGAATCCGTGGGAACTCAACTCTCGGATTCCATACACCTTAGATCCCTCTCCTCAACAGAAACCTACAAGTATTTGGGTATGTCGGAAGCGTTAGGCATCAACGTGACTGACAGGAAGCAATCGTTGAGGGAGCGCTTCTTTGGCCGCCTGAATAAGGTGCTAGGCAGTCTTTTGTCAGGCGGAAACAAGGTGCGCGCCTTCAACGGTTGGGTCATGCCGGTTTTGATGTATTCCTTCGGCATACTCAAATGGACTCAGACGGAACTTGATGCCCTGGATAGGAGGGTACGCACACTGTTGACTGCAAATCGAATGCATCACCCACGGTCGTCGGTGATGAGACTGTATATCCCGCGGAAGTGCGGCGGTCGTGGCTTCTTAAATGCTAAGACCCTACACAACCGTGAGGTATGCAGTCTCAGGGAATACTTCCTAGAAGCCGACGGGGAGATGCACCGAGATGTGGTCTCAGTGGACAAGGGCCTCACCCCGCTCTTCCTGGCTAACGAGAACTGGCGCAAGCCTAAAGTATTAGACACTAATGACCGCAAGGAGGAATGGCAGGGCAAGGAGCTTCACGGACGCTTTTACCGGGCCCTACATGGCCCGGATGTAGACTTCTTAGCGTCCGTATCCTGGCTGCGCTTTGGTGACCTCTTCGGAGAAACCGAAGGTTTTGTCTGTGCAATAATGGACGAAGTTATGATGACGAATAACTACCGGAAATACATTGTGAAAGATGGCACGGTTGACATATGTCGGGCATGCCACCGTCCGGGAGAATCGATCCGACACATTATTTCTGGGTGTTCTAGTCTGGCTAACGGAGAGTACTTGCATAGACACAACCTTGTTGCCAGGATTATCCACCAGCAACTTGCTTTGAAGTACAACCTTGTGGAATCAGAAGTGCCATACTATAAGTATGCGCCCGACCCAGTTCTCGATAATGGTAATATCACGTTGTATTGGGATCGACCTATCATCACTGACTGGACTGTTGTTGCCAATAGGCCTGACATTGTGGTGATAGATCGATTGGAGCGTCGCACAATGATTGTTGATATAACGGTCCCGCATGACGAGAACCTCGTGAAAGCAGAAAAAGATAAACAATTTAAATATCTAGATCTGGCTCGCGAGGTTGTTGACATGTGGGACGTGAGTACAGCAGTCATTGTGCCGATAGTCGTGTCGGCCAATGGCTTAATAGCCAAGAGCCTCGACCAACATCTTAGGAGGCTCTCGCTTGGCAGCTGGATCAAGGGCTTGATTCAGAAAGCAGTACTTCTGGACACGGCACGTATTGTTAGGAGGTTCCTCTCTCAAGAGCCCTGACCACCGGCAGCTCGGACCCTGTTCCCAGCGCTGGTGGGCTACTATTTTTATATTTTTAAATGTTTTTATTTATATTGTTTTATATTAGGAATATTTAAAAATTTAAAAATATGTTATAGAATAAATAAACGAAATAATAATAATAAATAGACCAATCACTTGTTTACCAACGGTCTATAAAGTTCTTACATCCATTTTGAGAGCTAAAATCAACCAACATATTGAGAGTAATACTATCATGTCTGCCTCTCAGAATGGATGTAGGAACGGGTCCCGCGGCACTAAGGAGCTGCTCCTCATTGATATGGCCATTAGCCAACAGGTTCGCCGCTCCCAAAAGAATCTGTCTACATGTTGGATAGATTATAAGAAGGCCTATGATTCCGTGCCTCATACATGGCTCATGAGGGTGCTGGAGTTGTACAAAGTAGATGCAACTCTACGTACCTTCCTGATGTCATGTATGGGGCACTGGAGAACGGGTCTTCGCTATCCAGGATGTCGACAGATCCAAGGGAACAGCGAACCGATAAGGATCGAGCGTGGTATTTTCCAGGGTGATAGTCTGAGTCCATTGTGGTTTTGTCTAGCCTTGAACCCTCTCAGCACACTGTTGGAGCGTTCAGGTCTAGGCTATCTGTTGAGGAAAGATGGTCAGGTCATATCTCACCTTCTTTACATGGATGATCTGAAACTGTTTGCCCCCAACAATTTGCAACTGATGAAGCTACTGAAGGTAACAGAAACTTTCAGTAGCGCCATCAGGATGGAATTTGGTATGGACAAATGTGCAGTCATGCATGTAAAGCGAGGGGAGATTATGGAATCCGTGGGAACCCAACTCTCGGATTCCATACACCTTAGATCCCTCTCCTCAACAGAAACCTACAAGTATTTGGGTATGTCGGAAGCGTTAGGCATTAACGTAACTGGCATGAAGCAATCGTTGAAGGAGCGCTTCTTTGGCCGCCTGAATAAGGTGCTAGGCAGTCTCTTGTCAGGCGGAAATAAGGTGCGCGCCTTCAACGGTTGGGTCATGCCGGTTTTGATGCATTCCTTCGGCATACTCAAATGGACTCAGACGGAACTTGATGCCCTGGATAGGAGGGTACGCACACTGTTGACTGCAAATCGAATGCATCACCCACGGTCGTCGGTGATGAGACTGTATATCCCGCGGAAGTGCGGGGGTCGTGGCTTCTTAAATGCTAAGACCCTACACAACCGTGAGGTATGCAGTCTCAGGGAATACTTCCTAGAAGCCGACGGGGAGATGCACCGAGATGTGGTCTCAGTGGACAAGGGCCTCACCCCGCTCTCCCTGGCTAACGAGAACTGGCGCAAGCCTAAAGTATTAGACACGAATGACCGCAAGGAGGAATGGCAAGGCAAGGAGCTTCACGGACGCTTTTACCGGGCACTACATGGCCCGGATGTAGACTTCTTAGCGTCCGTATCCTGGCTGCGCTTTGGTGACCTCTTCGGGGAAACCGAAGGTTTTGTCTGTGCAATAACGGACGAAGTTATGATGACGAATAACTACCGGAAATACATTGTGAAAGATGGCACGGTTGACATATGTCGGGCATGCCACCGTTCGGGAGAATCGATCCGACACATTATTTCTGGGCGTTCTAGTCTGGCTAACGGAGAGTACTTGCATAGACACAACCTTGTTGCCAGGATTATCCACCAGCAACTTGCCTTGAAGTACAACCTTGTGGAATCAGAAGTGCCATACTATAAGTATGCGCCCGACCCAGTTCTCGATAATGGTTGTCATATATGTATCCGATTGTGTTTTAATATTGTGTACTTATCCGAACGCATCTTACCTGTCATCAAGTCCCCGCTAGATTATCTATGCACTATTTTGTCTACGCCCTCTCATACGTACTGAATTGTAATCGCAGAATACTATAATAAATACTGATAATAACATACCACTGAGACTTGTTATTATATGGTGCCGAAACTACCGTGATGACGAACTCCGAAGAAGCGGTGGGTAACATAAAACCGCCCAAATACTTCGTGACCTCGAGTACCACAGAAAATGTTGCGGTGGCCTGGAAACTGTGGTTACAGCAATGGGAATGGTACGCGACGGCAGTGAACATAGAAAAGAAGAAACCTGAGGTACAAGTTGCTGTTTTCATGTCATGCATCGGTTCCGATGCTGCAGTCATATACAACACGTTTGACCTTGACGACGCTCAGAAAAAGTCGATATCAATAATTAAAAAAAGGTTTACGAACTATTTCACGCCGAAAATAAACGAAACATACGAAAGATATATGTTCAACTTCATTCAATGTCGACGCTGCAGTTTTCATGCGGTTGGCGTAAACAGGCCGGAATGTGCGAGGTCATCGATTTGCATTAGGGATCCGTATTTAACAATTGTTTACTATGATATTATGCTACCCGCCGGTTTATTTATGATACCACTAAATGGGGCCTGGTGACCTGTACAGGTTTTTTTAAGACCTACTTCAGGCACCAGCTCTCACAATGCTCTCACAATTTTTATAATTCTAAACTGTTAAAGTTGTATTGTAAACTGTAGCTGGGAAACGACTTTTTTTTTTGGGGTGAAAAATCATGTTCATGGATGGATTGAATAGTACAGGGGTCGTGGAGGTGTTTAAAGAAAATCTTACATTAGAAATTTGAATTTAAAAAAAAAGTTGGAACATTGACCCTCAATATCTCCGTAACTAGAAGGTTCCCAAGTATGGTGTAGAACAAAAAAATGATCGCAATGACGAGGAGAACAAGTGCCTTTCGGCTTTGTTAAGAGATGTTTTACACCCTTTATACGACCACCTATAACAAAAGTCCATTTTTTTTTTCAATTTTTGTGTCTTCTAATAAAATTAAGAAAAATAATTAGGGTTCGTTGCAAAAAAATTGAAACCCTTAAAATCGGTAACAAAATCCGCTTCAAGAAGTACCTAATATTTTTTTTTAATAATTTCACGCGATCGAAAGTCGCGGACAATAGGTAATTTAGTAGGAAGATAATGTAAACAGCAACATAATGCAAGGAAGCATTCCAGTAACCACCTAGTTATATGAGACTAAAATTACGATACCCTTCAAATAATATTATAATTAAAAAGTTAAGAATTTTGGAAAATGACGTACTATACCAGATTCTCAAAAGAACTCATAATAAAGATTTTTATTTTTTATTTCACTCGAAAAGTCGAAAGTACCCCAAATTTTAACAAAGAAACAATGTAAAATATTCGTAACTTACCGTAACTTGGGCCTAAAATGTAAAATATTCGAAACTTATCGTAACTTCTTTATACCTTCATAACTTTTGTCCATGACTGCTGAGCAATATGCACCTTTTATTTTTGTTCTAGAAGATCTACGTTATTTATGTACGGTCGACCAAACTATTTGGTTTACATTTTAACATACAAATTACATTGCAAAATGTAAACCAAATCAAATCACGAAGTTTTCAGTGGTCATCTGACCATGGAATTAGTAAGTACTATTTCTGCCAACTATATCCAATCCAGTGCACTCCACCACAGATACAGCCAACCCGCACAAGACGAACGTCTCGCGCCAGTTTGATGTTTTGCACTTTTGCTTTTGGCAACCTAACCTTGGACGTACTTATCCTAACATTATTTATTTATGAATTTGGGTTGGTTTTTTGTTTGTTTGAGGTTGATTGCTAAGTTTAAAAAGCGTAGTCAACGCTCAACAGATGGTCGGAACGGGCAAAAAAAAAAGCTGGTACCCTATCTCCCGTCAGCCATGTCGTTGTCACTCCGCCGGCGTTCGGCCTACGCTCCTCATGTCCCAAAGTCTGACTTTTGGTGCCAAATTTTAATTCCGGGTGCAATATAAAAAACAAACATAAAATAACTAAATAAATTAAATAAACACAAAAATATAAAAACAAAATGACTCGATTCACAAAAAAAAAATCCATAAGCTGGAATCGAACTGGAAGTCATGACATTGTAACCCAGCGCTCTGTGCCCCGAGACCAGTTGGCTTGTTGAATTCTGTGGTGAATAATTATGTAGATAAGCTGCTTTAACAGGCCGGTAATGTTCGGGATTGGTCGGGCCGGGTGCCAAGTGCGAAACATCAAAAAATGACACTGGCGCGAGTCGGTCCTCGCACAAGCACCCGTATTCACAAACGCTTCGATTCGATTTGAGAACGAACGATTTAAAGTTTAAAAAAGATGTCGTCATGTTTATGTTTTTTGCCATTACGAAAGGGAACGAGAAAGACTGTATGCGACTTGCCGAATCGAAATCGAATCGAAAATATTATCTTATCTTATCGAAGTCTTTGTGACTACGGGCGCAGCTTCGCCTGGTGAAGGATTTTCGTACAAAGTTACAACTACTATCTCACCAGCTTAGGGGTTGAATTATCCAAAAACCTTTCTTAGCGGATGCCTACCTCATAATAGCTATTTCTATCCCTTTTTGCCCGATCCGTCGTGTAGTTTGAGCTATACATTGATAATCAGCTAGGACAAACGATTTTATAAGTATACATAATATTTGTATGATATAGATGTAAAGTGGCCATACAAATAGAACGGAATATAATTTATTCTCCCACAGCGGTTTTTATGTCAGTAGTAGACGCTTTTCTTTTCCTTAGCTTCTCTTTTAATTGTGCTATACTCCTAATCGTATATATTTTTGCCTCATTTTCGGTTAATTTGTAATCGACACAACAGTAAACACTAACATAGTATACGCACAACAAAGTAGTTACTGAACCTTAAACAGTGCTGATATCTGTCATTATTATACACACGCCCATGTTATTTTATGAATACACGTCAGTACGCTAGTCGCTAACAGCAAGCAGTGGTTTCACTTGTCCACGTCACACGTACTTATCATTTTGTTTTATCGCAGTTGTTGAAAATCTATAAATCAATTTCGTGAGATTTCGTGTATGAATAGTATACCTTATACTTAAATAAACGTGTTACTTGCGCGACTCATTCACTCAAAAACTTAAGAAAATTTGAATTTCGCGGGCTACCGTGGAGCTTTCACTATAATGTGCTGGCGTAGTGGCGTCTGTTCGTCTTCTTAGTCGTTCACTCTTAACATAGTGGTCGTGGTCATGAGGGGTCGCCCACAACTGCGGTCGCTGCCTTCGCGATCCTTTTCCTCCGGTCTCTAATGACCGCATGGCGAGCACATTCTGCCAGAGGGATCTTGGTGACAGATTTAATGGAGTCTGTCCATCGGGTTGGTGATCGTACCTCAGACTCTTCCCTGAATTACCAAACGCTCCATGAAATCATTGTTGCGGGTAACCTGTCTAAACAATCTGAGGATTCGTAATAGCACAAGCGACGACAGTCTTTGTTTAATATTAAGTTCTTTGAGTATTGACACGTCAGTCCGATGAGCGGTCCAACACCACATCTCAAGGTCGTCAATCTTGCGTCGGTCCTGCATACGCAATGTCCATGTCTCCGCTCCCTAGAGGAAGATCGGGAAAACCAAGGTGTTCATAAGGCGAATTTTGGTATTTTTAGTTATTCGGCGGTCTCTCCAGTGTTTGTCTAACTTTTGTGCAGCCGATCGAGTTATGGCGCAACGTCGTCTAATCTCGGTGTCACACAGCCCCCAAGCCGCCCCAAGTCGTCACAGTTGGCAACTGGTGTGATATCTTTTTTTTTCGGATGGGAAATCATGAAATGACCCCTCCGGCTCTGGGCGGAGCAGGAGGGAGTGTCAGACTTATACTGACTAAAACCCATCCATTTTCCTTCATCGCCCTTTGTGTTCCGGGGCCACGGTATCTCTTTCGAATATTCCCGCAGCCCCGGCAGGCTTCGGCCCTTGCGGACCCCTTCCCTATTGCTGACTTTCTTTGAGGCGCGCGTGGAACACGAACGCGCCGTCGACACGGCCTGTCGTCATGAGACAGACGGACGGCGAGCTAGCCCATAGCTCCCCGTCCACAGGCCCGCGCCTACAGTGGCCGGAAGCCACTACGTGGCTCCCGACGCCCGGGGCGTCTATATATCTGGGTTGCTCTCGTGAGCTCTATCCACTATCATCGTCTTGGTTTTTTCGCGGTTCAGGGCGAGTCCAAACTTTAGACTAGTGGTTTCGAGAATACCCAACAAATTACTGATATCCTCCTTAGACGACGCCAGGAGGGTTGTATCATCAGCATACCTCAGGTTGGATATCATCCTGCCTCCGACCGACACACCCTTATCCCAGTTATCTAAAACAATCCGCATTATGTATTCGGTGTATATGTTGGACAGTAAGGGTGATAGTATACATCCTTGTCTGACACCAGCGTTTGTTTTAAAGGATTCTGAATCGACACCATCCAAGCGCACACTTGCTGTTCCGCCCTCATAAAGTTTCCTGATAAGATGTACCAGATGGTGAGGCACACCCATCTTCAGAAGTATTTCCCACAATTTGGACCAGACGTCTGTACTATACCATAAACAAGAGTCGTTGCGGATCCTTATAAAATTAAAAACCAAAACGGTTCAAAAACCAGATAGTCGAAAACGATTCGGTTTCAATTCGATTGTATGTGAATAGCTAAGCCATATGATCTTTCCTCTATGGAGTCATGCGACAAGCAGCGCTACCTTTCTTTAGCGTGCTTTACATTTGACTAAATTCATCATCATTCATTTCAGTTAACTAAATGAATAACGGCCGGTTTCTGAATTGAGAATTTAACGTTGACAACGTCTTAAGCACGACTTAGGTATGACTTAAAAATATTTTTGTTTTTGAATTAAGTTTAAGTTTAATTTGAGCAATTCGACTTTGAGAATTCTCAAATTTGACAGTTTAGAACATCAACTAGTGCTTATTTCGAAATTTGCGTTTCTGAACACGATTGACAGTACTCAAATCCCGCTCAATACAAACTTAAACTTTTGACAGTTGAGTAGCCGAATCTGCGTACTTAAACTCAACCTGCTTATTGCTAAATAAATTGAGTTATTGTGGCCAAAAACATGTTGATATCTCATTATTATCGATGGAGGAGCCGGAGCCTCAAATACGACAACCACGGAGACGAAGAGTGACATGAAATAGTCCAAAATTTTTTAGACTATTTCATGCCACTCTTCGAGCGTTCCATTACAAGAAAATAAACCGGTATTTATTAGTAAAGTGATTTGGTTTTCAAAATATGCATATATAAATTGTGAAATTCATTCTAGAAGTTAGATACTGTTACATCAGATTGAGAATCAATTTTATAAGTTTATGGTCGATTTACTGTTATTGTGAATAAATATTAAAATGCGTTTGTGAAGAACGAAACGTATTTTGTCATTACTCAATAAGTCAATCGTTTGTCGGTTAAGTTCCGTTGTATTCTGCCAGATGGTAAATGTTGTTTTATTTTATAACAACAAACAAACAAATTAAGATTCCTTTGTGAATCTAAACCGATCTTTAAATTGCACATCATTGAGGGTTACAAAAAAATTTGGACGATTTCATGCCACTCTTCGTCTCCATGGCTGTCGTATTTGAGGCTCCGGCTCCTCCATCGATAATAATGAGATATCAACATGTTTTTGGCCACAATAACTCAATTTAATTAGCAATAAGCAGGTTGAGTAAGATTTAAGTACGCAGATTCGGCTACTCAACTGTCAAACGTTTAAGTTTGTATTGAGCGGGATTTGAGTACTGTCAATCGTGTTCAGAAACGCAAATTTCGAAATAAGCACTAGTTGATGTTCTAAACTGTCAAATTTGAGAATTCTCAAACTCGAATGCTCAAATTAAACTTAAACTTAATTCAAAAACAAAAATATTTTTAAGTCATACTTATGTCGTGCTTAAGACGTTGTCAACGTTAAATTCTCAATTCAAAAACCGGCCGTAATTTAGATTCAGACTGTTAGACACACTAATTAGGCAATCAGAGTCGTGACTGCCGATCTAAATCAGTTGGCATGCTGAACACTGTACAGTGTACTCTGTGATGCTGAATTTAGCGAAGCTGCCAAGTGTAAAGCGATTTAGGCAAGAAATGCGTTCAGTTGTCCGTCACTCGCAGCGGAATGCGCGCGTTTCCTATTGCTAAGAATCTCAAAGTAACAGCTAATCTTTTTTTTGGAGTATTGGAGTAACAGCCTCTCTGAGCCAACTGTCTTCGTTTTAACCGACTTCAAAAAAGGAGGTTTCTCAATTTATTCAACCGTATATAGTCTACAGGTGTATTTTTGTAAGTTCGTTGGCGGATAACTTCGTCGTTTATAAACCGTTTTTGATGATTCTTTTTTATTTGAAAGAGTACATATGCTCCTGAGGTGTTCCCATTTAAATTTGGTGAAGATCTGATACTGATCTTCGGAGATATACAATGAACTCTTCAAAAATAGACGGCAAATCTGTCGTGATTGCTGCAAACGCTTGGTTGTTTATACAACATCATGACGTAACATTACGCCTCTATGCTCTGAGGGGGTAAGCAGATATGATTGTGTACAATAGACCCAGATTTTGACAGTTAGGTATGTTAAGTTCAATTTATTGGGGATAAGCCTATTACCATGATATTTATTGTTAACAATGTAAAATAAATTCATGGCAAATATTTGTTTGGGAACAACTAAAAATGGAAAAACAAAAAAATAACATGCAAAAAATAAAACTGACTTCAAAAAACACAAAAAAGTGAAAAGTAAATTTGTCACCGACTTCTGAAGCTAAAGTTATTTTTCACTTTTTTGTTTAATGTACGGTGTAGGTAACTAAATCGCAACAATTCTTTAAATAATAATTGTTCAAATTCCAATCTTATAAAATTTCTTACATCTTCCGGTTCTAATACAAAATATTTAATTTGATAAAGACGGTTTTTTTATTAAAAGCAAATATTTTTTCACACAACACTTCCTGCGTCTTTTTTTAGTTCGACGCAACCATAACCAGGGCGAGGCCTATCCACACAGCTTTTGATGTTTTGATGGTCCACCACTATAGGTCGTTCGTTGTCGAACTTTTGAGCGACGAAAGGCAACCGTTTTCCCAACGTCGAAAACGGTTGCAGAAAACGGTCGTCGTTGCAACTGGTTTGAAGACGGCTTATAGGAAGAAACTTATCCAACATGTTTTCATCGAGAGTCGTTCGTTGAATTGCGTTTTCGTCGAGTGAACTAGTTGTCTTACAACTATAATAATTGTAAGGATTGTTTTGTAAACGAACACGGAACGACACGACGACGCGACGAGTGACTAGTGAGAAAGATAGGTAGTTGAATCACTGCGTTTTCGGCTGTATTTTCATAGGCGTAAAATAAAAAATCGCACCAAGTAAGTCGAAGACTGGTTTGTGCAACGAAGACTGTTTGAACCCAGGACGTAAAACGGTTTCATCGCCTCACACAAAACGGTCTTACAAAACGGTTCGTTGTCGCAACGCCCACCACTAGCAGTGCTATGTACGTACGACACGCTCGGAAGTCGCTGATATACCTAGCTAATTAGATCAAGTGAAAAGAGCACGCTTTTTATTCGCCCAAGCTCACTGTCAGAATTTAGTGAACTGAATTTAGCCAAATGTAAAGGCCGCTTTTCATAGCTTTGCTTAGTTGCGATTTGCTGGTTTGCTCATAGACTTAAAAAACTAACTCTATAGGGAACGTGCAGGAACTATAGGTGGCAGCACAAATCGACAAAAGAGACACTATGCGGACAGTAAAGGAAACTTATCAGCTGTCATCGTACTTTTAATGTAAACAAAATTATCTATTCAGATATATTATTTTTGAATTAATTGGAATTGAATGAATTAAAAGGTATAAAATATGGGTTATGGGGTCAGTGTAATATGAATGTTTAATTAATAATATGAATTTTATATCCTTCGTCTACTTTCTCTGATGAAAATTGTGGTTCATGAAGAAATGGTGGCTTCTTAGACAGCTTTCTTATTTTCAACACAATACATGTTTTTTTAATGAAAGGGAATCCTCTATCAGCGAGAACAGTATCTCCAGGCTCTAACAAATCAATTAGTCTACAATCATTAATTTGCCAATCACTAGAACGCCCTCTCCGTAGCATTTAAATACAAAACTAATGAAACCACAAAGTGTGTGAGTGCAGCCAACTAAAAACTTTATTGTTTATCCATGTTTATAATCTGAGTACATGTGGACTCTTTCTCTTTGTTTAACTGTTGAGGGATATTCGGTGTGAACTTCAATGCAGTCTATTAAAACACATTTTTCTTTACTGCGTTTATCCAATTTTGTGTTTTTCACTTAAACATGGTATGAGAGTACTATTCTTTGAAAAGTAATAGAATTTTACGCTATTTGATTTATTTATCATTTGTGGATGTATTGGTGCATACAGAAATGCAACAATGCATTATGATTAGCTACTGCTACAGTAATAATTTTCACTAATAAAATTAATTCTGTTCACTTCTTAAAAATATCAATTGAATTATAGTACAAGGTTTGGATTGGCGACGCCAGTTGGCAGCACCGTCGTTGTGCACGTTCATAAATATAGACCCGCATTTCCAATAACAGTTTTTTTTGTTGGGATTTTATGACCTGGTAACTGGACCTTTAGGTCAAATCTTATTTGATTATCGAACACTGCACTATCACTTCATTGTTTTAATAGTATTTTTAATGTATTTATATATCGGTTTGTAAGTATTTTTGTCTTTTAAATACTCTTCAAGTGGCGGCAAGCGGGATGAAAAATCGCACGTTAAAATTCACATCACAAGTTCATTATAACAAACACTAATCTGTCAAGCAAGAAATTTTGACAGTCAAAAATAAGATGTTCCATGGTTCCTTCTTGGGATTCACAATGTGGGCATGTATTGCTTGTAATAATGCCGTCTAGCAAGATGTGACGCGGACGGAGCAGTATTATGGCCAAAGCGCAATCTATTTATCGTAGTGTACCAGGGTCTAAAAGGTAAACTTTCTTGAATACTTCCATACCACTTTCCTTTCATGACTTGGTCTTTCTTCCACATTTCTAACCATAACTTACACATATTTTCATGAATGCATTGCAGGAAGTCAGTCATAGGAATGTCCATTGCATTTCTTCCACTAACTGTAGATGCGTTAGTGGAAATGCGGGTTTATAGAGTTAGTTTTAATTAAGTATAAGTCTATGAGCAAACCTGAATCAGAGTCAAAGGCACAATTTCTTTTTTTAATAACTTTATTCATGACCATGGATACATGTCTTTCAGTCGTTCAAAGACACAAGGAATCCCTGTGTTGCCAACTCAGTGGATTTTCCACTAGTTCTGGTGGTTTAGACTATAAAAGACTAGACTATAAATATTGGATTTAGTGGCTAGTGGATTTTTCTAGTGACTTGGATTGCTTCAGTTAGTGGTAAGGTACCACAACAACGGTCCAATAACCACTAGTACGATTAACAAAAATACTCAGTTAAAAATGATTGAAAAAGGGTACTTTTTTGTTGTTAGTTCACCGTATCGTAAGAAACCGGTGTATGCGAATCATTCAGGCTTCGCACATTTGGGTGAAATGTAATGGATTACGAAAGTCGTGTTGCTTGTAACATTTCTACGGAATGCTAGAAAAGATGGACGATCACGAATCGAAGTCAGCCAAAAACAGTACAATGTGCCACTTACTTGAATAAATAGTCTTTTCCAGCTGCGAGTCTTCTGCCGGCCGGCTCAGCTCTAGTTCCTGTTCTTGAGGATAGCTTTCACACACACACAAACCACCAAATTCAATAAAATTGTTCTATCTTCGAATGTTACCGGCAGTTTCTACCTCGTTAGGTTAGTTCAAGTGAAGAAACGTATGGGGGCGCTGCTTGACGTTTCGTTCAATGGCGCATAGGCAACAACTTGGATTGCGCCGCTGTGATTGGCAGTTACGATTGTGATGTCACGTCTTCAATAATAAAAATAAAAAAAAATGTGGAATGGACACGAGTCATTTAGCTCGCGAAGATTTTAAGAAACCTAAACAACCGGTTGAAGATATATTTCACATATTATAGACTTTCTTGCTCTTTGGAGGAATTTCAGAGGGTGACACTTAGTTTGTTGTCCACTGAGTAATTTATGTACCTAAATTAGACCCGTTACTTGGGACTGGATGATTAGCTATATAGATTTTGTTAGCTTTTGCTTTAACCTGTTAAAACAAAATAAATATACATTTATTTTGTGTTGTGTTAATAAATAAAAATAAATAAATAAGATAGTGCTTCTATTTTCAATTCTCACAATTCGTGCTGTTTTAGCAAGAGAAGGCAAATGCTGCAATAACTACTTAAGGTGGATGCTCCAGGGTAGCCCGCGAAATTCAAATTTTCTTACGTTTAAAAAGGTGTAGGAATTTACTTTTTCAAGGGCAAAGTCATTCCTGCACCTTTATGCGCTTGGAGGGTTGTATTGATGATTTTGATTCTATAACTACATACGTGTTACAGCCGCGAATCAAATTTTAATCAACATACAACCTGACACTGACCTGGAAATTGCAAAAAAACGTAAGAAAATTTGAATTTCGCGGGCTACCCTGGAGCATTACCAAATAGTATAGTGCAATTTTTTTTATTAGAACTAAGGAAATTTATTCTTCATTATCTGAAAATGCAAATGAAAGCGACTCTTCAGAAGCGATTGTTTTATTTACAAATAACATTTAGGGGTATGAGCACTTAGCACGGAATTGGTTGGGTTGAATTAGTGGTTTTCTGGTGGTTTGCGAGTTTTCTGGGGTTTTTAGTGGTTTTCTGGGTGGGCCATTAGGCCACATTTGGTGGGTTCGTAAAAATATAGTTGGCAACACTGCAGGGATTGAACCAACATTAAAAAACAAAATGTTAACCTCAAAATAAAGAAAATATTATTGAAATTAACTTAAACAATGTTAGGTAATAGTCTAGACTTACCACACGGTTTGGTATAAAACATAATCTGTATATCTATACTACGAATGCAAATATAATTACACATTTTAACTTTGACGTTTATTTTCGCGGTAGACAAACGTTGATTCTTTCATTGAAACGTACAGAATTCTGTTGACGTCTACACTTTTTTACTTTAATTCCAATATGGGGCGCTTTAAATAAGTGCTCACTAGTATTATAAAAGACACAACATAGGTAAGTAAGCTAAAATATGTATTTTATTGTTATTATTGAAGAAACTGTCGATCACTTCCGTTGTGACAGGAAAAGGAAGTGTGTTTTATGGCGGCCGAAGGCACTGCAAAGCAATGAGCTTGACATCCTTATCCTGTTGATTTTCAATCAATAATGAGATGTAAAAAGCGCGAACTGAAATGTTTATCAACATGGATGCTATTAGGAATATGCCCCATTAACATGATGCACAATAAACTTGCATCAAGACTGAACGTTTTCACATTTTGCACAAAAAAAAAACATACAAGTGCATCACTTTTGATAAATTAGGTATTTTCGAAAATAAAATGTTTTTGTAGTTGTTATTTATTTTGTTTCACAATGGTGTCCTATTTATTTGGTTGATTGGTAGATGATGTCTTAAAAGGCTGCTTAAGCATACATTAATAAAAATTAAGAATTTGCAAAGGGAAGTGGTCAACAATGTCTCAATTAAATTATAACCGTACCTAACCATATCTTACAGAAAGGAATAACAGTTTCAGATTATAATCAGCATACAGATAGTTTTTTACTGCCCGTACTTTGTAATTATTTTCAAGTTACATATTCCAAGATACATCTAACATTTTATAATATTAACCCTAATAATATGAATAAATACTGTGTATAATGTTTCCAGATGAATCACAATGACATCAGACCTGTGTTCGGAAGATGTGGTGGTGCGCATCACAACACCGCAGATAATAACTGTAAGTGTTGCACTTATGCATTATGCTGTTGTACATTGTTCTAATGCTTGGGAAAATAATAATTCTGAGCAGGCAATGTAGGTAATATGTAAGTAACTAAAACAACCTTTATTTTTAAAAACAGTTTTGTTTCTTCCATGATGATGGAACTACTGTGAAACAATATGATTAATTGAGTGGAATGCCACAAATGGGAATACAGCTTGACCATTTCTGATGTTTTTTTGTAACCCCCAACAAAAAAAGTGGGGCGTTATATACAGGGGGCAACTACAGTACTTTCTCAAGTTATTATGCCTTGTGACTGGGACTGTAGCTTTGTTTTTTTTTTGTAGTTTTGACATTCAAAAGTGCCGTAATGGTCTAATTGAAATAAATGCTTTGAGTTTGAGTTTTGACAGGGTGGAATTTGCACAAACAAACACTTACAAATTGCATTCTTCTTTCTTCAATTAAGTTAATTAGGTACGAACATAACTTTATATTGGATGGACCTTGGGTTTAAATGCTATAACTTGTCCCATTGAATTTATAAGTTTCGATTTCATGGTTTTCCTTTCATTTAATTTACCATTTTTGTTAGGGAGATTTGATTTTCATTTATATGATTGACCCTATCTATAATTGATGTCTTAAAAGTACAGGATGTTATTTTTTAGAATTTTAGTTGGTTCGATTCCCAGGTGTGGCAAGCGAATTTTCAAAAATCCTTGATTTGTTTCTTTTTAAAAATTTGCTATCTCTAGTATTTAGAGTACTTTAAGTTTTTTCGTTTAAAAGGTATCGTAATCGAGAGTATTCTTAGCTATTTTTCAAGAAAATCTGCTCAGCTGTTTGAAGATCATCACATATTTCAAACTCATTACAAACAACTTTCACAGGTCTGATCGACTCGAAATTTAAAATCCTGTCACTTGTCAATGATATTACAAAGTATAATAACCTTGACCTGATGCGTAAGCATCACCAGGATCATGCAGAATAGCTTACCCGCCAGAAGAACTCCTCAACAATGTACGGCCTTTAGCTTGTGTTTGACTCACATGATGCGTTTAGACGAGCACATACCTACTATCTCTCTCTCACTCTATTTTGCAAGCTAGGCGGTTCAGGTCATAAGACTACAGGTTACTCTAAACGTAAAAAAATTAAATAAAGAAGATCGACACTTAAGTAATATAAAATGAAAGTATTGAAGAAAGTGCTAGCTGCTTCTCAGTCTTTGCAATTCTGCTGAAGCCGATTTGTCACGAGGACTATATTAAACAGCTTTCATTCATAGAGTCGACTAGTCTACCAGTAATATAAGTTTTAAAATGCATGAAATAGAAATTAAATTGAAAAAACCCCCGACAATATAAACCTTCGGTGCGACGACTCTTGGATTAATATTTTACCTACTAATAATAAACGTAAAGTATTGTCCAATATGTATAATTATTATATTCGCCACTTTAGTGCCCTTCTGGATGGCTCTTAGCTATAGCTGGACCCAGTAGGAGGCGCTGCTGTCGGAAATTCGGCAAACAGAGATAATTACAGGGCAACCTCTGTCAGGTCCACTAGTGACCATTCATGAATGAATGAATGAAAACGCACAGTAACTACCTACCACATACATTAAAAATATATAAAAATAAATTGTTTAAGATATTTATTATAAAAAGAAATGATTTGGATCCCTGGCTACTCGTATAATGTCCCGTCCGTGCGGTGCAGTCGCAGACGCTGGTGGCGGGCGGCGGCGCGGGCGCGCGCGTGGCGGCGTCGTCCGCGGCCGTGGAGCTCGGGCGGCGCCTGCTGCTGGCCGCGCGGGCCGGCGACACGCCGCTAGTGCTCGACCTCATGGCCAAGGGCGCGCCCTTCACCACTGACTGGGTACGTGCCGCTCTCTTACTCACTCCCTAGTCCCTACGCGCTCTACGAATATTTTAACTTCAACTTAGTCCGCATGTTTGGAATCTAGAAATAAAAAAAAGTCTTCTGGCACTGGCTTTTCTGTCGATCGTAGGTGAAATGTAATTTTAAATAAGTACATATTTTGGCTTTACCAATGGGTATGAGTCGTCATGAAGTCATAGGTTGTGGTACAGCTGGGCACGTCGCCGCTGCACCTGGCGGCCGGCAACGCGCACGCGGAGACGTGCTGCGTGCTGCTGCGCGCGGGCGTGTCGCGCGACGCGCGCAGCAAGGTGGAGCGCACGCCGCTGCACCTGGCGGCGTGCGGCGGCCACGCGGCCGTGGCGCGCCTGCTGCTGGACGCGGGCGCGGCCGTGGACGTGCGCGACATGCTGCGCATGACGCCGCTGCACTGGGCCGTGCAGAACGGCCACGCGGCGGCGGCGGCCGAGCTGCTGCGCGCGGGCGCGGACCCGTGCGCGCTGAACAAGTTCCACAAGACGCCGCACTCGCTGGCGCTGCAGCTGCGGCGCGACGACCTGGTGCGCCTCATGGAGGACGCGCTGAAGGACCGCGAGGCGGCGCGCTCCGTGTCCGCGCTCGTCAACGGTACGCTCCCCGCTCTCCCCGCGACCCCATCGCCTCTAGCCGATGATATTACCTTGTCTTACGACTTGATTTCCAAAATGATGTGTGAATGTTTCCTATTGTAGAACAAATGGCGGAAACAGCCGCGGAGGAACCTCAATTACAAACATTTGAAGCTGTGCACAGTAAGTTATTCAACACATTTTATTTTTATCTAATCTATTTAAACTAAAATAAATCTAAATATACCTATAAACGAGCAATTCTTGTACCTATATAATTATATAATCTGAATCTCGGAAACGGCTCCAACGATTTTCATTAAATTTAGTATGCAGAGGGTTTCGGGGGCGATAAATCGATCTAGATGGGTTTCATTTAAAAAAAAACTGGCCAAGTACGTGTCGCGACGCGCAGTGTAGGGTTCCGTAGTAGCCCGTTATATTTTAGATTTTTTTTATTATTCTATCTTTATTAATTAAACAGTAGTTAAAATAACTTTATTGATTAAACAGTAATAGTCGTTGAACCAGGATGGTTCAACGACTATTACTGTTTAATTAATAAAGTTATCTTAACCGCTTTAATTTTCCTTCTTAAAGTTCATGAAATGCACTATCATCCTAAATTTTTTCCCAGATTCTTCAAGCCAGCAGCAGTTTAGCTTTTATAGGGGGGGAAGGGACGCCCTACTGAAATAAAAATTTGCACTTTAAAGTTTAATATTTCGTAAATGCAGCAATCAATCGAAAAGTAGGATTAGCAAACCCTTTTTTTTGTTTTCGGATGGGAAATCATCAAATGACTCCTCCCGCTCTGGGCGGAGCAGGAGGGAGTGTCAGACTTTTACTGACTAAAACCCATCCATGTTCCTTCATCGCCCTTTATGTTCCGAGGCCACGGTATCTCTTTCGAATAGTCCCGCAGCCCCAGCAGGCTTAGGCCCTTGCGGACCCCTGCCTTACTGCTGACTCTCTTCGAGGCGCGCGTGGAACACGAACGCGCCGTCGACACGGCCTGTCGTCATGAGACGGACGGACGGTGAGCTAGCCCATAGCTCCCCGTCCACAGGCCCGCGCCTACGGTGGCCGGAAGCCACCACGTGGCCCCCGACACCCGGGGCGTCTCCCGCGGCGGCCGGGACGTGAGGATCTCTCCCTAACACGCACCGCCACCTCCTTCGCTAGCATGGCTGCTTCGCAGAAGGAGGTGACGGCGTCCCATTCCGTCTCGCTCCGGACCATGGATTGCACCAGGGCCGGGAGCGAGAGGTCGCCGCCGCCGATTGCCGCTTCGAGGACACGGCGGTGCTCCGCCCGCGCGGGGCACACCTCCACAGTGTGCGCTACCGTGTCCTCGGGTCGATCCTCGCAGTGGAAGCATCCGGGCGTCTCCTCCCGCCCGATTCGGTGCAGGAACTTACCGAAACATCCGTGTCCGGTAAGAACCTGCGTCAGGCGGTAGGTGAGGACGCCGTGGCGTCTCTCCAGCCACTCCGCAAAGAGGGAACTTACCGCCACTATTGTGGCGGAAGTCCGTCCGCTGAGCGACAATTTGCCGCGGCAGCGGAGTTTCCCCCCGGCGTAGCACCTCCGCGCGCCACTCGTGTAGGCGCGCGAGGACTATCGCCTCCAGATCCCATGGCGGCAATCCGGCAAGGAGGTTCGCCGCCTCGCGGGAGATCGTGCGGGACCCCCGGACCAGCCTTACGGCTACCACCTTATTGGGCGCGTTCAACTAGTGGGTGGCTCGCCGCCTCAATGACCGCGCCCACACCGGGGCCCCGTAAAGGGCCATGGACCGCACAGGATTAGCAACCCCTCAAAGCATTTTAAAAGACCTATTCAACAATACCCCCCTACGATGAAAAAAAAATTCATCCCCACTTCTCATGTAAGGGAGATATTTACCCAAAAAAAAAATATTTGGCAAAATTTTATTTAACCTCTTTGTCAGCGTTACTGATATGTATATACTCAACAAAATTACAGCTTTCTAGTACTTACTAACGGTCTTTTAGCAAAACCTCGGATAAAAAGACAGGCAGACGGACATGGCGAAACTATGTATAAGGGTTCCTTGTCAGGACTACGGAACCCTAAAAAAACGAGCAAAGCTCGGTCATCCAGATATTGTTCATAATAATGGATATTTTTCATCACACTTACACGTAAACAATATCATAACATGCAGGTTAGCTTTTTCATCCCATGAAGCCCAAGGTCGGAAAGTCATTTATTTTTTAATTTGTAGCACTGCACACAGGTCATGCAGGTTCAAGTTCAAGCAAGGAGTTTACATCAGATCGAAATTAAAAAAAAATCTTATTATGTTATCTATACAGGAATTTTATTGCAACCTCATATTACTTTTACACCGTCATGGCTGTATTGTATACCTACGTATTTGCCTTTAATGTTTCTGAACGAAACATTTGTATTATCTGTGGTGTGGGTTAAAAGCCCGCCATCCGCTTAAAAAAAAAAACATGAATTTCGTAATAATAATTGTGCTGACTATAATTTTTTTTTTTTTGAAGTTAATAAGATTTTCTGCCCTATAATTTTATTTATTCACTCGCAAATGTGATGAAAAACATTGTATGTATCACGATCACGGACGGTACGGGAATTACGAACCTCGACTTAGAAAGCCTCGATCGTAATTCCTTACTTACCGTCCTAAATACACAATGTACTATTTTGTTTCAGCTTCTTATTTTTGGATTCAGTACCTACGTAATAGTTAGGATTTTGCTCTAGGGCAAAAGTTACTCTCCTTCCATTTCTCCCTATCAATAACTGTTTAGGACCAGTCTTAATACAAGTTCAGCATCCCGTCATCTCCGTCTGGACCCTGCCACGTGAAGAGCGTGCGTTTGGCCCAATGATTTGTCATGCTTAGGTACTAATAGTTTTTTTCTTTTTTCATAGGGATTCAGGATTTGAAGCCTATCAAACCAAAGCAAACTGAAAAGAATATCAAGCAAGAACTAAACCTTGAGGTATGATTTTCATGCTTGAGAAGAAGAAAGTAAATTAAGATGAAATCGGTGGATGTGGGCTAACATGTTGTAGTGTGTGTAGTGCTCGTCACCGGGCGCTGGCGGCGCTAGTGGCGCTGACGGCGCTAGTGGCGCTGTGGGCGCGGGCGCTGCGCTGCTGCGGCAGCACGGCATCACGCTGCTGCCCACAGACGACGGCAGCACCGTGCTCAACGCGCTGCAGAGCGGCCGCACCGTCGTGCTCTCAGGTACACACACACACACCCACAGACGGCAGCACCGTGCTCAACGCGCTGCAGAGCGGCCGCACCGTCGTGCTCTCAGGTACACACACACACACCCACAGACGGCAGCACCGTGCTCAACGCGCTGCAGAGCGGCCGCACCGTCGTGCTCTCAGGTACACACACACACACCCACAGACGGCAGCACCGTGCTCAACGCGCTGCAGAGCGGCCGCACCGTCGTGCTCTCAGGTACACACACACACACCCACAGACGGCAGCACCGTGCTCAACGCGCTGCAGAGCGGCCGCACCGTCGTGCTCTCAGGTACACACACACACACCCACAGACGGCAGCACCGTGCTCAACGCGCTGCAGAGCGGCCGCACCGTCGTGCTCTCAGGTACACACACACACACCCACAGACGGCAGCACCGTGCTCAACGCGCTGCAGAGCGGCCGCACCGTCGTGCTCTCAGGTACACACACACACACCCACAGACGGCAGCACCGTGCTCAACGCGCTGCAGAGCGGCCGCACCGTCGTGCTCTCAGGTACACACACACACACCCACAGACGGCAGCACCGTGCTCAACGCGCTGCAGAGCGGCCGCACCGTCGTGCTCTCAGGTACACACACACACACCCACAGACGGCAGCACCGTGCTCAACGCGCTGCAGAGCGGCCGCACCGTCGTGCTCTCAGGTACACACACACACACCCACAGACGGCAGCACCGTGCTCAACGCGCTGCAGAGCGGCCGCACCGTCGTGCTCTCAGGTACACACACACAGACACAGACGGCACGAGCGGGCCACGCACGACAGTGGACACACCTACGATTAACTCCACTCTATACTTGCAGACGCTGGCAAATTAATGCTGAAAGAAAGTGAGACACCTCCAGCGGCGGCGACCAAGGTGGCGTCCATCGCCAACCAGGGCAAAGGCATGGTCCTGACGGCCACACCTGTCAAGTCGCCGCCCAAGCCCGGAGTGAAAATTTTCACGCTTAACAACAAACTGCTGGCCGTGCCGAAGGACAACAAGATACCCGTCAAGAAGATTATCAACCCGCACGACATGCAGGTCAATTTTATTAATCTAGTTACAATTTCGCCAGTTTCGACATGTTTTCGTCTGAGGCATAGGTATTAATAAATTTCAATTTTAAACAATCAGGTTAAGTTCGTGCAACTGCCTGCGGATGCAAAAATTATCTCCCCATCAAAGATCGTACCTATGAAGGCGAAGAACCGAATCTCGCCCCGCGCGACCACGCCCACCGTGACGTCGCCGGCCAGTCAGCGACCCGCCGTCAAGATCATCATGAACAAGAGCAACTTCAACCGCCTCATCGCCAACGCCGCGCGCACCGACACGGCGCCCGAGGTAAGTACCGAGCGGCGCAGGCGGCACTGCCACCGGGCTGCTCACGTGTGCGTGTGTGCAGGTGCCGGCCGGCGACAGCGCGGGCCTGCGCGCGCAGCTGGCGGCGGCGCAGCGGGCGCTGCAGGCGCTGCGGCGCGAGCTCAACACCACGCGCGCGCGCCTGGCGCAGTACGAGCGGGTGTCGCTCTAGCGCCTGGCGCAGGACGAGCGGGTGTCGCTCTAGCGCCTGGCGCAGGACGAGCGGGTGTCGCTCTAGCGCCTGGCGCAGGACGAGCGGGTGTCGCTCTAGCGCCTGGCGCAGGACGAGCGGGTGTCGCTCTAGCGCCTGGCGCAGGACGAGCGGGTGTCGCTCTAGCGCCTGGCGCAGGACGAGCGGGTGTCGCTCTAGCGCCGAAGCTTGATCCGAAACCTGTTTGCATTTGGCGGTTAACCGCAAATCCCGAAGCCGAAACCGTTTGAAAAGACTTCGCGATAATTCTTGATATCCCATAATTTAACTTAATTGTTGTTTCGAAACACAGCACTGTACGGGGTGGTGAATATTTGAACATTATATTATGCCGATCGTTATATTAATCCGTGCGTACAACAATAAGCATCATAATATAAAACAGCCCTTACTGCACTAGTTCCTTTACCCACACTGGTCTTTAGTACACATTTTCGTCGGGAAGCAACGTCAAAGCTAACAGAGTGACCCTATTATGTTACATTAACATATTTAATCTAGTGATTAGATAGGAATTTTCTACGAAATTTGCTAATATGTAAATTAATCTTTCCGAATCGTAAACTTTCTCTCTATGATATTATAATAAAGTGAGTGCCATACCCCTCGTTTACACAAGTTTAGTGATACTTGTTTCAATGAAACCTGTAAAAGATAAATGTCAAAAACGTATAATTTATTCATCATGTCGGTATAACGGTGTACCTACATGATGATGATACGTAACGACGTAATAGTATTGTTTAAAAAGTTTAAACAATTTGTTTATATTTAATAAGTTTTGCACATGTTCTTTTAGGTGTTAGCAATAGACACGAAGTGGCCACCAAATGTATGTTTATACAATGAGTTTGTCTACTGGTTACCGATACTTTAATTAAGGGCATATTATTTACTCATTTATATCGACAAATACGTGTTTATAAATACTGCTAACCCCACACACCGCGAATCGCAGCCATTTTGTTTTTCTAATCGGCTGATCTAAAAATAATTGGTAAACTCTTAAAATAATTGGTGTTGAGTCAATATTTTTATATCATTTTGTAGGTTGACTCAAATACTTTTCATTTAACATATAAATTACGCAACATTCAGGGGCTAATTTTGTAGTAGAGTAGATAAAGAATAAGTATTTTTGTGTAAAATTTCGCTCTTTAAGCTAATTTTTCAAGAAAATGTATTTACTAATTTGATAGCCTCGTTGTTTACCCTTGCAATAAGATCATTTGCACGTCTCTAGGTCTCTTACATTCTAATATATTAGTTATTAATATATTAGCATTTCATTTAACATACCCGAGATCAGCCGATTAGAAAAACAAAATGGCTGCCATTCGCGGTGCGGTTAGGAGTATTTATAAAAATAAATGAGTGCTAAGTAATATGCCGTCAGCCAAACACATTGTACCTATAAGTATATTGATATGATTTGTAAGGTACGGCCTTCGGCTTTGGCCAAAATTGACCGAAGTTTCGGCCGAAGCCGTAGGTTTCTAGCAAACGCCAAAATTGGGTGAATGCTCAAGAGCGCAAAGAAAAACGTGACGCGTGGGACGCAGGGGTCATACTCATTTCGAAGTGTTATTATTTTTGACAAGTTGCAAGGCACTTTTAATAATCTCGTTAATTTGTTTATATCCAGTCAAATCAATCATTTTAAAGTTAAAAAAAATATTATTTTTATAATTCTTATTAGCTTTAAAAATGCCGATTCATAACTTAATCTCTTAACGAAATTCTTTGAAAGTAGTATTAAACAAAATATTTTTTTGTTGATTAAAAATTCTGCTTGTAGATCATCATCATCCGCCTAGCCTTTTCCCAACTATGTTGGGGTCGGCTTCCGGTCTAACCGGATGCAGCTGTATACTAGGACTTCACGAGTACATGAGCGACTGCCTATCTGACCTCCACAACCAATCATGTGTAGATGAAACACAATTTTATTTGCCTTCTTTTAATTAAGTTAACACAACGCATTCGGATCCGCGCGGAATCGCAAAAAGTGTTCGAAAACGTTGATAACGTTAGCGATTGTTTTGTTAATTATTGTTTTAAGATTTTTGTTATTATCAAAATAATTATCACTTCGAACCCTGTTTCATGGGGTTAATAAACCTTAGGCTTCGGCCGAAGAAATCGACCTTCGGTCAGACACTTAGTGCACCCTTTCCTTGGTGTAAACGCGGAGTAATAGTACCCAGCCTAATTATAATGGACAAGATGACTTTGTAAATATTGTACAGTAGACCGAAACAGGTTCAAGGCGAAAGCCATATCTGGTAAAATATGATTAAGGAAATTAAACATTTACTTATAAACCTGTCATTTATTTACAATATATTATGTCTTCCTATTGCTTGATTGCACAATTCAGCATGAACCCAGACACAAGATTGCAACGTGAATCTGAACGCCTTTTAGCTGGCAAGCTAAAAGGCGTTCAGATTGTTAACAATAATGGTCCATTAAATCTGAACTAATGCGCCAACCGCCACGGCTTTTGAGGAATAAAGCCATAACCGATTTAAGTCAAGGTGCTTGATGGCTGTGACTGGACAGGCCTGGTGTTGTGTAGTACGTGTTCAGGTGACACAGTGGTCGCGCTAGGTGTTGTCGCGGCGCTGCGTGCGCGCCTGCAGGACGTCGCGGAACTGCGACAGGATGGCGTTCTCCCGCTTGGCGCGCTCCTCCTTGCTGAAGTGTTCAGGTGACACAGTGGTCGCGCTAGGTGTTGTCGCGGCGCTGCGTGCGCGCCTGCAGGACGTCGCGGAACT
The DNA here is from genome assembly GCA_963853795.1 of Xestia rhomboidea. Taxonomy (NCBI): domain Eukaryota; kingdom Metazoa; phylum Arthropoda; class Insecta; order Lepidoptera; family Noctuidae; genus Xestia; species Xestia rhomboidea. The sequence continues at coordinate 561,970 of OY970759.1, forward strand.
GCGACAGGATGGCGTTCTCCCGCTTGGCGCGCTCCTCCTTGCTGAAGTGTTCAGGTGACACAGTGGTCGCGCTAGGTGTTGTCGCGGCGCTGCGTGCGCGCCTGCAGGACGTCGCGGAACTGCGACAGGATGGCGTTCTCCCGCTTGGCGCGCTCCTCCTTGCTGAAGGCCGCCAGTGCGCGCTTCTCGTCCGCCGAGTAGATCTGGTTCTCCTTGCGGATACGTACCGCCTCCATGCGCCGGTGCCTACGATCAGATCACACCATTGAGCATACGACAACAATAGGTTAATAAGGTTTACTCTCAAAACGTACAACTCGTTTTTGAGACCAAGCGGCGTAATGGCCCTAAATATATTATAATTATGTTACTTCATACTTAATTAATTGAAACTGGTGCATTAGCACTCGAGTTCAAACTTTGATCACATTCCTCAGTGCAACAAACGAATATTCAAAACGAGTTCATACCTGCTGCCACTCATGACGTATCCCACAGACTCATAGGACGCGATCTCGTCGGAGGTGAGTCCGATCTCCCCGCGGCGCGGGATGCGCTTGCCCTCGGCGACGTACGCGGCCATGGCGGCGCCCTCGCCGGGCAGCAGCGCGCGCCCGAAGTCCTTGTGTCCCAGCGCGGGCCCCACGCGCGGCGTCGGCCCGAACGCCTCCGACGCCATCTCTTCGTCGCCTCTTTTGGAAGACTTTGATTCTCGTGTTTCTTGTATTTCATGTTCTTCTATGAATTAAAATAACAAAAATAAACATAATTATAGGGACTTCGGGTCCTTCGGTTCACACTGCAAACTATCGAAAATGCCGAACCGAAGTATGGAAAGAGGACAGACGAGGCTCGCCCTGCTTGCTCGCTAGTTGGTGGTTTGACCTGCGCTTAAACCACAGAAATATAGATATACCCAGATAATGCAAGAGCACCTACTTCGTGTGCCCGGCTTAAGCATTTTATGCTTAACATGGCTGCTATTACACAAGCTAATTTGTTGATAACAACAACATTACAACCGGATTTACCTAAACAGGTCTAACCGGATTCAGCTGAATACCAGGATTTTATATGGAGCGACTGCCTATCTGACTTGAACAACCCAGTAACTGGGTTTGATGAAAAATATGTTCTGATGATATCTTCACTGTGATCTTAATGATCAGTTGTTGGTAGTTTGACCTTTTTTTCATGAGCAATAACTGTCAAGACGGTGTGCTGACATTTTTGTCAAACAACAATACAACACTTACGTCCTTTCTCAACCCACACTTCCTCTTGACTGCTGTCGCTCGAGTCACTGCTAGAGCTCTTGGTTTTCTTCTTCTTTGCCTTCTTCCTTGCTTTCTTCACTTTTTTTAGTTTCTTCTTTAACTTCTTAAGCTTCTGTTTGGTGTCTTTGTCCTTTGACTTTTTACTCTTTTTCTTTTCTTTACTACTTCCTGTGTTTTCAGGTTGTGACTGTTCCTCTTCAGAGCTAAAATGTGAGATAGCAAAGGTACAATAGAAATGGATAAGGTAGGGGTACATAATGGGAATAACAAGGTTACATCTATATATATAAAAGGCAGAAGTGATTGACTGATGTATCGACGCTCAGGCCAAAAACTTAAGGCAAGAAAATTGAAATTTCGCACATGTATTCATTATTCCTCATATGACGAAGGCAACCACTAAGGAAGGATTTTTCAAAATTTATTTATTTATTTATTAATATAGGTTCACCAACAGCTTGTGTACAGCATTTAGGTATACATAGGTTTACAGTCTTGAACTTACACAGTCGCCAATTACAGGTTAACCAGCATTCACAAAAATAAGTGTTAACTTAAGTTAAACCTTAGACCGTTAAAACTTAAATTAAAAAGACAAGATATGAATATTAGTGTTAAGATAAGACAGATAAAAATTCAACTCCCAAGGGGGTGAAATAGGGGATAAAAGTTAATATGAAACTTTTTATTCCTTGGACGTATTTGCATGAAAACTCGTATGAATTGAGTACGACAAAAATAATGAGTTACGTATTTCAGCGTTTTCTAAAATTCAACCCATAAGAGGGTAAATAAAATTTTGCACACAAAGTTTATAACCTCGGTTAACACATACGAGTAGAATACTTTTCATCCCAGTAGTATGATCTCGTGAGACAATTATCCAACTCCACACGGACGAAGCCGCGGGCAACAGCTAGTTACAAATAATATGGCAACCTAATAATAAAGGATCTCATTGCCTTGCACCATAATGTGCGTGTAGTCTGAGGGCCACTTTTTTAAAAAAAAATGAAATTGTGCTTAGGATTTGGTGAATATTCCCAAAGAATTGTGAAAGTTGGAATCAGATTTTGTGAAAGTCAAATAAGCGAGTTGTGGACTGCAAAGTTGGGCCCTCAGTTCTCACATAGAGGATTGAGGGCCCGCCTGTACCTGATACACTATGAACACTACAGAAAAAGTCTTTATGCCAAAGTCTAATGCCAAACAAAATTAGGTGAAAACAAGATTTTAACGCAAAATGCTGCCCTACTTTGTATATTTACGTTCAAAATGGGCCCTCAATTCTCATACACGTAAAAGTTTATTACGCGAATAAAAGTAAACCATTAACATACAGCTACTACTTGATATCATAATATGCTACTAAATAAATTGTGAAAATTTGTGAAAGCATGAACAGATCCCCACGCCTTGTGGTTTGAAAGTTATAACCTTGATAAAAAAAAATCGGGCCCTCAGTCCTCCGTTTCTTTTGTTTTCATTTTAATACACCTAACGTATTAAAGATAAGACAAACACAAAATTGTGTCTTTTTGGGAAATTAATTGTGCAACAAATTCGATACCAGGAAGAAAATAAAAGACCCTTTATTGTATAAGAAAATCCGAGTTTTATATTTTTATTCTCTGAATTAGGAAATAGGGTGACCACAATTTCTTTTATATTGGAGTAAATATTAATAAATGTAGTGTCATAGGTTTTAATAAACTTTCTTAGATTTGTAGGGTTTCGTACCTACCTCAAAAGGGAGAAACTGAACCCTTATAACACTGTTGTCCGTCTGTCAGTCCGTTTGTTTGTCAAGACCCTTTATCTCGGGAGCGCGTGGAGGTATCGAGTTAAAATTAAAACCATATACTCAAGTCTTCAGTCCCAAATCAAACTACTAAGTTTACGAAAAAAATGAGGATTCCAATAGAAAGACAATTTGCTTTCTTACCACTCGATTCCGATACGTTATCCGTTTTTGGGATCGAGTGTTTGGAAGACGCAATTCGTTTCGACGAATCAATTAAGTCTTGTCGTACTTGTGTTTCTAACAACGTAGCAGTCAACTACGAATTACATGTGATCATTGCATTCGATTTAAATGGTACTGACGAGTATTGCCTGCAGGATATACCGCACACAATAAGAATCAAATTAAAGATGTACGAACTTATCGGAGCAATTGAATTCGTTCAACTGTCATTGTGTTAATTAATAGTAACTTTAAATGCTATGATGATAATAAGCGAAAATCGAAGAAAGCTTTTTAAAACCTATGACACTACATTTACTAATATTTGCTGCAATCTAAAAGAAATTGTGGTTACCCTATTTGCTAATTCAGATAATAAAAATAAAACTCGATTTTCTTATACATTAGAGGGTCTTTTATTTTCTTCCTGGTATCGAATTTGTTGCACAATTAAATTCACAAAAAGACACAATTTCGTGTTTGTCTTATCTTTAATACGTTAAGTGTATTAAAAGGAAAACAAAAGAAACGGAGGACTGAGGGCCCGAATTATTATCAAGGTTATAACTTTCAAACCAAAAGACGTGGGGGTCTGTTCATGCTTTCGCAATATTTCACAATTTATTTAGTAGCATATTATGATATCAAGTAGTAGCTGTAAGATAATGGTTTATTTTTATTCGCGTAATAAACTTTTACGTGTATGAGAATTGAGGGCCCATTTTGAACGTAAATATACAAAGTAGGGCAGCTTTTTGCGATAAAATCTTGTTTTCACTAATTTTGTTTGGCATTGGCTTACGACTTGGCATAAAGACTTTTTCTGTAGTGTTCACAGTTTATCAGGTACAGGCGGGCCCTCAATCCTCTATGTGAGAACTGAGGGCCCAACTTTGCAGTCCACAACTCGCTTATTTGACTTTCACAAAATCTGATTCCAACTTTCACAATTCTTTGGGAATGTTCACTAAATCCTAAGCACAATTTCAATTTTTTTTTAACAAAGGGGCCCTCAGATCACATGCACATACACCATAGATTAATTATTTATTTATGAATTCTGGAAGACTTACAAGTTAACAAAACAAAATTGTAAGTTAAACGGACAGCAAATTACTTTACTTTTAGAACTGACTGGTAAAGATGTTGATGTTGTGTTATTATATTCATAACTAGCTGTTGCCTGCGACCTTCGTCCGCATGACATTATTAGATATAAAGATATTACTTACCTATTTGAATTGGATTTTATAAACAATTTCATGCGTTTTTTTTTTGCATGGAACCTTAATCCTTTTTCCAAAATAAAAATATACAATCACCCCATAAAAGATCAGCTATCTGCCAGTAAAAGTCTGCCAGTCCCATCAAAATCGGTCCAGCCGTTTAATCAGAACAAATAGCCAAACAATAATTTAAAAAGTTTTTAGTTTAGGTACTTTTTTTTAGGTTTATGGATTTTCAAATTAAAAACAGATACTTCAAATTTATTTACGTGTAGTGTGAGTTTGTATGTGTGTAGAGTAGAGTGTAAGTAGTAAACACTTACTCTGCCCTGAGTGGTGACTTGCCCCAAACAGAGGCCACTCCAATTTGGCCAATCCTCTCCCTCTCTTCCCGTCGCGCGTCAAAGAACTCTTCTTCTTGAGGTTTATACCGGGCTCTTGCTGGAGGACCACCTCCTCCTAAACCTGGAAACATGATATCCACTGACTACTCTACAAACAAATATTCTATGAAAGTAATTGTGTCTGTCTCATTTCAAAGAAATTTGACAAAAGCTGTTATAAATAATATGTTGATGATTATGATTTTAACTTCTATTCAGAACAAAAACATTAAAGCTAAAGTAGACGTGTTTGTAAACACTTAATGTGTCTCTATTTGTACTACAAAAAGAGGAAAATGTTTAAAACCAGTTTCATTTACAGCGCAAAGAAGCTCGTTAGTTTGCTTGCGTATTGAGATGTTCTTAACGAATACTTACCACCACCCAGCCCTCCACCATTGTACTCCTTGAAGGAGCTGCGCCCGCGGTCACGATCTCGCTCCCGGGCGTATGGGTGCTCTCGTTCCGTGCTGTCTTCGTTGTGCTTAGCATGCGACCGGTCGTCACGGCCACCTCCCCAGTCCTTACTCTGTTCCTGGCTGTAGTTGTGCCCGCTGCCACCATACTCTCTGCTGCGATCTCGACCACCTCTGTCCCTGCTTCGTTCTCCACTGCGGACTCGTCCACCTCTATCTTTGCTTCGTTCTCTGCTGCGGTCTCGTTCAACTCTTTCCTGGCTTCGGTCACGACCGCTTCTCTCCTTCCTTAGTTCTTGACTTCGGTCACGACCGCCTCTCTCCTTGCTTCGCTCAATAATTCGGTCACGACCGCTTCTTTCCTTGCTTCGCTCTCGGCTACGGTTGCGACCACCATATTCTTGGTCACGACTGCGGCTCCTGTGTCGGCCGCGTTCACGATCACCACCCATCCTCAAATCTTCGTCACAATTTTACAACTTCTTCAGAATTACGACACCGATTGCGTATGTTTTCAAAGACTAATTCGCTAATTGAAATCATGAAAGATACTTCAGAACGCTTTTTTAACTCGAGGAAGGCCTTAACAAAATTGCCCAATCTACTGCTTATAAATGAATTAAGAAATAACTCGAGAAACACCAACCAAAGCAATATTAGCCATCACATTCACAGACAGAGCAGTAGTGCCTATATTACTATACTCTATGAGTAGTACGTCTTTTTTTTTAATAACTTTATTCATGACCATGGAAATGGATACATATCCTTCAGTCGTTCACAGAGTACACTGTAGGCAGTGTTGCCACCTTGGTTTTTGAAAAGGGACAGTCGGACGAGCTAGAATGAGCTAGATTTAGCAAATTATGCCATCAAAAAGCCTAAAAACATAAATACAAATGCAAAGGGTTAAAAATTGTTTATTTGAAACATAATAAGTTATTTAAGAAAGTGCAAAAACTAATTATACAGGGTGTGGCTTATGTAGTGGTCCACCGTTCAGGATTCGATTAACCAGATGATTAACTATAACAATTAAAAATTTAAACCATTTATACCCAAGGGTTCCGAAAATATTTCCTTTTTGTCTTATATTTACGAAATTTCTACCTTTTATTACAAATTTGGTTGTAGTTTCAACAAAAGTCATTAATCTTTCATTTTGATTTCTGTTAATTACTGCTGAATACTAGAGCTACCACGATAAATTATGTTTTTTTATGTAAATTCAGCTCTTTTGAAGAAAAAGTTGGTTCTTCTCTAATTTTAACCCAAATTTTTAACACACCATCAAGTTCAAGAGCGATTTTTGTAAAAAAAAAAACGTACCACATTGTCAGTGCCCATGTATTTAATAATATGCCTACTAAATGCCGATTTCAAAATGATATCATTATAACAGATCCAATAATTTAACAAAAAGATATTCAATTTTAATTGAAGAAAAGAAGATTTTCAATAAACTATTTTTTTAAACTTTATTGCGTTAATACTTACGATATTTGCTAAAAAAATGCACTACAGTGTCAATGCCCATTTGTTTAAAAAAAAAACGACTATAACAGAGTTATGTAGACCTAACTTGTTACTTCAGGTATTTGAACAAAGAATTAAAAAAAAAAAACAAATCACTTTATTTATCATTTATTAATAATCTTTGTCATGATTACAATCATTAAAATTAAACGAAATGTTCGAAATGGCCCCCATTCGCAGCAATACACGCTCTGCAACGTCGAATAAACGACCGTTTAAGTCGTCGGGCAAACCCGCTTTCGCTGACTTCTCTAGCTGCTGCTTGGATTCTAGTCCTCAATATTGGCCAATACTTGTGATTTCTTTGCTATAGACTTTTTCTTTTAGGCAACCCAATAAAAGAAATCTAGGGGATTTAGATCTGGCGAGCGTGGTGGCCACAATATTGGACCTAAGCGCCCAATCCACCTATTTGGATACGCTGTATCAAGGTGCTCTACGAGAGCACCTTGATGCACCCTCTAACAGCAAAGTGAGCGGGACAGCCATCGTTCTGCAGTCACATGTCTTCGTAGACTTCAGGAACGACACCTTCCAGAAGCAAGGGCAAGTCAATTTGCAAAATACTTAAATATCTTTCTGCATTTTCTGGCAGCTCGTGTCGACCGATTATCTGTCCGTTAATGATACCGGTCCAAAGGTTTATTTTAAATTGATACTGTGATCTGTCTTGCCTTATGAGATGCGGGTTTTCTAGCTGCCAGTTATGCAAATTGTGTAGATTTAAATATCCATCTTTTTTGCAGGATGACTCGTCGCTCCATAGTATTTTATTAAAAAACTGCGGGTCTTCTCTTATTCTGCGTAGCATAACTCTACAAAATGTTACTCTCAAGTGATAATCTCTTGGTAGCAATGACTGTACCCTTTGATAGTGGTATGGGTACAGTTCATGTCTATTGAGTATTCGATGTACTATCGAGGACACTCCCGCCTGATCACCACTAAGCTAATTTTTGCTTGCACTTAAAACATAGAAACGCTCTCTATCCCCGCCCCGCTGACTTTATAATAAATAATTAACGAAAAAAATATCGATCGGCGATACATGCCAAACGAGAGTTATTGTTATTTTGCGCGCCAAAGTTGACGCTTTCCTAATATAGGCCTAAAGTTTAAGGTGGACTGGCTCGGCGCCTCCGCATGATTTAAGCGAAAAAAAAATTAACTGATCAGGCGGAAAAGACCACGACTGTACAGATCTAGTTGATATGCCAGTTCTGCGACTTAAGACACGGATTGATGTTAAAGGATCTTCTTTAACTAAATTCATTATAAAAAAGTAGTATAATGAAAATCTTCTTTTCTTCAATTAAAATTGAATATCTTGGATCTGTTACCCAAGGGTTCCGAAAATATTTCCTTTTTGTCTTTTATTTACGAAATTTCTACCTTTTATAACAAATTTGGTTGTAGTTTCAACAAAAGTCATTATTCTTTCATTTTGACTTCTGATAATTACTGCTGAATACTAGAGCTACCATGACAAATTATGATTTTTTATGTAAATTCAGCTCTTAAAGAAAAAGTTGGTTCTTCTCTAATTTTAACCCAAATTTTTAACACACCATCAAGTTCAAGAGCGATTTTTGTAAAAAAAAAAAACGTACCACATTGTCAGTGCGCATGTATTTAATAATATGCCTACTAAATGCCGATTTCAAAATGATATCATTATATGGTTTAAATTTTTAATTGTTATAGTTAATTATCTGGTTCATCGAATCCTGAACGGTGGACCACTACTTACGCCACACCCTGTATTAGATTGTTAAAAATCTGAGTTTTCATCAGAATCTTCCAAAATCATATCAGCCGAAGCAGAAGTCAAAACATTCATACATGATGTTACCATAACAAAACCATAATATAAGTACTCAATTAGTGATTATAAAGTGTGAACTGACAAAATCTATACTACATGGCACGCATTGTTTCTTAACTTGGTAATCGCGGTGCGAATTTTTCGTATCGCTTGAAAAGGGCTAGATTGCTCTTTTCGGGCTAAAACATGAAAAAACGAGTATACCAACAATAAAAAGTGCCAGATCTAGCCCGAAAAGGGCTAAGGTGAAGCTAAGGCTAAAAATATTTAAATTGAATGCTCTTACGGGCCCCCGCCGCCCTAACCCTGCTCCCCTCGCTATTGTACTATCGCTTTCTTTTGTTTCGCATAGACTTCGTAACATCTAAAGCGTTCTATTTAAATATTTTTATTTTTGTATGAAAAACTGATGAACTAAAATATGATGATTTTTTAAAAGTCATAGAACAAAAGTTGTTGATTAAGATGTTAGTAAAATAGTCCTGAGAGGTTGCCGGTGTTTTACAAATAACCCTGTATACTAACTGGAATGAGGACGGGCAACCCAAAAACGTTCCGAGCGAGAAAGCTTCGAGAGTGGACGTTGTCTCTTTCTAATAGGGTGTCCAATAATCATACTTACTCTTGAGACAGTTACAGACTACTGTTATTTTATTATTTAATGATGATGACCTGCAACTGAATAGCATTTTAGGCGAGATAGCTACAAGAGTGGATGTCATTAACTTTTTATGTTAACTTATTACCTATATCTTAGATGTATGTCTGTACATTCCAGTTGCAAACTATCCATTTTGGAACCTGTCTATCCAGACGACTTTTGTATTCGGGGATTCGAGGACTCCGTTAAAATTATATATTTTTTGAGACATGGAAAATCGCATTTTCATGCTATGACTGTTTACATATAATGTTTTAGTAACATTCGCCAATTTTTTATTTTATTTTATTCATGGCATAAAATGGCATTGACTCTTTTCTTTTCAATATTTCTATTTAAAAAGCAAACTAGTTAATACCGACACCATGTGCGATGTTTCTAATTTATAAAATGAAAATATACTTTTGATTACTATGTACGACAACGATGTTCGAAACTTCGAACTTACTTACTTAATTTAATTGCATATTTCCCGTTTGTCAATCTAAAACATTGGTAACCCTAGTCGTAATAAACAACCAAAGTTTAAAAACTTAGGTACCTGAAAAATTAAATTCCACTTCCAGCATACCCCTCACTACTACACCCATTCACACAACACAATTTTACCATATTTACGGCGGATCATTTCATTTCTAAACAATAAAAAGCACCGTTTTTTTTTTAGTTTTTTTTGCATTTTGTTCGTACTCATTCCAGTTAGTACAAAAGTTCCTTGGTACTGCCATCAGTGTTGCCAGAAGGTTACATTTCTTACATTTTTCGTAACTTTTGACCCCCTCGCGTAACATGTAAGTAATTTTTATATTTAGTTCCTCATAGAATAAGTTATGTGCTAAACTAGATAGCAACAACAGTGAAGATGGCGCTGCGAACAAATGAAACTAGTCTGTTTTATCCTAAGATTAAGTACACCATTAGACATCATACATTCCTTTATATTCCGCCACTTTGCTGACATCAATTTGCCTCCGACCCCAAAAACTTGTAAATTAAAAATAAAACATTAAGTAACTTTTGCAGCAAGAATGTAACATTTCAGGAAACGAAACGTAACTTACGACTCTAGGCCCTGGCAACACTGACTGCCATAATACAATGTGACCCAATGTTAAGTGACCGTTGTGCAGATTTTTATTATTAAAAATAAAATGCCAAAACTATGTATAGCTAGCAGAATGATTTTTGAGGGGAAGTCCTGAGAAGGGGAAATCTCAATTGAGGCGTGGGGAAAAGAAATCATTAAAGTGGAAACACTGGTTTCTGTGTCTACTGCCTGTGGCCAAAGCATTCGTAGGCAATCAAATTTCAAGGCAACAAAATATCTTGTCGGCCGATTCAAGTCCTCTTTTTTTATAATACAACACGGAAACTGATTGTTGGTGAAAATGAAGTTATCCACCCCTAGATATACGTTTTGTTTATTTTTTCAAGTAATTTTCATGCTTTGTGATCTTTTATTTAACTGCGTAAGTTTATTTCCCCGAAGTCGCGATGGACTGCTTGTGCTTTTCATGTAAGAATTTCAATTTCATACAAATGCTATCAAACAATCAATGCGACTTTTGTTATTTAATTACACTTAATTTCATAGATTTCAGGATTTATTGCTCGTGCTGTCATTAACTACGATGCTGATGACCTTTTTCTCCACCTACCTATTTCAAGTAAGCGTACCGCATTAATTTATAGATCAATAGCATCTAATAACTAGGAATATACCTATGCAATGTATGGCTAATATTTCAATGAATTTTAGGCGGGTCTGGTTGAGGTGTTGGTGCGCAAGTTTCGCGCGGCCGGGTCGGTGTGCGTAGCCTACATGGTGGCCAGCGTGGCGCTGCACGCCGCCTGGCTGCTGGAGAAGTGGGCGGAGCCCGAGTCTGTCTCCACTCCGCTGCTCATATGCCTGTTCACGCTGCAGAGATGCTGTGAGTGTTTTAGAACAGTCCGTGCCACAAAAGATGAGACCTCCCACATCACTTGAAATGAGTGAAACTTTGTGAAATCTTGATTATGCCTTGAGGTAAAACATTAGGAAGACAGTGTATGTTACCCCCGCAGGAAAGTGTCTCCTAGAGTTATATGAGTGGAACTTTTATTTAGTGCCGTAGCTGCTGTAAATGTGCCCCCACATAAAAGATGTGTGCCCCCACTTAAAAAATGTGTGCCCCCACATAAAAAATGTTTGCCCCCTGTCATTTTGGAAAAAAACGATTCCTGCTGGGATAACGTTTTTCCAGCAGGAAAATTCCAAACAAATGATCGGAGAGAGAAACATTGTGCATGGCCTTGTAGCTTATATTAGTGCCAAAATGTGCCCCAAAAAAGAATGTGTGCCCCTTCAGGTTTTCGAGATATTGCATTTCCAGCTAAAGTAACATTTTGTAGAATCGTATAGGGAACGTACAGGAACTATAGGTGGCAGCACTAAATCGACAAAAGACACACTATGCAGACAGTAAAGGAAAATTTTCCTACTATCATCGTGCTTTCAATTACGTAAACAAAATGATCTCTTCAATTATATTATTTTTAAAAAAGATAAAATATGGGTTCCGTTCTATCAATAATGATCATCAGCGTAATATGAATGTTTAATAATATAAATTTTATATCTTTCGTCTACTTTCTCTGATGAAAATTGTGGTGCAAGAAAAAACGGTGGCTTCACATACAGCTTTCTTATTTTCAACACATGTGTTTTTAATGGAAGGGAATCCTTTATCAGTGAGAACATTATCTCCAGGCTCTAACAAATCAATTAGTCCACAATCATTTCTTATAAAGCAATCACTATAACGCCCTCCGTAGCATTTAGATACAAAACTTATGAAACCACAAGGAGTGCAGCCAACTAAAAACCATGTTTATAATCTGAGTACATGTGGACTCTTTCTCTTTGTTTAACTGTTGAGGGATATTCAGTGTGAACTTCAATGCAGTCTATTATAACATGTGTGTTTGCTTAGTGAACTTTAAATGGTTCTGGCATGTTTGCTTGGACGGTTGATTTTGAGGGCTATTGAACTTTTTAAATGCAGAGTGTATAAAAACAAGTTGTTTAAAAATATATTCCTTTACTGCATTTATCCATTTTTTGTGTTTTTCAAGTAAACAAGGTATGTGAGTACTATTCTTTGGAAAGTAATAGAATTTTACTCTATTTGTTGATTTATTTTCATTTTTGTGGATGTATTGGTACACAGCAAATTAGATAGGTTTGCATAGCACTAACATAATGTTGGTGTGCGTAAAATCAACTGGTGTATTACTTCGCCTCACAATATTATGTCAGCAAACACGTGTGTGTGTGTGTGTGACTAATCTTCGCTAAGATTGGCCGCCGTGATTGAAAACGGTTCGAAGGATTATGAAGGCAAAGTAAAATATGAAGCATAAATTTAATGATGTAAATAACTTGTCTTGTGGCATATGATTGTGTATTAGCAACCGGCTTGTAAAGCAAATGTCGTAGGATCAAATCACGCCGCTGACATTACCTTTTTGCATTTTTAAAAACAATTGTTTTTCATTTTGTTGAATTATTATTTTTGTATTATATCTGATAATAAGAAAGAAAATATGGAAGTGAAAATTAGACAATTTGTATTAAGAAATCAACAATATTTATTGACTAGGTTTTTTTTAAAATTATAAGTAATTATGTTATAGGAATAAGGACTTTTGACTGTGGGAATTTTGAGTAACAGAAATACGTGTTTGCTCTAAGCTGATTTATTTGCGACTAGTTTCAAGTACGATTTCTTATTGATATGAGGGCACACAGACACACGCATACGTACTTGTTAAACTACTGCACACATTGAAAGATTCTAACTCAACATACCGCCCACCAAAGGGCCTATTCGCCCTTTAACAAAAGAGTATTATAACTAAAGGACAGTGATAATGATAAATCAGTAGTTACATTCGGTAGGTAATCAAGTTTACAAAAATAATTCATTAACACAAACAAAAATTATGGTTCAATGTCTATTGGTAAATAACACAACTTATTATTCAATGATCTTTGCACAACAGTATCACCACTCTTCACACTGTACACACGCGTCACCCCGTCAGTGCCCGGATGTTTGTCCACGATGCGTCCCATCATCCATTTACCCGGAGGTAAATTATCGGATTTTATTAGCACAATGTGTCCTATGTCAAACTCCTTTACTTTGTTGTGCCATTTCGAGCGTTGTTGCATCCTTGACAAGTATTCTTGCTGCCATCGGTGCCAGAAGTCCGTCAATAACCTTTGCTGATGTTGCCATCGTGATAAATGACTTAATGGGATATCTTGAAGGTCGGGTGTCGGAACAGTGATAGGGGTTTCACCGACAAGAAAATGACCGGGGGTTAGTGGTTGAGGGTTGTCAGTGTCTGAGTCGTCTATGATGCTTAGAGGCCGAGAGTTGAGGCAAGCCTCAACTTGACATAACAAGGTGCTCATCTCTTCGTAAGTAGCATGATTGGTCAGTATACGTTTTAGGTGATGCTTCATGGATTTCACCCCCGCCTCCCACAGTCCGCCCATGTGTGGGCTGTAGGCTGGTGACCAAGTGCCACTTGGTTCCATCTACCGCTAACTTCTCGGCGATTGGACCGTCGAATTGTAATTTGGCTTCAGCCCACTCTGCGGCAAGTATCCTATTTGCCCCAACGAAGTTGCGTCCTTGGTCGCTCCATATATGAGCGCATCTTCCCCGTCTGGCTACAAACCTTCGGAAGGCTCCGATAAAGGCCTCTGACGTGAGATCGCCTACTAGTTCAAGGTGAACCGCCTTTGTCGCCATACAGACAAAAAGAGCGATGTATGCCTTGTTCGTCCTTGCACCCCTGCCTCTTGACATTAAAAGCTGATACGGACCTGCGAAGTCTATGCCTGCATTCAAGAATGGTTTCGCAGGGGTAACTCGAACTCGAGGTAAGTCTCCCATTTGTTGTGACCTTGCAGTAGCGTTTAGTTTTGCACAAATAAGACATTTTCTGATCTGAGATTTAACTAAAGTCTTTACTTTCAGGATCCAGAATTTAGTTCGTAGGTAGCAGAGCATAAGTTGAACTCCGCCGTGCAACGTCTTCAGGTGAGCGTCGGCGACGAGGAGAGCCGTAAGATTGTTGTCATGATCAAGAATAATTGGGTGTTTGCCATCTTCATTTAGGTCAGAGTGACGCAGTCTCCCGCCCACCCTGAGGATCCCCGCATCGTCCAGGTAAGGTTTTAAGTTGTTTAGTTTACTCTTTCCTTTAATTTGTATCTTTCTTTTCAGTTGCTGTATTTCTTCTTCAAAGCTATCTCTCTGCGCCATTCTTATGCAGATTCTCAGCGCCTCATCTAATTCCTCCGTGTTTACAGGTAAGTCTTTGTTTTCTAACTTTCTTCCCTTTAAGAATCTTTTGCAGTACAGGATCGCTTTAAGCAGTTCTTGTAATGTGTCACAATGATCAAATTTTGCAGTTATACTTTTCTCGTTATCAAGCTTTAGATTAACTTGTAATGTTTCCTTTCTTTCCAGATCTGTCATCATCGCCTTTGGTCTGCTGTATTGGATTTCTCCTTCTCTCAACCACGTTGGACCCTTCCACCACAATTCATCTTCTTTCAGGTCCAGTAATGATTGTCCTCGCGAAGCAGCGTCAGCAGGATTTTCTGGTGACTTGACATGGTACCAATTATGATTGCCGATGTTGTCAAGTACTTCAACTACTCTGTTTCTAACGTACGTGTTCCATCTTGTAGGATCACCGAATAGCCAGGAAAGTACAATAGTGGAATCGGTCCATGCGAACATCTGACAGGTGGGTATGTTCATTGCTTCCTTTATATGTTTCAATAGTCCAGCAAGTAGGACGGCTCCACTGAGTTCCAGACGAGGTAAGGATTGAGGTTTAGTCGGTGCTACTTTCGTTTTAGCCGCGATGATTGTGTCCTTACGTCACCCGTGGCGGTTCGTACCCTCAGATAGGCAACTGCAGCGTAAGCTCGAGATGACGCGTCACAGAAGCCGTGGATAGTGACGTTATTCATTATAGTTTCAGTAGTGTAAATCCATCTGTTTACTTCGATATCAGGTAAGTATTGATGGAAATATTCTCGTAGACTGTTCCATTCTGCGGCAGTGTTTCCGTCTAATTCTTCATCCCATGTTACTCCTTGCATCCATAATCTTTGAATGAGAAGTTTTGCAGGCAAAACAGAAGGTGCCAGCCAGCCTAGTGGGTCAAACAATCTCTGCAGATCAGCCAGGATTGTTCTTTTTGTTGTGGTCTTTGACGTAGTAGGTAAGTTCAGGCTGTATTGAAACCGATCCTTGCCCATGTTCCAGTGTAATCCAAATGCTCGTGTGATTCCATCTAATGTTATGTCTAGTTTGACGTGAAAGCTTCTTTCAGATTCATCAAACTCTTTAAGAAAGTCAGCATCGTTGGAACACCACTTTTTCAGTTTGAACCCGCCTTTCTGTAGTATGGTGTCTATTTCCTTGGCCACCTTTACTGCATCCCTTACATTGTCTTTACCAGACATCATGTCATCCATGAAGTAGTCGTGTTTTATAATTTCTGCGGCTTCCGGATGGGTTTGTCCTTCATCTCTAGCTACTTGATGCAAGGTCCTTACTGCCAAGTAAGGAGCAGAAGCAGTTCAAAACGTGACTCTGGTAAGACGGTAGTCTTTGACAGGTTCTTGATCATCTCTTCTCCACAGTATTCGTTGCAGGTCTCTATCCTTTTCACTAACGACCACTTGTAGGTACATTTTTTGAATATCCGCCACGAAGCAAACTTTCTTCATACGCCATCTCATGATAAGACTTCTCATGTCATCTTGTAATTGGGGTCCTACCATCAGTTCGTCATTGAGTGATATATTGTTTGTTCCCCTTTGAGAAGCGTTGAAAACAGTTCTTAATTTGGTTGTTTCTTTCTCTTCTTTAACTACAGCGTGGTGCGGTAGGTACACAGATGGATTGGTCATTTCTTGTTTTGGTACTTCCTCCATGTAATTTGTTTCGTAATCTTTCATGACTGTAGCATAGTCGTTCTTAAGTTTTGGGTTATTCTTGAATCTTTGTTCTAATTGATATAATCTCTTTAATGCTATTGTTCTCGTATTTCCTTGGGTTGATAGTAGCATGTTTGATTTCTTTGGTAACGTCACAATATACCGTCCGTCCTTATTTCTTTCAGTTGTGGTTTCGTAGATTTCCTCGCACTTTCGTTCCTCCGCTGTGGGTTCTCGTTTGTCGTATGGATCTTGTT
The DNA here is from genome assembly GCA_963853795.1 of Xestia rhomboidea. Lineage (NCBI taxonomy): Eukaryota > Metazoa > Arthropoda > Insecta > Lepidoptera > Noctuidae > Xestia > Xestia rhomboidea. The sequence goes on from OY970759.1 coordinate 578,532, forward strand.
CCCACATTCGTTTTAGCATGTCGTTTAGGTAAAGATTGAGGTGCATGACTATGATTTCATCTCCTTGTTTTTTGTTTTCCACGTTCCCAAACAGGATCCAACCCAGTGTGGTGTTTTGAGCACATGGTGTTCCTGGGGGACCTTTGATTACTTCACCCTTCATGATTTGGGCACACACGTCAACACCTAGTAATAAATCAACTCGTCCTGATTTATTGAAGCTTGGATCCGCCAGAGCAAGTCCTTGCAGATGCGGCCAGGTGCTGGTGAAGATGGTTTGTGACGGTAAGTTGGCAGTGAGTCGCGTAGACATGATATACGTTTTGACTTTCAGGTTGAAACAAGCGTCGTGTCTGGATAGTAGTTCGATTTCTGCAGCATGTTTGACATTTGTTTTGGTTGAGCCGACTCCAGTGATGGTGCCATTGACAGGCGTTCTCTTCAATCGTAACATCTGGGCCGCTCTTTCACTCATAAATGTGGCTTGCGAGCCGTGGTCAATCAGAGCACGAAGCACTGTTACTTGTCCCGTTGCGTTTTTCCTTACTGGTACAAGGGCTGTGGCCAGTAATGCAGTGGACAAATTAGCAGCGACATGCGATGAAAGTGTAACTTTGGTTTCGGCTGATTGTGCAGAATTTTGAGGAGTTTCAACTTCTTTATCTGGTTGGTTCTTATTGTCTGGTTGATTTGGTGACGTCATGGGCGTGGATTGATGCGTAAGCGTGTGATGACGTTTGTGACATTTACGACAGGACATCTTCAGGCGACATCTATAAGCAGTGTCCAGGGGCCAGACAAATGTAGCATAGATTGTGTTGTTTAAGGTACTCGCACCGCTCTGTTGGATTAAGTTTGATAAAGCCTTCACAATGACACGGTGTATGATCTTCCCTGCACATAGTGCAGCTTCTTGGTTTCGAAGAAGTCGAAGCATTTGTAGTTGATACGTGAACAGCGTATTCTTTTCCCTTAGGTGTAGGTTTCTCTCTGGTCGGAGGCGTGACAAGCTCAAGCGTGCGAAACTTCGATTGTAAGAACTTGCAAAGTGCATCCCACTTAGGTAACTCGTCGTTATTGTCATCGTAAGCAACTTCTTCCCATTCACGATGCGTCTCTGGGTCCAATTTTTGGACGACTAAAAATACAATGAGTGAGTGGGTGAGCGTATCCCATGAGCTGGTTGACAGGTTCAGGTTTGTCAGTGCGTTCAGACATTCAGTAGTTGTATCCAATATTGATTTAATGTTATTTGCAGTTTGCGTAGACATCTTCCTTTGTGCAAACAATCTTTTCAATATTGAGTTGACAATAATGCGCTTGTTACCGAAACGTGCCTTCAGCATACTTAACGCGTCGTCATAGTTAACCTCTGTAACCTGCACGTGCTTCACTAGCGCCAGGGCTTCTCCCGTAAGACTGCTTTTTAAATAGTGCAACTTTTGTACCTTGCTTAATGTTGGATTGTTGTGCACTAATGACATATAAAGATCTTGATAAGCAGGCCATTCATCATAAATACCTGAGAAGGTGGGAAGTTGAATCCTCGGTAACTTGACTTGCACTTCCATAATTGGTCCGGAACCACTGTTGTTATTGTCAGCTTGCATAGGTACCGGCGGCGACGCCTTGTTGTGTGCACTCAATAAATCATTAAGATCGGCTAGTAAACAAATATACAAATCTTCCTGAATAAAGTAATCTTCGTTCACAAAATATGGAATGTCTTGTCGGATTCGCTTTGGGAACACACTTCACTAGTTCTATGTGTGCATTCTTGAACGTAGACCAATATTCTTCAATGTTTTTAATCCGTGCTTCTACGTATCCTTTCGTTAAACGTTGTTTCGGGCATTTCTTAAGATTTGCTTGTGTTTTTCCTAACAACATAGCTGTATCTTCCAACACATTTAGTAATTGTTCCGGTGTACTCGCCATACTTGTTGTAATAAGCCTTTAATTCGTCATAAAATAGATCGTTTCTTCGTATCTTGTAAGCAGTTTTAATATAATTATCTTGTTATGATCGAACACATTCACTAATGGCTTAAAATGAATGTCAATTTTTTACAACAAATTCTTTCTTTTGTTCTCCGTTCGCCGAGCGACCCGTCCTTTTGTATTATCGCTCGGTGCTTGAAACGTCGTAAGTCGAACAGGTATCCGGCTCGATGTCGACCAAAATGTTATAGGAATAAGGTTCACTTTTGACTGTGGGAATTTTGAGTAACAGAAATACGTGTATGCTCTAAGCTGATTTATTTGCGACTAGTTTCAAGTACAATTTCTTATTGATATGAGGGCACACACACACACGCATACGTACTTGTTAAACTACTGCACAATTTCAAAGATTCTAACTCAACAAATTATAAATTATAAAGTTTTGTGCATGACAAATATTCTAAGTCGGACAGGAAATAACGTTATTTTTCATATTCAAGTGGGTAATTTATTTATTAGTGAACAAATTTAATTACCCCCTGATATTTTTGTTAATAGCCGATTGGTGCGCCTTTACTATCTATTACTTGTTGCAATCGTGTCCTCATGCTAGAAACCATATTTTCGCACAAGTGAGATCCACGAAACGATTCCCACGACGACATAACGACATCATGTAAATTCTATTTGGACCTGACTTCAGATGAGTCCCAATTTAGCACCATATGGCCCCATAGGTTTTCAATGGGGTTCAGGTCAGGACTTTTTGATGGCCATTCAATGACAGTAAAATTTTCTTGAACGTCTAACCAACTTTGCACAAGTCGCGCGCGATGCACTGCGCAGTTATCATGCACGAAGTAAATGTGTTCTTGCGGGTATGCAACGCGCACACTTATTTATTTATTTATTGGATCTCCAACAGAAACTACACAATTACATGCAAGTATACATAGATCAGGGACAAATACAAGTGTGCGTTTCCAATATAGGAGACCACATCATTCACATATAATCTAGGTCGGTACATACAGTAAATTTGATAAGGTTAAAAATCTAAATAAATCAAAATACATTACACCAAAAAATATACAAAAGAAACAAGATGAATTACATAAAAGATGAACTAGGTATAATAACAACGGAAATAAACAATTTGAAAAAAATATAATAGTAATACAAGAACAAAAAAATATTTACGACTTGGGTACAGTGACATAATTATAAGTCTTTTTTAAACCTAGCGATTTTGCATATACACTTGGTAGAATTAAGTTATGTAAAACGTCCAAGTAACCTTCACTTGTATTGCGACTCCCTACTTGCACTAATTCACCGGGACCCATTGATGACATCCATCCCCAATATCCCAAAATAATGCGGCCACTAGACCTGCATGGAAGAATATTTTTTTTATTAACCTTTTTACCGCCACAGTCGTGTATAGACGACAAACCAAAATGTGCCTAGCACGCCACGGTTGCGACTGCGTGACAGAATTTTAAACGTAAATAAATGTCATAAAACAGAATTGTTTTGTTTATTTACCTTGTTAATTATGTACCTTGACTCTTCTTAGTTTAATTAAAATGAATTGCTTTCGTTAGATTCCATCTTTAGTAAAGTAATATGACAAAAAAGAAAACCACTCATAAAGTTCGAAAAACATAGTGCCCTCGACGCCACAGTCACCATAACAGGACACGTAGTGATGTAGCTAGCAGTCAATATAACAAGAATATCGAACTCGACGGCAAACTACGTTATATTTAATTGACTCTGAATTCTGCACTAGTAAATAAATAAAACAAGTGCTATTGAACTCTTATGTTTGAGAAATCAAGAAAATTTTATAAAACTAAACTATGCGCTCTATACAACATGTAACGTAATTAACGCACACCCTCAGACACCCCAATTAGTTTATTATGTTATAATCATAATACATGCACTGAATTTTTAATTAAACATGTCTAGGCAATGATTATTTAATAAATTAGTTTTCCTAATTCCGGAAGAATGTTGTAGTCACAGTACAAATCAACGAACGCACACAGTCGCATACGTAGGTCTCATACCTACGCATGCGACTGTGTGAGTCTTGCTAGCCTAGTAGGTATTCGCTCGCGTTCGAGACAGCTGTTAACGTCGTCGCTCGACTCAACTTCAATAGAAAAGTTCAATACATTTTAATGCCTGTTTTCTTAATTGATGTTTTAATTTAGAAAGCACTTCATCATTTTTTATCAAAAGCGTTCACTATCCTATTTTTTAGATCCTCGGCACGTCTTGTCGCACTAAAATAAACTAACGATTTAATACGTCCCCACAAAAAAAGTCGTAAAATCAGCTGATTGGGGATTCTCATCGAATTAATCCCATAATTTCGTTTTGAAAACGAGTACCTACGTGTACACCAATCGGCTCCCCTGTGGATGGCTGTGTTCGGACGGAACGTTCCATGGCCACGAAGTAGCAGCTAACATAGTCCTACCCTGCGGTCTACTCTTGTACCATACCTTTGGTTGACTTGAATGTTCTGCCAGCTAGAACCACATTATCACCACACTGCACCGTGCCACAGCCCTCACCATTAGTCACCATTTCACTGAACATTTTGTGTCAATTATTGCAAAGACATCGCGCGCGAAAAACTATTTGCATAAGTACACTGTACGGAAGTTAGCGCGTGACTAAATATTGTTTACATTTATTTATGTTAGCTTTGATCGTAGTAGGCGCCGCGGGCGCCGCCCGGTGGCTATCTCGCTCTATCCCAGGTTTTTAATTTGCACGAGAAAGGGAACGAAAACAAGTATGACATATTTCGCATTTTGTTGGTATGGGTAACTATTGTTTCCTTTGTATCCAGTGTCTGTTACTGTGTGCGTGCGGTTAAATCGCCAAGTTTACTTCAACTGTTTTTGTAAAGACTTTAACTTGCTTGAAATAAGGTTCATTTTTCTTTATTTTGTATTGAATGGCGGAATTTGTATTAATACAAATAAAACTGCACTTTTAAAAGTCTTATTGCCTTGAGTTACGGTCCATTTCAGTTTGTTTGGACTATACAAGGGTAGTGTGACTATAAATTACGTAGCTTTAATTATTTTTGGGATAAAAAATTACCTATATTACAAATTATAGAAATCGATTCAGTAAACGATTCTGAACAAAGTAATTTCAGGATGTGCGTTAATTATGTAACATTTTGTATAAGTCAAGTGTTAGTTGTTTATCGATTAATTGTAATGACTGTAATGCGTGTACGTTACCCCAGCAGGAAAGTGTCTCCTAGAGTTATATGAGTGGAACGTATAATGTGTGCCCTAACTGCTGTAAATGTGCCCCCACTTAAAAAATGTGTGCCCCCTGTCGTTTTGAAAAAAAACGGAAAAAACGATTCCTGCTGGGGTAACGTTTTTCTAGCAGGAAAATTCTAAACGAATGATCAGAGAGAGAAACATTGTGCATGGCCTTATCTTATAGTTGTGCCAAAGTGTGCCCCCAAAAATAAATTGTGTGCCCCTTCAGGTTTTCAAGATATTGCATTTCCTGCTGGGGTAACGTTTTGCAGAATCGTATATCTCTAAAACCATTGCATGTGCCCCTGTAGAATTAACATACACGCGTAGCTCTTCACACGCGTAGCTCTTCATGTGTGCCCCTCAGTGCCCCATTAGATTTAAGAAATCTTAATATATATAAATCTCGTGTCACAATGTTTGTCCTCGATGGACTCCTAAACCACTTAACCGATTATAATAAAATTCGCACACCATGTGCAGTTCGATCCAACTTGAGAGATAGGATAGTTTAAATCTCAAATTATAGTCGCAATTTTAATTTATTGCTAATTATTTGTCTGTTATTATTTGACAGTCAAAATTATCTGTTAACTCCAAATGATTCTAACAGATGTCGATACATTTCGACTGGGTTGAGTAAGTAATCAATAGATGGCGCTGCTATGGTAAATCTACGAACGTGTCATATAAGCTAAAACTAAAAAAAAAAAAAAAACCAAACCCGTGCGAAGCCGGGACGGGCCGCTAGTTATTTATAATTTCCAAGTTATCACGGTTTTATGAAAACTCGAAAAAACATCACAGCGCCTAAATGAGACAAGGTATGAGCTCGCTGAAAACTGTATTGGGTCCGCCTTGACGCTACTAATAACCATACAAAGCTTCAAAACTGGTCATGCATGCGTTTTTGAATTATCTTGATAAAACTCAAAAAGATGGTGTCATAACTTTGACGCCAAAAATACAAGGAACCAGCTCGATCCCAGATGTGTAGGTGTTAAGGAACTAGTGTGCCCTTAGTCAAAAATATATGGTGAAAATATTCAGCTTGGAATTTTTCGCAATAAGTAAATATTAACAAAAAACCAAACATGTAAACAACGGCTGGTTATCCGACCAAATTCGAATGACTACTAAAAAGCGACGGATTCATACATATCGATGACCATCTTTAATTTACGCACTAACCGATTCACACGTGTTGTGCCTGAGTACACTGAAGTAGAAAAGTAATATGTAATAAAATAAAGTTGTTATTGGATAATATTCTACTAGCTTTTTTTGTGATTTTGCACATGATTAGTACATTATAAATAGTAGCCTATGTGATATTCCAAGGTAAGCTATCTTCTTCATTCAAAATTTCATTAAAATACATCTAGTAATTTATGTGTGAACGAAAGACATACATCCAGATATTTGCCAGGTATTTTACCCAAAATTTGATTGGGGGATGTTTTAAAAAAAAATATAGTTCATGAAATGTGTCATGAATACCTACTACGAAAAAGAGGTAGCTCTTTTTTGTATATAAATAAAAAAAACACAACAGTAAAAGAAGTATTTATATATTTATTGATAAGCCGTAGGTTAGGTAAATTAACATTTAGTTTTTCATCATTAAGGTGGATGCTCCAGGGTAGCCCGCGAAATTCAAATTTTCTTAGAAAGGTGCAGGAATTATTTTTTCAAGGTCAAATTCATTCCTGCACGGGCTACCACGGAGCATCCACCTTAATAGAAGATTCCCTTTTTCGCCTCCCCAACGCTGCATATCTCTAGCTGCGCTCCATTCGCTGACGTCGTGTTGCAAGGAATCGCTTTGTCTAGTTTGGAGAAAGTGAGACAGCTAGTATGCATACGGTATTAGTGGGACAGAGACAGATACCTACTTATACGTCGCTCTATAGATGAATAATACGAAGTGTTTTTGACTAGGGAAGTGCGTCTGCATTATTACTTGGTATTGGTAAACATTTGCAGTTATGACGCCAAGGACACTGTTGCATGTTTACTTTTTTTTAAGTTGGTTGTAAGTGGCGTAATAATTAAGCATGTATAACAATGATGTGGTATTAGGGGTGGTGAATTTTGTAAAAATAGTTACAATGATGGCACGATCTGCGGTGGTAAGTATTGGCATTGTTTTGACTTTTTTCGATGTACTTGTACACTTATCAAGTACTTGGATTTTTTTTCATTACTTTATTTGTAAACAAAAATGATATAAATCATGTTTGTTTTGTTTTCATAAAGATAAAGATAAAAGATAAAGATGTTCTCTTCTAGCTCGCTCTAATACGAAAGAAGAGTTCAAGTTTAGTCCGCTATCAGTGACGTAGTTCTAGCGTTTTCTCTTTCACACTCGCTGGCTTGCATTCGGTTTCTCGGACCAGTCGGACCTCTCTGGGGGCCTAAAATGGCCGCGTTAACAGAATCTTATTATGAATCACGTTAAAACTTTAAAATTCTTAGAATGGAGTTTATGATCACAACCTTATGGTCAATTTTAAGAATTTTGAATTTTTAACGTGATTCATAGTACGATTCTACTAAAGCGGCCATTTTAGACCCCCAGATTTTGCTTAGGAAATGGTCTGTGTTTTTGATAACAATATTAAGTTCTAGTTGGAAATTTGTATTGAAATTAATGCTGGGCTTTTTTTTGAATGTGTGCGTGAAAGTCAGTGTAAGTTTGTTTGAGAGAATGTGTGTTGGCAGCGCGTTGCGTCATTTGCGTGATTTTTGATAGAAACTAACGATTTCAAATTAGTCCCATATTTGCTTTTATTTGATTACCTACCTACCTACTACTATTACCCGTGGTTTAGTTTTGTTATTTAGAATTGTGTGAAAGGTTTTGGCACGATGTGATTACCTATGATTTTGCAAGTGATTCCATAATTGTGGTCTATTATTCCTTTAATCATAATTATCATAGTGGTCTTATTAAAATGTGAATTCGAATATTGCCGTCGAAAAGGTATGTAAATAGTTTTTTAAACGCGTACTTGTCAGTTTTGCAAATAGTTTCCACTTGATGTTATTTAGTTTTCTAGTATAATAGTATTTTAAAATCAACCACTTATTTGCATGACTCAAATAGCACACCTTGACGGTTTATTTGGGACACCCATTCTTATATTTTTTTTTAGGAAATGGCAACACGTGACAAAAGTCATTCGATGTTGTCATTGCTAGAGTGTTGCCTCACTAAGAAAAAAATATTCCCATTTCATACGGAAATACACTTTTTCTAAAAAAATGTCCCGAATAACCCCGGTTTACCTATAAGCTACAAGGCCATGCACAATGTTTCTCTCTCTGATCATTCGTTTAGAATTTTCCTGCTAGAAAAACGTTACCCCAGCAGGAATCGTTTTTTCCGTTTTTTTCCAAAACGACAGGGGGCACACATTTTTCATGTGGGGGCACATTTACAGCAGTTAGGATACACATTATACGTTCCACTCATATAACTCTAGGAGACACTTTCCTGCTGGGGTAACGTACACAACATCATAATCAACAACTTTTGTTCTATGACTTTTAAAAATTCATCATATTTTAGTTCATCAAATTTTAATAAAAAAAAATTAAAATATTTAAATTGAACGCTTTTACGGGCCCTCGCCGCCCTGACCCGCTCCCCTCACTATTGTACTATCGCTTTCTTTTGCTTCGCGTAGATTTCTTAACATTTAGAGCGTTAAATTTAAATAATTTTATTTTTGTACGAAAATTTGATGAAGTAAAATATGATGAATTTTTAAAAGTCATAGAACAAAAGTTGTTGATTATGATGTTAGTAACACAGTCCTGAGAGGTTGTCGGTGTTTTACAAATAACCCTGTATACAAAAAAGAGCTACCTCTTTTTCGTAGTAGGTATTCATCACATATTTCATGAACTATATATATTTTTAAAACATCCCCCAATCAGATTTTGGGTCAAAGACCTGGCAAATGTCTGGATGTATGTCTTTCGTTCACACATAAATTACTAGATGTATTTTAATGAAATTTTGAATGAAGAAGATAGCTCGTCTTGGAATATCACATAGGCTACTATTTATAATGTACTTAATCATGTGCAAAATCACAGAAACAGCTAGAGAATATTATCCAATAACAACTTTATTTTATTACATATTACTTTTCTACTTCAGTGTACTCAGGCACAACACGTGTGAATCGGTTAGAAGGTCATCGATATGTATGAATCCGTCGCCTTTTAGTAGTCATTCGAAATTGGTCGGATAACCAGCCGTTGTTTACATGTTTGGTTTTTTGTTAATATTTACTTTATGCGAAGCATTCCAAGCTGAATATTTTCACCATATATTTGACTAAGGGCACACTAGTTCCTTAACACCTACACATCTGGGATCGAGCTGGTTGCTTGTATTTATGGCGTCAAAGTTATGACACCATCGTTTTGACTTTTATCGAGAAAATTCAAAAACGCATGCATGACCAGTTTTGAAACTTTGTATGGTTATTAGTAGCGTCAAGACATACCGAATACAGTTTTCAGCGAGCTTATTTATACCTTGTCTCATTTAGGCGCTGTGATGTTTTTTCGAGTTTTCATAAAACCACGATAACTTGGAAATTATAAATATTTCTTAAATCTAATTGGGGCACTGAGGGGCACACATCAAGAGCTACGCGTGTATGTTTATTCTACAGGGGCACATGCAATGGTTTTAGAGATATACGATTCTGCAAAACGTTACCCCAGCAGGAAATGCAATATCTCGAAAACCTGAAGGGACACAAAATTTATTTTTGGGGGCACACTTTGGCACTACTATAAGCTACAACGCCATGCACAATGTTTCTCTCTCCGATCATTCGTTTAGAATTTTCCTGCTAGAAAAACGTTACCCCAGCAGGGATCGTTTTTTCCGTTTTTTTTTTCCAAAACGACAGGGGGCACATTTACAGCAGTTAGGGCACACATTAAACGTTCCACTCATATGGATTGTACTTGGCAGTAGCACAGATCATCATGAGTTGCAGATCTATTGCTTTTCCAGAGACAGTGCAGGAATGTCTTGCGTGCTTGTAATTACACTGGCCCCCAAACCCTTCCAATTGGAACACAGCAATGGCAGATAGAGTGTGTTTAGAGTACTTTACCAGACGGGCTCTCAAGACTAATTTTCTTTTTGTTGTTTCAGTGTCTCCATGGTACTATTTCTTCTACAAGAGAGCAGCACTTCGAGTTAGTGACCCTCGGTTCTATGAAGACATAGACTGGATCAACCAGCAACTCCAGGCACACTAGATGATGAGGCATTCTCAGGGCATACTGAAGCAGACTGATGTAGGGATAATCCAAATAATCATTACACCATGGCCTATTAAACACAAAAAGATCTTTGAGTTGTGAGTATATAGTATATATATTAAAGTTTGAGCGTAATTTTATGTCATTGTAACCAAATGTGACTTTTTATGATGATCATAATAGGCCATGGCGATTTTAATTTAATCAGGGGTTTTTGTATGTAATGAATATCTTATCTCTCTTAACTCAATATGTATTTCAAGAAGACTGGTAAGATATTCATAACCCCTTTCATTCTAGTCAAGTGATTGTACTATTATAGCTTTGTAAACGACGGGAACAAAATTCCGAATTTCGATATTCCGATTATCAAAAGTCCGAATTTCATAATAATGGCATATTGGACACTTACTTTGAGCAATTTAAAGTTTATTTAATTAAACATTTAGTATGGTAGGTTTAATTTTTCAATCAAACTAATTTTATTCGTGACTGTACCAACTTTTAAGGGCAATTATGCTAATAATTTTAGAAGGTTGGTATAATGTATTGCGCGGCCGTTTTTTTTTATAACATTCTAGATTAGGTCGGGTTACCACGCATTAATGATTTTTTTCGATTATCTCGTTAATTAATTAGTGTACAAGTCTGAATTTTTTTAATTATTGGTATAAGATTCAGACTTTACCATTAGTGCAGTAAACTCGGTTAATCGGTCGTCAAATAACTCACCTGCGCGCCGTGGCCGGAACATCATCATAAAATCAAAATCAAAGCATTTATTTCAAGTAAGCCAATTACAGGCACTTTTGAATTGTCGAAACAAAGATGAAAATTAAATGTAGCTACAGTCCCAGTCACAAGTCATAAAAACTGTGAAAGTACTGTAGTTGCCCATTCCCTAGCGTAGATCTCTATGGAGAAGAACGGGCAAGAAACTCCATGGACACTCTTTTAAATCAGAATATTGTTACAAAATCTTGGTTACATCATTCATGTTGAGATGTTATATTATGTGAGAACAATGTAGCAAGATGTGCACGTTAAAAGTGTCCACAGTAAAACAAAACAGAAAAAAAAAACAATTCAAAAACTAAAATAATTCATTAAAATAAGCCATGGCAACTGAGAGATGACCAGTCACAACTGACAGCGCCCGTTCACGGACATGACGCCTAGATCAGCACCATTCAACTCAACCATTTTGAAGGAAACTAAATGACTGTATCTATAATGATTATATACAACATGTAACGTAATTAACGCACACCCTCAGACACCCCAATTAGTTTATTATGTTATAATCATAATACATGCACTGAATTTTTAATTAAACATGTATAAGCAATGATTATTTAATAAATTAGTTTTCCTAATTCCGGAAGAATGTTGTAGTCACAGTACAAATCAACGAACGCACACAGTCGCATACGTAGGTCTCATACCTACGTATGCGACTGTGTGAGTCTTGCTAGCCTTGTAGGTATTCGCTCGCGTTCGAGACAGCTGTTAACGTCGTCGCTCGACTCAACTTCAATACATTTTAATGCCTGTTTTCTTAATTGATGTTTTAATTTAGAAAGCACTTCGTCATTTTTTATCAAAAGCGTTCACTATCCTATTTTTTAAAATAAACTAACGATTTAATACGTCCCCACAAAAAAAGTCGTCAAATCAGCTGATTGGGGATTCTCATCGAATTAATCCCATATTTCGTTTTGAAAACGAGTACGTGTACGCCAATCGGCTCCCCTGTCGATGGCTGTGTTCGGACGGAACGTTCCATGGCCACGAAGTAGCAGCTAACATAGTCCTACCCTGCGGTCTACTCTTGTACCATACCTTTGGTTGACTTGAATGTTCTGCCAGCTAGAACCACATTATCACCACACTGCACCGTGCCACAATCCTCACCATTAGTCACCATTTCACTGAACATTTTGTGTCAATTATTGCAAAGAAAGCGCGCGCGAAAAACTATTTGCATAAGTACACTGTACGAAAGTTAGCGCGTGACTAAATATTGTTTACATTTATTTAAGTTAGCTTTGATTGTAGGCGCCGCCGGCGCCGCCCGGTGGCTATCTCGCTCTATCCCAGGTTTTTAATTTGCACGAGAAAGGGAACGAAGACAAGTATGACATATTTCACATTTTGTTGGTATGGGTAACTATTGTTTCCTTTGTATCCAGTGTCTGTAAGTGTGTGCGTGCGGTTAAATCGCCAAGTTTACTTCAACTGTTTTTGTAAAGACTTAACTTGCTTGAAATAAGGTTCATTTTTCTTTATTTTGTATTGAATGGTGGAATTTGTATTAATACAAATAAAACTGCACTTTTAAAAGTCTTATTGCCTTGAGTTACGGTCCATTTCAGTTTGCTTGGACAATACAGGGGTAGTGTGACTATAAATTAAGTAGCTTTAATTATTTTTGGGATAAAAAATTACCTATATTAAAAATCATAGAAATCGAAACGATTCTGAACAAAGTAATTTCAGGATGTGCGTTAATTATGTTACATGTTGTATATAAATGATTATATTATATCATAAGTTTTTAATTACGTATAGTATAATAATGAAACTTCGGAACCATTTAGAGACAGTAATTATCTATATAATGTTTAAGTTTAGTCTTTGGAGCGCTTATCGGAAGTGCTAGGACCTACTAAAGCATATTTTCTATTTACTCAAATAACTTCAAAACGGTGCATTAAAGTGTAATCGTTTGTTGCGACTTTATTACAACTAGCGACAAAATTATAACTAATTAGCCAGATCTCATGTACAAATATTACAATCATCCGTATAGTCAATTCCGAGATACAGCCATCGTGTAAAACGTTACCCCAGCAGGATTTTAAATATCTTCGCAACCATAGCATATACAAACACAAATTGAGTTGTACCATTTATTTCAAATTGATTTCTAATTTTTTACTTAAGATTTATTTCAAAATATCCATTAGAAAACAAAAGATCTGGCTGGGGTAACGTTACTCCAGCCGGAAGTGTTTTTATCAAATAATTAAAAAACTATCAGCATACCAAATTAAAATATCAGCTTTCCAATTACAGAAGCTGTATTTCTAATTATATATTGCACTTAGATGACGATTTTCGACAAGATCTGGCTGGGGTAACGCACACAAATTCTCAACATGCAGGTAAAAAAAAATGAATATAGATTCGTATTTTTAATGTTTTGTATCATCAACAAGTCGGACAATTGAAATTAGGTATTTTGATAATGTAATTATGAACATTCGGAATAATGAAATTTAGGAATTACGAAAATAGGATTAATGATATATTGGAGTTGTTAAATTCGGAATTTTGAACCATAAGGAATTATGAAAATCGGTATTTTGAAATTCGTAATTGTAAATTTTGGACTTATGTAGTGTACCCCTTGTAAACATGTAGTTATTACAAAAAGTGTTATCATAAGAAATACTGAAAAAATAAAAATTGTATAAATTTTCTTCAAAATTTAAAATAATTTTATTGCCTGTAAAGGTGTGTCCAAACATTGAGCACTAGATGTCGATTTCTCGAATAAAATACATATGATAAATTCGCATTTATTTACAGTTAAATCTAGCAATTTTATTATGTTCCAATATTTACAAGCACACTAATAACGAGTCGCTAATGTTTGCCTCACATCCGCGTCACAAGGCGCACTTAAAGGTTCACTTTTCAATCAGACTTACAGATACCAATAGAAAATAAATGAAATACAACAATGTTTGGTTTACTTTTTTTAGTAATGATATTTAAAGTAAACATCCTTTTTGAGAGTTTACTGTTCTTATTAAACGTTCTATCAGGTAGGTATTGTAATTTGATATTGAAAAAATAAATACCTACCAATAAATGATGATAAGGTATGTATATCTGTACATTTTTGTTTAGGGAGAAAATTTTTAGCATGACAACATTTCATTAAAATATTTGAAATTTAGAGAATTCATTTCAAGTTGTAACATTGTATAAAATTCTGTATTACTCTATTAATTCGTTAATATCCCAGCCAATAATGAAGCCAAGATATCCATAGTCAAGTCAATAACATCGGGAGGCTTGCGAGTAGAGTGGCGCGGGATCAGAACGCGGCGCGGCACAGCGGGCAGGTGGACTTGTTGCTCGTGGAGAACCACTTGCGCTGCAAGACAAACGTGCAAATGACTCATACCCTCACATTTTTTTTTTAAGAATAAGGCGTACTCTTTCTAAGCCATATTTATAAAAAAAGGGTTTTCTTATAAGACACATAAAAGCATTTCGAGCATTAAGTTGCTCATCATAATTATTTCCAAAATAAAATACCAGGAAATTTATGACTAGATTTCAAGTTAACATTTTGAGAGTTTGAAGAAAGAAGTATGTAGTACCAGGCATATGGTGTGGAACTTGTTCTTGCACTGGTAGCACAGCACGCGCGGCAGGCGGCCGTTGTTGGGATGCAGGCGGCAGTAGCAGATGTAGCACTGCGGCGACGCCTCCACCTTGGCGCTCACGGCGCGCGTCCACATCTTCAGCGCGTTCAGCAGCGTGCCGTTCTGTAAGCACACGGTATCGGACTGTGGCCCCCCTGTGGCCCTCCTGTTGCGCCACTACGGGGCCGAGACACCCCTTTCACACTTATTTTTTACCTCTCATTTTGCAACACTGTCAAAATAACGATGATCTTTTTTCGATATCAATCATAATACAATGGTCCCTGCCATTGTATTATGATTTCCTTTTGTGTTGCAAAATCACAGTCGTTGCAATAAGACTGCTATTGCGTTGCTACTGTCAGGGGTACAAATAACTGTGAAAGGACTGGCACGGCTACATGTATTGGGTCAACTCAATAGTTCATAATAGTCAACTCCAGATGTCCGTAAGGATTGAGGAGCCACTTAATATGACAACCCGAATGGCGCAGCGGTAATGAGGCTGCTTTACGTTCTTAGGACCCCGGGTTCGAATCCCGGCTGAAGCAAATGTTTGTGTGATGAGCATGGACAATTGTTTCAGAGTCATGGATGTTTATATTTATATGTATAATAAGTATGTGGGTGTGGTATGTGTACGAACAAAACGTATATGTGTAGTATATCAACTATCTGGTGTCCACGGCACAAGCTCGCTGCTTAGTGTGGCATTAGATGGCGCTGTGTGTTAAGGGCGCGTTTGCATATCAGGTAAAATTATGCTGTTTTTCGGTACAATTTTATGGCATAACCAAACAAAATCCAATATAACTAATAACTACCTCGTATAGATTGGTTCTTCATCTTCAAATAATAGGAACTTGATCATTGAAAATTTTAGTTTTTTATAATGTAAAATCGATCTGTCGTTGCCATTTTCCCTAAAATTAACGATACAGGGTTGAGTTTAGGTACATTTTTTGTGCTATTATTAACATATTTTACTATTTCTAAAAATACTGTATGTTGGCAAACATAATCAATTCTTAATGCAAGGATTTTTTTTTTATCTAAATGATTTATATAGTTCCAGAAAAAATGAAAACCAAATCTTATTTTTTCACATTTTTTGCTATTCTGGATGAATCTTAACCGATTGCATTAGGGGTTATTTTATTTTGGATACCCGTCTTGATTTATTGCACAAACACTTTGAATGAAACTTTAGTCCGCGCACGGCCGCCGTCGAGAGTGGACACGTAACGCCTGTTTGGAGCGGCTCGAGTTGAAAAAGATCGCTGTACAAACACAAAATATTCAATAAACCAAATTTGATACTTGACAAGGCAAGATTTTTATTATTTATTAGTTATGATGAGACCTTACCTCCGGACTTGATGAAGTAATTGGTGACTGCTACTGGAACTCCTTGACGTGTTGTACTAGGTGAGCTGAGTTTGGGCTCGTTTTGTTAGTTATGATGAAACCTTACCTCCGGACTTGATGGAGTGACCTGAAGGTGTACTTCGGTGATTGCTACTGGAACTCCTTCATATGTTGTACTAGGTGAGCCGAGTTTGGGCTCGTTTTGTTAGTTATGTTGAGACCTTACCTCCGGACTTGATGGAGTGACCTGAAGGTGTACTTCGGTGATTGCCACTGGAACTCCTTCACATATTGTACTAGGTGAGCCGAGTTTGGGCTCGTTTTGTTAGTTATGATGAGACCTTACCTCCGGACTTGATGGAGTGACCTGAAGGAGTACTTCGGTGATTGCTACTGGAACTCCTTCACATGTTGTACTAGGTGAGCCGAGTTTGGGCTCGTTTTGTTAGTTATGTTGAGACCTTACCTCCGGACTTGATGGAGTGACCTGAAGATGTACTTCGGTGATTGCCACTGGAACTCCTTCACATATTGTACTAGGTGCTATAACAAAACGAGCCCAAACTTGGCTCACCCAGTACAACACGTCAAGGAGTTCCAGTAGCAATCATCGAAGTACACCTTCAGGTCACTCCATCAAGTCCGGAGGTAAGGTCTCATCATAACTAACAAAACGAGCCCAAACTCGGCTCACCTAGTACAACATGTGAAGGAGTTCCAGTAGCAATCACCGAAGTACACCTTCAGGTCACTCCATCAGGTCCGGAGGTAAGGTGTCATCATAACTAACAAAACGAGCCCAAACTTGGCTCACCCAGTACAACACGTCAAGGAGTTCCAGTAGCAATCATCGAAGTACACCTTCAGGTCACTCCATCAAGTCCGGAGGTAAGGTCTCATCATAACTAACAAAACGAGCCCAAACTCGGCTCACCTAGTACAACATATGAAGGAGTTCCAGTAGCAATCACCGAAGTACACCTTCAGGTCACTCCATCAAGTCCGGAGGTAAGGTCTCATCATAACTAACAAAACGAGCCCAAACTCGGCTCACCTAGTACAACATGTGAAGGAGTTCCAGTAGCAATCACCGAAGTACACCTTCAGGTCACTCCATCAAGTCCGGAGGTAAGATCTCATCATAACTAACAAAACGACCCCAAACTCGGCTCCCCTAGTACAACATGTGAAGGAGTGCCAGTAGCAATCACCGAAGTACACCTTCAGGTCACTCCATGAAGTCCGGAGGTAAGGTCTCATCATAACTAACAAAACGAGCCCAAACTCGGCTCACCTAGTACAACATGTGAAGGAGTTCCAGTAGCAGTCACCGATGTACACCTTCAGGTCGCTCCATCAAGTCCGGAGGTAAGGTATCATCATGACTAACAAAACGAGCCCAAACTCGGCTCACCTAGTACAACACGTCAAGGAGTTCCAGTAGCAGTCACCGATGTACACCTTCAGGTCGCTCCATCAAGTCCGGAGGTAAGGTATCATCATGACTAACAAAACGAGCCCAAACTCGGCTCACCTAGTACAACACGTCGAGAAGTTCCAGTAGCAGGCACTGAAGTATACCTTCAGGTCACTCCATTAAGTCCGGAGGTAATTCGTAAAAACAGCAAAAATATTTGTTTTGTAGGGACCTACCATAATTTTATTTATTTATTTTATAAAAGGTAGCTAGATTATTTCTAAGAAATACGTAAAAATCTTTCAAAGCATCAAAATGAGTTCACTTGACTACTATTCTCGCAGTTAGTCGTGCGTACACTTGTGTGTATGACCCGTGTCAATGTAGTAGTTCGATTCTGTACCTATCAATTTTGCAAACGCGTCCTTAATGTCCAAAAAATAATAATATATATACTTATTTAGTAGTAAGTTGAAAAAAATTGTAGGATCGATCCTCGATTTTGTAGTATAATACTTCAAAAGTTATATGAACATAAAGGTGGCACCTCAATCTAAATGTTTGGATTGATGAGCCACGTCAGAACTTCGGACATCATGGATTCATATTTATCACATTTTTGTATGCTCTTGTAGCGTTTGAGAGTAGTTAGTAGACAAAATCTGATCACGGTTGTAATTTAAAAAGTTACCGTACATCATATATGTGGCTCCTCAGACCATACCAACACTCTTCATTTTTCAAAGAAGCATGTGTTCAATTAAGTATATTATAATTTTTATTTAATTTTATTTAATTATTATAATAATAGTAAGTAAATTATATTTGTAGGACAAGAGTCATTAATTAATAATGAGTGAATTGGGAGATATGGCACATTTTAACTGGCTCCTCAATCCTGGCGTTTCTATACCTACCTGAGATCACAACGGAATCGAAAACCAAAGACACTTACATTTAGTATAAATGTCTACTAAATACATGTGTACAGATAAACATTGTATACATTCAGTATCTGCATAGCTATTCACAACGCTTCGCGCTACGCGTCTATATTTTTTTGACATTACGAAAATCGAATCGAAGCGTTGTGAAGGGCCTGAACAACAAATTACTTTTCGATATTCCTTAAGAATTCGCTGTTAAGGGTGACCATGGTATATGAATGAAACCAGGGTGACTAGTTTTTGAAATTCATATTTTTTTTACAAATCTACAATGTCTAAATATAGGTGCAGTGAATCTTATGTTTTAAGAGCTTCGTCTTCAGTGACCCGCCAAGCAGATCCACCGGTGGGTCTCCGAATACTGATGTGTCTCCCAAGACCTACTGACTGGTAGGACCTATGTGACTATTTAGTTTTATATCCCCCGAGACCCACCAGGAACTTAAATGTACGAAAGAAAACAATTACAAATAATCCTTTATGGGCGGCATGGGCACCGGGCCGTAGGCCGATGAAGGAGGCCGGCGGAGGCCCGGCACTTCGGGGACAGAAGTCAGAGTGTTATTTAATATGCGAGAGAAGCGAGCGCGGGTTTATGAACCTTTATCTTTGTCGCTACGTTTCTATTTTTACCCACAATGGAATGAAGACGTGTTAAAGATACTTCTAAATCTAAAATTAAACCACTCGAGTACAAAACGTAGACAAATTTATTGTGAAAGTATAACTTTACAAATTCGACTAACTCGCATAACGATCTAAAGAGAAGTGATCAAGTGAGTCGTCACGTCACCCCTACCGCTTATTGTCAAATGCAATCCAAACATTTAGATTGAGGTGCCACCTTTATGTTCATGTAACTTTTGAAGTATTTTACTATAAAATCGAGGATCCATTCTACAATTTTTTAAACTTACTACTAAATAAGTATATTAATTTCAGTAAAAAAGTGAGTGTAAAAGTGGCCACTTTATGTAGCTCCTCCACCTCCTCCTCAATCTTTACGGTAATAAAGTAAGAAACCCACAGGAATTTACAAAGTAAATTCAAAACTTTTTCATTCAAAACATTGTGGTACACTTGTTTAATTTTCTAATACAACACTTATTTTTACAATTTATTATTTTATGTAGCGTGTTTTTGGTGAAGCTGAAGCGCAAACTGAAAACGAATGGTCTCTCGATAATGCCAGTAGTGATGTCAAATACTATGTGTCAGAGATACACTTCTATTTGAAAACTACTTAAAGTTTCACTAAGATGTTATTATAAAATTGTTTTTGCAATGTTTGCTTGATTATAGCACATTTAAAAAATATATTTTAATAGGAGAAAAAAATTGATGTAAACAAGGCAGATAGAGGGAATTATTATTACAATTTATTTGTTTGTTATTTAATATTATATTCGAAGGGAATTATTATTACAATTTATTTATTTATTATTTAATATTATTTTTGAGCGACAAACAGTAGTTGAACTTAACTTTTAATAATATTTTCTTGGGTTGATAGTACTGTATTTTATTGATTTATGTGAAGAAACACAATACATGTATATTCCCTATAGTTGCTTACGTCGCCGCTGGCGGCGGGTATAGTGTGTCTCTCGAAAGTGTTGTCATCTATGTTGGGCGCTGTGTGGAGCCACGTACTGACGTACTTACCTGGTAGGAGAGGTAGAGCGCGACCCAGTGCGTGTTAGCGCCGGGCCCCTGCGCGTGCGCCTGCTACACGTACCTGGTAGGAGAGGTAGAGCGCGACCCAGTGCGTGTTAGCGCCGGGCCCCTGCGCGTGCGCCTGCTACACGTACCTGGTAGGAGAGGTAGAGCGCGACCCAGTGCGTGTTAGCGCCGGGCCCCTGCGCGTGCGCCTGCTACACGTACCTGGTAGGAGAGGTAGAGCGCGACCCAGTGCGTGTTAGCGCCGGGCCCCTGCGCGTGCGCCTGCTACACGTACCTGGTAGGAGAGGTAGAGCGCGACCCAGTGCGCGTTAGCGCCGGGCCCCTGCGCGTGCGCCTGCTACACGTACCTGGTAGGAGAGGTAGAGCGCGACCCAGGGCGTGTCAGCGCCGGGCCCCTGCGCGTGCGCCTGCTACACGTACCTGGTAGGAGAGGTAGAGCGCGACCCAGGGCGTGTCAGCGCCGGGCCCCTGCGCGTGCGCCTGCTACACGTACCTGGTAGGAGAGGTAGAGCGCGACCCAGTGCGTGTTAGCGCCGGGCCCCTGCGCGTGCATCTGCTACACGTACCTGGTAGGAGAGGTAGAGCGCGACCCAGTGCGTGTTAGCGCCGGGCCCCTGCGCGTGCGCTTGCTACATGTACCTGGTAGGAGAGGTAGAGCGCGACCCAGTGCGTGTTAGCGCCGGGCCCCTGCGCGTGCGCCTGCTACACGTACCTGGTAGGAGAGGTAGAGCGCGACCCAGTGCGTGTTAGCGCCGGGCCCCTGCGCGTGCGCCTGCTACACGTACCTGGTAGGAGAGGTAGAGCGCGACCCAGTGCGTGTCAGCGCCGGGCCCCTGCGCGTGCGCCTGCTACACGTACCTGGTAGGAGAGGTAGAGCGCGACCCAGTGCGTGTCAGCGCCGGGCCCTTGCGCGTGCGCCTGCTACACGTACCTGGTAGGAGAGGTAGAGCGCGACCCAGTGCGTGTTAGCGCCGGGCCCCTGCGCGTGTGCCTGCTACACGTACCTGGTAGGAGAGGTAGAGCGCGACCCAGTGCGTGTCAGCGCCGGGCCCCTGCGCGTGTGCCTGCTACACGTACCTGGTAGGAGAGGTAGAGCGCGACCCAGTGCGTGTCAGCGCCGGGCCCCTGCGCGTGCGCCTGCTACACGTACCTGGTAGGAGAGGTAGAGCGCGACCCAGTGCGTGTCAGCGCCGGGCCCCTGCGCGTGCGCCTGCTACACGTACCTGGTAGGAGAGGTAGAGCGCGACCCAGTGCGTGTCAGCGCCGGGCCCTTGCGCGTGCGCCTGCTACACGTACCTGGTAGGAGAGGTAGAGCGCGACCCAGTGCGTGTTAGCGCCGGGCCCCTGCGCGTGTGCCTGCTACACGTACCTGGTAGGAGAGGTAGAGCGCGACCCAGTGCATGTTAGCGCCGGGCCCCTGCGCGTGCGCTAGCTACACGTACCTGGTAGGAGAGGTAGAGCGCGACCCAGTGCGTGTTAGCGCCGGGCCCCTGCGCGTGCGCCTGCTACACGTACCTGGTAGGAGAGGTAGAGCGCGACCCAGTGCGTGTTAGCGCCGGGCCCCTGCGCGTGCGCCTGCTACACGTACCTGGTAGGAGAGGTAGAGCGCGACCCAGTGCGTGTTAGCGCCGGGCCCCTGCGCGTGCGCCTGCTACACGTCCTGGTCTGTATGTCTGTGCAACTGGGTGGGATGATATACCCAATAACGTACTTAAAAGATTTCAACACCTACTGGCCCCTCCGCTCACCCACATCTTTCAGCTTTGTTTATCTAAAGGGATATTTCCAAAATTGCTAAAAAAGTCTGTGGTCACACCTATTTTCAAGTCTGGAGACAAAATGTGTGTGAATAACTACAGACCCATATCAGTACTAACGGGTATATCAAAAATTTTAGAAAAAATCATAAACAGTAGACTGATAAAATATCTGGAAGATAACAAACTCCTTTCAGACAATCAATTTGGGTTTAGGCCTAAAAAATCAACTAACCAAGCAGTAAATAAATTGATTAATTACATTTCTACAAAGCTAGATAGGGGGATGCATACAGTTGGTATCTTTCTAGACCTTGCCAAGGCCTTTGACACTATTTCTAGCAATAGTCTTTTGCAGAAGCTTGAAACACTTGGGATAAGAGGAGCACAGCTTCTACTATTATCTGATTATCTTAGCGATCGACAGCAATGTATAAAAATTGGTCCAAATACAAGTTCTGATCTTTCTAATACTTGTTTTGGAATTCCACAAGGCAGTATATTAGGTCCTACATTATTTTTAATCTATATTAATGATCTGTGCAGCCTTCCACTCGAAAATGGTGTTGTAATGTCTTATGCAGATGATACGGCTTTGTTGTTTGCAGCTAAATCAAGAGCTGTGGCCTATGAACATGCTCAGAAAGGTTTTAACATTGTATCTAATTGGCTCCAGAATAATTATCTAACACTGAATGCTGATAAAACAAAATACATTTCATTTACAATGAGAAATACAACACCGCACACTAACATACCGCTTAATAACCTAATAATTTACGCGCATACCTGTAGCACGTACGCTGACACTGCATGTTCTTGTCCTACTTTAGAAAAAGCTGACCATTTGAAATATCTTGGTGTCACAATTGACTCCAATCTAAATTTCCGTAAACATATCGAGTTACTATGTACTAGAGTGCGCAAACTAATATATGTTTTTAAGTATTTACGTAATGTAGCCGATTACAAATTAATAAAACAGGTTTATTTGGCGTTGTGTCAGTCTATTCTAACCTATTGCATAGCGTCCTGGGGTGGCGCGGGAAGTTCGATTCTTCTCCCTCTAGAACGTGCTCAAAGGGCAATTCTAAAGGTTGCTACCTTTCGTCCGTATAGATTTCCGACACAGCTGCTCTACAAAGCATGTAATGTGCTCACAGTACGGCAATTATTTATTCTTCACATTATACTACAGCAGCACTCTACCCTTCCCTATGACCCAGTTCCTTCCGATAGGAGAAGGAAGGACCTGGTTTGCACAAAGCCTCAAACTAGACATGCTTTTGCTAGTCGTTTTTATGTATTTTTAGGACCTTTTCTGTATAATAGACTCAACAAGAAACTAAACTTCTATAGTCTAAGTTATAGGCAATGTAGTTTTGTAATATCAGATTATTTAGCGATACTTAATTACACGGACACAGAAAAACTTCTAGAAGTCCTAGTTTGATTATGTCATCCCCCCGTATCTAATTGTACATATTTACTTAAGTTAGTTTTAATGTTTTTGTACCAATGTGATTTGTGTTATAGTTGTTAATAGATTTATTTAATTTAAAACTTTTACTGTCCTAATTAATTTATGTAATGTAAAGTGATAGCCTGAAACACAGGTTTAAATAAACCTAGATCAGGCAGGTCGCTACCTAACATTTGAACTCGACATTTTCGTTACTTGTGACTGTTATACATTTTGTAGTGATAGTTTACTTCTAAGCACTAATTATACAATAGTTTAAGAAATAACACTCCTGCACTTAAATGTACACTTTTGTATTATCTACTTTTTAAATAAATTATTCTTAGAGAGAGTAGAGCGTAGAGCGTGAACCAGTGCGCGTGCGTCTGCTACACGTACCTGGTAGGAGAGGTAGAGCGTGACCCAGTGCGTGTTAGCGCCGGGCCCCTGCGCGAGCGCCTGCTACACGTACCTGGTAGGAGAGGTAGAGCGCGACCCAGTGCGTGTTAGCGCCGGGCCCCTGCGCGTGCGCCTGCTACACGTACCTGGTAGGAGAGGTAGAGCGCGACCCAGTGCGTGTTAGCGCCGGGCCCCTGCGCGTGCGCCTGCTACACATACCTGGTAGGAGAGGTAGAGCGCGACCCAGTGCGTGTTAGCGCCGGGCCCCTGCGCGTGCGCCTGCTACACGTACCTGGTAGGAGAGGTAGAGCGCGACCCAGTGCGTGTTAGCGCCGGGCCCCTGCGCGTGCGCCTGCTACACGTACCTGGTAGGAGAGGTAGAGCGCGACCCAGTGCGTGTTAGCGCCGGGCCCCTGCGCGTGCGCCTGCTACACGTACCTGGTAGGAGAGGTAGAGCGCGACCCAGTGCGTGTTAGCGCCGGGCCCCTGCGCGTGCGCCTGCTACACGTACCTGGTAGGAGAGGTAGAGCGCGACCCAGTGCGTGTTAGCGCCGGGCCCCTGCGCGTGCGCCTGCTACACGTACCTGGTAGGAGAGGTAGAGCGCGACCCAGTGCGTGTTAGCGCCGGGCCCCTGCGCGTGCGCCTGCTACACGTACCTGGTAGGAGAGGTAGAGCGCGACCCAGTGCGTGTTAGCGCCGGGCCCCTGCGCGTGCGCCTGCTACACGTACCTGGTAGGAGAGGTAGAGCGCGACCCAGTGCGTGTTAGCGCCGGGCCCCTGCGCGTGCGCCTGCTACACGTACCTGGTAGGAGAGGTAGAGCGCGACCCAGTGCGTGTCAGCGCCGGGCCCCTGCGCGTGCGCCTGCTACACGTACCTGGTAGGAGAGGTAGAGCGCGACCCAGTGCGTGTTAGCGCCGGGCCCCTGCGCGTGCGCCTGCTACACGTACCTGGTAGGAGAGGTAGAGCGCGACCCAGTGCGTGTCAGCGCCGGGCCCCTGCGCGTGCGCCTGCTACACGTACCTGGTAGGAGAGGTAGAGCGCGACCCAGTGCGTGTCAGCGCCGGGCCCCTGCGCGTGCGCCTGCTACACGTACCTGGTAGGAGAGGTAGAGCGCGACCCAGTGCGTGTTAGCGCCGGGCCCCTGCGCGTGCGCCTGCTACACGTACCTGGTAGGAGAGGTAGAGCGCGACCCAGTGCGTGTTAGCGCCGGGCCCCTGCGCGTGCGCCTGCTACACGTACCTGGTAGGAGAGGTAGAGCGCGACCCAGTGCGTGTCAGCGCCGGGCCCCTGCGCGTGCGCCTGCTACACGTACCTGGTAGGAGAGGTAGAGCGCGACCCAGTGCGTGTTAGCGCCGGGCCCCTGCGCGTGCGCCTGCTACACGTACCTGGTAGGAGAGGTAGAGCGCGACCCAGTGCGTGTTAGCGCCGGGCCCCTGCGCGTGCGGCGCGGCCAGGCGCGGCGCCGCCAGAGGGTGCGCGCGCGCCAGCCACACGCGCAGCTCGATGAGCCGCTCCTCCACGTTGTACACACACGTCACCTCGTTCGACGACCATGCGATGCGAACCTGCAGGCACAGAAAAATCTGTTTAATGCTGACACTTTTGTTTTAGCGAATTAACACAAATATTTGTACGAAGACTTGTCGCGCCCCCCGCGCCCCTGCTGCTCCCCACCACCCGCGCGCCGCTGTGAGGGTCGTGTGACCTACCTCGGCGTCTTCTATCTCGTGCGCGCGCTGGTGCAGGTGCACGAGCTGCTCCCTGGCGGCCGGCGGCGCCACGTAGGCGGCCACGACGCGCTCCAGCAGGCGCGCCCCCCGCCCCCCACCACCCGCGCGCCGCTGTGAGGGTCGTGTGACCTACCTCGGCGTCTTCTATCTCGTGCGAGCGCTGGTGCAGGTGCACGAGCTGCTCCCTGGCGGCCGGCGGCGCCACGTAGGCGGCCACGACGCGCTCCAGCAGGCGCGCCCCCCGCCCCCCACCACCCGCGCGCCGCTGTGAGGGTCGTGTGACCTACCTCGGCGTCTTCTATCTCGTGCGCGCGCTGGTGCAGGTGCACGAGCTGCTCCCTGGCGGCCGGCGGCGCCACGTAGGCGGCCACGACGCGCTCCAGCAGGCGCGCCCCCCGCCCCCCACCACCCGCGCGCCGCTGTGAGGGTCGTGTGACCTACCTCGGCGTCTTCTATCTCGTGCGCGCGCTGGTGCAGGTGCACGAGCTGCTCCCTGGCGGCCGGCGGCGCCACG
Source organism: Xestia rhomboidea (assembly GCA_963853795.1). Classification (NCBI taxonomy): domain Eukaryota; kingdom Metazoa; phylum Arthropoda; class Insecta; order Lepidoptera; family Noctuidae; genus Xestia; species Xestia rhomboidea. The sequence goes on from OY970759.1 coordinate 604,800, forward strand.
TAGGCGGCCACGACGCGCTCCAGCAGGCGCGCCCCCCGCCCCCCACCACCCGCGCGCCGCTGTGAGGGTCGTGTGACCTACCTCGGCGTCTTCTATCTCGTGCGCGCGCTGGTGCAGGTGCACGAGCTGCTCCCTGGCGGCCGGCGGCGCCACGTAGGCGGCCACGACGCGCTCCAGCAGGCGCGCCCCCCGCCCCCCACCACCCGCGCGCCGCTGTGAGGGTCGTGTGACCTACCTCGGCGTCTTCTATCTCGTGCGCGCGCTGGTGCAGGTGCACGAGCTGCTCCCTGGCGGCCGGCGGCGCCACGTAGGCGGCCACGACGCGCTCCAGCAGGCGCGCCCCCCGCCCCCCACCACCCGCGCGCCGCTGTGAGGGTCGTGTGACCTACCTCGGCGTCTTCTATCTCGTGCGCGCGCTGGTGCAGGTGCACGAGCTGCTCCCTGGCGGCCGGCGGCGCCACGTAGGCGGCCACGACGCGCTCCAGCAGGCGCGCCTCCCGCGCCCCCGCCGCCCCCCACCACCCGCGCGCGCCGCTGGTGCCGGCGCCACACACGGTGCGGTACAGCGCGCGGCACGCCAGCGCGCAGATGTCCGCGCCCCGCGCTGGTTCTGCAAGAACCGAACGTTACTACACTACTACACCCCTACACGCAGCGGAACGTACTCGACGCCGACGTCCTCGAACGGCCAACCCTAGGGCTTTCGCAGAGCTATCGCGCAGCCGGCTAGCAAAGTGCGCAGAACTTCAATGAATGACCGCTCTTGTGGCAATTATTAAAAAACTTTTTCAGTTTCCTCATGTCCTGGGAAAGAAACCAAGGTCTGGTCCAAGAAATGTATGGGCAACGTCATTAACATCATTTCAGCCCTGAATCTCCCCCTGCTGAGCATTGGACTCCCTTTTCTTCTGCCGCACTTCACAGTTTTATGCGGCTCTCATTCAGGTGTTTGCCGCGACTATGACGACATCGTCAGCTTTCGGGCGGCCCTAGCTTATGGGCGATGCACCAACTGCTAAGCGTAAGTAGTGTGTGCGCTCACCATGCACAGAGAAGGGTCGCACGCTGAGGAACAGGTCGGCGCAGGCGGGCGGCGCGGGCGTGGCGCCGGTGTTGTCGCTCGCGAACTGGAACACGGCGTCCGGCAGCAGGCGCAGCGTCGCCGTCACCAGCGGCTCCGCGTAGCCGCGCTCTCTGTGCAGGCAACGTTACTAGAGCGAACGCCGATTGATACACAGAACGAGACCTATGTCAACTACCAATGTACTAGTTTTTTGGAGCAAGGGTTGTAGCAGCTCCTCAAAACTCAGGTACATTGTACATTTTGACAGAGGGTACGCGATCAACACTGTCGCTGGGGACAAACAGTGAGTCGTGGCGAGCGATCCCGAATGGTGGCAAGGCCCACCAAACAAACCATAATGCATGTCGGTGCTCGCCTGCTCTCGGCCAGCTAGGGGAAGGAAGACGAGCAATGGCGAGTATTGGCGATGTTATAGACAAATGGCCTTTCTATACGTTGGTACTGGTCTTCGCTCAGCGACCTTTGGCCAACAAGTATTGCGGCTTTACAGTGCCGCTGTTTACCTAACATTTTTAGCAATGCGAACACACGATGATGGCACTTTGTTTTAATAATGGATCCGTAAAAAGCACCCGTGAAAGTGTTACCTGTATATCTGTATGTAGTGGTGCTTGAGGTCGCCGCGCGCCAGCTCGGCCAGGCGCGCCAGGCCGTCGGCCAGCAGCAGCCAGCCCAGCGCCGCGCCGTACGTGTCGGACATGGCCGGCACCTCGCACGTGCCCTCGCCCAGCCTGCGCACCACGCTACTGTACTAACTGCACTACGACCTCACAGACAGGAAACCGAACCGTCTTACAACCAAAACATTCGAAGGCATGTACGCGTCATCCACCAAGTAGGCCTACATAAATTCACATGATGTATTCCGGCCTGCTCCCGCACATATAGAAAGATGGTTGTGTCCTAGCGGTGGGAACGGTATCTAGGCTGATTGTGCTTGTGCTGGTTCACTAAATGTTTCACTAAAATACCTGTGACAAATTTTTAGTTTACAACCAATGTTTCATTTACAAACAACTAATTCAAAATGTCTTGATCCATTTAGCAAATGCTTCTCGTTACTAATGTTTCGCTTGATAATAAATCATTAATACTTTTTTCATTTAATATTTAGATTCTTCCGAGTCTCAGAAGCTCCGCCTTGGAGTTTGCCAAAGGGCAATGGAACACAGCATTCTGGGTGTCAAAAGACAGGACAGGGTTCGAAACACCACGCTGCGTTCCAAAACGGGCATAGTGGGCGTTGGCATGAAAGCTGCTAGGCTAAAATGGGATTGGGCGGGTCACGTCAGTCGCATGCACGATGACCGCTGGGCAAAAGTCTCCACACGATGGTTGCCGGAAGACGGATGGCGCCGCCGAGGCCGACCCACAAAAAGGTGGCGAGACGATTTGTACGCGTACCGCGAGGGTTGGTCCGAGGAGGCACGGGAAAAGAGCAAATGGAAGGAATTGGGGGAGGCCTTTGCCCAGAGGTGGGACAGTACAGGCTAACAAAAAAAAAAAAATTTGATTCTTTTGAAAATGTGATTTTGCCAATCACATTTTAAACTAAATATTGTTACGAGCTGGATATGGGATCCGCTGCGCTTTTTACAGTTTGACCGCAGGTGACCCCTTTCTCCACATGTGTAACACTTAGGGCCAGTGGCGTAGCGAGGGGGGGGGGGGGGGCGGAGGGCCCCGCGCGCCACCATTAGAAGGGCGGCAAAATTGGAAAAAAAAATATTTTGTGCGGTCACTGGCGGTCAGTCAGACAATTAATTTTTCAAGAAGTTAGCTTTTACCCACTTGCACTAATTGAATGTCCCTCCCGCCTTAAACAATTGTTGCAAATCACGAGTGGCGGTCGATGTGTGTGAACTTGGCAGATCATTGTCCAGCAGATCAAAAATAAATCGGAGTTCTATTCGCATGCCGAGTTCTGTAGAGTTGCTGATATAATTTCATCGTATTAAATCATTGTAAAAGACTAGAACTCGTTCGTTTTTCGCAGATGCGTATTAAAGCAGCAACCTAAAAGTTGATTCAAGTCAAGAACTCAAGTTTAAGTACCAGCAGATCACAGATGAACATTTGAAAAGTAGAAAAAATAGTAGATTATTGCATCGAGCAAAAAGTAATTTATTATTGCACCGAGTGCCAATCTAACAGGCACGAGGGCAATATAAATTACTTAAGGCGAGGTGCATAATCTGCTTTTCTTTCAACTATTACCTATAGGAATAGTAGATAAAAGAAACTCATATCAAACAGTTAAAATAGAAGTTTAATTATTGAAATTAAAAGTTATACTTGACCAATTATTAAACGTAAGGTTAAGAGTTTTGTTGGGCAAATTTATATTAAATCAGAGTTAGCAGCAATCATTTTTTAATTTTGAACAAGTAGGATAGACTTTCACGGTTTTTCACTACACTTAAAGTACTTACACTTACGGGATGATATCCGTGATATCACAATATCACTGTGATATCACAAATCGATGGTGTTGTCATGGGCAGTCCCGTGGCCCCTGTAGTGGCGAATTTGTGGATGGAACACTTTGAAGATCTAGCAATCTCGACATGTCCGGTGCCAATTAAGTGTTGGAAAAGGTATGTGGATGACATTTTCTGTATATTGAAAGGAGATGAAACCGAAATAAAGAAGGTTTTGGACCACTTGAATAACCTTCATAAAACCATGAGATTCACGGTTGAAGTAGAAAGGGATCGGGTTTTGCCTTTTCTTGACGTTAGAGTGAATGTAAGGGATGATGGGTGTCTCGGTCACACAGTCTACCGTAAACCGACTCACACAGACCGCTATCTACACGCCACCTCACATCACCACCCCTACCACCTAAACTCCGTAGTGCACTCACTCACCAATCGCGCAAGAGATTTGTGCGATTCGGAACATTTAACTGAGGAATTAACCCATGTGCAGGAGGTCCTACGGAATAATGGCTACAAGGAGACAAGGGAAAAAAGACCGATGACGACACGACCAGCCAGGGCTCAGGTGGAACGTCAACCGACCTACTTGCCATTTGTTAAGGGAGTAACCGATAAAATCGGTAGAATACTGAGTAGGTACTCAATTAAAACTGTGTTCACTCCCTACAAGAAAATCGGGCTAAGTTTGCGTTCACCTAAAGACAAACTACCCTTAGAACATCCCGGGGTATACAAAATTGACTGCAGTTGCGGTAGCTCATACATTGGACAAACCAAACGTACCATCTCATGCCGGATAAATGAACACATCAAAGCAATGAAAAACAATGAGAGACACAAATCGGCCATAGCTGAACATCTGCTGGATTCAGGGCCAAATCACTGGATGGAGTTTCACAAACCACGAATCTTATCTACAGACCGATACTACATCCCAAGGTTGACCAGAGAAGCTATTGAAATTTCAAAACATAAAAACTTCAATCGTGAGGATGGTTTTAAACTATCAAGTACGTGGAATCCAGTGGTAAACCTAATAAAAAATAACATGCGTCTCCATTATCAAGAAAAACCTAGTGATACTGTGAGTGCGTTTTGTCGTGAGTTACAATCGAGTTCCAGTAGTGCGCGTAATAAAAGACTAAGAAAGAGGGTAGACAGATTTGTCTGCTCATAATAAATAATTTTCATCCCACCCGCATACCTCTTCAGTATTCCCGCGATCATGATGCTTGCAACTGCGTCGAAATATCGGGAGCTCATCGACCAAAAACAAAATCACGGATATCATCCCGTAAGTACTTTAAGTGAAGTAGCATAGAAACGAATAATACGTACGTAAAAAAAAAAGTATTGTTATCGGCTGGCTGAATAGAGCTAATCCATTGAGATTGGCACCTTTTGGTGCGATTAAAAAAAAAAAACTGTGCAATAATGAAATTTCATACATTTTTATTGCTCTAGAGCATTAAAGACTCGCTTTGTACCGAGTTTTTAGTGTGATTGTGATGAAATTAAAGCATAGTTGGAAGAAAAATATATTTATCGTTTCTAATTATTTAGCCAGGCTAGAACTCTTGAGTTCTCCACAGATTCGTATCACAGCTGCAACCTAGAACTCGGTTCGCGCCCAGAAAGAGTCAGTAGATGATAGCAAAACGTTTGAAAAGTCGAAAAATATATTTATCGTTTCAAATCATTTTGCTAGGTGAGAAACTCGTATCACGGTTCATGACATACAGCCTGGTTACATACAGCCTGGTTACATACAGAAGGACAGATGGACAGACGGACAGTGGAGTCTTAGTAATAGGGTCCTGTTTTTACCCTTTGGGTAATGAACCCTAAAAATGAATTGTTTGCCAAATAATATATAAAATGTATGCATTATGTGACTCACACGACGTTGCTGAGCGCGGCGTCGACGATGTCGTGTAGATACGTGAAGGCGTCGTGGAAGAGGTCGAGGCAGAACTGCGGCCGCGGCATCTCCTCGTCGCCCTCCGAGCTGTCTTCGCTCCACAGCGAAAGCTTCTCCGCTGGGGGACAAGCTTATTGTACAGTCGCTTACGCTTGTCGCTTTGTCAACTATTTGTGATCGTCGGTCTATTTAAAAAAAATTAACGATCTATCTGCAAATATCACCATCATCTTTGGTTGATTTCAAAGTAACTGAGGTAAATTAATAATGTTAACAAAGAAGAGAAGTGGACCCAAAATCTAATCTTGAGGAACGCTCATTGTCGTTTTAGAATCTGATGCCTCTGATTTATGCCGTTTACCTGAATTTTAATCTGTCTCACTTTAAGGTCAATATTTTATGTTCTTGAAAATAAGGTTTACAGCTGTCGGTGTCTTCTATATTTACTAATATTCTTATTAGTTTTTTTTTGCAGTGTGAAAAGAGTAGGTCCGTCTTTACTGTTTCCCCACAACATCACGCCGTAACTGATTTTACAGTTGGTAGTCTTTTTAACTTCACGAAGGGCATATGCAAATGTGGATAGTTTAGATCTAACCTTTTTAATGTGAGATATCAATATCATGGTCTAGCACGTCCCAGGTTAGTAACTGTGTGCACTCGTCACTCACCGTCGTCCAGCACGAGCGGCTTGGAGAGCGCGAGCAGCAGGCGGTAGGCGAGCTGCAGGCAGGCGTGGTGCTTGTGCGCGTGCAGAGCGTCGGCCGCGCAGCGCGCCAGGCGCACGAGCGACAGCGCGGCGTGCTTGTGCGCGTCCGCCAGCGCGTCCCAGTTTAGTAACTGTGTGCACTCGATCAGCTCGCCCACTACTTCCACTTGCGGACTCGTCATCTCTCCCTCGCCGCACGAATCTGAAGGAAGCCCATACCATACTATTACACTTCTGGTATCTTCTATCTATCTATACATATAATAAAATCGTTGAGACCAAAAAATCAGTACATTGAAGATTAAAAAAAAAAACCAGCCAGGGTGACTTAAAATAAGTAACTGAACATATTACAACCATTTAAAAAATTTTCGTTTGTTTGTTTGTTTGACCGCGCATCACGTAAAAACTACTGAACCGATATTGTTAAAATCTTCACAAATCTATTTGAATAAATTCAGAATAACATTTAGGCTATAGAAATTTTGTTTTTTTTTTTGGAAAAAGGGGGTGAAAAGGGGGGAGTAAAGTTTGTAAAAAATATATAAATTAATTAATAAAAATAAAGAAATACCTGTTTTAGCATTTTTTTTTAGTCTCATCCAGAGACGCAAAAAAGAGGGTTTTGTGTTTAAAAGTAATAAACTTCAAACACCTAGCTATACAATCAAAACCAATGAAGTGTAACCTTTTAAAGTTGCTACATATACTTCATAATATCTAATACAGGTAAATATAATTTCTCAGTTTTCTTGAAATTTGATTTTTGAGGTAAATGCGCACAAAATAGCGGAACTCAAGAAAATCAGCTTTCCTCGGTATAAGTAGTTGGTACGAAATGTTTGTGTGCGCATCACGTCAAAACTACTGCATAGATTTCTTTAGAGGCTTCTTCAACATTTAGGCTATACAACATGTAACATAATTAACGCACATCCTGAAATTACTTTGTTCAGAATCGTTTACTGAATCGATTTCTATAATTTTTAATATAGGTCATGTTTTATCCCAAAAATAATTAAAGCTACGTAATTTATAGTCACACTACCCCTGTATAGTCCAAACAAACTGAAATGGACCGTAACTCAAGGCTATAAGCCTTTAAAAGGGCAGTTTTATTTGTATTAATACAAATTCCGCCATTCAATACAAAATAAAGAAAAATGAACCTTGTTTCAAGTAAGTTAAAGTCGTTACAAATACAGTTAGGTAAACTTGGCGATTCAACCGCACGCACACAGGCACTCGTTAAAGGACACAATAGATAAACCAACAAAATGCAAAATATGTCATACTTGTTTTCGTTCCCTTTCTCGTGCAAATTAAAAACCTGGGATAGAGCGAGATAGCCGCCGGCGGCGCCTACGAAAAGCTAACTTAAATAAATGTAAACAATATTTAGTCACGCGCTAACTTCCGTACAGTGTACTTATGCAAATAGTTTTTCGCGCGCGATGTCTTTGCAATAATTGACACAAAATGTTCAGTGAAATGGTGACTAATGGTGAGGACTGTGGCACAGTGCAGTGTGGTGATAATGTGGTTCTAGCTGGCAGAACATTCAAGTCAACCAAAGGTATGGTACAAGAGTAGACCGCAGGGTAGGACTATGTTAGCTGCTACTTCGTGGCCATGGAACGTTCCGTCCGAACACAGCCATCGACAGGGGAGCCGATTGGCGTACACGTAGGTACTCGTTTTCAAAACGAAATATGGGATTAATTCGATGAGAATCCCCAATCAGCTGATTTTACGACTTTTTTTGTGGGGACGTATTAAATCGTTAGTTTATTTTAGTGCGACAAGACGTGCCGAGGATCTAAAAAATAGGATAGTGAACGCTTTTGATAAAAAATGACGAAGTGCTTTCTAAATTAAAACATCAATTAAGAAAACAGGCATTAAAATGTATTGAACTTTTCTATTGAAGTTGAGTCGAGCGACGACGTTAACAGCTGTCTCGAACGCGAGCGAATACCTACTAGGCTAGCAAGACTCACACAGTCGCATACGTAGGTATGAGACCTACGTATGCGACTGTGTGCGTTCATTGATTTGTACTGTGACTACAACATTCTTCTGGAATTAGGAAAACTAATTTATTAAATAATCATTGCCTAGACATGTTTAATTTAAAATTCAGTGCATGTATTGTGATTATAACATAATAAACTAATTGGGGTGTCTGAGGGTGTGCGTTAATTACGTTACATGTTGTATATTATCACGCTACTTCCTTCCTTAAGGGGGTAGGCAAGTTTGCTGTATGCCCGTATACTTCAATTGTTTGACGTTTCGGTCATGACGTAAGTACATGAGAACGGCTATTTGTAACTTATGTCAACGAAGTAAATAGCCTAGCGGTTTCATCACCGCTCAGTAAACTACGGAGTTGCAGGTTCAAACCCCCCCAACATTATTTTCACTTTTTGTGATGTGTTTATTTTTTTTTGATGCTGTGAGATTTCGTATATTTCTTTTTGTATTTAAATTGTTTGCAGTTCTATATTTCTTTGTTTTTTTCGTGAAATAATTTTCAAAAAAGTAATAGAGAAGTATGGAAGAAGAATACAATTATGCTGCGACGACCCCAAATAAATTGGGATAAGGGCAGGAGTATGATGATGATGATGATTTCTCCAAAAAGTAGTATAGCGAACGGAAGCCTGATAAATTCACGTGTTCTTGCCGTGCAAGAACTGTGCTGTGCTATTCGCAATAATCCATACGCAGTTTACGTAGATTATATTTACAACTATATTGTTATTGCCTTAATTTCATGCACCTTGGTGAGAATTTAAGACCTGCCTGGACTGCCACCGAAGGTCTGACGATGGAGACAAAAGTCAGTTGCAAGAGGTCCGCAACAGTTTTCAGCAGCTATATCGTGTTTGGGCTCATTTCATGGACCTTGATGAGAACTTTAAACTTAGCTAGAGTATGACTTTCATCGAAGGTCTGACGATGGAGACGGAAGGCAGTTGCAAGAGGTCATCAAGAGTTTACAACATCTATATCGTGTTTGGGCTCATTTTATGCACCTTGATGAGAACTTTCGACCTAGCTGGAGTATGACTGTCATCGAGTGTCTAAGGCTGATAACGTAAGGCTGTCGAGGGAAGCCCTTATTTGGAAAAACCGAATATTTTAGCGATTAATGCAAATATTTCAGAGAAATTAAATTGTTACCTACTTGATTCTATACTATACCTAATATTATAAAGCTGAAGTGTTTGTTTGGTTGATTGAACACGCTAATTTCAGGAACTACTGGTTCGAGTTGAAAGTATCTATTAGTGTTGGATAGCCCATTTATCGGAGAAGGCAACAACGAACAACAACATTACAACGTTTATATAACGCTACAATCAATAGGAGCAGAGCATCAATGAAAAATGTTGCTACAAAAGGATATTCCTTTTGAGATCTTTCGCTGCGTGCGCTGCGTAAACGGTTAAAGTTACGCAACGATCGTGTATGACGGAATTGTTCCTCTTAAAAAGTTCTATAAAAAGTCCGCGATAGCATTATTATGTCTATCTTTTAAGGGTGTCTCACACTCTCTCTAACCATCTCTCTGTCTCTCTTATATGACGCAGACGAAGTTACGCGGGTCAGCTAGTCATTTATAAAGTTACTAGCTTCTGCCAGCAGCTTCGCCCGAGTGAAGTTTGATAATTGGCCCATGGGATCATAATACCGGGATAAAAAGTATCCTATGTGTTAATCCAGGTTATTAACTATCTGTAGGCAAAATTTTATCCAAATCCGTTCAGTAGTTTTTCCGTGAAAGAGTAAAAACATCCTTACTAAAAACTAAAACAAATTTATCTTGATTCGATGCTCATAGTAATTATGAGCATGTCTTCAGTGTCGACCAGATGTTAGAGCCGTGGTAAAGCTAACAATTTCGAGATTTCATTATTTACAAAAAATACACTTTAACGTTATCACTACATATTATAAAACAAAGTCCTCCGCCGCGTCTGTCTGTTCGCGATAAACTCAAAAACTATTGCACCGATTTTCATGCTGTTTTCACCAATGGATAGAGTGGTTCTCGAGGAAGGTTTTAGTATATAATTTGTCAAGTTTCAATATATTTGTTGGAGGTGTCGGAAAAAAATAAGCAGTCTGGGAGCCTTCAACGAAAACGCTGCCTAAACCCTTTGAGATATAACAAAATGATGTAAGTATGGTGGAATTGTGTATCCTAAATAGGTCTAACTTAGGTAAGAACTTAAGTAACATTGTTACTAACCCTATGGACTCCGGTCTGAAATAAAAACTTTCTATTCTATAGTGGCTTATGTAGTGACTCTCTCATTGATAAGTACTGCTAGGTGGTGGTGTGTAGGTGGGTAGGCGGGTGGTAGGTGTTGGGTACTGATAGGTGGTGTTAGGTATTGCTGTCATTTTCTCACAAAAGTAATTGTGTCATGAAAAGAACGTATTGCTACGTTCTTTTTTTCCGATAAATAGAATATCGATGCTTTCAATATTTTGTGATTTATTTAACAAAATAGTTATATTTAAATATAAATGTTTAAGACTTAATTATTTGTAAAGCTTCCAGCGTGCTCGATAGATGGCGTTGTAGTCGAAATAAAAGTCGCTATGGTTTCGTTACCTCGATTAGTATATAAGCAAACAGTTTTAATTTTTTTGTGAGAATAAAACAGCTATCAGGACAGATCAGTACACAGTGATTTTATTTTCGATTCCGCTAGTGTACCTTCAGGTTAGCCTCCCCTAAATACCATCAGGTATTTAACATTGGTCCTACGAGCCGGATAATTAGGACAATTTTTGATAGAAGTGGAGCCACCGTTCGCCCACTTCTCCCTCCCGTGTACTTGCAGTGGATCGCTGCAGCAAGGTACACGGTCTTCCGCATTAGCGGCGACAGCTTCACCCAGCACTAGCGGTGAGCTGAGTCAGCATTGGCGGACTAGTTCAAGAAGTGGCCACAGAGGGCGCCACTCTCAGATCAACGCATCACTGGACGACGGCAAGGTGACGCAGGCGCAGCCATCACGCGACGTCGCAGGTGACGTCACGCGCAGTTCAGATAGCGGCCACCAGACGGCGCCACTTGCAGGTTGAAAACGGTGTTTGTGTGGAGTGCAGTTTTGTGAGTACATTCTTTTGTTTATTTATCTGTCCACGAATTGGACAAGCAGGTCGAGTCAAACGATTTTGAACTCTATTCCAACAAAGAAGAAATATGCAGTGAAGAAGTTTCAACTTAGAAAATAACTTGAACTTGTAAAATTTTACCAACTTGTGTGCATGTTACAATTAGGACTTAGAATATTTTATAAGGGAACGGGGAACCTATGCCCGATTTCTACCAGATTTGTGTTTCCAAAATACTTGTAAAATTTTAAGTAGTTTTTGGGACTCGTATTATGTTTGAAGTAGAAGACTATAAGATAGTCTACACTTAAAAAAAATTTAATCAGCTGTTGCTAACTTTTTATGTTTACTGCTTAAGTTTGCAACACTCTAGAAATTTTGATTTCATCTCTTTTGAGAAAGTTGTTTTAATACTTACATTGATTTATCAACATATACATTTGTTGTGTTTACAAAATTTTATCAAGTTAAAACCAATTTAAAAGCATTTTATTTATTTGTTAAGTACATAAATCAATTGTAAAAATGGAAGGATTAATTAACGTTTTAAAGGATCAACAGAATATTATCACAAAGGGATTGACAAATTTTAAGAAATGTAGTAAAGATAGATTAACGCTAGAATACATTGAAACAAGGCAATAATTGTTAGAAAGGGATTGGGCATTGTTTAAAGAAAATAACACAAAGTTATATAAACGCTATAAATCAGAAGAAAAAGTGGTTGACATCTATGATGCGACAGAGGACACTTATGTTATTTATAAAAGTTTAATTAAAACAGCTCTTAATAAATTTCAGTTAACTAAGGCGTCTGTACATCAATCAGATAAAGCTTCAACAAGGATTATGTCAAGTAATTCTTTTGTTAAGTTGCCCAAAATATCCATTCCTACTTTTTCGGGTAAATATGAGGAATGGACAACATCCCATGACCTTTTTACATCACTAGTACACAAAAATGATGCTTTAGATAATGTGCAAAGGCTCCATTATTTAAAAAGTCACCTTTCTGGCGAAGCAGAGCAATTAATACGTCATACTCCTATAACTGATGCCAATTATATTCAGTGCTGGACTCAGTTACAGAAGCGTTATAGTAATAGAAAACACTTAACAAAATGTATTCTAAGGAGGTTGTTTGGTCAAAAACGTATGCAGGTGGAATCAGCCACAGCTTTGAAGGAGTTGCTAGATACCACGTGCGATTGTCTTAATGCGTTGACTAATTTGAAGATCATAGACATTGTTACCTTTAAATTAGACAACGAAACGCGTAAACAATGGGAGCTTAGTACTTGCAACAATGACTCCAACGATGACTTACCAACTTTCAACCAATTTAAAACTTTTATAGAAAATCGGTTTCGTGCGTTAGAGTGTGTAGAGCCTAAAAGTGCACCAGTTCATCAGGGCAACAACAATAATAAAGGTTCAAGTGCTCATACTCCAAAAGCAATGTTGGCTACGAATTCATCAATAAAATGTGAGTTCTGCTCAGAAGAACACAAGCTTTGTTTCTGCAAGAAATTCTCTAAGCAGACAGTTGAAGTTAGACGTTTTGTAGCAAAACATAAAATTTGCTTCAACTGTTTAGGAGGCAATCACATTGTTTCTGAATGTAGAAAACCAACCACGTGTAAAGTTTGTCAAAAGCGCCATCATTCGCTATTGCATTTAGGTCAGGAGTCGGACAAAAAGGACCAACCTTCGACATCATCGGCTATCGACAGTATTGGTTCAGCTAATACGGGTTCGATTGTTTCGTGTCTGTCGACCGGTAATATTCCCAAGCCCAGACAGGTTTTACTAGCCACAGCGCTAATAAAAGCCGAGTCACGCTCTGGTGAATTTCAGACTGTCCGAGCCTTGCTTGATCAGGGTTCGCAGGCATGTTTTGTAACAGAGGCCGTAGTTCAGCTACTCAACCTGAAAAAAATCCCCATTCAAGGAACTATTTCAGGCGTTGGTGGTAATAGTTCAACCAGGGCAACGTACTTGGTACAATTTAAGATCCAATCTCGAGTAGATTCAAATTTTAGTCTTAAAATCAACGCTTATGTACTAAGTAAAATTACATCGTACTTACCCGAGTCTAGAGTTGACACTAACTTAGATTGGTTAAGCGTCAACACGCTGCAACTTGCAGATTCAAAGTTCAACACTCCCAATAAAATAGATGTTTTACTGGGGCCTGATGCTTATAGCTGCATCATTAAGGTAGGCATAGTTAAGAATCCGTCAGGAACTCTGATTGCTCAAAGCACTACCTTAGGGTGGGTTCTGTCGCCGCCATGGGATCTGGAGGCAATAGTCCTCGCGCGCCTACATGAGTGGCGCGCGGAGGCGCTACGCCGGGGGGAAACTCCGCTGCCGCGGCAAATTGTCGCTCAGCGGACGGACTTCCGGCGGGATCTCATGGCGACATGGAGAGAGCGACTATCGCAACCCCGTGCAGGGCACGCCACAATAGTGGCGATAAGTCCCCTCTTTGAGGAGTGGCTGGAGAGACGCCACGGCGTCCTCACCTTCCGCCTGACGCAGGTTCTTACCGGACACGGATGCTTCGGTAAGTTCCTGCACCGAATCGGGCGGGAGGAGACGCCCGGGTGTCACCATTGTGAGGATCGACCGGAGGACACGGTGGAGCACACGGTGGAGGTGTGCCCCGCTTGGGCGGAGCACCGCCGTGTCCTCGTAACGGCGATTGGCGGCGGCGACCTCTCGCTCCCGGCCTTGGTTCAATCCATGGTCCGGAGCGAGACGGAATGGGACGCCGTCACCTCCTTCTGCGAAGCAGTCATGCTAGCGAAGGAGGTGGCGGAACAGGACAGGGAGAGATCCTCACGTCCCGGCCGCCGCGGGAGACGCCCCGGGCGTCGGGGGCCACGTGGTGGCTTCCGGCCACCGTAGGCGCGGGCCTGTGGACGGGGAGCTATGGGCTAGCTCGCCGTCCGTTCGTCTCATGACGACAGGCCGTGTCGACGGCGCGTTCGTGTTCCACGCGCGCCTCAAAGAGAGTCAGCAATAGTGAAGGGGTCCGCAAGGACCGAAGCCTGCCGGGGCTGCGGGACTATTCGAAAGAGATACCGTGGCCCCGGAACACAAAGGGCGATGAAGGAACATGGATGGGTTTTAGTCAGTAAAAGTCTGACACTCCCTCCTGCTCAGCCCAGAGCGGGAGAAGTCATTTGATGATTTCCCATCCGAAAAAAAAAAAAAAAAAAGGGTGGGTTCTGTCCGGGGCAGTTAGTAAGGACACAGCTAAAGGTTCACCTAAAGTTAATGTGTTGCATGCACAAGTTAATGAAGACGAAATATTAAGAAAATTTTGGGAAATTGAAGACCACAGTAGTTCAAAGAAAATACTAACACCTGAAGAAAAGAAGTGTGAAGAGTTGTATTCTAAAACTACAATAAGGGATAGCAGTGGAAGGTACGTAGTGAGACTACCTTTCCGCGAAGAAAATCCTTCTTGCAAAGGTGGAAACTCTCGTGCTATCGCTGAAAAAAGATTTAAGTCTTTAGAAAAAAGGCTAGAAAGAAATACAGATCTAAAGGAAAAGTACAAACAGGTAATAGAAGAACATTTACAACTAGGACACATGAGGAAGATAGACGAGAATGATAAGAACAAGGAACTGGCAGTATACTTACCTCACCATGCTGTAATCCGGGAAGACAAACTTACCTCGAAGGTACGTGTTGTCTTCAACGCGTCCGAGAAGAACAACAATGGAGTCTCACTCAATGACACGTTGATGGTGGGACCTACATTGCAGTCTGATTTACGACACACTGTGTTAAGATGGAGACTTCATCCCATAGCACTGGTAGCGGACATCGTCAAAATGTACCGTCAGGTCAGAATTTCAGAAGAAGACGCAATGTTTCAGCGCATATTATGGCGAGACAGTCCTGAAACCGAAATCAAGGACTACGAGCTGGTGACGGTGACTTTTGGTACGGCATCAGCACCATACCAAGCCGTTAGAACCCTACATCAAGTCGCCTACGATGAAGGTAAAAATTACAATCTTGTTGCCGATATGGTTCTGGACTGCTTCTATATGGACGACTTAATGACTGGTTGTAATAACGTAGAAGGAAGCATGGAAATCTACAGGCAAATGACAGCGTTATTAGCAAAAGGTGGATTCAGGCTCCAAAAATGGAATAGCAACAACCAAGAAACAGTAGAAAGGATACAGGAAATAGAAGGTAATACCTTGAAAGGACAAATAGATCAAATTAGGACAAAGGACAATATGGAAAAGGACAACATAGGAAAGGACAATGTGAACAAGGACAACACAAATAAGCACAAAATCATACAGGACGTCAAACAAGCAATAGAGTACAACAAACCAAAGAAACCAGGACACAAGGAAAAGGAAGTAGAAATAAAATTAGATAGTACCATCAAAATTCTAGGACTTACCTGGAACCGCAACGCAGATACTTTCCAGTACACGGTGAATCTCCCGCCGCCGACGACCGCACCTGTAACTAAAAGATCCATTATTTCTGTGATAGCACGACTTTTTGATCCGTTAGGCTGGTTAGCCCCTAGTATGGTGTTAGCCAAAGTATTCATCCAGAAATTGTGGCTTGCAGGTGTTGGTTGGGATGAGGAGCTAACCAACGACTTAATAAATGAATGGAGATCATATCGTGAGGAATTGTTGAACTCACCAAGGTTCGGATTCCTCGTTGGCTTGGCACCAAGTCGAACGACTATCTGGAACTTCACGGTTTTAGTGATGCCTCCAAAACAGCTTACTCAGCTGCGATTTACTTGCGGATTGTAGACGCAGATGGCAATGTTCAAGTGTCGTTGCTGGTTGCTAAGACCAGGGTTGCGCCAGTAAAGCAGATAAGTATTCCGCGATTAGAGCTCTGTGGAGCAGTCTTGCTGTCACAGATACTGTCTCAAACATCTGACGTCTTGAGTATCTCCCAAGACAAGATCAAAGCGTGGACGGATTCCACTGTGGTGTTGGCCTGGATAAATAGCCACCCAAGTAAGTGGAAGACGTTTGTGGCCAATATGACGTCTGAAATATTGACCTCGATGAAAGCGTCGCAATGGTTTCACGTCCCCACTAAAGATAATCCAGCAGACTGCGCCTCTAGAGGGATGCTTCCAAGTTCACTGCTAGAATACGATTTATGGTTTTCTGGACCATCGTTTCTTAAATTACAAAACGTAATTTACCATAGGCCAAATAATGATTGCAGTACAAATTTAGAAGAATCAGTAAAGGCACATGTAGCGATCATTCCACACTGTTCCTTTTTTGATCAATTTTCTCAGTTACGAAAATTGGTTAGGGTCGTTGCATACTGCCGAAGGTTTTTAACGGAGAACAAAATATACAGGAAAGGATATTTACAAAAAACAGAATTAGACGCTGCACTCGAATGTTATATTAGAAAAACACAGGAAGAACTATTTACAACAGAATACAAGGAACTGAAGGACAAAGGCTATCTACAAACAAAAACAAGTCCATTGAGGTCACTTTGTCCCTACCTCGATGATAAGGACATTATGAGAGTTAGAGGTAGACTGGAGAAGTCAGAACTAAGCGATCAAATGAAGCATCCGATAGTCCTGCCTCACTCCAGTCATCTAACGCGGCTGATCATAGCTGACGCACACCATAAAACTCTTCACGGAGGTCCTCAGCTCATGATAAGCTATTTGAGGACAGCCTACTGGATTATTGGAGTCAGAAATGTGGTGAAACATCATGTCATCAAGTGTGTGACATGCGCCAGGCAAAGAGCCAGTACTAAAAACCAATTCATGGGTTCACTACCAGCTGTTCGGTGCACCCCAGCTCGACCATTTTTGCATAGCGGGGTTGATTATGCTGGTCCAATTAATGTGAGGACAACCAAAGGTCGTGGCCACCGGTCATACAAAGGCTATATATGCCTGTTTGTGTGCATGGTCACTCGTGCACTGCATTTAGAAGCAGTGAGTGACATGAGCACTCAAACCTTTTTAGCGGCGTTTAGGCGTTTTGTCTCGAGAAGAGGTCATTGTGCCAAACTGTGGAGTGACAATGGCACCACGTTTGTAGGTGCCTCCAGGGAGTTGCAGCAGTTGACAGCTATCCAATCGTCACTAGCCGAACACCTCGAAGCGAATGGTACGGAGTGGCACTTCATTCCTCCGCACAGTCCCAACTTTGGTGGACTTTGGGAGGCCGGAGTGAAGTCCATGAAGTTCCATTTGAAACGGGTGATCGGTGAAGCGACTCTCACCTTCGAAGAACTGACGACGCTCCACAGTCAGGTAGAAGCGTGCTTGAACTCGCGATCGTCAACCTTAATTGTGCACATAGCACAATTAAGGTTGACGATCCTGGTGCCCTTGACGCCTGGACATTTTCTTGTTGGAGAGTCCTTAGTCAATGTACCAGACCACAAGTACGAAAATTCCAACATTAATTATTTATCACGCTGGCAATTCATTCAACGAATGCTTCTGTCGTTTTGGAGACGTTGGTCTCACGAATATCTCGTTACTTTGACGAGACGTTACAAATGGTCTTCCCAAGTTGCTGAGCCAAAAATTGGAGACATTGTGCTAGTCAAAGAAGACGACTTGCCGTCAAGTCGTTGGTTGATGGGTAGGATACTACAAAAACATCCTGGGAATGATAACATCACCCGTGTCGTCACGTTACGCACCAAATCATCAACAATTAAAAGACCAACATCCAAAATATGTATTTTACCCGAAGTCGATTAAGGAAGTTGTATTGTTTTACTGTTTACATATTTTCGTTCATTATTTTTTACATGTTTACTATTTTTACGATTGTTAATTTTAGATCAACTGTGAGAAATCAAATAATCCACATATTTTAAGTTTCTTTACACTGTTTACAATTTTTACAACCAAGAATAGTTCATGTTTAGCTTTTAGTTATTGTAACATCCTTCTTAGCAATTACGAATTGAGTGTTATATTATAGTTATATTTATGAACCATAGTTTGCAGATTTTAGTTTAAATTATTTTCTCATGTAGTACAAAATTAAATGTTTAGTTCAACTTGCTTTTGCAATGTGTCACTTTAGTTCAGTTTAGAAGGACATTCCGTCAGTAACGTCCTTGGTGGGCGGTATGTTTAAGACTTAATTATTTGTAAAGCTTCCAGCGTGCTCGATAGATGGCGTTGTAGTCGAAATAAAAGTCGCTATGATTTCGTTACCTCGATTAGTATATAAGCAAACAGTTTTAATTTTTTTGTGAGAATAAAACAGCTATCAGGACAGATCAGTACACAGTGATTTTATTTTCGATTCCGCTAGTGTACCTTCAGGTCAGCCTCCCCTAAATACCATCAGGTATTTAACAATAAATATTAGGTCTTTACCTATGAAATTGCCGATTTTCATGAAATAAGTTAACGCCCTTTTTTCACTATATATTTTTATTTTTATTAATCAAAGTAATTACCCATGCAATCTATGCATTTTTGCCAACGTAGTGGTATCTTATTGATGCCCTTTTTGAAAAACTTTGCTGGACTGCCTCTCGGTTATTGAATTTTTTCCCCGCAAAGAAGTTATCCAAATTCTGGAAAAAGTAGAAGTCTGTAGGGGCAAGGTCTGGTGAGTACGGTGGATGACGGAGAACTTCCAACCTCAACTCTTTTAACTTGGAGACCGTCTGCTGTGCAGTATGAGGTGGCGCGTTGTCGTGCAGGAGCAGCGGAGCCGAACGATTGACCAAAGTTGGTTGGAGATGTGCGAGCTTCTCCAACATTATATTCGGTTCTTCACAGTACACATCTACAGTAATGCTCATCCCGTTTAATAATAAGCTGTGATGAACGACACCGGCGCTAGACCACCAAACAGTGACCATCACTTTTTTAGGGGTCAGTTTTCGTTTGGGGCATTGTTTAGGTGCTGAATCAGGATCTAACTAACTTGCTGAGCGCTTGCGATTGTGTGTGTCGTTGTGTGCCTGTTGAGCAGTGCAAGGCTCGACTCGACGCGTGCTTCGCTCTGGCGATCATTCAATTTGTCGGGTACCCATTTGTCAAACTTTTTTACCTTGCCAATTCGACGCAAATGGACCAATATGGTTTTGTAAGTGTACCTACTGCGTACGTGTTTATTGGGTGTTGTAAGTCATGTAAATAAAACAACTGATTTCGGCGAGCGCTAGTACATAACTGAAAATGAATAATTATTTATTTCGCTATTGCGCTTGTTGACCTACATACAAATCGTTGATGACGATGCACCACATTATTTCCCCCTTTTTAAAAAAAAAAAAAAATTCACTTTGAAATTTCGTAAATACACTTACATAAAAATACAAATTGTTGTTAAATATTCCCTAAAATCATACACTTAGCAATCTATTGGTTCAGTACACTGACGTTATAAAACAAACAAAAAAAAAACTTAATTACATTTCGCCGTTACACTATTCTTTTGTATTTCTTTATGATTGACGATGGAGAAACCGCGTTTTGGGAAATTCTTCTTTGCTTTGATTTGCTAGTTTGTGTAAAACGAGTCTTTGCCTTTTGCTGTTGTGACTGTATTGCAAAATCGTACCACCGGACGTATGACGCGACCTGAACGTGTTGTGATCGGCGCGGTCTTATTATTTTCCGCTGTCTCAACATTCTTGTGGTCGTTTCGTTTACTTGGCTACTCTACTGCTACTTTTCAAGTGTGCTAAAGGTTCGTTTACCTTTTCATCGGTTAAAATATAAGCTGGTTTTAATCTATCCACTGTTACTATTGATGTTCTCTTCGGCATTTGGATTTTGAAATGTTTGTCATGTTTCTCCTAAACTTTATATGGGCCTTCGTAAGACGGGGTCAGTGGTTTCTTCACAGCATCCGTTCTGACGTATACGTATTC